>CM041628.1:66300290-66361300 GCA_023333625.1 Bothriochloa decipiens
CGCTGCTGCTGTGCCATTAATTGGGCAGCATTGAACGACTTAACGACGGAGGATGAGCATCTAAACACAGTACCTTCGATCGGTGTACTCTAGTAGTAGTACGGAGTACTATACTATAGCAATGGAACAGGGGTGCATTTGGGTGCCATGGTTTTCGAGCTTTTCCAAGAAGTAGCCGAGAAGGATCCCTATTTCGATCTCTGTATCCTGCTGCGAGTTTCCATCAGCGGGAGGTGAAAACAAACTCTAATAGGTTCCTACTTAGAGCAACCCTATCATATATTGAGAAAAAATCTTAACTGTTCGCATACACGGACCAAGTAGTATAGCAACCACCACAGTGTATAGAGTTCACAAAAAGTTCATGATATATAAGGACCAAGTATTCCATATATCATGAGAACTTTGTCCATATGGACCAAGTTGTTGATCCAACTTAGGTGCGGTTTGGATTCGGGGATTTTGAGAATTTGAATGAAAAGAATCCTAATATTTTTTATTGGATTAGATTCTTTAAAAAATTATGAGTCAAAATCTTTATAAAATTATGCTTTCGTAAAAAAAAATCTTTATAAAATTATGAGTTATTTTTTAGTTCGACACCGCAACACGTGTCTATTGAAGTGGATATAAGGACAGCGAATAAGCCAATAGGCAGGGTGCATATATATACAAATACATCTAGCAAGGTTTTATTTTAGTTTGGTTGCATGAAAAAGGACGCTAGTAGAGTAAAAAAATTGGCAACTATCGCCCCCTGTGCATCGGAGACGTGGACAAATGGTGTATGTACCACACTCATGTAATGGAACATGGTTAATTTTTGAAGAGCAAATTTAAACTGTTATCCGGTCTTTCTGAAACGGGTGTAAAATGAGCTATATCCATGATAAAGTTTTAATGGGACATGATAATTGGAGAACAGAGGGTGGATTATTTTTTTTCTTCTACAATAACAGTAGATTTAGGCAGATTTGTTGCAGGAGCAGCCATAGCGCTGCAGCAGCAATCGGTACCGATCAAACTCTTATTGACACATCCATGAGAACTCTTTCCTTGTTTCGCCAATTTTTTGGCGTCTTCGCACGGCTCAAATCCGACCGGTTAGACTGCAACACCTGTATTCCGGGGTGAATGCACGTCACCTCATGCATGTTAATTTCGACAGTGAGTGAAAACAGGGGAGACAATAAAGGTTTACCTAAGCGATCGATTTATTACTGTCGCGGCCGGTGAGAGATCACCGTTACCTCTGACAAGTATCCGTTCCGTTGCATTCAGCGTCCTGTCCTGTTCCGTTCTATGATAACATCTCTGAAAGAGTTTTTATATCTTTTCTAATTTATAGAAATTGAGATTTAAGTAAAAAAATCCTCCCGTAGCCTCTTCAATTAGATATAAAAAATAGATATATCCTATTCTGAATTTTTCGCTAGCCAAAAATGAAGAGTAAGGATAACTTTTTAGACTACTATGCACAAGATATAAAAATTTATCAGAAAGTATAAAGATCTCAAATGACTCTTCAAATAATGACTTAGAGAGTAGATTTTACAAAGCCTCTTGAAGATGCTATGAATCTCACTGAGAGCGATCAATGATTCAGTCCATCTAGGATGGTAATTGCAGTGACAAAAGCAATCAGGCGATTTTGTTTCTGCCACAGTAAACTTGTTTGTCACACGTTGATGGTAAGGAGATGGATAGATCGATCATGACGAGACGAGTCATGTTCTCTTGTTGTGAGGCATACTCCAACAAGGAGGACTGTTCTCGATCAGCTGCATTCGTAGGTAGGTTTAGAATCTGCAATGGCGTTGCAACAGGTTGACATGAAAACAGTGTTTCTGCAGACCACAATGATCTTGCGGTGTAAACTATCCAGCTGTTGATTTAGACTTTGCGTCAAATTTCCTGCATCAAGCGCATAGATTTTCTCCCGAATGCCTCTTTTGTTCGAGTATGTTTTTTTTCTTGATTCACGTCCAAAGCACGAGTATGTTTTCTTTTCTTGATTCACGTCCAAAGCACACGTTAGTGGGCAACTCATTTTACGGAGCTGCGATGCCGCTGTGTACGGTGGAACAGAGATTTGGGGTTTTCTCAATTTGTGCAAAAAGATCCTCTTAAGCCAGAATAATGATCCTGTCTAGCCACCACGGATCGAGTTTCTTTTATGTTTCTTATTCTGATGTTTTTCTTATGATTAGGTGATATTCTTATATTGTAAAGGGGTCCCAAGATAAAATGTTTTGAGAATTTTCTTTTGCTTTCAGAATCAGAATGTGTTTACCAAGGTTTCATCGAAGGCAAGATGAAATGTCTTACAGCTGAGGCTGGGGATATTTACCTCTTATAACCCTACTAGTAAATTCTAGTAGAATCATATAGGAGTAAGAAATATTCGTTCAGATCATGACATCTGCATGCTAGTAACAAACCTCAATCGGTTATTCAGATCAACTTGTGCTCTCCTCTTCTCTGAAGAAAGGACTGCAAACCTCTCAATCAGTTATTCTTGTCGAAAGAACGCGCTTACCTAACAAGAACAATTATATAGTAACAAACAGATCTTTGTTGTTTTTGTCTGGGGGCTGATTATGTCAGAACCATCAAGCTGCAGGGTACAGATGTAACTTCCACAGTATGTTGTTTAATTTATGTGCAGTGCAGGTGCAGCCCCAGTCCATGGTGATAGATGGTGGTACTGCACATTGATTTCGTCTCTTTGTGAGACGCTGACCTGCTCCCAATTTCCTTTTCCACGAGATAATAGCACATGATGAAGTGACATCAACCTGCATTTCATATGGGGATTAGCAGGAAATTGCATGCCTAGTACTACAAAGAACCTCATGAATACAATTAAAGCAAAAGCGAAAGGAAACCAAAGCAAATCTTTGAACTCGTATTGCTGGTTGCAAAGTTGTTATCACAACCTCATCATATAAATACTGTACATGAGAAAGAAGGCTAAATGAATATGGATGCTTTTGGCAAAAGCAAAATAGTGAAATACGTATATACTCGCTAGCTAATAAAGCATAACATTGCTTATCATATCTACTGCGTAGCATATATATAGGTAATTAGTACTGTTGATAGCGCTAGGCATGCATGTGCTAGCTAGCTGGCTTGACCATCCTCTGATTTCAAAGGTGGTTTTTAGAAACGTACGTATGGATCTCAGCCTAATGTTCGCTATGATCCAGATGTTCCTACAAGCGCATGAATTTCAGTTAGTCAAGATCTAGCAAGCGCGGGCTTTGGAAAAGGAGGAAGCAGCAACCGTGGCCAACTCAAAGGGTGTTAACAATGACTGGACAACTAACAAAGGGTGCCAGTTTTTTTTTTTTGCTTGACTCTGCTGCTTTCATGGAAAAAGGAGGGGGAAAAAGGAACAAGGCCGTGGATGAGATTGGAGAAGAACAAGCTGCTGCATCCAATGGGGGTACCCTGTGCGCTGCCTGTACAAGCAAGGAATAAAGCAAAGGGAAGCCATAGGTTAAGGGTAGCAGACCCCAACTCGTACACTTGTGTCTCCCTCTAGAGTCTAGATGGATCAGCCGCCTTTGCTTGGCCTGCATGGTCGTCACTGGGTGCTCAAGTCTGAAGAGAACAAAACCGGAAACCCATCTCTGCAAGGCAGCGCATCGATCAGGAGATGGATGGATCATGAGCTCTCATGCGTGCTCGTCTGATGCAGCTGCAGCCTTGACAGTTGTTTACTGTTGGAAAGGGTGCTCATCATATGGACGCCCGCAGCAGTCAGCCCGCAGCAGGTGCTCATCTTTCACTTGCCATGATTAGATGCGTAGCAGCAGCGTGACAGTTCATCTCGCTCGCATGTGACGCTTTTGGAAAACCAGCAGAGGCCAGCTCCTTTCCTTGGCTATGCAGCCGTAGCTTGGGAGCTACGACTGGGACAAATTATCTTTTAGAGGTAGCGATGAAGTGACTAATTAAGCAGCCCATGGTTTCTCGTGAATTACTTCGTAATAGTAAGTTGAGGTGGTCTTAGAGTGTTGCTGGGCTGCTGGCTGGCATGTTATACTGACACCCATTGGCTCACATATGCACCATCACTACCGGTTATGGTCACGAACCAGTAGATATAACTTGTTTAAAATATCATAAATTTTTATATAACATTAAATTAAGATAAAATTTATATAAAAATTATAGACTTTAAAGAAATCTAAATTTTTGTAGTTGATAACTTTTTTATTTGAGATGGTTTACATGTCCAAATATGCAATATAAGTTCTTATATAAGATTTGAGATGATTAACGTTGAATAGAGATAAAGTCAACATCAAAGTTGTAGTACTCGACGTCTCGACAAGATCTACAACTTTGCAGTTAACAATTTTTTCATTTGACATTGCCTTGGAGTGTCGAATATTGTTGTACACAATATAATATTCGAAATTGTATAGTTTAAAAAACAGTGTTGACTATATAGTCATATATGTTGGGTAGTTCACTAGTTCAGTTGGTATACGTACGCACTCAGGGAGGCATTAATATTGAGGTCTTATCTTAAGTTTGAGTACTGAGTTTTTTTTTATTTTTTGACCACCTATCATTCTTGAAGTTTTGAGTTTATTGAACTAATAGTTGTTGAGTATTGATCAAATCCAATAACAATTAATTAATCGCACTGCTAGTCTGGTACTCATAATGTCCCATACTCTAAATGAATATCGTTAATTAATAGCACTACTAGTTTGGTACTCATAATGCGCCATACTCTACTCTAAAATAAATATCGTTATGGGATATGTGCTATTCAAACATTATTAAGTTTTTAAATGTGTATAGTAGGAAATACTAGTAACTGCTATGTCTCCAAACAAATTTACAATATATTCAAAGGTCCATTTAATAATACTAATTATACACCATAATTATTAATATTTTTCTTATATATATCTGGTCAAAGCAAAAAAATATTTGACTTTAAGAATGATATTTACTTTGGGAGGGAGGGAGTATGTTCTCATAGGAATGTACCTACCTTGTACATAGATGTATTTTTTTAAACTTTTGACTAGCCCCCTTCAGAAGGTGGAGCTATTTTTTATTTTCAGTGTTTTTTTTCTGAAATTTCTACGTTCCAAAGGGACCTTTAGAAGGAACCTACATGTACTTTATAATGGTTTTTCATAATAATAGTTAAGTTATTATTTTAAATATTTTAATAATTGTTGATATAGTAGCTTGGAGCAATATAGGAGAAACAACATCGCACCCGTCTTTTTTAAAAAAAAACGCACCCGTCTGATGAGGAGAAAAGGTGACGGAACTATGTTGGTTATTGTTTTACTTTTCGCTTTCTAACCTCTGGTTAGAGCCCCGTAAGTTCTCTTTTTCGGTACTCCTCTTTAATATATTCCTGTTGCCGGGGCTGATGCCCCACGGTTTTCGCTCAAAAAAAAAGATAATTTTTTTAAGAAAGATCGGTTATCAACAATTACCTAATCCTTCTGCCCGTGCAACAATGCTTACTTGCTTAGGACTGTATTACATGAACCATATTGTTTATTTTATATCAAGTTCATTTCTAACTAATTGGACTTGTCGATTTTGTTTTACCATGCCCGGCCATATATAGTATCGCACAGGAGGGATCATGTATTAATGTAAGAACCATATCACATAGGCAAAATTTACCACAAGAACTGATGAGTGTAACAGTTTTCAAATTGATTAATTTAAAGCACGTTCATCAGAAATTTCCAGTACATGATATTGCATAGAGCATGTGAGCTTGTGGTTCGGATATATACAAAGGCACTACTCCTATGACGTAATAGATATGTATGTTCTAACAAAATGTCCAAATACAGTACCATTGCATTACTTTCATAGACTAAATAGAGTGATCAGGTGTATGCTACCATAAAACCCGTTTGGATACCTATTTATTTACCCCATTCCATGTGTATTGGAGTACTTTGGTGTATCCAAACAAAACGTGAAGTGGCAGCAGTCGGATTTTTAATGAATGTATTATTTGTGATTAATTTACTGTCTACCATACTACTACTAGTAGTAGCAACGTACTCCGTATCCTTCTCAACATCATAGGCTTCATTAGCAGGTTTAGCAGCATAGTAGTAAGCGCGCGCCCCTGTGCCCACCTAACCAGAAAACGATGAGAAAGAGACAGTTCCGTTGCCAAGAGGGCACTGAACTGCCCTGGCCTTAGCAACAGTGCCATGTCACCTACTGACCTACCGGCTGTACGACACGTGCATGACGATGCAGTGGACAATAAGCGTAGGCGTACCATTACAAACGCAATTAGAAATTAGAAACTGGACACAGAGACGACCGGCCGGCTGCTGGTCCACCCAAGAAATTGAAAAGCAAGAGAACAATAAGCTATACGCGCGTACTCCGTATGTGGTGGCGCGCCACCGAATGAAAATATATACACTGAATTAGTGAAATGTTTGGTCTCTATATATAACCCGTGGTCTTTTAAGGGCTAAGAATGTTAGAAGTTCGTGTTTAACATTTACAGCTAATTAAAATTATTTATCCTTTTGCATTTTCTCTTTATTTACTTCTAACACGATATCCATGCATCTATGTCCGGTTCTAATGAATTTATTAGATAGTTTATACTTTTTTTGTCTGTGGTCATATTTGGATCCCATGGTTTAAAATTTGGCAACTAAACTCTAGGCCATTTTAGTTCCTGAGGCTTTTTCCATCTTAAAAAAGGTCTAATCTAGGGTTCAAAATATAGTTCACAGGGAGAGCTACTGTTTTGCTTTTAATTTTGTGATCCTTTATAGCTTATAGAAGCGTTTGATGATGTCTCTTAGTATTCCCGCATAACAATAATAAACGTGACTAAGTTGTATTTTGAAGAGAACTGTGCGCATGTTCAGGTGGCTAGCGGAGCGGGTGCACATGCAAGACATGAGTTGGATTCTTAAGAATCACAGTCATGTCTCTTACCGAGGCTTGTCCCCCAAATAATTCTCTGCAGTCACTCATATGTGCAGCCACAAAGGGAATGTAACACGTTCATCGCCTATGTCGTTATAGATGGTCTCGGTGATCTCTCTAAGGATGTGGTCTTCAGAATTAGAGGTAATTGTAGATTTGTTTGCAAAGATGTCCATGTGTTGCATGTTACCTAATGTGTCTTGGAATCGGACTTTGTATTATCAATAAATGCAAGGTGTTCTGACTTGTATGAGCATAAGTTGTGAATTTAAGTCATATACTAGATATGAGGATGCAGGAACAGTTTGGAAAGTTATAAATAGGAACAAAAGAAACCTCAGGCTTTTAATAATAATAATATCGTATCTGGTGTACATATGTGAATATATAGATATCGAGTCTGGAATAGATACAGACATAGATTAGGCATAGATATTATAGGTATGCAACATACGCTTTGACCTTTAGCAATGCATAATAGAGTTCGTTTGATAGGAATCTAGATTCTTGTAAAACAGTTTCAGATTCAGAATATCTCAAGAAAAATGTATCAGACGATCAATCGGAATCACCTTATATATCGGTTGGCTAGTACACTAGATTCTAATTTAAAAATATTTTCAATAAAAATAATATAAATGAAAATATGTTTTTATCTCATAAATGAAAATATGTGTACAAAATGTAAAACTTTATATAGGCAAAGAACAACTTATAGACTGTTTATTTTAATTATAGTATTTAAGAAGTAATAACTAAAAAAACAAACGCCGATGCAGAGGAAAAGTAGAAACAAATCGAGAGAAACCACCATCTAGCAGTTTCAAGTCATATTCTTAACTATGAAAAGTGAATCGTTCCAGCTCCAAATCCCACGTCCATCAAACCATTTGGCACCGATTCAACTGATTCACATGAGAAACGAAACTGATTCATGTTTTTACTTTTTGATTTTTTTTTTGGGGAAATGTTTTTACTTTTTGATGAGAAAAACAACTTATTGATGCGTCCAAACATGAATGTCTGGGCCCGGAGCAGTAGAAGATACTCCTACCAAGCAAGATATCTGGGCCGTGGCCCTCGAAGTCATGTACGGCCCAGAAATATGCCAAAGCCCACAACAGAAAAGGTCCAAAAGAAAAGCCCACAACCGTTGCTCAAGAAAAAGCCCACAACAGACCCAGTAGGCCAGGAGAAGTCCATAGCGTGTTCCAATTGCGGTGGCGTAGCGTACAACATAGCATATCCCCCCGGTGGCGTCACCGCTGGGCTCCGCAAGCAAACTCATCTGTCTCGTGTTCTCTCCGCTTTCCCCTTCGTCGCCGTCGGAGGAAGGAAGCCAAAGCCGTCCCGGGCGCCGCGCCGCGCCGCGAGCGGGAGGAGAAGGAAGCGGCGACGATGCAGGTGAAGCAGAAGGTCTACGAGCTCTACAAGGGCACGGTGGAGCGGGTCACGGCCCCGCGCACCGTCTCCGCGTTCCTCGAGAAGGGCGTCCTCTCCGTCCCCGAGTTCATTCTCGCCGGCGACAACCTCGTCGCCAAGTGCCCCACCTGGTCCTGGTGCGTTCTCCGCTCCCCTCCTCTCCCCCTCGCTCTGCGTCCCTCTTAACTGATTTGGGTGGTTGACTGATTGATCTGGTCTGTGTGTCGTGCGTGCGCTCGCAGGGAAGCGGGCGATCCAAGCAAGAGGAAGCCGTATCTCCCCGCCGATAAGCAGTTCCTCGTCACCCGTAATGGTATGCTGCTACCGAACTGAGTCAAGCTCCTATCTCTTTTTCCTGTCTGCGCAAGTTAAGTACTGTGAATGCTGCATTATTGGTGGGTACAATTGGACAACCGTTAGGTTTCTGAATTGGACAACTGTTAGGTTTCTTTTCCCGAACCTGATGTAGTGGATGGGATCAAACATGCTAGTTTAGCAAAAGTCCTGGAGACCTCGAGTAGTTGAAGCATAAACACCTGGAAATAGAGAAATCTAGAGGGAATTCATCCGTGCCATCGGACTACTGAATTTACTGCTTCACTGTTTAATATAAAGCTTTTAGCTCTCGAGTATCTCACACATTGGAAATTCGTGAATTCCCAGTGCCCTGTTTAAGACGTGCCATCTCGGTTGAGGAAGAGTATGATGCAGCTGGAGCCGAGGTGGTTCTGGATGATGATGAGGATGGAGGCTGGCTTGCAACACATGGGGTGCAAGGTTAATATCCTAATAAGTTCTGCTTGGTCTTCCACTCACTGAAATATATGATCTCAACTGTTTTTTTTTTGGGTCCATTGATGATGTTAGCATCAAAGCCAGAAGAGGAAGAAGAAATTCCCTCTATGGATACATTGGATATAGGGAGATCTGATGGAATAAAGTCTATCCCCTCTTACTTTAGCGGTGGTAAGGAGGAAGAGGAAGAGGAAGATATACCTGACATGGACACTTATGAAGACACAGGGAATAATTTGGTAGGAAAGATCACAATTCTTTATCTTAAACAGGGCTAAGCGAAGCTGAAAAAGTTACTAATGCCAGCTTTGCCTTTCTGTTCTAATTGCAGGCTGCTCCTGAGCCATCATACTTTGTCGCAGAAGAACCGGAAGATAACATCCTTCATACCAGAACATATGATGTTAGCATAACGTAAGATCTTTTATCGCCTACAGAATAGGGTCAATTCGCCTTTTCAGGGTTGGGCCCAACAGTACACTAACATCTTGCCTAATGTTCTGTTCTGTAGCAGCCAAGTTTTGTGTTTTGAATAGCTGTGTCTCTTGACGTCTACATACACTATACAAACTCTATGATATTGCATGATGAATTCATTGGCAAGCATGACGCTCATCTGATTTGCAACCAAAAGTTTCTAAAGTTCTAACTAGTTAATGGCTGCTTCCTTAAATTGCAGTTGTTGTTTCTAAGATAAAGATTAGCTAATTAATATGTTGTGTCAAAAGCAGTTCTTCTTGTGACCCACATTTGAATTAAAAAGCATTTAATTCATGATCCTATTGCAGGTATGACAAATACTACCAAACTCCACGTGTCTGGCTGACTGGATATGATGAGGTAATTTTGTACATAACAAGCGCTTCTTGCATACAGTTACTATTGTCCTGTTGCAGCCTGACTTGATTTTTCCCCCAATTATAGTCAAGAATGCCACTAAAGCCTGAACTTGTGTTTGAAGATATCAGCCAAGACCATGCACGAAAAACGGTAATTTCATTTTGTTTCCATGTATTCTTTTGATTCTCTGATGTAGTCAACGGAATGCATGGAAAGGACAAATTTTACCATATATTGAGTCAACATGCTTAAATTTGGTAGAATTAACCTTACGACATATGTTTTGTGTTGAGAGTTGAGCTATATATTGATCAGAAAAGGGAACAATTTAGTGTCACAGGTTACAGGATATACAATTGTATATTTTGGAACCAAATATGGTTCAGCTTTTCAGTCGTAGTGGTTTAGACAGTGGTGGAATCTGCATCCTCCCTTTCTAAGCAAGAAAATTTGAAGGGGGCACTGCAGGACTATTTGCAAGAAAACATATATGGATAAACATGTGTTGGCTTTTAGTTTCCTCACCGGCTCTGTATGGAGTCCAGTCCATTCCTCTATCCCATTCTAGGATTGTTATGAAGGTTCGTTGCCGGGAGCAAACTCCAGTGCCAGACGACTGAACCATGTCATGCTGCAGTAAAATCCTGTGACATGAGCTGTCGCGTAATGATCTAGGTTCCTGCCAAATGTGCTGATCTCTTCTCCCTTCTTTAAAAAACTACATAAGTTGTTCGCCTTGCTTGAAACTGTAATGCAGATATCCATGCAGTCGCCGGGCACCGCCATAACTGCGATATCTTGTGCTCACGGGTTCGCAGCTCATGGAAGGCCCTTCCTCTATTTGCCCTTTTTCTATTTTTTTTCAAGCTTTTTATTTTTATATTAGCTATGTGAGTTTATTACTTTAGCTAATAGAAGCAGTGAAACACTTAACGTTTCCACGTCATGCTCTGCCACTGGTGCCAGGAGAGGACCTTAGAAGATAGGTTCTTCCATCATAGCACCCTATAGTTGCTTCATGCATTTGAAGGCTTTATTTATAGACTATCCACGTCATGCCATTCAAGATGATTGTGTCAGAAGCAGATCGCATGTTTCTCTTACACCAGCGAAGCAATGAAGTTTTCTTGTACAATGGCCGATGATGCGCTAAGATACTACACTGTATTGCACAGGTGACTATTGAAGACCATCCTCACTTAGTGGCTGGAAAGCATGCTTCAGTGCACCCATGCAAACATGCAGCTGTGATGAAAAAGATCATCGATGTTCCAATGTCGGGAGGAGTGGAACCAGAAGTTGACAAGTAATAATATTCTTTATATACGCATCACCCTTCTCTATTTTTGACTGGTTTCAAACTTCTGGCTCCTCTTGTGAATGAATAGGTACCTTTTCATATTTCTGAAATTCATAGCGACAGTCATACCAACTATCGAGTATGATTACACAATGGACGTCGACCTTGGCAGCACAAGCTGATTATTGATCGGTTGAAGCCTGAAGGTAAAGCGTGAAGCTCTTATCATCTGACAGTCTACTTCTCTCGTCATACATAACCATAAAACATGCTCAGGCTTCTTGTCAAGTCATTCTACAGACCTTAGCACTTTGCTAAAATTTGTATGATTTTCCACCATGTTTGTGCGCTGGCGTTGATAGCAGTTGCTTTTTTGCTTTGTCATTTTTCTCAGGGAACCGAAGCGCCCAACGGAAGGCACAGGAGCCAGTTTGTGGTTGAATATTTGTGCATCTGTCATCTGTGTTCGTTCCTTGGATTGGTTTGCATTTGTGAACAAACTCACCTTGTACATTCTAACGCTGTCCGCTTGTGTATCCATTCATATAAACCCATAATCTGTTCGGCGTGCGTGGGAACATAACCTTGAAGGTGCAATGCATCCGATTCTGGGTGCATTGCATGCATCACTTCGATCCAGTAACATCTTGTGGGGGATCCAGTAGTCGAATGATACATGCAGTACGTAGATAGGCATAGGCAGTAGAATCATTATTGTGTTTACTCTTTATTTTGCAAGTCGCAACGTGTTGTTGATCCAGTGGAGGAGCATCGTACAACGAGCCTCCTCGGATGAGCGCTCATCGTCTGCCGGACACGAGATCACATACGTGTAGTCCCCGCAGTGCGCGCAGGCAAAAGATACCGAAAAGGAAAGGATCCCGACGGACGTCCATCTCCTCGGCGTGATGATGCGACGCAGTGCGGTCGCGTGCCCACGCAGATGCCGAGCCGCGCGCCGTTGGATTGGGTCGACCGTTTCGTCCGCTGCCGGCTGCCCTGGCGAGCTCAGCTCTGGGTTGACGCGCGCGTGGTTCGCCGGGAGCGAGGCGTCGCTATTTTGGACGCGGTGTTTCGCCCGTACGACGCCGCAAGCTGTGTCCAAATGGGTTGGTTGTTCGTCGGGCGATGGATCGAGCTAGTGGCTGTGGTAACCTTGGTCCCGTTTTCCTTATGGCACAGCGGTAATACGTGTGCAGCGTGTTCGGTACTGCAGCTGGATCCTGGATGCTAGCTACCGCTAGTAGCCAGGTACCTACGTAGCCGTGGCCGGTGGGCGGTTGCTGCGGCCGGCCGTCCGGAGCATGGCAAGTGATGTCAATATAGCAGACTTGCAGTGGCCTGCCTTCAACAACCACCGGTGGATCAAACTGGTTTAATTTCATGCTTGAACGAGCGGTGGCCTTCTCAGGAGGGCAGGAAAGGGATCTCCCGATCTCCAATCCACAAGACCAGAAAAAAAAAAGAGGGTGACTGCAGCGTTGTGCTCCGATTACATGATGATGCGCTTACGTTCGCTCCCCGACGGACCCTACCCATGCGTATCGTATCATCCCATTGTTTGAGAGCTGAGAGAGCGACACGTACGTGTCAACTCACTAGCGAACCTGCACTGCACTGCCCCCCTGGCCGCCGGAGCCGAGCGGCGCGCGCGGCGGTGGCGCGACACGGACCAGGTAACTGATCCGGCCCACCCCACGTGCGCGCGCGTGCTCCCCGCGCACCCTCGCCGCAGGACCGGCACGGCATGGGCTCTCTCGCTCGATGCGATGCGATGCGATGCGATGTGAATGTGATGCGGTGTCGGTGGCGTGTGGCGTCGGCCGGGCCACGGGCGGGGCCTCTCTCCGATCTTCTCTCCTCTCTGGTGCGGTGGTGCCGGCCGGCGCGGGCCCCCGCTTGTATTGTAAATCGTAGTAGCCTCGTCGCTGTCCGCCGCGGCGCCAAAAGCGAATGTGCGCTTGCTTTTGCCCCGACTGGCCGCCGGTGGACGTGATGCACAGCAGATTGGCCACCAGGGGCGTGCAGGCAGTTCGTTGCATCGCGCACCAGTGGACGTACACGTACCACGCACAGGAACTCCACGGGCGAGCCCGGAAAAGCCGGAGCAGCGGCTAGCCTAGCTGGCTTTTACCTGGGCGGGACGGGACGGATCGGCCATTATTCGATCGGTCCTTTCTGCTCATGTTCTGTTTCCTTCGCCCTCCGCTCTTCTTTCGATATGGTTCACACAACGCCGCGCCGAAAACGACGCGGGTGTATGTATGTAGCTAGCTTGCCACTGGGAGATTTGTGGATGCAAATGCTCGTAGCTCCAGACAACACAGGGGAATAAGGATCGAGATGGCTGTGGCTGGCTGCCTATTGCGGATCTTCACGACTTGACAGCACTGCATACAGTTAGTAGAAAAATGTGGTCGTTCCGTCTTGATTGACCAGTGCTTGGCATATCATCGTCTTGGAAAAGAACGGGCCGGCAACACTGCTGTAACTCTCGCCCGCCCACCACCACAGGATCGCTGGGGAGCTGGCCGACGTCGACGTCGTGAATCCACAGCCACGGACGTCGCCGCCTCCAGTAATCTTGTTTCTGTGATGCCGTAAAGGTGCTTGGCCGGCCTAAGTGCTGAATCAAGAAGCAATCTAACTTCGGTTTTTCTCCACTGCGCGCGCGACTCCATGGACCGCACTGCAGACACTTGTCCCTATGCGCCCAGGAAGCGCGTAACTGTGCGCGTGCACGCTATGCTAGTTGCTAGCTCTTGCTGTGCATGTAACGACAACGCATCTAAACTTTTGCGCGTACATGCTTGTGTGTTTCATGCTGCTTTGCATCATCCTATAGCGTTCCCGCATTAGGCGTTACAAATTAGGAGTTAAAATCACTGTCGGGTTGAGCCACAACCTTAGGAGTGATGGCCATTCACTGTTGCAGCGTAACAGTGTTGCTCCCGTTTCTGCCCCCTTGCTCCCATTCTCTGTTTTTGCCCCCCTTGCTCCCATGCGCCTTCATTAATGGTCTCCGTAAAACCTAAAAACCAAAACATTTATGAATTCTGGGAATTAAACCCCGACCCAGTGTTCAACACTAAATCATCTCTACGGTTACACCACACACTCATTGTTGTCCATATTTAATATTCTATTGTTTTATTATATCAATATTTCATAATCTTATACTCTATATTTTGGCTACCAAATGAACAAATGAAAAACTTTTAATAACAAAGTTTTAAATCTCATCAAGTACTACAACTTTGGTACATGATGTATCTTTGGCCGAGATTATTTGAAAAAAAAAGATAAATCTCAAACTATGTGAATTTAAAACACATATTTGAGACTCTAAATAAAATATTACTGAACAACAAACATGTAATTAAGGTCGGCCGCTACAACTTTGGTAGATTTTTTATGAACTTGCACTACAACTTTGGTATTAACTATGTGAAAATTCAAGTTCGCTTAGAATTTTTAAATTTTTATATTTCAAAATCTACAATCTTTCAACACTTATTTGAAACTCTATATGATTTTCAATAAAATAAAACATTTTCAATAGCAAAGTTGTATATTTTACTGAGAACTATAACTATTGTATAGACCATGTTAACATCTGAGATTATTTGGTAATTTGAAATTTCAAAATCTCTAAACTTAACAATATTTTTAGGACTCTGAACAGTTTGAATTCAAAAACTATTTAACTACAAACTTGTAGATCGTGTCAAGGGATACAATTTTGATATAAAGTTTGTCTTCATCCAGGTTTATATGAAAAAATCATTAATTATTTTTTGATGCAACTATTTATAGAGGCGGGCATCTTAAGACATCTGCCTCCATAAATTAATTATAGGAGATGAATCTTTAGGGGGTGTTTGGCACGGCTCCGCTCTGGTTTTTTCAGCTCTGCTTCACGAACTCCACCATGGAGCAACTCTATCGTGGAGTTTGTGAAAAGAATTATACTATTTGGCACACAACTTTGCTCTAACTCTAGGAATGAGTTATTTTCATGCAAATGGCCAATTAGGCCCCTGATTAAAATTGCACTTGATAAAATAATAATGAAGGTCATAAATCAAATACAAATATACATAATATTTTCCTACAATATTCATGAGAATATTAGTTTCCAATTGTAATGTTGGAAAAAATATATTCTTATCGATATTTCCTTTGGAAGGATATGGACAAAAAGATACATTCATATCAATATTAGCTATGTTTTTTTTAATGACGATGATAGTGTTTTTCATCCGCCAGGAAGGTATGCTACACCATGCCTCGGCTTCACGTGCCTACGAGAGAAGCGAACAGGAAAACGATTAATGAATGGCAACGAGAATAATTATCCCACAACTCCACGTGGGAGTATAAAACCCTAAAAACTAGAGTACCCTTTGAGGTACTCTAGAAAAAACGTGGAGTTGGCCTCCAGCTCTATCTTTTCTGTGAAGCGGAGTTTGTGGAGCTGAACGTGTTTGGCAACATGGAGCTGGAGCGGAGCTAGAAAAATGGGAGTGAAGCAGTCCCAAACACCCCCTTAGAATGACCACCTCTAAAAATAATCGGTAAACAAAGGTTGTCGTCTTAAGATGCTTGCCTCCAAAATTAATTTACGGAGATAGATGTTGTAAGACGACCATTTTTGGAGGCGCGCATCGAGGGATGGCATTTTCCTAGATCCTACCTAAGAATTTTTACGAAGACGGTTACTAGGTGTGCCTTTCTCAAAAATGATTTGGCAAGGTCTCCTAAAATCATTTTTCTAGTAGTCATCTTACTAAAAAGAGATAGGTACAAGAGTTAATTTTTAATGAGTTTTACCTCTGCTTTGAAAAAAGCAAAAATGTTTACACAGATTTGTTGGTGTTACCAGCTACATGAAGAGCCAACATCTTACAAGTTTTACATAGAAAGGCATTTCAAAACACAACCACATGAAGGTCTTCAACCAATTCATCAGTGCTTTGCTTCACCTAGAAGATGTGATGGTCCTCCTCCTTTAGCAGCAAACTTCATCTCTGCATCACTGAGATTGTGGTACATACGACATCCGTAGTAGCTTCAGCGAAGATACATTCAATCTCCATTTAGTTTCTAATTGTCCAAAGAGCCCAAGCGAAGCCTGCAAAAATAAAAATGAGTAGCCTAGTCATCGTCGGCCCCTTGCCTTGCAACCAGAACAACTGAAATCGCTCAAAGAAGGAACAAAATTAGGCACCAAGATTTCCTTCATCATATACCTAATGAATTTGGCCAAGCAACATCTAAACAACACACGCTCTATAGTTTTGTGGCAATCACACACACAACACATACCAGATTCACCTCAACCTCTATTAATCAGACATTGGCCTCATCTATAGCTTGTTATAAAAGGCTTGTAGAAAAAAATGATCTTAAGGGTGACTTTGTATTTCCAAATATAGCCAGCCACCTTGCTAGCCACCCCGGCATGAGAGGTAAATCTATACAGGGACTTGGTGGTGAAGGATGTAGATTTTGTATAAGGCCCATACAATAGGATCGTGATTATTGGATAAGGAGACTTAGGTTACCTTGAATTTCAAATCTAGCCATCTATCATAATCATGCATGGACATAGCTCTTTTAAAGTCAATATCCTTGTCATCCACATTTCAATAGTCCTTAATATCACATTTAGGATATCTATAAATAGAGCAGATAGAACTTCATGCAAGCTTGAGTGAAACATCTAAAAGCCAACAATCTTGCCAAAATCTGCAGTTTACACCATTTCCCACTTTGTAAATAGATCTCGTTAAAAAGGTGCTTTACCTTATATAAACCTTTCCAAAATCGATAACTTCTAACAACACCTTAGAATAAAAAACCCCTAAGTCTTCATGTTTTTGGCTTTAAGAATCCTAAACCAAAGAGCATTAGGTTCTAAGTGGATTTTCCAAATCCATTTGACCACATAAACTCAATCCCATATCTGAAGCTACCTGATGTCGTAGAGGAGAAGGAAAGGGCTCTGCGGTGGGACAAATCAAGGAGTGGTGACATCGACCATTGGTAGACGTGTTTTAGACTAGGTGGCTGATAGATGGCGCCCTCAGAAGGTGAGCAGTTCCTAAATTCCCGCCTCAGCGAACTCGTTCTGTTCAAATCCTTGTTATATCATGTCTTTGGGTTTTTAGCACATGAATTTTTGCATGGTCTACTTCATTACCATCATATTTCCTTGTGCAATCTTTGTCCAAATAGCATCTTGCACATCGCTATTTCTATGGATTTGCTCGAATATTTCCTTGGTATCGACCTGTACTTCAACCTTTTCCACTTGTTCTATATTAAACCTAATTTCGGCACTGGAGTCTCAAAAAGGTGGTGACATTTATCTGCTATTGCGGGAAGGCATGTTTGATCAATATGTCTCAATACCTCACATCAAGTCTATGAAGGGGTGGAAGTCGAAATGGTTAATTTATATTGAAAATGCAGGGGAAATCTTGATGCCTAATGTTGACAACCATCCGAATCCAAAATACCATTGGTCGAAGTGTCCATCTAGTACGAAGATGGATGAAGTTATGGAGTTTTTTTTGAAAATTCATAGAAAGGATGTCAATGGAGTGGTGGTATCTATCAATTTCATTAGCCATCAAATCCAGCCTTGTAAGGATAGGATTCATACGTAGATCTAATGCCATCCATTTTAGTGTGAACCCCATCTTGTAACAAGTAGAAACCCTTATAGTATAAAGGTATGTTGCTTAGAAATGAATCAGTGAGAATTTGCCTACCCCAAATGTTAAATGCTTACCCCTCAATGAGCTAAGGCGAGAAGACGCCCATTCCCAAATAATAGTCACTAATTGGATCCCTAAATATTGCAAAGCTAGTTCATCATGGTTGTAATTGAGTATGTTTGCAAGTCTATGTTAATCCGATTCAGCAAAGCCGAAAACAAACACTTCAATTTTACGAAAATTTATTTTAAGCCTAGTTATCTGTTCAAACAGAAAGAATTAGTTTTAGGTTTGATTGAATTATAGGAACCATCTAACATAATCATAGTATCATTGACATATTAGAGAGAAAACCCCTTAGGAAGTTACATCAGACTCTCAGAAAGACCAAATCCGAAAACCCAAGCAAAGCTCACAACTCTTTATAGCTCCCACACTAAACAATCCTCAATGGAGTTATTCTACTCTTCACTTAGACTGGAGCCATGAATGGTAGGGGATGTGAGACTATATTCAAGGAGGTGTAGTGCTTCACACCACGTCCCTTAGATTAAACTACCTTAAATGAAGGGTTGCGGTTCACCAATGTTGTGCTTGTGTGCATGCGTGCATGATGTAAAGCGCTAGAATGATAGGGGCTTGGTCTACCAAGGGGATTTTCACCAACGCCCTCTCTGCCATATGGGTCCATCCCCTCTGGTGGGGTGGGTCCCTAGCTAGTGGCTTAGGTCTTGAGTGGGTATGTGCTAAAGTTATCACATTGTCATGTCAGTTTAGTCACTCATGGGTCCATCAAATTAATGTGATTTGATCTTTCACCCTTTAGAGAAAACACACTTTGCATCCAAGGGTTGAGAACCACTTGGGAGTGTGTCACATGGATGATGGATGTCTCGTGAGAGGCTTGTGAGAACTTGTTATTTGATAAAATATTCCCATGATATGTTTAACTTCTTTTTATTTTGAGGCAATTGACGATAATTTGAGTGTGTGAAATTGTGACATTTTTACCATCAATGGACGCCTCTCAACCATCCACGCACCTCCTCCTTGCTCGCTTCATGCATCCACACAGTCACGTTCCTGCCCGCACCAGCACATCCTCGTCCCGCTGCCCACCCATATGCCTTTCTTGCATAGAGTTGGACAGTTTGGGGATGGCCCATGTGGCCAAACAGAGAAGCTTAAGAAAGCTAGTTTATTGCCTTCATGACTTGTCGGCACGCTGTGAAAAAAGCAAATTTTACGGAGCATCAAGCAAATGGGTCGTTTGGTACAAGGAGATAAAAAACAACTTTAGGAGCTGCTTGAGAATTCCTATCGAAGTGGTCCTAAGGGCGGTCACACTGATTCTTGCTATTTATTAGGAAATTTTATTCACAATGAATAAGTATAAACATACTTGCGTCCACTGGCATGGCTTAGCAAACAATGGATGAATTATATAATAAGCACATAAGTAGTTGTAAAACTATGTTTAGTTCATGTTATACCCCAAAAATGCATGTCATTAATATGGATTTTTCTACTATGGATTAAGTTTTTTCCTAACGGTTGATCGGATTTAAGGAGAGACCGAAAAATTGAATTTTTGATCTATCGATCAGATGGACGAATGGAGACCACCAGCGCACAGAGCTCGTCGAATACTTGATGATTGACTATTCCTTCGCTTCGTTTGGACCGTGAATGATGGAGTTATGTAAATTCTTAATTTTAAGAAGAAAAAATAAAGAAAAAGAAATTTGAAAATACCTTATGTACCTATGGGAGGAGTCGACTTTTCCTATGCGGTTCCTCTCTTGCTGTCCAATGGTCTCCGCCGCATACAAAAAGGGAAGTGGGAAAAGGCAGAGGAAGGGAGGTTCTAGGGTTTGCTGCCATCGCTGTCGTCTGCCACCATCTATGGTCACAATGCTCTTCTTCCATGGACTATTGGTTAGGCATCATCTCCTCCCCTTGTTTTGATCCCTCAAATTTCTTGTTTCCCTCGCTCCTCATGGAGGCCACAACATGTTCCTCATAGATTGGAAAGGAGAGACGGCAGCGAGGGAAAACATTTTCGTCCATGTTCTGAAATTCTGTCAGACTGAGCCGTTTCTATTCGTTGCTGTTTTCGGGTATCTTAATACAACAACAACAACAACATAGCCTTTTGTCCCAAGCAAGTTGGGGTAGGCTAGAGATGAAACCCAAAAGAGGCATGAAAACAAAGAACACATAAATGGTACAAGAAAAAGATTACGGTTCAGGCACGTTAATTGCTAGTCTCTAAGCGCTCCTATCCATAGCTAAATCCTTAGGGATATTTCACTCCTTAAGGTCTCTCTTAAACGACTCGTCCCAAGTCAGTTTAGGTCGACCTCTACCTCTCTTAACATTATCGACCCGCTTTAGAACCCCACTATGCACCGGTGCCTCAGGAGGCCTCCGTTGGACATGTCCAAACCATCTCAACCGATGTTGAATCAATTTTTCCTTAATTGGTGCCACCCCAACCCTATCCTGAATATCGTCATTCCGGACTCTATCCCTCCTTGTGTGCCCACAACACTATCGTAATATACGCATCTCTGCTACACTCAATTGCTGGATATGTCGCCTTTTTGTAGGCCAACATTCAGCGCCGTATAACATCGCTGGATGAATCGCTGTCCTATAAAACTTACCTTTTAACTTCTGAGGAACCCTTCTGTCACAGAGGACGCCTGAAGCTTGACGCCATTTCAACCAACCGGCTAAAATTCTATTGCTAACATCTTCATCAATGTTACTATCCTTTTGTAGCATCGATCCTAAATACCAAAAAGTATCCTTCTTGGCCACCACTTGCCCATCGAGGCTAACGTCTCCCTCCTCATTCCTAGTCACGTTGAAATCGCACCTCATGTACTCGGTCTTGGTCCTACTAAGTCTAAACCCTTTCGACTCTAACGTGTGCCTCCATAGTTCTAACTTCCTATTAACCCCTGCCCTAGTCTCATCCACTAGCACCACATCATCAGCAAAGAATATACACCAAGGGATATCACCTTGTATGTCCCTTGTGACCTCATCCATCACCAAAGCAAATAAATAAGGGCTCAATGTCGACCCTTGATGTAGTCCTATTTTAATTGGAAAGTCACTGGTGTCACCATCACATGTTCGGACACACGTCACCACATCCCTGTACATATCCTTGATGAGGGTGATGTATTTAGTTGGGACTTTGTGCTTTTCTAAGGCCTACCACATGACATTTCTCGGTACTTTGTCATATGCCTTCTCGAGGTCAATAAAGACCATGTGCAAGTCCTTCTTCTGCTCCCTATACCTCTCCATCAACTGTCGTAATAAGAAAATTGCCTCCATGGTCGACCTACCAGGCATAAACCCAAATTGGTTTTGGGTCACACTTGTCACTCTTCTTAGGCGATGCTCGATAACCCTCTCCAAGAGCTTCATCGTATGGCTCATCAACTTAATCCCACGGTAATTAGTACAACTTTGAACATCTCCCTTGTTCTTGAAGATCGGTAGTAATATACTTCTCCTCCATTCTTCAGGCATCTTGTTGGACCGGAAAATGAGGTATCTTAATAGTATTAATAAAATTTTCCACTATGGAAACATTTGTAGAGTACTTGAATACCTTTCTTTTGACGCCAAAATCACAGTCATATCTTTAGTGTTTTTGGAGACATTGCCTTTCTAAGAAGGCTGCTTTGGAGTGATGAAAATCTAGATAGTTTTAGACCTATCCAATTTATGGCCCCTGTTATGGAGGAATTTGAACTTGTGATCTAAATGAGAGCGGTAGAGTTTTTCTTAATCTTTCCACATATTGCTATACAACACATTTTTTGGATGAGCATATCTTTAGTTGTGAATTTTATAAGATTGTTGTTCAGTTTGGTCTTTATTGGATACATCATATGCCGAATCTTTATATATCCGATTTGTAGACAATGAAGTTGTATATCATCTTGTATATTTTGAGAATATTTGAACGCATAGTTAAAAGACTATGAAAAAAAGAAATGACAGAGCTATTGTCATGAATGACAACGTAACGGTAGAAGCTTGAATGGCGGGGCATTCTAGCATGTTATTAGTTATTTGTATTTATTCATATGATGATATTGATACTGAGGTTGGCTTATGATCAGTTGGTTTGTCTTCAAAGCATGCCTAGCTCTTTTACTTGATTGTCGGTAAAGTCAAGTAAACATGGCATTGTTGTCCACATGCTTTGACTTTGTTATTTGAATTGCCTTCACTAATTTTTTAGTATCTCACACTAGCCATATAATAAGAAAGTGAAGTTGTATGCTTTAGTTTGAATTATACGGTCCTGGTGGTATTATTATTGAAGTATGAAGTATGTGAAGTGTATACATGATAATTTTTGCATTTGCACTCTTCTCGTTGATATGCATTGAAGAAACCGTAGCCAAATTTGTGCAGTAAGTACCAGCACAACAACACACATTGATGAGCTTTGTGGTTGCAGCCCTCACTCCCTCTTGTTGGGAAGTGTGGGTAGAAGAGAACAAAGTCATGAATTTGCATTGCATCAATTGCATTTGCATTACATCAATCGTATTTGCATTTTGAAGTATATTTACATTTGATGAAGCAGTTGATGTATATTTTATTATGTTATTTGAATTTGATGCTTAAAAACCTGTGATTTAAATAACTCATTTAAGGTTATTTTCTTGTTGAGATTTTCCATAAACCTCATATGCTTGTTCCCTCTATCTCAGGTACTTGAGCTTCGAGGATGCTTGGCGGGAATAAGAGTAGCATGCACACATGTTGTACACTTCAAACAATCACATGCTTTTTGTAACATGTTAGATGGTTGTAGAGATGTTTTGTATGTTGTAATAAACATCTGAGGTTTGTCTTTCTTATCATTTCGTAGAAGACTTGATTTAATGTTCAATTTAGATGGCGTTTGTTGCTTCCACGTACTCTGTTACTTTAGTATAGTGTGGTAATACTCCAGAAGGATGCTTTTGTTGTTGATTTCTTCTGGGGTGTTACAGTTCAACTTCTAAAAAGTGCTTCTACTACCAAAAGACAAAACACTAACCAAATGAGTAGAAGTAGTGGTTCTTTTTTATAAGCAATTGCTTTCATGTAGTATAATTTTCATAGTACCTTAGACCCTCCTTTTGCCTTTTAGCTTTCTCATTTTTCAAATATGTGTAAAAAGAGAAACGTTTACAATTGTTTTAAGACAATAAAGAATGGGTGTTTTCATAATTGTTTTAGTGAAACGACTTATAGCTTTTCACAACATATAGCTCACAATAATTTTTCATAATCCATAGCATACAGTTGTTTTTTTCACAGCTCATAGTTGAACCAAAGAGACAATAAGACTAAACCATAGTACACACCCTACTCTACTCCTGAAAGGACAATGTCCCCCCGCCATAGTGCTCTTCCATAGCACCGCTTCCACAAGCTTGGCATCTACTATGACATCCTCATCGATCCTCGTCCTCATCCGGGATCAAGTCTGGCATCCTCACCCTCAGTGTCCGGCATCCATGGCTCTGGTGGTAAAAGGGCTAGTTATTGTGAGGCCTAGTGTATGGGGGAGGGGAAAGTTTCCCTCGTCTTTGAGAAGTTGGAGCATGGTTTTTGAGAAACCGAGAAAATATTTCTAATTGGGATGGGAATGGGGATTTGTTTGGAGCTCTCAGATATCTCAAAATATAGATTTTTTTCATTGGATATAGGAATTGGGAGACTTCTGAAGATGCTTTAAAGATACATATCTGATCTCTATAAGCAAATACTTATAAAGGTACACATCCTACCCTTATAAACAATTATTACATTTACGATACATCGAGGTGAAAGAACAATACACCTAGAAAAAAAAAAAAAACTAGGAAAATATGAGTATACACGTCAAGTCGATAACTTGGTGCATAGAGCTCACTTTAAGGAATATAACCACGTTCAATTCGCCAACCTATTTCTTTTACATCTTGCATTAAACACGTTTACTTTTCGTACAAATTTATTTATTTTTTAATATATTATATTGAAAAGAGAGCTCGCTGAGGTAGGCTCTTGACCTATTGACAGCAACACATGTACTACCAACTGGTATTGGTAGTACGTTACATGCTCCTGTGTCCGTCCCTATGCATGTAGGTGGTCAGTGACGCTATTAACGATATCAAAGATAAGAGTACGTAGCTGGAGGTACGCCAAGTCGTCAGCTAGTATGTGGTTTGGTTACAGAATTACTCAACTCATTACTATATCAACTTACAATTATGCTCCTTCAATTCTATCTTAAATAATGCAAGAGAAATTGGATTGTACGCATTTTTTTATTTTGATATTGATTTTGAAATTCTAGGTTTAAGTTTAATTTACTCAAGTTGTAAATTATTTGGTTCAAAAAAAAAAGAATCAACTTGTATCTCTATTTTCTTTGAAAAAAACTATGAAATGTCTATTTTCATCATCTCAAAAATAGAAAGGAAAAAACAGTGTCTAAGATGCTTTCAAAACCGTACCACCAAAGTTGTTGGTTCTAAAAAAACGGTTTCCACCCCTTTGGTTGGCTTTTTTTTTTGAAGTAAAAGCAGCTCTCGCAAAAGCCCATATCACTTTGGACAAGCTATAATAATTTTATAAATAGTCATTATGATAACTCAAAATGACCATAGTATAAGTTATTTACATAAAGTTGACCACAAACAAATATATGATTTTTAGGGAAAAACTATTATTAGTTTTTGTTAATTTGACCCATGCTCGATCGATACAAGAGTTTGCTTGTGTACCTTGCATGTATCTGTTATGCTATGAACAATAGTGTACTAATAATTATGTGATGTTAGCTGCCCCGGTGCGTGGAGCGAGGAAGAATGCCCATCACACATGAAGCCTCGTATCGTTGCAGTCAAACGTGGATCTCCCGCGTCCAAGCCTTCCTCCATGAGTAGATGAAATGGGCCCGTATTTCCATTCTCACCTTTTGGGAACATTCAAGAAAGCAACCCTTGTGGCCTTGTCGCAGCATGATTCACATGATTATTCGCGCACCAACTAAATTCAACCACAGGAAAATTTGTAAATAACAGTATAATGAGCAGACGAAATAATTAAATAAAGGACATATATGATCCCAACTTATTTTCAGTTCCGAATTGAAACCAGATTAATAAAAAAAAGGTATCGATCTGGTGACAGAGTGCGAAGCACACGCTCTCATTCCTTTTGTTGGATGATTTTCGTTGCGTACTAAAGCATGAGAGAGAGCCCGGGTGCGCATAACTTACCAGTTGATGACAAATGTTCCATTAACTCTGCATTTTGTAGCAGATCATATGAAGAGCACTCAGAAAGGAACTTGTGTAGCTTTTGTGAAGCAAACGTTAGTTAAAAGAAGACTACACGCTAGTAATTAATTTACTGACGATAGATCAACAAAGTACACCAAATAAATCGACCCACAGAAGAAAGAAAAAGGAGAATCATATCAGCCAAGATGCATCATGTATTGCTTGGCAGGGGATGGCGAATGGGGAATCGGCAAATGATCCAGCCTTTGGAGGGACGAGAAAGGTGGTTCCGGATCCTCCACGTAAGAATCTCTCCCATCTCATATCTCTTGCCCCCCTCTCATTGGCCGCATCCGACCGCATCAGCATCACGAAGCGCGCGTACTTATTCTCCCCCGCCCTAGCTCCTCAACCTCTCTTCTCCTCCACACACCAATTCCTGCCGCCGATCAAACACATCATCATTCTACGAGCGAAGCGAGAGAGCGGCCGGCCGAGCGGGCAAGCAAACAAGTGTGGGCGAGAGAGAGCTCACGAACCACACAGGGAAGAGTGGTGAAACGAAGCTGGAGGACGAAGAGGGGTCGTCAAGAGAGTGAGTGAGTTCATATATTCATACGTACGGCGGCGACGTCGTCGTACGTAGGATGTCGGCCTCGGCGTCGAGCGCCTCGTGCCGCGTGTGCGGTGGCGGCGTAGGGGAGTGCGCGTGCCACGGCGGCCATGGGATCGGCGGCGGTGGCGCGCGGTGCGGGGTCGCCGTCGCGGACCTCAACCGCGGGTTTCCTGGGATGTGGCACCACCAGCCGCCGGAGGAGGAGCAACCCAGCGTCGTCGGCGGCAGTGGCGCGGCGGCCGCGGCGGGGCTGCACGAGTTCCAGTTCTTCGGCCACGACGAGGACCACGACAGCGTGACGTGGCTGTTCAACGACCCCGCGCCCCACCTGCACCGCGGCCCGGCGCCGGCAGCGGCGGCGGTCGCGGTCGGGAACGGGGTGGTGGCCGCCGACGCTGAGCCGCAGCGGAGAGCGCCGCCGCCGCCCTTGTTCGACGGGTACGCGCACGCGCAGTACGGACAGATGCCGGGTCACGGGCTCACGTTCGACGTGCCGCTGAGCCGGGGCGGCGACGTGGCCTCCGTGGCGGTGCTCGAGGCAGGGCTGGGGATAGGTGGCGGCGGCAGCAATCCGACGACGTCCAGCGCCACAATCGTGAGTGGTTCGGTTCCATCAAACCTCTCTCCTGAATCATGCATGATCCCCCGTCGACAAGTCAAATTTCAGGCTGACATGATATATGCATGCTGAATTCACCGCTCGGTCATTTCAGTTTGAAATACATGCATCTTTGGTGCAATCTATCGCGTTTCTTGTTAAACCTCTAGGTTCATTTGTGTGCAGTTAATAGCTTGATATGCTTGCCGCTTGAGAGAGAAGCGCCTGATTTCGCTAGCTTAATTTGCATTGATACATATCTTCATCTTTATATATCTAGCTGTTTGGCCGATTAAAAGTGATTGAAAACGTCAAAAAAGCCGCTGTCAATTTGTGGTCCAACGCTCCAACTAGCAAGGACTAAGGAGCCAACTAGTCGGAAATAGGGCACCATAAGTTACAGTCCATCTTGTTTTCTTCTCCGTCTCTACCTCTCCAATAGGATAAAGTCACATTATCAATGCAGTACTTTGTTGTATACTTTATATAGTTATATCCATGAAGTTCCTGAGAATCCTAATTAAAATCAACATCAATGCTTATTAGATCGGACCGCTCGATCTATAATTCTATATCTATGCTAAGAGCAAAGTACAGAAATTGCAAACCATATGCATACACACTAGTTTATAGGCAATAGAAGGAGAACAATCACTGAGAACATCAGTTAATTGCATATTTACAGTTTGATTTAGTTGTTCATCAGTGGTTAGTGAGAACACTACTAAAAGGTAATACGCCAACATAACAAGATTTTGATTGGGTTTACAATGATGCACAAATGCAGATTTAGTTGCTAATATGACAACATAACAAAATTCTGTGGCTAGTGAGAACATCAGTTAATTGCAGATTTACAAATGAACTGGAACAAGGTCCCTCTGCCAAATGCAAGGTTTTTCTTCCCCTTCACCCTTCAGTATCGCTGTCTTTCTGACAACATGACAACCACAACTCCACAAGACCTTGCCAAACGCAATTTTCTTTGTTTATTTCTTTTTTGTTATATCGCTATCTGTTTCTCAACAAGTTCACTGGCCAACACGCAGCTCAATTTCATGTCATGTGGCTCTACAATATTGATCCCAGCCTTTCATTATTTCTGTTGTGTGGTGTTAGGTTACTAGCTGCTACATATATATCCGATTTTCCAACTTAAATCCCAACTTCTCTTGTCCAATAGAAGTTTTTATAACACGCGTCAGGTTACATTTACCGGGGACAGCACGTGTATCTAAAATTAATCACGCGGCAAAATCAACTGATCTAGATAAAGTAATGCTTTGTGCGTCCATACTATTTGTGCATATCCATAATTGATAGATTAGTTTACGTATAATCTTTTTCGAAGCCACGTGTCATATCCATCAAGGACAGAGTTCCATCTGCGAGGATTGGACCCCGGTCTATGAAATTCTGTTCCATTATTTATGGTCTTTTTTTTTGACAACATGGCGTTAGGAATGTCGTAAGTGGGTATGTACCTATAAAGATGTTTTGTGGACCTACATCCGCCGGTGCCTTATGATGTTCGACACGTCCTTTTTCAGATGTCCTTCTGCGGGAGCACGTTCACGGACGAGGCGAGCGCCGTCGTCCCGGCCGGCGACGCGGCGGCCAACGGCAGCGCAAGCGGCGGTGCGGACCCGGCGGTGGACCGGGAAGCGAAGGTGATGCGATACAAGGAGAAGCGGAAGAGGAGACGCTACGAGAAGCAGATTCGGTACGCCTCCCGCAAGGCCTATGCGGAGATGCGGCCGCGCGTCAAGGGCCGGTTCGCCAAGGTGCCCGACAGCGAGACTCCGGCGCCACCAGCGGCGCCGGCCGCAGCAGCGGGCTACGAGCCAGGCCGGCTCGACCTCGGATGGTTCCGTTCATAGCAGACCTTATGTCGGTCAGAGCATTAATTAGCTAGCATATATTGTAGGCCATTGGTTAATTAAGGGCACGAGATAAGTACGCACGAAATATTAAATGTATATGCGATCGATGCACAACTAGCTAGTTAGCCCTTGAAAAATATATATACGTACACACACTGCTGGTATATTGATACTAGCAGTATAGTATATTAATACTAATATCAAGGTACAATCGATCGAAATGGTAGCTAGTCTTTTTATAACTACCACAAAAAACGAAAATTTTTCAGACTACATATTTAATTAACAAAGGCGAGTAGATTAAGAGACTGCCTAAGTAAACAGTCAAGTGGCCTCCAGGCATATGGTTGTCTCTAAAAATCATTAACGAATAACACCCATATCTGTAAATCAACTTTTAGAGACGGCATCGTAAGATGCTCATCTTAAAAAATAATTATTCAAAAGACTATAATTTTTTTCAAACAAACCCAGATAAAGATAAATGTTTTTTTATCGAAACTGTATCTCTCGGCGTGATCTATAGCTTACCTGTAAATTTTTTTTTATTTGTAACCTTTTGGAGTAGTCCTAAAATATCGTTTTACATTCACGGATTTAAAATTTTCAAACAACTTGGATCTTGACATAATCTATAACAAAGTTGTAGTTATCAATAAAATCTACAACTTTATGGTCAAAAAATTTTCATTTGAAGTTAAAAATGTGTGCTCCAAGTTTATAGATTAAAAATTAAAAAATTAGAATTTCTAACTAAATGACCTTGAATACCACATAATTACTATCAGAGTTGTATTGTTCAATTTGATCTTCATGTTTGTTATTGATAAGATTTTTATTTGAATTTTTAGTGCCTCAAATATTTGTTTTAAATTCACATATTTTGACATTCAAATTTTTGAATTTTTCAAACAATATCAAATGGAGACACATCCAAGCTTAAGTTGAAGTGTTTGACAATATTTGAGTCTTTGTAGTTGATTTTTTTTCATTTGAGTTCATTTAGTAGCCTAAATATTCAATACATTTATGAAATATCTGTACAAAAAATAGAATCATATATATACGCACAGGTGAGTGTGTCATGCAGTGGTAAGGAGTCATTATACTTGAGTAGTAGGTTTTAGGTTTGAGTCATGAAAAAGACTTGATTTTGGGTTTTTTGAGTCTTAGTTCTTTCTTAGTGAGCTTCATATTTCTCAATAAAACCACTATCCAAGTCTCCTAAAAATCATTTTGTAGCTCGGTCCTCATATAAACTTAAATTTTGGACCACACTTATTCTCTTGTGAATCTATAGTTGTTATAACTTTTCCTAAACATAATGGATTCATCACAATGTTTCTCATTGGCTGCTGAAGCCACTGCTACTTCTAGTAGCCCACAAGTCGGCCAGGTCGTAAAGCCAACATCCATTGGCATCCCAAGCCTTCTTAGACAAACTACATAACTACCATTGCTACCAGTGAGCTGCTAATGCTAGACTTACAACCCATGGAACTCTTATCACAAATGGACAATATGATCTCACTAAAACTTAACAAAAAAAATCAACAATGTTAGTACAAAAATGATGTAGAACTCTCTCAATTGTCGCAGCAATTTTCTCTCTTCAATGAAATCCAACGCCCTTAGTGACATTTTATTTTATTTATGCATACGCCCAGCAATTGGTGCATGCATACGCCCAGCGAGCCCTACTAACGATACTAGAAAAATCCCCCTTAGTGACATTTTATTTATGCATTCGGTGCACTTTCATATCTACAAGAATATACATTTTATACATTGTGTAGTTTGATATATACAAGAGTATACATTTTTATATGTAACTATAATGTAACTACATCGAGCCTGAAAGGATCAAGATGCCCAAGAGGGGGGGTGAATTGGGCTAATTCTAAAATTTCTTGCGGAATTAAAACCTATTAGCCAATTTCACCCTATGTGCCTATGTGTGTTTCTAAGGATTCTATCAAGAAAAGTTTTGCACCCTAGTTCCAATCCTAATCTAGCATGACAATTCTAAGTATGTAAATTGCGGAAGTGTAAATGCTAGAAAGTAAATGCGAAAAAATAAAGGAGCAAAGAACACGGCGATGTTTTCCCGAGGTATCGGAGAGTCGCCACTCTCCACTAGTCCTCGTTGGAGCACCCGCGCAAGGGTATAGCTCCCCCTTGATCCGTGCAAGGACCAAGTGCTCTCTCCGGGCTGATTCTTCGACACTCCGTCGCGGTGAATCGCCGAAACCGCTCACAACTTGAGTTGGGTCATCCACAAGCTCCGCCGGATGATCACCAAACTCTCCGACACCACCAAGCCGTCTAGGTGATGGCGATCACCAAGAGTAAAAAGCACAAGCTCTCACTTGACCTCGCAAAGCCTAATGAGACGATGGATGCACACTTGCTACTCTTGATTCACTAATGAGTGCTAATCAATGGATTCTCAAATCACTAGCACCTCACTAGGGCTCTTGCTCTCTTTGGACACTAAAGAGGTTGTTCAGCTGAGAATGATGGGCAAGACAACCGGTATGGAGAGGTAGGAGATGTATTTATAGCCCCACGGGCCAAATCCAACCGTTACCTTCCAAACCAAGATTTTTGGGGTCACCGGACGCGTCCGGTCCCCAGCACAGGACGCGTCCGGTCTGTTCAATTTTTCAATCCGCGACCGAACTCAGCTAGCCGTTACATAATCACCGGACGCGTCCGGTGTTTCGGTCTGATAACATAGCTTCTGGACAGCGTCTGGTGTAGCACCGGACGCGTCCGGGCTGGCGTCCGGTCCGTTATCATTTTCGGCGTTGCACCAGACGCGTCTGGTGCTTACCACCGGACTCACTGTCCCAGCGTCAGGTGTGTTCAAACACTGCTGCACACACAAATGAATAGACCGGACGCGTCCGGTCCTATTCGGTCCAGCGTCCGGTGCAGCTAAAACAACCGTTCCACTTCGAATTCGACAATCTTCATGAACGGCTTTAACTCCAACGTACCTTAGGGCCTTTTTGTAGTTACCTAGTGCTAAGTTTCATAAGTGTGCATCACACCTAAACCATTAGACTTATCTAGGTCAAGCTACCCGTTTGCACCCCCCTTAATAGTACGGCCAAAGGAAAAACAAAGTCCTAACGACTAATCCGACGTCACCCAACACCATGGACGATCAGAACTAACCATTCTTGACCTTGTCGTCCATCCTTTGAAAACCGAAACGATTTCCATCGTCAAGGGAGCATGAAACCCGTATTGCCCACGGTATCCATCACCATAACCTAACTTACCAATGTTTCTGCAAAACACACGTTAGTTATGGTAAATATTGTCATCAATCATCGAAACCACATTAAAGGGGCCTAGATGCTTTCAGAGCCCTGCATCCTCTTATTAAAAAGTGGGGGTGCAGTCTAGCTCCTTCCCATCTAGTTTTTTTTATAACCTAACTACATAATAAAGATTATGTTAGGACTTGTAGAGACAAATTTCTTAAAGTGTATCATGTACATTTGTGTAGTTACGTTGTATAGCAACATTTATTAAGAAATACAAATACTTTATAATAGATATAACTATAAATGTAGAAATGCTCTCATAGATTCAAATATATATTGTATATGTACTATCATAGTCATATTGTTTAGCGACGCCAAATTATGTATGAATAAGTATAGAGACACTTTAGTAGATGCATTTATATTTTGTGTCCACCAAATACCAATATAGATACATTGTATAGCCACACCATTTTGCGTTCAAAAAGCTGTGAGGACAATTTTATGCGTACTTTCATGTCTAATAATATAAACATGTTTTAAAGTCATGTTTTATTATGTTATAATAAAAATTTGAACACCTATGCACATATACAATTAACTTATCTATCAATATAGACATACTTATAGTAACACCTCACTTACAAAAGAACCTCCTTAGCGATGTTTTTCAGCTAATGTTGCTATGGCTATTATAACCATATCAAGAGGCAAGACAAGTTTTACACCTGTCTCAGAGCAATAGTCATTTCCAATCATCTCAAAGCATTAGATACCCACTACTGGAAATTAGGCCTTCTATGACAATTTTCATATGACAAACCACCTTTTTAGTCATAAAAATTATGCATTTATGACAAATTTTCAATGGATGACAAGCGTTTGTGACTAAGTTGTGCTTTTGTCATAAACAGTTGTCATCATGTGCACTTCCCCATCTTTGTGACAATAGCTCATGAAAAAAGTGAGTGAATGTAGTTGTCATTAATTAAAAATAGTAATCCTACAAGTCAAATGATTTGTAGGTGACGAAATGGTCCTTTAACATGATCCAAATCATGGCTACAATATGAAATCAAATTTTAAATGAAATTTGTATGTGACGAAATATTTTTTCTCTATTTTAAAATTACCCATCTCTAATTTCAAATATAACATTTGAAATCAAACATGTTGAAACTGAAGGACCAAATGGCAACCAATAAATGAGAGCCACTAAAAATCTTTTAAGGAGGGCATCCTTGGCCTGTATCCTTATTATGACTAGACCTGAGTAAATTGAGCCCGGCTTGGACTGGCCCAACCTGTGGCCGACGGGTTTTGTCCCACCCATGAGCTTTAGTGGGCAGGGCCTAGGCATGGGCCTTGGCCTAGGTATTCTTGTAGCGGTAGGCATAAAGGAGGCAAAGTCAACCCCCATAGTTCTCAAAATGAAACACACTAGCTTTTGAAATGACACTACTAATCTGAGCAACAAATGGAACATGATCAGAAATCAGCTTAGAGAGAGGCCGCACAACAGTGTCTGGGTAGGCCAACAACCAGAACCAATCAGTAGAATAGAATACCCATTCAAGCTTCACAAGGTGAGGAGTCTACATATTACTCCATGTATAGAATTAATCCACTAAAAATGTGAAATATTAAACCAAGTACCAATTCAGAAGAGACTCGCTCATGCTAGAATTAAATAAACCAATATGTACTAGTAAACTGTTCATGAAAGGCTTGACTAAAGAAGACATAGCAAAGAAATTGAAAAGCATTCAGGATGATGCTCACTAGTATGACAAGCTATGAGCAAGTAGAAATTTCAAATATTGTACTTTAGAGCATACAAAGCTACAAGGAGAGATCATCTACAGACCAGATTGCATGTCAGTTGAAGAGCTCACTAAATTCACGAGAAAGATAAAACTCTCAGATCACACAGTATTCAACAGATAAACTAATGCTATGCTCTAATTCTCAAGTGACAATTAAACTGATCATTTGCTAGCACCGTGGCAAAAGCAAAGTGTTTTAGTGTTGTTACAGCCTACAGAACCGAACTGCATTTTGCAAGGAAACAGAGCACTGCAGTCCTGCACCACCATTGTTCCTATCAGACTGAACAAAGATAATGCACAGATTGGATGTAGTAAGTCCGTCGACCTGTGTTAGCGACCGGATACTGAAGGGGTGGGGTAGCCAGAACGGCAGGAGTGGGCGGAGGAGCCGAGAGCAGATTCTTTCTTTCTTTCCTTTTTTTTTTGTGCGAGCAAAATTCCTTCGTATTCGTTTCGCAATTATCTTTTTTCTTTAGCAAATTCGTTTCACAGTTTTTTTTTTAAGGAAAACTGGCTCAAACTGAACCAGGATTAATTTCATATATTAATAATATCCATTCCTTTACGAAAGATTTTTCAAATAAAAGAAAAATTACAGCACTCACGATCTTCGTTGATGCCTTCCAGCTCCATCACTGCATAGAAATCCACCATGGACCTCCAAGAAGGTAGCTCGAAGCCGATAACCGATAAATCAGACCGGACAACATATTTTTTGAAGGCCAGGAGTGGTATGGCTAGAAAACAGCCGTACACTTAGATCGTTGAACGCCTCGACAAGAAGCCAGCGGCCAAGTCCTCGTCTACAACTCGGAATCCGTCGCCTGTCGCCACCATAGCGGACCCGGAACGACGAACACCGAAGACCCCAAAAGAGGGAATAGAAAACCAGCGCACAGCTGGTAAACAAAACCTCACAGATGACCGAAGACATCTTGAAGGGACAACAGTACCGAAGGTCACCAGAACCATCGAGAAACCTAACCCTAACGGAGAACACACCCTAGTTAAACTAGATATTTAATCTACAGTCCAAAACATCAGACTCGGATCCTCGAAAACCAGTGACCGAGCGACAAAGAAAACGGATCTCCACCAGCCCGGCGACTAAGTGAGAAAAAAACGGACCTGGGTTTGGGAGAGAGAGGAGAAAGGGTGAGGAGAGGGAAGAGTCGAATCGGTGCGCAGACGTTGGCCGCCACCGCCACAGGCTGGTAGCCGGCGACGGCGGCGGCCGTCGGGAACGGCCGGGAGGCGAACTGTCGAAGTTGCCGCGGAGTCGCCGAGACGCTTCGAGAGGACAGCGCCGGGTCACCTGGGCTGAACAGCGGTGAGACTGGACGGGAATTCGTTTCACAGTTAACAGTTTATACTATACTTGTCGGGCCGGTTACTCTGAAATTGTCGTGTGGGCCGAGCCTGATTCCCGTTAGCAGGCGAGGGTCCGCGAGGGCCTTAGCTGGTTTTCCATTCCTTCCGACGATTTTGATTGTCACAGACTCGTTCAGTCATTCAGTCCATGGTCACTGCTCCATTCGTTTAAAAAACAAAACATATAATATATTTCGTATATCAACAATAAGTATGTGTATAGCATGTAAGTCAGTGAGAATAGTACGACCAATACGTTATGTACCCCTCACATAGCTGATGCAGGACACAGCAATCTGCTACCATGAAACTGGATATATATTGCGGCTGCACTAGCTGGGTTTTACTAATCCCAGTTTATTCCCAACTTGGTCATGCAGAGCCGCCTGACGAAGCAGGTTCTGCACATCGTCAACCCACCTCTGCTTGTTCGCGTTGCCCTCACACTCGAACTCCACTAGACCTTGCGCCGTGCTAAGGCCGAAGCAGCATGTCTCCTCCGTAGAAGATTCCTTCCCTGGCTCAGCCCACGTTGGCAGCTCGCTGTACACGCCGTAAACCACGCCTGCACCGGTTGCAAGCCAAAAGGGTTAGTGCTGAAATTGAATTTCATAAACTGCTGATTAGTTGGACTCTCAGTGTTTCGATAGTAAGAGTAGATGATGTCAGAACTTACTCTTGTTGTTCTTTGACAGCGCGCCTCCTATGTGTTTGCTTTTCAGCTTCAGTATCACCTGTTGTTACATGTGTATATGCTGTCAGTAACTGTGCATCTTGTCTCTAGTCTGACCAGAATTTGGAACTGAACGATGGAGATCTTCTTACCTGTGACCTCTTGTTGATGTAGATAGATACTTTTATCTTGTGCAAACCCCCTGCATCAAGAACCAAACTCTGTACCTTAGCTTTTTTTTTTTCATGCTTCGAAGCTTTTATATGCTTATCGATCCTGATTTTTGTAGCTGGATGCATGTTCTAAAAATCTGAATTTACCTTTTCTTGTGCGTTTCAGCAGCTCCCCTTCTTTGCACCAGATGTCAGGGCTCCACGAATTCGCCTTCTCATACGGGATGACACTCGCATTACTCCTTGTCTCGCGCTGCACTCTCTGCTTCAGTGTCGCTGCTCCTCGCAAAGCTGATCGACAACACAACCAAAGTGCATAGAAACTTAGCATCCTGTTCAAGAATCGGCACTTCATCCTGCGACGCGATGACACAACAAGTTACCAACAACACCGTTGGATTGCGTACCGGTTGCTGCGGCCGCCGTGAGCGTCATCAGATCACCGGGGCTTCTGACGCCAACCGCGGCCTGCACGGCGGCAGCCACCTGATCATGGCGCGCGCCCGCATGCTGAGCTGCCTCGACGCAGTGGGAGGCTAACAGCTCGGTGGCCGACGCCATGGCCGTGGCCATCTTGGTAGTCGCCTGGGTGTCGGAGCTCGTGGCCGTGACCGCCGCGACGGCGGCGACCGCGGCCGCGACCCGGGCCACGGACACCATCGCGTGCACGTGGGCCTTGTCGGCGCGCTGCTTCTCCTTGCCGCTCTGCTTCGCTCGGCATGTCTCCCTGTGGTGAACCTGGAACCATTTGCCGATCGATTGGTGGTGGCCGTGGCCGCTGCTCATGGAAGATCTTCTTACATCCCTCTGTTTGTATGTATATTGCAGTATTAGCACCAAGAATCAGATGATGCAAAAACAAGATAATGACCAAATAAAATCACAAAGAGGATGGATCGAGATGTGCAATAGTTACATGCTGCTGCTGATGACATGGGAGAGGAACGATGGAGGAGGACGTGGTGGCGGCGAGCACAGACAGCTCCGGTATAGTAGTCACCTCCGCCGGAAGCCGGCTGGCCGCGGCAACAGCAGCGCTGCTCTTCTTGCCTCCTCCTCCTCCGCCGACGAGAATCTTGGAGATCTCCGACGCCGACACGCTCCACGACCGAGAGAGGTACTCCATGGGCTCCATCGGCGTCTGCGGTGGCGGTATCGCCGGCAGCACCGCGTCGTCGTCGTCCTCCTCCTCGACCACCAACTCCAAGCAGTCCATGCTGAAAGCACCAGCAGCAACGTCTCTGGCGGCCTTCCAGCTCTTCTTCTCCATCGCCATCCTAATTCCTAATTCCTAATTCCTAATTCCTAATTCAGACCAGCTTCTGCAGCTGGCGCGCCTCGCGTGTCTTTGCAGCAGGTCACTAGTGATGGCTCTGCAACTGCAAGTGTCCCCGAGACGGTGGTGCCCTGCCGTGTACTTATAGGGAGGGAGGCACGCACGAAGCACAAGGCCAGGGGTGTGGAGCCGCCGTGCTATGGCAGGCAGAAGGAACGAGAGGGGGAACACGAGGCTGACAGGCTCCTGGCATGGCTGGCTGGTATCCTTTTCTACCCTGTCGAACGACGACTCTGTCCAGTAGCTGGGGGGTGGCGATGGCAATGCCAGTATAAAATACTCCACTCGTGTCGCCGTTCTCAAGCGATCTGTTCGCGGCAGTTGAGCTATCTCGGACCTCTGATGATGCTGAAGCTTAGCTCCCGTCTGATGAAGGAACCAGGGAGATTGGTTGTTTGGATTGGCATTTCGGCGGTTGTTGGAGGAGGCCTGTGCTGCACGGGCCCCTGCCTCACGGAAGGTACTGTATTTGTATACTCCTCTTGCGTTCAAGCAACAACATCATTAGAAACTCCAGAATTATTGAATTGTTTGCAGTTGCAGCAATGTGGACGCTACTTGGAGTTAACATTAGTGTTGCTGTATTGGACTGTATTGCACTAATTGCCTCCTTTTCTGCCAACAAGTTTTGTTTTCCAAATCCTAAAAAATCCACAGACCATGCAGTATCACGAAACAAGATTTCAGGTATTTTCGTCCGCGACAATCTTGATGGCAACGATAAGGAGCCCTCATGCATAGTATTATATATGGTCTGATGCATCTGGAGACGGAGACCAGTCAGCAGTCAGTCAGCAGACGTTCAGTTCGTCGATGACAAGAGACCCATGGAAACTGGACAGTGTCCGTTCACTACTGCACGGTTCTCCATCCGTCGTTCGACTGTTCCCCGGTAGCGATCGGACACTGTCCCCCTGGTCTTGGACGTTTGTCTGTGCTGGTTTGGTTTTGTTTATCCAGCTCGTCTTGTTATGGTCTTGGTTGCCTCTCCCTCTTGTTAATTCTCTAACCAAGCAGCGAAGCAGGCGTGGGGCTTGATGCCTGCCTGCCTCTCGATGTGTCTGTCTCGTGCTAGTGCCAGGGCCATCGTCGCTTTTGTCTCTTCTCTACCGAACGGAGCCTCTCGGAGCATGTCAGGTCATCACAGCAACGGAACGGTCACGTCCTTGTAGTTGTAGCCAGGTTAGCTGAGAAAAATGGAATGCCTCTCTCTGGCTCGCATCCATCATCATCATCATAGACACCACTGAAAATGGGTGCTAGAATCAACAGAGTACGCATGCGCGCGCCCAAGGAATCGGTGCCAATTGGATGGGAATATGGGACGGCTACTCTTCTCCTACTGTCAACCTTTTTCTGTGTCATGTGTGTGTACTTGATCTGTTCCATTCCATAATCCATACTAGTGGCCTAGTGTGGGTCCAATGACCTGGTACTAGTAGAAATTAACAATGTCATCAAGGCTAGCATAGCAGCTGGTCAGTTCAAACTTAGTGGAGCAGTCAAGCAAAGCGAAGCCAGCCCCGTAGCTAGGATAAGAATTTCCGTCCTTGTAAGTGAGCCCGGGGCTTGTGCCTTTTCTTCGCACGCTTTCTTCAGTTTTCTTTTCCTGCTGTTGGCCTGGCTCAGCTTCAGCTCACCTGCTGGTGGACTTGAGCACTAGCTAAGCTACGACTACGACCGAAACAAAAATTACACAACAGCACAGGCTGTTAGGTGTCTGCAAGTGATGGTTATTAGTAGGAATCCATCAGGATGGCAGGTGCAACGAGCCGGCGACATCTGGGCCTGCTTGAGAACGAACATCAGAGCCTTTAACCTCTAGCATACGGTGTATTAGATGGAGGGAGCAGAGATGATGATAGCGGGGGACTCTCATAGTCATAGTCATACGGCTGGTGGAATGGTTTGCGAAGCTTATAAGAGAGTAGTCCGGTTAATTTGGCTCGGGGCAGCATTTCTCTGGTCCGGGGAGAGATTTCGACGTGTCAGCTAGCTTCTTTTACTTTCCATCACGTTTCTTTTTCCACGAAAAACTTTGCTCTATGCATGCTACTCCTCCTTTCCGTCTCTTTTATCTGCACCGTCGGGACCATGTCCTCTTTGCGCGCGTGATCCAAGCGATGGTCCAGTTTTATCAACACACACCGCCCCGCAACGCAAGTACGTGGCGATGATCACCTCCCGTCCATGGATAAGTAAGCATAGAGAAGCACCGTGTCTCTTTTTCTCCCCCGCCGCCCCGCGCTTTGTTCCTTGTCTTGCTTCTTGTGGAAGCGACGCCTCCTGCCTGCCTCGTCGTCCATGGTCCATCCATCCTGCCGCAACTGCAAGCGAAAAACACTTTCACTTCCCTGTTTTCCGCTCCTAGACTTTGCCTTTGTTTAGCAGACGCATCATGGCTGCGACGGAATTCCGTTTCAAATGGAACCGGGGCAAACGTCTGCGAGACTGAGTAGGGGAATGGCAGCGAATTTCTCAAGTTTTGAAGGGCCATTACCATTTTCCTTGGCGTGAAACGCTACTTTTTTTTTTTCCATACATAAAACAATCTCAATTTCCCACCAACAAGAATCAGGTACACTGATCCGGTGATCCTTGCTTGCACGCAAAAAAGAATCAGGTGGACTGGTCCTTGCTTGCACACAAACAAGAATGCTCTGATGACGTCTCGGTAGTCATAGATAGACAAATGCCTCAGCTTATAGGCGATCACAACACACAGTACAAGAAAACTGAGAACGATGGATATGTAAATTGACTCTCAAAATGCTTTAGCCTCTCTAAATAGAAATGCTCCACAGCAGCCTCTTTAAAACTAGAGCTCTATTTTTTAAATATGTCGCCATGTCATCCGGCCTGCTTGAAGTGCATAACTAAGATTAGTTGTAGCATCGACGGACCGTCGCTGAGTCGAGAGAGAGAGATAGCAGGTTATAGCAGGACATATCTTCGCCCCTACGTCGTCCGTTCTGTCGTCCATCCGTCGAGTCTTTGGAAGCACCTCCACGATCGATCGGCTGCAGGTGGCCATGGTCGGGAGCAACAAATCCAGCGTGTTTGGGGCTCTCGTCATTTGCAAGCGGGTCCTCGCGGCAGGCCCAGCGGCAAGTCCGATCTGCTGCGACTTTCTCCCGCAAGGCTCCGAGTACATCTGCACGCGCTGCCCTCTTTGCTCCAGCTCGTGCACCCTCACGCCGGCTCGCCGACGCCAAGGTCGATGAGCGGGGCTAGTTTCTCGGGGCGTCGCAGACTTCCGCGAAATTGGACGCGTGGCAGGGAAGAGCCGGCACTCTGTGGCGAGCGAGTTCCACTCGCCTTTTCTTCCGAGCGGGAAACGCGGGATAGCACGCTCGGCAATTTAGACAACGTGTTAGCGAGTCTGTTGGAAGCGATTTTCGGCGAGATTTGACGGTGGAGAGTGAGATAGCGAGGCCGTTGGACATGCTCTAATGCTCGAAGTATATTATGGTCACGCTAACAGACAAGGTCACAACAAGGATGCAACAGGCAAGGTCACAGGTATGCAAGTGGGTATCTAATGATGTGCTTTAGGCCTGCTAACAAATAATTACAGTCAAATATCATTCTAGTTCATTTCTCCCTCACCCAAATTACCTGAAATGTCATTCTATTTCATTTGAGCAAGTTTTTGGACAGACTGAACAACACAAAACTAATTCGAGCTTGCAGATAACTCATTTGCAAGTTTCAACTGAACTATTCATACCAACAGCACAGACTCAATCAAGATAAAGCTTCACATTGATCCCGTTATCGATCAGCGACTGAACAACTGCCCTAATCTTTCCCTCAAACTTGTCCCGCTCCCTTGGCGTGTACGTGCAGGTGAACACGTCAGCCTCTTTCGCCCTCTCAGCCAGGAAACGGCCCACGGCCAAGCAGGCTGGGATGTCCGACCTCGACTTGAGCACCGCTTTTATGTCCTTTGAGTTGGTCCCAGCAACCGCGACCTGCCTGCAAGTTGATCGGTGTGTAAGGGATGCCGAGACAAAGCGCTTGGAGATGGAAGACATCCAGCGTGAAGGGCTCCATGTAGGCAATGGTGCGCTGCTTGAAAGAAATGTGTTTGTGGGGGTTCTTAGATCTCTTCTCCTTCTTGTATGTGTATGGCCTACTGTTGTCTTGATCCACAAAGTCCTCCACGCCAAAGAAGCTCCTGGAAGAACTCAAGACCTGGGAAAGGAAACACATAATCCAATACCTGTCAGCAACAGATCAATCTGAAAACTATGTAGACTAGATGATTACATTGCATTCAGTTATAACAAATTGTAGAAACAGATTGCAGAAGCCATGGTATTCTGACTCAGTAAGTAGTATGTTGAACTTAAGTGCCATTTTGCATCTTTGGTCAATGAATCGTTCAACACATTACATAGATCATATAAGTACATCTTACAGCTTTCCGTGCCCACAAGACTAAGACCCAGTTCAGGCATGCATTTTCTTCTAGGCACTACCACAGAGGGAAAGATTTATCTGGATTTTGCAAGAACATTATAGGACTAAGTCAATTTTACTCTCTGGAAGTATGTCTAATGTCCGCTTAGCCCCCATCACGTATAGTTTGATTTAATCAAGCCTCTCTTCGTTAAACCAGATCATTTTCACCTTTTCCTTCTAGCCATTCTCAGTTTTGCAACATGGATGCAAGTCTGCTTGGTCTTGCCAACCAGAATAACGTATGTCAAAAGATTTGCTATCTGTGTTAAGTTATTGTAACGGCCTCATCTCACCGTGAAACTGAAGAACCACGAGAGTTCACCGTGCCAGAATAAAGGCAAACTCTCCAGCATGCTTGCCATGCAGCTAACCAAACTGTACTTGCCGTTGAGGCAAATGTCAAAGTTGATGGGTCCCTCAATGTTGCGGGCAATATCGACATTTTGCAAGGATATGCCAGCACAAATGAAGTTTGTAGTGCTGCTTATACAGTCAACTTCTACTGTTCCGCAACATGAAGCTGCGCTGTAAGGCACAAGTCCATGCAAATCTTTGGGTGGCACAGTGATGATCATTCCCATCCTACTGGTTCTTGATTGCTTCTGTTGTGTTGGTAACACATTAACAAGGCCTTTAGGAAACGCCGGCTACATCAGCGTGAAGCTGTCATATGACCTCAAATTCTTGGCATGAAGCAAAAGGTGAACACTGTATAAAAATCTTTAGTTAACCATGAGCTATTTAATCTTCCCATGGATCAAAATAACCTAATTGGCTAGGTCGATCACCAGTGGTTTTCCTACTTGGCAAAACCGTCTAATCTAGTGCACAGGTAGGGAACACCGGGAACTGTTAGCAGTAAATGGTGAAAACAGCAGGTTAATTAAAAGCTTTAGGGGGTTAAGCAAATTCTGGATACTGCTTTATGGGAGTAACATGGACCTTTACAACTTTACTGTATACAAGAAGACAATCCAAGCTAATGTATATGAGTCTACTTATCATCAAACTAGTCATCATAGTTTTTTGGGGCTAGAATGGATTATGTGACAAGCTATTGTACAATCACTTGACACAGGAGATACACCTGTCACTTGAGACATGAGTGACATCAATACAATCGTACAATATATGTTAAACTTTCATCATTCATGTTCTAAATCCAATTGCAAGCAGTAATTCACGATCCTGATAGGAATCGATAAAAGAAAACTTAGCACTAATCCAACCAGGATGTTTCATCCTAAAAACTTGTAAATAAAAGGAAAACAGAAACAATCCTATTAGCATCTTCACATTATCCATTAAGCATCTTAACTTAATTTTCATGGTGTGTAAGTTGCTGAGTTAAAAAATTTGCTCAATGTAATCATTGTAACGACAGAATTCTGAGGGTTAAACTTATTACTGTCAGACAATGATCTGTGTTACCAGCCCACTGTGAAATTGACTCCAGCAAGTTAATAGAGCCGGTGCTGAATTTCCTTGGTGTAGCATATGTGCTCCTCTCTTCCATGACTGGCTCAAGATGCCCCTCAGCATGTTTACTTCAACAGCTTGCAGTGCTCAATAAATACCAAGGGGAATGGTTTGTAGGCAGATGTTAGCCAATCTGTGTACGAAGAGAACAACAAGTGTATTACAGCCCAGAAGCTTTAATACGCATTTGACCTTCTATAACTGAATTTGGTCCGTTCAATTTGCATGCAGAATCCTAATTAATGGAATATGGTTGTGCATGTGGTACTGATACAGATCAAGCAATGTTTTGAAATCGTACAATCAAGCCTGGTCAGCAGTAACCTAATAATTTCACATATGCAGAATCCCTTAGCCCAATTTCACAATCCCTAACTCTAGCCTAAGCTGGAGTGCTGGACAGAAGGGTAGCAGGCACTCACCAGGGACGATGCGCTGCCAGCGCTGGAGGGAGGAAGCGCGTTGGGAGCTCTGGATCGGCCGACAGCCGTCGCGGCAAGAGGGACCTTGTGTCACCACAGGCAGACGAAGAGAATGGAGGGCGGCGCCGCCGCCATGGCGCAGCGCGACAGACGAGGCACGCGTGACACGACGGACACGCAGCGCGTCGGCGTTGGTCCGTTCTCCTCGGTAGTCGGTCGGCCGTCGGCGGCACTCCGCCGGTCGAACAGGGGAGGGGCGGCGCAGATGCGGAGTCACGCGGCCGAGTTGATTTTTTTTTTTTTTTTTTTTACCAACGAGTGACCGAGTTGCCGGGCCAGGATTGTGATGTTGGGCTATTTCTTCATTTTGGACCATAAAGGCGTAGAGATTTCTGGGCCAAATTCTAGCGTACTCGTGAGCCTACTTAGCTTATTCTTTGGGCCCGTCATTGTGGATGAATATGATTTGGATGGGTCATCCCGTGTCCCGACCACACGAATCTTCCCTGCTGACTAGGTGGCAGGCAATCGCACGTCGACCACCCCCAAGCCCCAGGTAATTGTTTTTCTTCCACCCCCTTCTCCCTTCTGCAATTCGCCTAGCACAGCCCAAAGATCCTACCCTCGTGGTTGTGTCTCCATCAAGCTCATCGTCGCTGCCCGACGCCTACCTGAGCTCGTTGGCGCCGTCCTCGTCTCCATCTCCGACGGCTCATCCCCCTCCCATCCCCATCTCCCTGGGTATAGAAATGTCCGACCGGTCAGATGCTTGGGGGAGGCTTAGGGAGCCTTAGTAGCGGGAGGGGCAGTCGGGCCAGGCCTAGGACGGGGACAAACATGACCATGCCGGGGGGGAGAGGGCGGCCGCCGCGGGGGCTAGGAGTCGGCAGGGCAGCGGGAAGGTGCTGGCGCGAGGAAGAAGATGGTGCGGGGCGTCGAGGCAGGGCAAGGAAGAAAAAGCTAGACGGAGTTGATGAGCCGGGGAGATGACGAGGCCTATTTCGGAGTGGTCGGAGGCGTCTCCCAACTTGGGGTGGTCGGCCCTAGCACGCCCCGACAACGACGCATCGCGTCGTATAACTGGCGAGAGCGCGGCGAATCGAGTTTTCTCTCGGCGCAACCGTAAGGTGAAGGCTCAATGAATGCGCCTAAGGAAACGCAACGGCCGAGCCCCCTGGCTCCGATCCCCCGGTGACCGTGAGGGACTGAACTAACCCATCCAAAAAGAATCAAACCCATCAATGTGTTTGGTTAGACGGACGCATCAAACGGCGCCACCGGATCCTGCCACTGTTTCCGAGCTCAGCCTTCGTCTAGCTGCAATCACAAACAAGGGGTTTGATCGTTCTGCTCAGCTCGCCTCATCGTTCGGCAAGACTGCCATACCCGCAATTGGTCTTGTGTACTGGCACGTCTTTAATCCCTGCCATAAATCCGTTTCGTGAAACAAGGCGCATGCGAACGCAAGGGCAAGGGCAAGGGCAAGGGCAAGGGCAGTGGATGATCAGTGGCTCTAGTCCTAGCTGTTCCACATGAGGGCAATCGGTACTCGGCAGCAGTAGTGTGTATACTCAGGCCTTGTTTAGTTTAGGGCAAAAATCAAAAAGTTAGAAAATCATACACTGTAGCACTTTCGTTTGTATTTAATAAATATTTTTCAATCATGGACTATTTAAGCTTAAAAGATTCGTCTCGTCATTTATAATTAAACTATATAATTTATTTTTGTCTACATTTACTTCTCTATGTTTATATGTCTAGATTATTGATGTGATGGAGAGAGTAAAAAAACTTAAAAATTTGTTGAGAACTAAACATGTCCTTGGTCGTAAACAACAGCAGCGGTAGATGGAAGATTCACAGATCGATTACCAGGTAGAAAAAAACATGAGATGCGCTTACGTACAGTATGCGCCAACAAAGTCAACATGTGACAGTCAGTCACCAGGCAGGGACAAGTAGGCGAGGGGCGCATTAACTTTGACATTCATACCGTCACCTACATCCTGCGTGAGCCGGAGTCGTGATACTGTGCCAATTCCCAGTTGCATGCCAGTCACCTACAGAAAGCAGAGCTTGGCGTAGAAGAATCTAGCAACTCCAAAACAGAAAAAACACAAGCTGGGCTCGGTCAATAGTAAAACATCAGGGAGAGTTATAAGTTAGGCGAGTTTGATTGACGAGGACTGCCAGTTCGCCAGGGCCACATCGTGTCCATGTGCTGATGTGCATAGCCAATTAGCCATAGCTATGGAGTTCATCCCTATTGATTTCTGGTTTGGACTTTGGGAGTGCCAAAATTTCGACTCTCTTGATGAAAAAAAAAAACCTGGTCATGGATGTTAGGTACAGTGGGCAGTGGCACTCGCACCAAGACACAGTAGCTTTCATCGTCCCCAGTGAACCGAACCACCACTACCACGTACTGTAGAGCGTCGCCTTAGTAGAGGTAGAGGTAAGTGTGACGTGACGGCATGGCGGCAAGTCCTTGTTCTTGCTCCAATTACTGTGACCCAGACCTGATGAGTGCGGGGGCCGGCAGTGCAGGCATTAAACGCGGCTCACCCACCAACTCATGCTCAACCCATTTGTTGCTTCCCCTTCGGATCCTTCGTCCCCGACCCCGGCCCCCCACGCCGGCAGCGCAGTTACTCCTCCCCTCCCTCGCCGTCCATCCTCCTCCACTCCACAGTCCACAGTCCCCCTCTGTTCGCTGTGTGGTGTGTGCAGTGCGTACCACTCCCGTTACCAGTGCTGGTCGTGAAGCCCACACGACACGGCCCCGCAGAACCATTTGCATTGCCACCACACCGAATTTAATCGTCTGCGACGACGCGGCCCTGTGAGCAGGATGCTCTTTGCCTGCCTGCTACTGTTCACCTCTGCTCATATAGCGCGCGGCTAGCAGCCTCCGGATCGACAGCGTGCGATGTAGCAGTGCCTAGGTAGCTAGTTGGCAAACAGTACGTACGCCGGCGCCGGGATCCATGTCGACGGGTCAGGAAGAAAAGCCGGTGGAGCACAAGGGCGGGGCGGTGGCCGCCGGACGGCAAAGATCGAGCGAGAACAACGACAGCGCCAAGGACGGCGCACCCGAGGCGGCGGCGTGTGCGCCCAAGGCGCCTGCTGCTGCCATGCCGATGCCGCCGCGCCACCGGCGGTCCAAGAGGTCTGTCTTCGTCCACACGTGCTGCCCTCGACTTCTCGTCGATCTCCTTCACATATGGAGTTTAAAAGCTTCGGTGTTTAACTTTGCCGCCGTCTCTGTTCGTGTTTATTTCAGTGCATCTTCCGACAGGAACGCGGAGGCATGCAAGCATGGACCGTCGCGTGGCGCCATGGAGCAAGAGCGATGCTGCGGCGACCAAGCACAGCTTGCCATGGTCGCTCCTCCCTGCTCGTCCAAGGTTTGTTGCTGATTACTAAACTCTTCGCCGCACCACGCTCAACGGGAGGATGTGTGGGTTTACTGACAGGCTTTTCTTTGTGAATTCTCTGTCAGAATCAGAACCCGCCGGACGCGAGGAAGTCTTACGCGATTCCTCCGGGGGGATGCTCAGTTCACCGGGGGCCGCGAGATCAAAGGCTGAACGCGTCGCCAAACCACCGCGTCTCCCTAGAGAATGATGTGAGAACCTGAAGAAAAGCCGCCGTGCCGTTTCTGATCTACTCTAGGTCTGTTCGTCTGAAACTCTGAATAACTTAACTGTTTGTTATGAATTCTCTGGCAGGTTAGGCAGCTGCAGCTGCATTTGCATCAGGAGAGGTCTATCCGGGTCATGCTTGATCGGGCAATTGGCCGGGCGTCCAGCACATTGTCGCCTGGCCATAGGCATTTTCCAGCCCAGGTATGACTGATCGTCCATTTATTACCAACTCAAAAATTTTCCTCCTGCGAGTTGTTCATTTCCATGTAGAGTACTCTCAGCACTGCCGTGGCAGCTTGCAAATTTCAAGTTTGCAAGCATTCAATAATTTATTTCGTCTGGATTTCCGTTCAAAAAGGAATTATTTCGTCTGGATTGGGCATGGAAATTCAGTTGTCTAACAAAACAGCTGTGAAACCACCAGACCCCAAATCCAAGGCATCTACTTTTTTCTGTTTAGCATTGGCCACAGCTAGTTTGAGGCCTCCCAGCTAAAAGAACAGTTGCCCAAGTCAATAGTACTGTTAATGGTGTTCTGATTAGAGATTGTATATATAGCTGCTTATGTTGCAGTGTTGTAGTACTGCACATGACTATGTTTGTTGTATTCTTACCATTCTCAAGACTGACTGCTATTCCATACAGACGAAGGAACTGATAGCAGAGATTGAATTGCTCGAAGAGGAAATCGCCAACCGTGAGCAGCACGTTCTTACTCTCTACAGAAGCATCTTCGAGCAGTGCGTGTCTGGGCCGTCGTCTGGCCAGAGTTCTGGTACTTCGTCCCCTGCGCACACTAAAAATATCACTACTAGGACAAGAAGGCAGCCAGGCATAATATCAAGTGCATTTTGCTCATCCAAGAAGCTCCCACTTCAGCCCTTCCACATCATGGAGTCACTCTCCGAATCAGGAAGAACCAAAAATATGGTCAAGGCCAAGATCAAACACCAATCCTTTTCAAGCGAAACATTGGATATTCATCCTATTTCCTTCCCACCGGATCCAAAAAAGGTAACACATACAAGCAAAGAATTCTCCCAACAAAGCTCATCTAACTTACTGCAAACGTCATTATTAATTACGAACCATTAACTTACTGCAAACATTTTATGTTAAAAAACATTATTATTAGCTACAAATCATATAACTTTAGTGTGCTGATATGCCTGCTCTAATACACCATGTTTGCTCAACCAAAAATTTGAAGTGGATCTTCTGTATGCACTTTTTGAGGGTTTATGACTGCCATGCACGTTTCGTGTGTGTCACACTACTTTCAGAAAAATGCACTATTGATACATCTCATCCAAAATTTGCACTTCTATATAATACAAATGTTTTCGGACCAGAATGGATACATCATGCAGTAGATTGATTTTGACTTCTCTCCTTATGAAAAGCTACCTTATTCTGGGAGTGGCTCTCTTACTCGCACTCTGAAAGATCACCTTTACCAATGCCCAAGCAAAATATCTGAAGAAATGGTTAGGTGCATGGCATCCATATATTATCTTCTGCGCACCGAGGCACCAGAAAAGCCTGAAAAGGCCCGTTCACCATTCTTGTCAAGATCATCAACAAATGTCATACTTCCTCGGAGGGTGAATGGAGAGGAAAATAGCACACCAAACAACAAATATACAGTGGAAATAGCTTCCATATCAGTTGACAAGAATCAGATGCCAGATGTCTCCTATGCGATTACCCACTACAGGTTGGTCCAAAAACAAAATACTGCAAATTATGCCCTCAAATTTCTCCTGAAAATCGCAAGTAACAGATTCCTTCTCTCTTGGATTTTAGATTGCTCGTGGAACAGCTTGAAAGAGTTGATCTGAGCATGTCGGAGAACAGTATTAAGTTGGCCTTCTGGATTAACGTGTACAATTCTCTTATCATGCATGTAATGCTAAAATATTCTATGGTGACTTAAGAAATTTATGTTTTATGTTTTTTAACCTTATTAACCTGTGTGTTATTCACTTGCAGGCATATCTGGCATACGGGATTCCAAACAGCTCTCTGAAAAGAATGGCCCTATTTCACAAAGTGAGACATTTCCCTAAAATTAGATTTGTGATTGGCCACTTGAACATATATCCTGAAATGCTCTGATCTGCTTTGGCACACCCTGCTGTGAATAGCTTGTCACTCTTTTCTGTAGTTGTCAGTAACAAGTAACTCACCCTATTGCAGGCTGCCTACAACATTGGAGGACATGCCATCACCGCCAATTCCATTGAACATGCCTTACTGTGCTTCAGATCTCCACGGATCGGTCGGGTATGTAGATTAGCAATCTCATCCTGAAGTTACAGTTTTTGTTTGGTTATTGATGCAAAGTTGGAAAGTTGATATTAAAATATACTCGAAAAATAGAATAAAATTATGTTAGCACCTCAACTAGATCACTTGATTACACTCTGCAACCTTTGTGATGATAATTGGCTACCAGTTTATTACTGAACAACCCAAAGAACACTTTCATCACTTTGAAAAAAAGGACAACCTCCTGAACTGACTGATAATGCAACGAATCCATCTGCAGTGGTTCGAGTCCATTCTCTCGACCGCTATGCGGAAGAAATGCCCGGACGAGAAGCAGCTGGTCCAGCTCAAGTTCGGCCTGCCGGACTGCCAGCCTCTGGCCCTTTTCGCCCTGTGCACCGGTGCTTCGTCTGACCCCATGGTATGTACTCTACTCACATTCTAGTATTCTACACTGCAGCAGCACATGTTACCTGCTCTATCTGATTTTTTTTTTAGATAAAACCTGCTCTATCTGATACTCCATGCATGATCTGATCTCACGATACGTTTGCAGCTGCGGGTGTACACGGCGAAGAACGTGATGGAGGAGCTGGAGCGTGCCAAGCGAGAGTTTCTGCAGGCAACGGTGGTGGTGCGCAAGTCCAAGAAGAAGGTGTTCCTGCCGCGCCTGGTCGAGCGGTACGCGAGGGAAGCGTCCGTCGCCCCCGACGACGTCCTCCCGTGGGCGCAGCGGGAGGGGGCCGTCAGCGTCAGCGTCACCGCCGACGAGGACCGGACACAGCAGGTGGCCGTTCAGCGGGGCGTGGGAAGCCGCCGCAAGGCCGTGCAGGCCGTCGAGTGGCTGCCGTACACCGGCAGATTCCGCTATGCCTTCGCCAGGAGCATGGTCGACAAGCCACACTGCTAGTGCTAGCTGCTTCGCATCGCATCGCACGCCATCCTCGCAGCTGTGTGGTGCCGTTTGGCCCGAAATTTCCACTTCAGAAAGACGTATGATCGCTGTGATGCAACGATAGTGATGGCTAGATGTAAATGTCTCGTTGATGCTGCACTGTTGATGGCTAATATAGTACTATTCCATAGCAAGCAAGTGAGAAGCTGGTTGACCACCATAATTTGGGCTCAGCGGCAGGTAGTGCGGGGTAGTCGGCCGGTTGGGCCGCACGCGGGGAAGGGGCCCGGAAAAAACTTGGGTGGACTCTGGGCTCATTGGCTGGAGGATGCGCCCCCTGCCCAGATGGACGACGCGTGGGCGTGCCTTGCATCAGACGGACGCGGGAATAGATCGTCGGCTGCTCGCGTATTCACTCGGCTCCATAGACTCCCTCGGCTCCAGGGTCATCTGGGCAGGCGGCTCCGTCGGCTCGTAGGCACTCGAGTCACCAAATCGAGAGGCCAGATTCGGAGGGAGTTGTCTTGGCGTCGGAGATGGCGCGGGATCGGGGACTGCGCGGGAGGCGACGCCGGCGCCACCAAGCACCACGACGGCGCCACTCCGGCCCGCGCAAGGAGGGCGGCGTAGACGGGGAGCAGCGCTAGGAGGGTTGCGGCTTACGGCGGGTCGGGAAGACAAATAAGAGGACGGCGGACGGCGGAGCGGCTCCCAACGGCGGCGGAGCTTCGTCTCCCCGTCGCCTTCTCCCTCCAGATCCGGCAGGCGGCAGTGGCGGCCTTCCTTTCCCTCCCACGGTCCCATCTTCGACTACCTGAAGCGCTGCCTCGACGCGCTCCACAGCGACCCGCGCCATGGTCGCCGCCTCCGGCCTCGCGCTGCCGCGGTGTCCGCACGCCAGCAACCTGCCCGGTGCGCACGCGGGGTGGCCTCCGCTCCGCTTTTCTCCGATTCGCGACGCTCGTGGGGCTGCCACCGCACCAGCTCCGGTGCTGTGTGTCCACCGTCGACGATGGTGTTGACGATTGTATGGATATGTGTTACAAAAATGTAGAGCTTCAGTCAATAATGTATTGCTGATCAGGTTCGATTGAAAGCAAAGGAAATAGTCTGCATGCTAATTATTGATTCCTGTACTGACTTGTATGTGTCGGCAACCATTCTGATTGCTGCACTAACTGTAAAAAAGCAGTGAGTTTATATTCAGACAACGAAGGGACATGGATTTGCAAGAAAATTGGATGTACGTGCTGCAGCTTGACATCTGACAAATGATTCAAGAACTATAGATTCTGAGAACTGAGTGTACATAATTGTAGAGTTCATAAGAATACTGTAAATGTTCACAGCAAAGTCTGTAGGGCTCCTATTCAGAACAAAAGGGTCTGAACAGGTTCCACTCCGTGACAATAAAAGATTAAGTTACATATTCTGAGCAAAAGAGACTTGCTAATAGCAAAAGACCAAAGTTACGTAGATTCATTATTCTTGCAATCCACGAAAATATAACTTTCTAACAGCAGTTTACATTATAGCATCCTGATCAACTCCCATTAAGAGGCGTGTGTATCCGCCTGGAATATATGGAGCAGCCATTGTTGAAGGTTCTGTGTTAAAATAAAGCAAGCCAAACTTCTTCCGGAGTATTCTTCATAAGGCATCATATTAGGAGGATGCCATCTTCCAAAAGGTTCTACACGGCGCATGAAGATGAGAGGTGGAGAAAGAGAGACAAGATTCTAGAATATTCTTCACTTCTCATGATCTAAGATATTTGTATGGAAGAGTGTAGAATAGGAAGTAAAATAAATTAGAAAAATTATAATATCTAGGAATACTCTAGAAGGGGGCACATAGCACAAATCCATGTATCCCCTAGGCCTATAAATAGAGGCCTCCTCCCTTGCCATGTCACACATAAGCAGAGGGATACATACCAAGGGAGCCAATCCATGAGAGCATGGTATGAGAGGTGAGGGATGTAGGTCCTCATTAGTGGGTATTAGAGCCACCAAAAAATCTTACAATTGGTATCAGAGCTGTGATGGTCCGGGGCCGTCAGGAAGAGGTTTTTTTATTAGTCGGTACAACATCAAGGCACTAAGGGGAGACTCTGCCGGAGTTCACAATCCGGGACTGTGAAGGAACGCTAGTCCGGGACCAAGCGTAGTTGACACCGGGTGTCCGTTGATATGGCGGATCTCTTTAGTGCAGGAGGCATTAAGAAGCTCAACAGTAATAATTATGGCTATTAGAAGACATGTATAGAGTCTTACCTACAAAGACAAGACCTATGGGAGGTTGTTGCGGGCACCAAAATGGAGCCTCCATCAAAGGAGAGTGGCGATGCCTTGCGAAAATGGCGTATCAAATCCGGCAAGGCCATGTTCGTGTTGAAGACAACTATTGAGGAGGACCTACTGGAGCATATCCGAGATGCAGGTAGCCCAAAGGAAGCTTGGGAGACTCTTAAAAAATTATTCTCGAAGAAGAATGAAGCACGCCTTCAATTAGAAAAGAAGCTCTCAGGTATCTCTCAAGGAACTATGTCTATTGGTCAATATTTCATAAAAATAAAATCCATATGCCGAGAAATATCCGAGCTGGCACCGGAGGAGAAAGTTGGTGATGCCCGCATGAGGAGAATCATCATTAATGGCCTTAGACCCGAATATCATGGGTTTATAGCCACAGTGAGTGGATGGCCGACTCAATCTTCATTGGTAGAGTTAGAAAATCCGTTGGCTAATCAGGAGGAGTTAGCCAAGAGGATGAGAGGCGTTTCTATGAAGGAAGAAGAGGAGGCTCTCTTCACAAGCAAAACAAAGGGACCACCTAGGAGGCAAGAAAAGTTGAAACTAAGATGGATGGAAGATGGCAAGCATCACCCAAAGGAGAAAAGTAGCTATTCAGGGGGAGCCCATGGACGAGAAAACCAGCAACAACAACCAAGGAAGGATGGATGCTTCAATTGTGGTAAGAAGGGTCATTTTGCTCGAGAATGCTGGTTTCCAAGGAGGCGCTTTGAAGAAAATGAGAAGCAAAATGAGAAGCGCTTTGAAGGGAATGTGGCCACCACCACAAGTGAGAAAAAGAAAAATTACATTAGTGAAGAAGAATGGGATGTTGAAGCTGGGTTTTCTCAAAGTGTTGAGGAAGATGAGTTGGAGAAGGACTCGGAGGCACATACTTTTGCAGCAACAACTGATCCAACAATTAACTACAAGGAGGATTGGATCATTGATTCTGGGTGCTCCAACCACATGACAAGTGATGACAACAATTTAGAGGGAATCGCCGACTATAAAGGAAGAAGAGTTGTGCTTATGGCAGACAACTCAAAGTTATCAATATCTCATGTTGGAAAGGCGGTTGTTCCAAGGTATGGTCCTCAGCAGCTCCAACTTGATAGAGTTTATCATGTTCCTGGCTTGAAGAAGAATCTGCTGTCAGTCCCTCAATTGACAGCAGAAGGAAAATATGTGCTCTTTGGGCCAGAAGGTGTGGCAATTTTTAGAAAATTAAAGGTGATTGGCACACCCATCATGGAAGGAAGGAGGAGACAATCGGTCTATGTCCTCTTCGCTGAATCTACTTATGTGGACAAGGCTCGGAGGAATGAGACGGGTGATCTTTGGCATGCGCGTCTTGGACATGTTAACTACAGTAAGCTGAAGGAGATGATCCAGAAGCAAGTATTAAAAGGGCTTCCTCAAGTGGACATCCGGACAGATGTTGTTTGTGCTGGTTGTCAGTATGGCAAGGCTCATCAGTTGCCATACAAGGAATCAAAACATCGGTCCAAGACGCCATTGGAGCTCATACACTCGGATGTTTTTGGCCCAGTCAAGCAAATATCTATTGGAGGTATGAGGTACATGGTGACTTTCATTGATGACTTCTCAAGGTACGTCTGGGTTTACTTTATGAAAGAGAAGTCTGAAGCTTTCAAAAAATTCAAGTAGTTCAAGGAGAAAGTAGAAGGTGAACTCAACGTAAAAATTAAGTGCCTCCGTACTGATAATGGAAGAGAATATTTATCAAATGAGTTCACCAACTATCTTAAGGAGCACAAAATAAGAAGGCAATTAACTTGTCCCAATACTCCACAACAAAATGGAGTAGCGGAGCACAAGAATCGCCATCTTGCGGAGACTTGTCGAAGTATGCTCCATGCCAAGAATGTACCAGCAAGGTTCTGGGCCGAGTGTATGAGGACAGCAGCTTATGTGATTAATAGGCTACCACAAACTAAGTTGGGATTCAAGTCACCACATGAGCTATTATGGAAGGTGAAGCCGGTGGTAAGCCATCTCAAAGTATTTGGTTGTGTTTGTTATGTGTTTGTGCTCGATCACCTAAGGAGCAAGTTTGAGAAGAAAGCAATTTGGTGCATCTTTGTTGGCTATGATGATGCACGAAAAGGTTGGAGATGCTATGATCCAACCACAGGGAAGATTCATGTCTCAAGAAATGTGGTGTTTGATGAAACCTCTGCTTGGTGGTCTCTCGAGAAGATTAAGATCCCAGAATCTCAAGATCTGGAGGAAATTCTAGAAGAATCCACAGAGAAAGTGGAAGAACAGACTTTAACTCCAAGTGAAGATAAAGAGGAGTCTCCAAAGAAGGTGAAGAGTCCTTGGAAGACTAGAGTACATCGGTCAGTTGAAGAGGAGCCTCTGCCACAGGAAGCAGAGCAAGAAGAGCCCGCTCAAGGTCTACAGAGATCGACAAGAAGGCCGAAGCCCAATTCAAGGTATGCAAATCTGTGTCTTGTTGAGCCTTCCACTTATAGCTCAATCAAAAGGTGTAAGGCTAGGCCCGTGGCTCGAGAAGGGAAGAACAGAAGAGTCTCAAGAAAGCTCGTAAGAGTCTGGAAGACAAGCATTGGAAGAATTTTGTCTTGAGGGGGAGTGTTAAAATAAAGCAAGCCAAACTTCTTCCAGAGTATTCTTCACAAGGCATCATATTTGGAGGAGGCCATCTTCCGGAAGGTTCTACACGGTGCATGAAGATGGGAGGTGGAGGAAGAGAGACAAAATTCTAGAATATTCCCCACTTCTTGTCGGCATTCGGAACCCGGGGGTGTCCTAAACCAACGAGTGATCGTGTGTGTGTGTAACCCGTCCGGATGGGTGATGCAAGAAGAACATAGCGATTTATCCTGGTTTGGGCAAAGAAGGCCCTACGTCCAGCGGGGGGAGAAGATCTGTATTATCTTGCACCTAAGTGCTTGTACAGGGGCGAATACAAGCGAAAGAGAGAATTCGAGGGGGGGGTCGAGTGTCTATCGAAAGAGCTATTCAGTCTAGGAGTCTGCCTAGGCGTGTGTTCGGTCATTCGAGAGATCGTTGTCTGGAGTCGTTCTTCTATTGGGTCTCCTGGTGTCCCCTTTTATAGGCCAAGGGGAGGCACAGGGGTACAAATATCCTGGTTCGATGACGCGGTGATGACGTCGCGGGTCGTGGAGGTCAACCCGAGGCCCCTGCAGGGACGTGCGCTGAGCATAGCTCGTTCTGTAGCGGCGTGGCTTGGAGTTGACAGCTGTCCTTCGGAGTCATGGTTGCTGACCGGTCGAAAGACGTGATCCCCTGTAGAGGACGTGCGAGTTCCTATTGGGGTCATATCGGGAGTTGTTGGCGCAGCTTTCGAAGTCGATGAAGGTTGACCGGAGGGCGTCGATGCGTACTCGAGGCCCGGTCGAGGGGTAGCCTCGAGCGTAGTGGTTGAGCAGATAAGATTGGATTGAGGGAATCCGATGTCGGTCGTTTGTCGCGTAGCGTGTCGAAGGGGGCCTCGAGCTGTCTAACAGCACTGGGTATGGCGTAATAGTGCCGTGCAGACCGATGCACGTCCTCAGTATGGGCAGTAAAGCGGGATTCGACCGCTGTACGGACCACTGTGCGGACACTATAGCCATACGATTTGACGAGGTTAGCTAGTTTTTGTATTAAATGCGCTACCGGACGCACCGGGAGTTGGTCGATCGAGGGGGGGCTCGATCCTCGAAGTATCGAGACGCCCGTCCCGTCGGGGGCCTCGACACTTAACGCGGGATCCTCCTATCTCGAGCGATCATCAGCCGGTGATGTCAGCGTCTTGTCGAGGGTCAGATGGTGACGCCAGTGATTCTGTCGAGGGTTGCGGCTGTACTCTGTTGTGGGCCGGCCCAGTGTGTATTTGCCGATGGGCCCGGTGGGTCGAGGGGGCATGGCCTGGTCGCGTGAGATTAATCTGAGGGCAAACTCGGGGTTCAACCGAAAACAAGGAAGGTTTAGGGTATCCCTTCTCTCGGTAACCGACAGTAGCCCCCGAGGCTTCGTGTAAGTGTTGATACTTACACGGAGCCTCAATCAAATGGACTCGGAGTGTTGGTCGTTTTCCGAAGGGTGCGCGCGAGCGCACCCTTCGGGTGTAGCCCCCGAGGCCTCGGGTGAGTAGAATACTCGCCCGAGGTCTTTTTTATTTTGCGTTTGGTCGATGCGTACTCGAATGATCGAGCCCCCGGGTGGTTGGACCCTCTTTCGTCGAGGCCACCCAGTTGCGAGCCCGCTCCTTAGCTTCTTCCGTTGAAGCCGATCAGGTGCGAACTCAACTTTTTCGTTCGACCCTCACGAACCCTTTCGATCGGGTAGAGGGGGGAGAAGCGTTGTGCTACCCATGCTCGAGCGAGCGTCAACGTCTCAGGTGAGCTACTATCGGGAAATTCAAGTAAGAGCTCGTGCCCTGTTCGATAGGGGTCGACTAGTGGCCCTGAGGCGCTCTTATTTGAGCAAAACAGTGGGTCCCACGGATGCCAGACCCTTTCGATCGGGTCCGGTGGCTCGATGCCTCCCCTCGAGGAGATTCCGTCGTGGTCCCTTAGTTTTGCCTTGAATGTGTCCGAGGGGGCCTCGAGAATTTGTTCTCGAGCAAGGGACTCGCGTCGGCCCCCCTCGGTCACCCCTAACTCCGGTACTTGAGGGCGGCTGTCGAACCCTTTCCGAGGGCCAGCCTTCGCTCCCTGGAGGTTTCGAGGGCCTGGGCCCGTATCCCGTGTCGTGGGAAGATCCGTCTGTGGATAACTCCTCCTGTTCATCACGCGTGCCTTTTTGCGCAGAAGCCGGAGCGGCGCGGTAGTGGGTGAGTCCTATACTTGAAGCGTATTTCGAGGAGGATAATTGTCAGTTCTCGTTTTTCAAGAAAAGATTCAAAGCGGCGTGGCCGTAATATCACGGGAGTCGGAACGGTGCGGTCGTGGTGGGGCCGGCATGACGCCTGATTCGCGGACGCTTGACGTGTGTCCATGGTCGATGGGAGTCGAAGGGGTGAATGCGAAACGGCCCTGTCCATGACGCACAGAAATCGAGAGGAGAGTGCTTTGGGTGCAAAGAGCGATTGGTGGACACGCGTCTTGGGCCGATCGAGGCAGCCGACGAGCCTGGGGTCGAGTCGTGACGAGGATGAGGTGCACTTTCCTGCTGTTGCCGATGACGATGAAGGCCTGTGAGCAAGAGCTGGGCATGAGGGCCCGTGTAATTAGGATTTTGACTTGTGTCGACATGGCCACGAGGGCCTCGAAACATGATGTTTATATGCATTTCGAATGCTTTCGAGTTCGAGTCTGCCATTCCTATCTTGCTCGAGTTGAGTTTTTACGCAGTCTTCCTGGCCCACGACTGTGCCCTTCGGTGTGGGGTGCGAGCGGAGGTATCGTATCCCTGAGGCATAGGCGATCTCGCGGCTCGACGGCCCCTCGGCCTTAAGGCGCTCTCGAGGCCATGTCTGTTGTGTAAGAACTTGTATCGAGGCATATAGGAATGTTAGACATTAACTTTTTTGAAATCGTGAGTTCGAGTCTGGCATTCTTATCTTGCTCGAGTTGGGTTTCTACGCAGTCTTCTTGGCGCACGGTCGCGTCCTTAGGTGTGGGGTGTGAGCGGAGGTACCGTAGCCCTGAGGCGTAGGCGATCTCGCGGCTCAACGGCCCCTCGACCTTAGGACGCTCTCGAGGCCATGTTGACTTTGTAGAAACTCGCATCGAGGCATATAGGAATGTTAGACATTAACTTTTTCGAAATCGTGAGTTCGAGTCTGGCATTCTTATCTTGCTCGAGTTGGGTTTCTACGTAGTCTTCTTGGCGTACGGTCGCGTCCTTAGGTGTGGGGTGCGAGTGGAGGTACCGTAGCCCCTGAGGCGTAGGCGATCTCGCGGCTCGACGGCCCCTCGACCTTAGGACGCTCTCGAGGCCATGTTGACTTTGTAGAAACTCGCATCGAGGCATATAGGAATGTTAGACATTAACTTTTTTGAAATCGTGTACTTTTACTAAGTCTCGTTAGTGCGCGGTTGCACCCTATGGCCTGGGGGAGTAAACGGAGGTACCATGGCACGGACGCATAGGCAATCTCACGGCTCGACAGCCCTCGAGCCTTAGGGTGCCACCGCGGCTTCTTCGACTATGTAAAAGTTTTTCAAAAAATGTAAGTTTTTAGGGCCGCAGAGGGTTCCCCCTTCGAGCCCCCGAGGGAGGTTCGACTCTGTGAGGACAGGGTTGAGCCCACCTGTTTTTCATGAAAGAAAGATTTGGACACGGATGTACTCTTTTTTCATGGATTAAAAATGCGTATGGAGCCTCGAGGCTTTAAAGGCAAGAGTAACGTAGCTGTTCGATGTTTGACATTCCAGGCGGGGCATCGAGGTCCGTGGTGGCTCGTAGAAGGTGTCTCAGGAGATCCTTGTACACGCTCGTTGTGGGTCGAGGCCCTCCTGTCTTCAGTCGTGGGTTGTTCTTCTTCTTCTTGCCCCCCTTCTGCCACCCCGGTTCGAACCTTCAGGGTTGGGCGCCTTGGCTTGCGTTTGGCCTTTGCCACCGTCGAAGAAGACGCCGAAGGCCTCTTCTCCGGTGGCAAAGTTGGCCACGACATCCATCAATTCATCGGCAGTCTTTGGGGGAGCACGCCCGAGCTCCCGGACCAGTTCCTTGCAGGTGGTTCCGGCAATGAAAGCCAGGATCACCTCTTCGTCGGTGACGTGGGGAAGCTCGGTGCGCTGCTTGGAGAAACGTCGAGTGAAGTCGCGGAGAGATTCCCCAGGCTTCTGTTTGCAGCCTTGGAGTTCCCACCTGTTGCCCGAACGCACATAGGTGCCCTTGAAGTTTCCCTCGAAAACCCTGACCAGGTCGGACCAGTCACAGATTTGGTTAGGGGGAAGCTCCTCGAGCCACCGTCGTGCGGTGTCGGCGAGAAAGAGTGGGAGTTGTCGAATGATGGCGCTGTCGTCGCGGGCCCCACCAAGCTGGCACGCCAACTTGAAGTCGGTGAGCCAGAGCTCAGGCTTTGTCTCACTGTCGTATTTGACGAGACTTGTCGGGGGTCTGAAGGGGCTAGGCAGTGGCGTGCTGCGAATCGCACGGCTGAAGACTCGAGGTCCCGGCGGATCCGGGGATCGACGTCGGTCCTCGTCGCTGTCGTAGCGTCTGCCCCGATGAGCGCTGTAGCCTCGCGCCTCGGCGTCACCGCACTTGCGCCTGCGGTGTTCATTGATGTCGTGACGCGCATCGCGGGGCTCGCGGTTGTCACGAGCGCGATCGTGGTCCGGGACCGCCCCCTTCGAGCGGGGGGAGTCTACCGGTTGGGTCGAAGCCTGCCTCTCATGCCGCGAGGGTTCGTGGTGTTGCCCTGAGGCCGCACCTCGACGCCTTGAGGCAGAACTTTCGGCCTGCTGAATGGCGGCCACCTCGAGAAGGCCCTTGATCTCCTGTTGGACTCGCTGGGCTTCGGGATTCGAGGGGGCCGGCATGTTGCGGAGAAGCATGGTTGCTGCGATGACATTCTGCCTGGCTCGATTGAAGGCGGGACGTGCAACCGTATCTGCGCCCACAATCTGTCGCTGCACTTGCCGCGCTCGAGCCCGAGCTCCTCCGCGTGGGGGGTTCTGATTGTCTTGCTCGAGGGCACGCTCGAGCTGACGCAGTCGCTCTTTGTCTTCATCGAGCTTGGCTCGAAGCTCCCGGAGCTGCGCGAGCTGGGCGACGCGAGCGCCCTGCGAATCGCCCGGATCGTTGATCGCGGCAGGGGGTCCTTCCTCCTGTCCCGCCAGGAGGAGGGGCCCACCTGTTGCGACCGGTGGTGTGGACGCCTCTGCGGGACCGGCGTCGTCGTCGTTCGACGCGGCGACTATGTCGACGTGGAAACACTCTCACGTGGGGTCGTAGTAGCTGGAGTCGTAGTCGGAGTCGGAGTAGAGCGGGCAAGGCACGATGGTCCGCGCAAATTGTTCCACCTCCAGCCACCTTCGAAGCACGCGAGGGCGTGCGCCGCGTGGGCGAGGGTTAATCGGGCGTTCGAGGGCCAATACCGGTTCCTCCCGGCGCGCTGCTGCACGTGGGGGGGTCCGGTCCGTTCCCTATCCGCTTCGAAACCCGAGCGCACGATAGTGGAGTATTCCGAAGCGGCATTGTCGAGCCCAAATGGCAGTGCCGGTCGGACGGCAAACTGCTCATGGGGCAAGAGAGCCATAGACGTGAAGGGAGCATTCGCCTGGGGAGAAGCGTTCAACCCTGGCGAGCGCTGCCCCACGTCGGGCCTAACGCGTAGTCGCGGGAGCCTTTGGGCCAGAGAGCTCAAGTCATCCACCGAAGACGAAGATGATGTGACGACCGTGGTCGCACGGCGGCGCCGCCCGCCCTGCGTGTAACAGAACCGACCAATTTATTAGAGCACAAGCACATAATCCGCC
>CM041628.1:66376300-66407529 GCA_023333625.1 Bothriochloa decipiens
AATAATCATGCGTGTGGGCCGTATGATTTAGGAGGTTCTGCCACAGCGTGTAACTATGCCTAGGGCTAATGGCAGCGGCGGACTCGAAGACAAAACAAATATGTCGTCGATGGTCTGACTTGAGCCAATCTAATGTGAAGCCGAGTCGTATGTTAGTTTGTTGCCGGCAGACTTGGAGACGAAGGGATCATGCAGCTGAGCCGACCGCATCGATTCCCGCATCTGTCTGATGCAAGGCATGCCCACGTGTCGTCCATCTGGGCGGGGGCGCATTCTGGAGCTAATGAGCCCAGAGTCCACCCAAGTTTTTTCTAGGTCAAAGCCTGGCTGGGCCAATTGCTGTTGCTGGCCCGCTTTCTTATTATTTTCTAACAAATTCTGCTCCCTATTTCAAATCCCTGCTAAAACCAAGAAAAAAATGTTGGGTAATTAATGCAAATGCTTATCCAATTAGTTGGGATACACTTAGTGCATCCAGGGTTAGTTTCCTACATGTTCACTCACCATGCAAGGTTTTTCAAAAAAGGTTTTAAAGAGTTGAGATATTAGGGTTGTTAAAGATGCGTCTCATACCCGCCCCTGCTAGACCTGATTGGGAATGTATTGCCTCGTTTAATCCCCCGTCGTGATGAATTTGGACCCATCCCTGTCCCCAAATAGCGAAATTCCCTACATGGAACTTGAGATTAGGTCTTATTGATATCTATGGGTCCACAGTCATCCATGGGTTAGTTGCAAACTAAGATACCCGATAGTCTAAACTCCATGTTTATGTTATTGTGTACTACTCCAACCTCACGTGGCATAGGTTGGAGCATTCGAATAAGAGCGAGGAACCAATGTAGAGGGTGTAATACTACTACTAAACACAAATTATACAGCTAAATATATGCTACATAACCAACGTATTACTATCGATAAGAGAGATTATCAACACTACTAAGGCACAAATTAAAGTAGAGAAAAGTTGCCTATATATCTATACCCAACAATAAACAACCAAAATCTCCATCTATCCATTTTTTGACCGATTCCTCACTAATGGACAACGAATAGTATTTCGTCCGAACTTATATATAAAACTAGTGTTGATGCCCGTCCTTAACTTTATGTATACAAAAGTAAGGGTAATTAAGATCGATCATAAGTAGCCTAAGCGCTAATGTGAGTTGTCGCTCATGTCCTTCCCGCATAGCCATCTCACGTACTCGACCTGACAGCAATTTCTCGCCTGCATCAATGAGTATATGCGCACCTTCGACATCTGCCCCTTCTTCCACTAGGAAATCGTCGCCATTGAGCATGACAGCGAGTACTGTTACATACACACCAAGGACGCCATCGTTGGTCCCACCAACAGTGGCGGCGAAGAGTCCATCATCTCCTTTTTCAGGGAGTACCACTCCAAAATGGCTCATTGTGGCCACTAGGGAAAATGAGAGCCTATTGTACCTAAGATTGAGGGAATATATAGTTTCAAGGCCTCAAGGGTCAGGTCATGCACTTCTGCGACTACTGCAGCGGTGAGACCTTTCAAGGCAAGAATGTGCTCATTGTTGGCCATGACGACTCCGACATAGAAGTGTTTCTCGACCTCACCAACCATAATATGCACACTTCCATTATTGTGTGCAATTCAGTGAGAAATTATCGTGTATTTTTATTATCCGATAGATTAATACTTTCATTTGTGGCTCACTAACATCTCACATGTTTTGTGGCTAGCTAGTTCTTGATCTCAACAAATATTTTTAACCTTTTTTTTCAAAATATGGTACCAATAATCTTTAGGACAATGTCATAGGGATGAACGACATGGAGCCTAACAAAGACGATGCTAGTTCAAGTCAAATTACACTCGTTGTAAACCCATGTGCAACACCGAAGTTAACAAATATGAAGTAATTACTCTTTTCTAGAGCATTCTCCTCCATATAATGTGCAAATGACACAAATGACACTTAAAAAAATTCAATGTGAAATATCATGCCCATATCTATACTATGCTTATAAGTAATGAATATCCTTAATCCCTAACTTTTAGAAAGAAAATATACCACTACTAATGATAAAGTGAAAGAGAGCTCTTGGAATGTTGAATTGTTTCGCAAGTGAATGGAGAGCTCCTATTTATAAAGTGGAGGCCGGTTGTGAAGAAGTAGGCCACCCAATCCACACATTGATACACATGTGGTCGTCCCAACATCCTTTATCATTATTGGTTTTACACAACCAATGATGAAATAAATCATGAACAAGCTGTAAATTATCATGTATTTGCATCTTAGCATGACATTTTTTTAGAAAACATATTACAACAAGAAGTACGTTGGGGCAAGGTCTTTTTTGGTTACACTTAACATCAACTAACCGTAAGCTCGATGTTCCGATCACCCTTAACATCATCTAATGACAAGCTCGATGGAAGTGGCAGTAAAGGGTAGTTAAACTAAATGACGGATAAAGCACTCAAATGATTATGGTTTGTTTGGTTTGTGATCACAACTTATCACGCCATAGGTTAGTTTTTGACATATGTTTGATTTAGTGTCACAACTATAACACATCATAGTTTTTAAGCACTCTGTGCGTATGTCAGTCTCATTTCCTTGTCAATCTTTGTTTTAAATATGGCTTCGATTTTAGGGCTTGTTTGGTTTATTATAGAAAAACTCGCCACATAGTTTGTTTTTTTTTTTTTGGCAGATGTTCGGTTCGTGTGACACCTGAAAGTCTCGTCACAGCCGAGAAGGGCCGGCCATACGGCCAGACCTTAAACCAAAAGCCAATCCAGTCCGGAACTCCCAAGTCACAACCACCCGGTCCAGTGCGTCGCCTGTGCGCAACAAGCTACCGGTGCGCGGGCCGCGTGCATCCTGCACTGCACAGCCGAACTACAAAACAAAAACCCCACCCCACCACGTACCACCACACCCCTTGCAGTCTCCACCTTGCTCCGCTCTTTGCTCCCGCTCGCCTCCGCTACTCGCTGCTCGTCGCCGGCCACAGCCAGGCCTCTCCCCCGCTGCTTAGGGTTCGCCTCCTCCGCCGCTGCAGAAGCTAGGGTTTCTGGCGCCGGGCGCCGGGGTATGAGCAGCCGCCGCCGCCCTGCAGGATCTAGGGTTCCGACGACTCCGCTCACGGATGGAGGGTGGTAGAAGGGCGAGCGAATCCCTCCCGGTACCTCTCCATTCCTCCTTATATTTTCCCCGCTTCATTCCACGCGGCGTGCCTCGCTTCTGTGCCGCAGTGTGCGGGGCTTGTAGTGGGTTACCCGGGCGCGCGTAGCTTGGTGGGTTAGGGTTTGGGTTGGGTGGCGCTCGAGCTTAGCCGCCTTGTTTTCGGGGCTTTGAATTCGTAGTTACGAATTCCAGCTTGACGCTGGGAATTAGGGTTTGGAGCCTTTTGTTTTCAGTAGCCTTATGTGCTTTGCGGTCAGACTGGTTCAGGGCTTGGTTCAATCCGAATGCTGTAAATTTCAGCTTTACTTGCTTAGAGTAATGTTTAGCTGGGTGTTCAGTACTAGCGAGCTCATGGTCCTGAGGTCAAAGCGCACCGCACATGTTCTATTCATCGGGCAGGAGGGGGTCTGGTCTTTGTTGACTTGAGAATGTTCTGCTAGCAAGTGTAGAATTTGCACTTTTATTTCGGCGCTTTAAAAACAGCCACACCAATCTTTATGGTTCAGTGCGTACTGCAATTTTGTGCAGGTTATTTGTTATACAACAATCATCATTACTGGGTACTAAGGTGTCAGTCTTGTAGAGTCATCTGAGATGCTGCCTACTGCCTAAAATACTACATTGCTCTCTCACATACACTGATACACACTCACACATGATGTTTTGTGCAATGATGTTCACACATGTCTTGCTCCATATATGAATTATGTTACATTATGTTATATAAATATGATACTCCAATATATTTAGCTTGCTTGCTGCAAAGTTGCTGATTTATGTTGTACTTGTTGTGACATCGACTTTATATGTTTTAAACTTCTCTATTTTGTAGGCAAACACCCATGGATCATGATGATACTGATTTTCAGAGCCGGAACTTTCAACTAGCTGGTGAAGGCAGTAGCAAATTCCCATCAGCTTTGCTACCATTTGCACTGCCAAAACTTGATATTGAGGACCAACTACAAGGCCATCTTCGATTTGATAATTTGATAGATTCAGAAGCATTTTTCAGCGTACAAGGGCACCAGAGTAGTTGGATTGAGGTTCTGTCTACTGGAAGCGGTGTTGTTGATTTTAGCTCTAGTGCAGCTGAATCATGCTCGATATCTAAAGCTAATAATGTATGGTCAGAGGCAACATCCACAGAATCTGTCGAAATGCTATTGAAATCGGTGGGAGGAAACGAGACTACTGGTAACATGGACAGTAGTGCTCGCCTTCACTTAAGTGGTATGGACAGTCAAAAGGATCAATCAAATGTTCATCCTAAATCTAGTAACTCCCCGACAGATAGTACTGTAATGCCAACTGAGAAAGATCAGTCTTGGAGCACTCATTCTAGAATGACAGACGATCTTGATCGTTCTCAGAGCACTCATTCTAGAATGATTGCTGAGCTTTCAAACACCAAGTCTCAGCTTGAACATTTTGCACCTTTCTTAATGGACAAGAAAACCGAGCAGGCAGCAGATTCTGTTGCTGAGAAGTGCATTGCAGGTGAGAAGTTGTCCTCTTCAAACAACACATCAGGAAGCTGCCCAGCTGTTGGCAACTATTTTGGGGCTGGTCATGATGATCGTTCTTTGGATAAACTTAATGCACCCTCAGCTGAAGCAGATTCTAAGAACTTGAATAATGAACCTTTCCCAGAGTTGGCTCCTCTGCAGAACATATATACTGATTCATATCACTTCAAGAAAGATATTAAAGAATCTGAGGCTGGTGTTACTCAAGATTCAAAGTTGTGCCATACCAATGAAAATAAAGTCAGAGGTGGACTATCAGAACTGCAAAGTTTGTCATGTGCTGGTGAGCCCGATGGAACTCTATTGTCAGAAAGTTCTGATGGATTACTAGAGGCCATCACAAATCCAGTTAAGATGCTGCACAGCAGTGATGATACTTGCAATAAAGTGAACAACCCTCTTCAACCATCTTTTTCAGCAGTGCAACATGGAACTGAAGGCCTGAAAAGTTCAGTTCACAGGAGCAATGAGCTCGTTGTTAAGGACTTCAGTTTTGGTTTAAATTCTCTTCTATCTCACCAATCTGAGGCAGACCCAAGAAATTCTAATTCACACCCTGTCAGTTCTGTGTCTCCCAAAAGCAAAATTTCCGATACCACTTGTGTTCCTGAAGAAACAAAGAATGCTGGAGGCAATAGTACAAATACCTGCTGTACTGGTGATGAATCAAAACATGTAGTGTTGGAGCACCATCAAGATTCTGTTGACAACCAAAAAAGTGGTGACATGGGAGAAAAGATAACTGGGGAGGAAATACCAACAGTTTCAGGGAACATTGAGCAAATGATAGAAAATTACCATGAAGAAAATGCTACTAATGCTACTGGTACATCCAAAGATAAGGCTGGCCCTTCTGACAGTATTGCACCTGAAAACTTTGCAGCTGACACTTTGAAGGCTTCAGAGGATCCTAACATTCCCTCCCCAAATCATGAGAGGTCATTTGAGGAACACAAATTGCCTGGTTTAGGAGAGGAGCCTAAAAGCACAAATTTACTCCTATCTACTTCTGGCCTTCAAGAGAAAATTTCAGCATCAGTGATTAGTTCTAGCAGTGGTGTCACGCCTACCATTGTTGCTGACAACGTTGGTAATTCCGAGGATAAAAATGGCTGTTCAATAAGTGTTTCTCCTGCTGATTCTTCTCTAGATGAAAAGGATTTGAAAATGGCTACAGTGAATAATGAGGAGCCATTAAATGAAGGTGCTGAATCAGCTTTAGGAGATCAAGACCGTAATGATATTTCTCCTGGCTCTGAACAAGGAGGGGAAATGCCAGCTGTGCCCATGGACTCAAACATTGCTGTTTATAGTGGTACTGTTTCTGCTACAGAAGAGGAGAAATACGAGGAGCAGCCTAATTCTTTGGGTGGTTTGACCACAGGAGAAACTCCGGATAAATCAGGTGAGCCTTTGTTTTTTTTTTCCTCCTATCATGGCCTGAGGTTATTGGGCATATTTCTAATTGTTGTCTGCATTTTGAGCTTGTTTTACTTGTAAAACTGATAATACTGGGATTCATTCAGGTAACCATCCAGATGCTCATTCACTGAAATGCCAGACTGATAGATCTTCAATACTTGCAGATCGTATAGATCCAACCGCAGCACCTTCATTAGGTATCCCAACTGGAAAGGTGGCTGAAAATATAGTAAAAGCTCCACTGAATGCAAGTGATGATTTGGATGCACATATGCAAGGTCAGTTGTTTGTGCTAGCACAATGTCAATGCAGTTTTTTCCATTCCTCTTTACAATAGTTCGAAGCAGAAAAAATAGATGTTTCAAACTTGGCACATTTATGGTCTATCATGCATGCATCACAATGTCTTTCCTAATATGTGCCAGGTGCACAATAGGTCATGTGCTAGGGCTTATCTTAGTCATTATGGTGCCATCTATGTTCTATTATCACTTTTTGACCTGTCTAATGTGCATGGTTAGTGACTTTAGTCCCCAATCTGAGTAAGTAACTTAGTTCGGGAGATGGATTGATAGACACATCTATGTAAAGCGGGCCTCAGCATACTCTATTATGCTTTCTATAGAGCAGGGACAAAAGCCTTTGGGAACATACCAATTTTTTTAAGCATTGCTAATGTAGACACCAACTGTTGTCAGTGCAAAGTGACATTTTTTTTGGTTACAGATATAGTGTTAAATCATGGTACAGATTGTAGTCCTGGTACTCTGTCATCCCAAGGAAAGGAAGGCTCAAGTTTATTGGAACCTGGTAATGGTAATGGAATCTGTACTGGGGTTACATGTGGGTCCCCTTCAGTGATTAGTTGCACTGAATCCTCTCCCCTAGAAGGTGGACATGGGAGCAATGCTTCACTTCATCAAACACTATGTGGGCAATCTGAGGATCCTAAAGATCGTGGAGCCTCAGCTGATGCTACCCAGAGCTCAAAACAATGTTGTACCAGAAATATAGAATCTGCTCCTGGTTCTGAGGAGACTAGTGCTGCAGGAGGTGATAGAAGCTTCTCGTTTGAGGTGGGAGCTCCACCAAATGTTGCTGAGAAAGCCCATAGCCCTGTTTGGAGCCCTTTCCCTAATTACACAACTTCTCAGAGTACCAAGGTCTCTCTCTCTCTATCTCCCTCTCTCTCTCTCTCTCTGAGCGCGTATGACATATATTAACATGGTTTTATATCCAAATTTTTCCAAATTTTAGATGGCCGCAGAAAATCCTCAAGCTGGAAGTTCTTTGAAGGATACTAGTGATGATAGTAACAAAACATCTCCTGTGGAGGTTGTTAAAGAACAGCTATCAGAAAGGAAAGTGACTGAAAGTTCTGAGGGCGGCCCCTCAGACAACTCTAATATAAGTGGCAGCATTAAGAGTAGAAGTTCACCACCGCGGCAGCATCCAATCCCTGATTGTTCTGGTACGCGAACCTCCTATATTTTGATGGTTTGAAGCTATTTAAAAAATTATTTGACTTGTATATTTCACTTTCTTCTGCAGATTTAGTGAATTTGCCATTCACAGATCCACAACATTTGCAGCTACGTGCACAGATATTTGTTTATGGAGCTCTTATGTGAGTTATAATTCTCTTAAAGTTACTGATATCCCAAATATAGTAAATCCATATAGCCTTATCTTGTATGCACCAATTATAAATCCGTGACAAACTCCAATGCACATTTTACCTTATTCTTCCATTTCTGCCCCTTCTTAATTGCACCCTGACCAGTGCAGTAAACTTGTCACCTAGATAACTCTAGCAGTAAGTGATGAGCATAGTGCCATTGTACCTGTTATCTTAATTCTTGGGCCCAACGTGAATATTTGTTGGAATATTTGTAAAATGTGAGATCTAATATAAATTACTTTTATTTGAGCAGCCAAGGAACACCACCAGGAGAGGCTTACATGTTGGCAGCTTTTGGAGAACCTGGTTTGTCTGGCTTCATCACGGTTTAATATATAGTCCTCTTCCCACTATATGTATCTTATAAATTTTTCTGTAACATGAACAGTAGGTTGTGGCAAACCTTCATGGGAGGCTGCTTGGCGAGCTGCTTTTGAAAGATTTCAGTATCAAAAATCACTTTATGTTGGTTTAGAGACCCCCACAGGTTCACGTTTAGGTAATTATACAAATATGAATTATAGTGGAACAATATCTGCAAGACAATTTTTCTCTATTTTTTCTGACCAGCCAAATTTGCAGGTAGTTCTGTGCCTGAGAAAGCTAGCAAGGTTACAGAAATTGCAACTGTGCCAGCTAGCAAAAAAGGTGGCAAAACTGTGGCACCAGCTTCCGCTGTAACGCTACACTCTCCGACTTCTAATGTACCTTTCGGTAGTTCTACATTTAATCTGCAACGAGGCACTCAGCTGGATTTTAGCCAGGCAGTATCACCATTTGCATATAATTCACACATGAGACATCTGTCTCCTGGTGTTGCCCCGTGGTATACTCAAAGCTCTGGTCCACGTCCTGCGCCCTGGTTGATTCCACCACAAAACTTAATATTTGATTCATCGATGCAACCAGCTATTCCTACAAATGAAACTGCAAAGGGGGCATCATCCAAAAATATATCCATTTCGCATACTGTTTCATCTGGTGTTCTTCCCAGTCCTGCACCTTCTATCGTTTCTTCTCCAACAGCAATTGTTAATGATGGAAAACAGAAGGCTGCTTCTAGCTCTAAGCATGGCACTGCATCACAAAAGCCAAGAAAAAGAAAGAAAGCTTCAGCAAGTCCAGAACAGCAACCTGTCATTGCTTCTCCTCAGCTCCAAATGGACATGCCATCTTTTACTCCTGCAACTAAGCACACAGCAGGATTTGCCTTATCCGGTAGCAAGCTTGTTCCTAACACTGGCCAGATTGCCTTTGAACCTAACTACCAGATCACTGGTGGTATAGATAGTGAGCAAAGAATCATCTTTTCAGAACAGATCCGTGGCGCAGTAGAACAATCTACTGCACAGGCTAAAGGTGCAAGCATTGACTCAATGGAGGCTGTTAAGCACAAGGAAGGCTTATGGAGCCATCTATCCACAATCTCAAGAGACAAGTTACCTCCTGAAGTTGAAGGGAAGCTCACCTCGGTTGCAGCAGCTGCTGAAGCAGCAGTTTCTGTTGCAAAGGCAGCTGCAGAAGCTGCCAAGATGGCATCAGAGGCTGCATTGCAGGCGAAAATGATGGCAGAGGAAGCTCTTAGCTCTTCCATATCTGTAATGTCCATGCATCACGAAGCTGGTCAATTTAATGTCATCAGCAGTCCACCCACCTTGTCAAGTTCAACACCAGCATCATCTCTGAAAATTAAGAACAAGAGTCATGCCCCAGGTTCCATCATTTCTGTGGCACGGGAGGCTGCTAGAAAGAGGGTCGAAGAGGCATCTGCAGCTGCAAAACGTGCTGAAAACTTGGATGCCATATTGAAAGCTGCAGAGCTTGCTGTGGAGGCTGTCTTCAGGGCCGGAACCATTATTGGAATGGGAGAACCACTACCTTTTACCCTAAGAGAGCTTTTGGAAGCTGGGCCAAATGGCTATTGGAAGTCAGCGAGTGTGAGGAATAAATCTGGAGGTGGCAATGATAATCCAGTAACAGAAACATTGGAGGTAGATGCACCTGCTAACTTTAACAAATCTGGCCGAAAGCGTGGTCGGAAACCTAAATATGATCAAGCATTACCGAGTTCGGAGCCATCTTCAAGCTGCAAAGAATTACAGCCACATGGAATACACTCAGGTATTTACAATTAGCTTTTGGTATATCAAGGCCATCATTCACTTTCAGCTCATTTACCTTCTGTTTGGCTAATGTAGGACATGGAGTTGTTGAAGATATTCCTGTCACTGTGTCACTGGATGGTAACAATGTTGCAGCACCAATAAGCATTATCTGGAATGGCATAGAAAAGGGATCTGCAGTTGAGGTAAGTTTCTTTGTTTCGCTTGGACACAGTTCTCCCTTCTCCCTTTCGACATCATGATCATACATTCATACGTGTCTCTGGACTCTGTATTCTGGGCCTTTTGTTATTCCTTTTTTCTTTTTATAGTATGTACTCTGGTATTTATCGGTTTCCTTGTTTCTTGATTGCTGCATCGTACATTAACACAATTTCCCCCAATTAAATTCACATCAATATAGTAAAAAAACAGAAAATGTTAGTCCCTCAATCTTTTCACCTTAAGTCATAAAAACATATTTGAGTCCATATGGAAAATCTATATTGGTTGATGTGCATCAGTCCGAAACTAATGGAAATTTGTCTGCTTAAGTTTTGAGATGCTAATGATGTCCTTAAGTTTTTACATGTTCTGTTTCAGAACAATTGTTTGTCAGCCTTGCTGTGATCTGATCTGATTTGCTACCTCAATTCTTAATGCAACCTTTTTACAGTGTTACTTCATTTTATTTTTGATAGGTTTTATCTGACAAGTGTGGGTTTGGAGTAGCTTGGTTTTCCGCTAAGGTTATTGATATAAATGCAAATAATGCTTTTGTCAACTATGACAACTACAATGGTGAGTGTCAATTCATTGACCTGCATATCAACCTTTTATTGATCTTTTTCCAGGGCGTTGTTCCATTTTTGACTTTTTTCACAGCTACTTATTTAATTGATCTTTTTCAGGAACCAGCCCTCTTGAAGAATGGGTGCCATTGAGACAAGAAGGGGATAAGCCGCCTCAGATACGTCTTGCACACCCTTCTACACACTCTAAATTCAAAACTAGGAAACGACGGAGGGAAACATCAGGCAATTGTTTATGGGTTATTGGAGATCATGTAGACGCTTGGACCAATAATAGGTATATGCTATTCAGTGTTATTCTTTTCAGCGCAATTATCTAGTAATGTTGGACATTCTCCATTTCACCATTTTGAGATGAAAATGCATAGAACCAACATCTCAGGCTTTTCTTTTCTGATTAGCTGCGCCAGCATTTTTCTTTTGCTTGTCTCATGAATTACAACTTAAATTGCTGCTTGATGTGAGTTAACTATTTGTTGTGGTACCAGTGTTCTTAGGTTTATTATCCACTTTATCTGATGCTTGTTTCTTTCAGCTGTTGGCGAGAGGGAGTTATTTCTCAGAATTATGAGACTGATCAGACGAAATATGTTGTACATTTTTCAGGTATTTTTGCAGCCACTGTCCCCTGTCACCCATTTTCTCCTTTTTTAACTCCTTGGGTCCTTTTACATGCATCCGTTTGAACCTTTTTAGGAACTTAAGAGTCTAAACAGTAGTCTACCATTCATTAGTGATGTACTGGTAGTCTGGTATTGATGGGAGAGCAGGCAGTGCCAATGAATTTTTAAAATTGGCAGAATTAATATTCCTTGTACATCAAACAGGATTAATATAACAAACTATTCTAGTAATTGTGGGTTTTATAAAAAGAGAAGACAACACAGCTTATGAAATTCATGTTCATTCTCCACCCATGGTCGAAGCATTGTCGATCAGTATCCTGGTATTTCTACATGCCAGCCACCTGAGTGAGTTATTCTTTAGCTTCTTAAGTCCTGTGCAATCCTTAGAAGAGTCCTGGCCCTCCTCTCAATCTGTGTGTTGGTCCATCATCTACAATTTGGAGGCTGTACATTGCCATAGCTTGAGCATGTGCAATAATTGTTCTGCAACTTTGGCCTTTTAGTGTATGTTTGGTTTGAGGAATGGGGTGGTCCATCATCTTCTCACTCCTCACTTTTTGTATTTGCTTTGTGCAATGGAATGAATTGATCCATCACCACCTCATTCCTCACAAGCTAATAATTAGTATATGCATGAGGAATGGGTTGATTCCACCAAAATTCATGGGGTGAACTCATGGTGCATCACTTCATGATGCATGAGGTGACTATTAATGTTCTAAATTAGGTCACCGACCCATCATCAATAGTTAGGTGCACAATATGTTCCAATCACCTTACCTAAGATCATGTAGATTTCACCACCAAATAACTTTGGCAGTATCATAGCCAATGAGAAGGTGCATGGTATTTTCTTGCTTTTGATTTTGGGAAAAATGTAAATGAAGGATAAACTAGAAACATCAGACTACATAGAAATATAGAAGAAACCAGTTTATTACTATGGTGAGTGGGGGTATGAATAGCACTGGCCAACACAATTATGCATATGAGGCTCTTGAGCAAAAACTGATATTTTATTTTGTTTTTAACGAATTTGTGGTTGGTTATTTTTGTAACTGTCTTATCTGATGTATTGTAATGTGTGGCCTGTATTGAACCTTGTTTCTATTTTTCATTTCCAGTTGGAGGTGGTGGTGAGTCCTTAGTAGTTGATACTTGGAATCTCCGTCCATCTCGTGTTTGGAAAGATGGCCAATGGATAGAGTGGTCCCGTGCAAGAGAAAGGAAATCCAAAACTAATAAGGTTATTTTTTTACTTTCTTGACTTTTATCTTTTTCTCTGTACCTGATGTTCAAAGTTCTGCTTTTGCGCAATGACTGAATTGCAATCTATGATCTTAGGGCGATTCACCTCTTGAGAAACGCCAAAGGACAGACTTACTTCAAACAGATGGCAATCTATCTGTTGTTGGTGAAGCGGGGGGTTCTTCGAAGGACAAGAATACCAACAATGCAAAAAACCCAGAGGAACCAAACCCATTGTCTTTGTCTCAGGGCGAAATTGTTTTCAACATTGGGAAGACAGTTGAGAACAAATCTGATGCTCTTGCATTCAGACGTCCTGGATTACAAAAAGAAGGATCAAAGGTTTTCTATGGTGTTCCAAAACATGGAAAGAAGAAGAAGTTTATGGAAGTAAGCAAACATTATGACGCAGGCCAGTCTGACAAGATTTCTGAGGGCAATGCATCTAACAGATTTGCGAAACAACTGATTCCACAATTGCCAAGGTCACGTGTAAATACTTCCAAAGTTGAACCTATTAGAGGAAGGAGAGTAGGCGAGACAAGGTCTAGATTACCTAAACCTACGAAGTCTCAGAGCGTTGGAGGTAGCAGTGTTCCTGAAAAGGATCCCTTGCCCATGCATGTTCCAAATTCTAGTGTTTCTCAAAGGAGTTCTAGTTTCGTGGGAAGTTCGACAAGCACTTCCAACAATGAGAAGCCCACTTCAGAAAAAAATAATCCTGTGCTTGGTGTGGGCCTTAGAACTGAAGTTCCTTCTGTTTCTGAACTGCAAACTGCATCTACTGTTCCTAGTTCCAAGCCGAATATATCCACTTCTAATCGAGCTAAAAGGAAATATGTTCCCACCGTCAGTAACACAAACAGAGGTATACTCAAAACCTCTGAAAAGACAAGTTCTGATTCTGGTGAACCCCGAATGACTACTTCTGATTCTACTGAACCCAGACGATCTAACAGGCGAATTCAACCAACTTCAAGGGTAAGTACAAGAACTAAACCTATGTTGCAACATATTTATATTAATCTGGACATTGCCTTTGAGGTCCCTTCTGTCATTGAGTTTTGTAGTATACTTTATTCCACTAATTGTTTACTCTGCATAAAATATAATTTGTCTTATGAAATACTCGTATTCTATTACTGTCAGTTATTCTAGCCTTTTTATTCTTCATTTTGTTGGACAACTGATATATGTTACTGTTCTTTCTTTGTGCTTGCACATGTGTTGTGCTAGAGTGCGTGCCTGCTATGGAACTTGCTATGCCTACTTGTGTTATGCAGCTTGCCTGAAATGACATATCATAATTCTTATTTTATATGCCTAACTTTTAGTCTAATGTTTTGTGCTACAGTTACTGGAGGGTTTGCAAAGTTCCCTCATAATCTCTAAAGTTCCTGGCGAGAAGGTTCCTAGGAGCAATTACAAAAGTGCATCATCAAAAGGTACCTCCATTTGTTCCCTTATTTTTCCTTTTTGACTGTAATCCTTTATTTTCTTTCATTCTTTGTTTTTCTTGCTTCTGATGGTCATTGTCATTCTGTTATGAACTTGTTGTCGACACAGGGAGAGCTCAAGCTCATGATTGAGTGAAGGCACCACATAGCTGCTTTTGGTGGTTCAAGCTCTCCTTGTACATAGTTGCACCCTTCCAGTATGGAAGGAGGGTAGGATTGGAGTAGGAAGACTTTATTGGAACACAAGGATCGGATGTATTATAAACTAGCTTAAGTGCATTGTGTTAACCTTTTCTTTTACCTGCTTGAATCAGACTATTCCATGTTGTAGAATAGCCATTAATCTTGTAGAAACCTCCTTTTAGTATGTGTGGATACACCGGGAAAGAAATTGGTTGCTGTTTAGATTCATCCGACAATTTAACACGTGCGCCTGTGAACTTGTGACTCGCCAGCGTCGTTTGATCATTCATTCCTTTTCTAAGTCTTCTTCCTGCAGTCGCTTCTGTGCCGTTGTGTAGTGAAAAGCTGTAGTTTGATCGTTATTTATTTATTTTTGTGGCAGTGCTGAATAGCTGGCAAGCCGACCTCGTGGTTTTATTCGCGTCATGATCAGTGGTTTGGTGTTAACTCTTTGCTATCGATGCCTGGGAACCATACTTTCTGGGCTTTAAGATTGAGAAGCCAATACTCAAAACTAATGATGCATATAAGTTCACAAACTGAAGTAGTTCCTTAGATGTACTTTTGAATACAACTTGGACGCACACAACCACCACATGCGTGTGTGTTTGTACGTACAGACGTAAAGGAGAGGTGATTAGGAGGCTAGCCCACGCGTCTGCGTTTGTGCTCTTCACAACCTGCAGATACAACTACTCCAGCATATAGAGGGGTGGACAGTTATGTACATGTACTGATTGTGGAAGTGCCTCGTTCAGTCTCTTTAAAGTCTTTACTCTCTTGCAGTATTTCGGGTACAAAATAAGAACAAGAGTTGGGAGAATACAAAAAAAAGGGTTGTGGAGAGAAGTCGTAACCAAAAAATAAACTGGAGAAAGAAAATATTGTTTGGCTTCTAGATTCAACGCTCTGTGATTTCAAACGCTGCCACTCAGCACTGCTCCTCACCCTCTCTGCTCCTGGCAATTTGAAAACTCGCTCTACATACTCTGCCTCCCTCGTCCGTAGTTATTAGGACTGGACCAGATCAACGGTTGCAACCCTAAAAGACCAAACTAGAGTAAATATTATCTTTTTGTTCCTCAAATTTCTTATATTTTGAAATAAATTTAAAATGTCAGAATAACCTATGTTATAGGAGGATTTGTATAGCACATTGCACATTCTTTCATTTAATTAAAAAATAAAAAAAAAGAGTGGTAGGGGAATCCCCGACCGTTCTAGTCAAAAAAAACTTATATTATAGGAGTATATGTTATCCTTTCCAAAAGTTTGAAGCTATAATTTATTTTATAATATTACCATGGCATTTACTTCCTCTATTCTAAATTATAGACCGTTTTGGTTTTTTAGATGTATTTCTTTTACTATGTATCTAGACATAGTGTTAACTAAGGTATATAGCAAAATACTGTGTATTTAGAAAAGCCAAAATGACTTATAATTTTATTTAAGTCTTTATCAAATTAAAATATAATCTTAATAGAGTTTTCTCCAATTGTAAGATACAGAAATATTTACTCTCAGATGTATGTCAAAACTTTAATTTTTATACTGTCCAATCGTTTGATTAATTGGACCATTGTTTGATCTAAATTTTAATAAAAACTTTTAATCATAACTTCATCAACAACAACCTCGCCGTAGGAATCTTTGTTTCTTATTGGGAATGGATTAACGGTTCAAAGGCTCATAACGTATTTAATTGACAACAACCTCTCGGTAGGAATCTTTGTTTCTTATATTAGAAAAAGATTAATGGTGCAAAGGCTCGTAACGTTGCAGTTATTAGTTGCAAAGGGCTGGACCAAAAAAAATGGAAGCAAAATTATGCATGTTTAATAATATTATATATAGATTAATTTTTGCATATGAAGTTAGGGGAACTAAACTATAAATTCTAACAGTTAAAGTTGCCACGGTACTCCGAAATGACTATGGACCATCTATTTATTTCGATCCAACGGTCATGATCATCTATTACCTCTTAGGAGGTAATAGTATTTATTAAATTTTTATTTTATAAAAATAGGGTAAATAAGAAAGATTTGAAATATTAAAAATCTTTTTTAAGATTTGGTTGTTAAAATTGGTTGATGCATGCGGCCAGTATTTTTTTTCTTTTGAGAATGCCACCAGGAATTTGTTGGCGAGAGATTTTTTTCTTGCGAACAGATAAGGCCTAATCTCCGATAATTGCTCTAGAAGATAAGGCCCAAACGCGGGCACACTGCCATGCAAAATGCAGAGCTTAATAAAAATCGCAGCCCATGCAAAAAAATAGTGCCCACTAGGCATCGAACCCTTGACCTGCAGACAAAATGCGTCACTGTGCTAGCCATTTGAACACCTAATCTTTCTTGTATAGAATGCACCGGCAACCCTATCTATTGAATATGAGCAGACAGCCCACCCCTAACTAATGATTCCTTGGTAAGCACAACCATGTCTAAACAACTTCTAAAACCAATATGTAGGGAGTACGTGTGCGGGTGGTTAGCGTGTCCATGTACATTATAATTAGTGCCGATAGCGTGTTAGCTTATGTATGTTAGATGAGTGTGGGTAACATGAGCATAGCCACATAGAATATCGTACAGTGCCACATTCCATGTCGGGTAACATGGTTTCATTTCGTTCCGACAGTGAAAAATTCTTTTTCAAAGGGTGTATCATGTTCCACGATCCCCATTCCATAACCTGGTCGTTCTGGGAACTTTGTGACTGTGAACATGAGTCGATAATGGGTCAGTGTATTGTTTGTATCTTTTGGATCCGATAAAGCCCTTTGATGCATACAACGTGTCGTATTATGTTCATGTACACAATAAGCCACAATTCAGTAATATGTATAATTGGAGTCAAAGCTAATGTAGCATACTTAGTACATAATTTTTTTAAAATGGCTTATAATTAGAGTCAAAGCTAACGTGGCATGCTTATTACACAATCTTTTTAAGTGGCTTATAATTGGAGTCGAAGCTAACGTGGCATGCTTATTACACAATCAATTTAAATGGCTTACACTAGGCATTGTTTGAATTGGATTCTCTAAAGTTTAGCGGAGAGTCCTGTTGCGGCGGAGCGTCCGACGGTGGCGCGTCCAGCAGCATCACGCCCGTCCGACGTCGCCGTGGTCCGGCGGTGCCGCGTCCAGCGGCGTCTCGCCCTTCGGATGGTGGGACGTCCAGCGGTACCCGAGGGACGGGGGTTTGTTCCGTGAACTGGCAGAAGGTGGGGCGTCCATCTTCCCTTATTTGTTCCGAGACTTGAGGAAGAAATCAACATGGGGAAGATGAGGTGCGCGCGCAATTGGCCGGCGGCTGCGCCGTGCAAGGAGGGTCGGGGTCGAGCGCGAGATTTGGGGAAGCGGCATGCGCGATTTCACCGAGGCTGCGCCGTTGCGAGGAGGACGGGATCCCGCGCTGAGTACGGGAAAGAGGCAGCGGGATTTCCTCCCGTCGTTAGCGGCATGGGTCTTTTATTTTTTTATTAATTTATTTAGTAAATTATTAAATTTAGAAAAATTAATGGTCAGATCGATTTTGAGATATTACCTCCTGATAGGTAAACGGAGTACCTGAGCATTGAGATATTAAGAGATATGTTCCTCGAGCACGTCTTATGATTATACCCATCATCCTACAGAAAGTCTTCGTTTGAAAGTGTAACATGTAGAATTTGATTTCGTTACCGATCATTAATTGTATTGCGTGAGCAGATTATATGAACGTATCAGGTAGCTTCCTTTGGAGTTAGACAATGACGTCGTTACAACTTGTCATGTTGGCTGCCTACTTGTCATGCTAGCTGCCAACTTGTCATTAGTTGTATAATTGACGCAGTGTGACTTTCGTGTGAGCTATTTGTAAGTCATCGAGCTAGTTGAGCCGGGGAAAGTTTGTTGCTTCAAGGAAATCAACGGAGGATGGCTGAAATCTTTGAGAAAGTGGAGTTCGTCGAGCAAGATGAGAGTGTGCAGGTTGTTGCAGCCAACATCTGTAACACTGGTGAGGTTCCTGAAAGGTATGTCAGATCTGAGACAAAGGCTGATCCTGTCATCGTCGATGCTGAGGGTTATAATCTACCGGTAATAGATATGTCAAGATTGCTCAACCCCGATTTTTCTGAGGAGGAGGCTGCTAAGCTTGGATCTGCTTGCGAGCATTGGGGATTCTTCCAGGTTTGTCTTGTGGCAGAAATTAAGCATGCCTTCCACTCTTTCTGTATGTATACAATTCAATTGCCTTGTATCTATTCCTCCGATGATTATTTCACTTACTAAAGAGAGATCCACTGTTTTGCTCTGTTATACCATGGTCGACACTAATCACAATAAACTCATGGGATCAGTGTGAGAATTGCAGCTAGTGAACCATGGGTTGGATGGAGGATTGTTGCAGCAAATTAAGGCTGACATCACAGAATTCTTCAATCTTCCACTGGAAGAAAAGCTGGCAGTGGCCATTCCACCAAAGGGCATGGAAGGTTTTGGCCACCACTTTGTTTTCTCTAAGGAACAGAAGCTGGACTGGGTCGACATATTGTTCCTTGCCACACGGCCTATTGAGCAAAGGAACCTGTCCTTCTGGCCTGCAAAGCCTTCCACATTCAGGTGAAGTTATCTTATTACATCGGCCATTCCATGCCATGTTTTAAGAAAGTTTTGCATTTCATGGCTGTAACAATTGGATATTAGATTTCTTCATCTAGTCTAGTTTTTATCATGCAAAAGTAATCTAAAGTAGGTAATACAAGAAGTTGGAGAGTTGCTTCTGTAAGCTGCCTTTCCAATAACATCTGGATGATAATCTTTAAACGTGCTTTGTACTGAAGCACACAGATTTTTATTTAACAAAAACATAGATGGTAGTATATTCATTCAAATTGGGCTTTTACATGGACGCTAGATACAAGAAACCCTGAAAACCATTTATGATGCTGCTGTTTGCTCCTTCTAGCAGGGACACACTGGATGAGTACTCATTGCAGCTGGCAAATGTTTCTGCACAATTGTTCAAGTTTATGGCCAACAACCTTGCTGTTGACAAGGAGACATTCCTTAGTACCTTCACGGGTCTACCGCAGAGCATGAGGATCAACTATTACCCTCCCTGCAGCCAGGCTGACAGGGTGTTAGGCCTCTCACCGCATACAGATGGTGTTGGCATGACCTTCCTCCTCCATGTCAATGATGTGGAAGGACTACAAATCAGGAAGGATGGAAAATGGTTCTCTGTGCAGGCCATTCAAGGAGCACTCGTCGTCAACATAGGTGATATTATTGAGGTAATTTGTCTTAACGGTTACTCCATATATTATAGACAAAAGGGTGTGACTATAGAGTGATGATAACACTTACATGTTGAAAATTTCGGACTGGATCACATGAACCATCAGCCTTTTAACATTATTTATCTCCAACAGATCCTCACCAATGGAAGGTACAAGAGTGTTGAGCACAGGGCAGTAATAAACCCCAACAAAGAAAGGATTACCATTGCAGCATTTCACAGCATTCACCTTTTCTGCACAATTGGCCCACTTCAGGAGTTGCTGACAGCAGACAAGGCGCGCTACAAGGTGATAGATGGTGTTGAGTTCACTAAGGGCTACTTTGCTGCAAAGCTAGAAGGCAGGAGGTACTTGGAGAGCTTGAAGCTAAGCCAATGAGATTCCGGTAGTATTTTATTGTAACATGTTTACCTTGATCTTTCTTTTGAATGGGTAGTGATTGATGATGCGTTCCTTCGCTTTCAGCAAAGATGTGAGTTATTGGTGTGAAGATTGACAAGTGCTCATTTTGAAGGCTTACTGTACTTTGGAGACCGCAGCATTGAGTCTCTTTGCGTCCTTCGGATGGCCTTCATTATTTAGAATTGGGTTTTGAGTTTGTTTTTTTTCATAAATTTCTTTGTGTGCCTTGAATTATGGAGTTGGTCCGATTCCTCTTTAATAATGGGGTTAAACCCAGATACTTCTTTCCTTTATTATTAAAAAAACAAGATATGAGTTGATATTTTTGTTGGTGAGTGGCTAATAGTTGATGCTGCCTTTTCATGCCTTTGCCTGATATACGTTGCTTTCGTTATGTTGGGCTTTAAAGGGACTGTCTAGCAAATAATTCCCAACCCAATCCTCTCCGGGCGTCTGGCGGTGCAGACGATGGTGGGGCATTGACGTGGGATGTGCGAGTAGTTGTTGGTTACCTATGAAATTGACTGAAGTTCTGAGCAGAATTTCCTAGCCCTTTGCACTTTTGTGATAGCGCTGGTGCAATCTTATATTCAAATTCATTGATCGATGCAGAAGTTGAGATATCAATATTTTTTTCTAAAAATATACAAAACAACTACAACAAATTAAATTATAGTGGGCTGGAATTACTTCCGATTGAACCTAATACCCGACTATAATTGCAAGTCCATTTGGACCACATCAAGCAAAAAAAAAAAAAAAAATTATAGTGGGTCACAATTACTTTCGATTGGGACTAATACATCACAAGTCCATTTCGATCAAATCAAACAAAAAGATTTGGGCAACCGCACCTAAAAACAGAGGCCCTAGCTTCGTATGAAAACACCATTTGAAGGCTGGCTAAGCCGGTTTTGCCCATAAATCGAAAATTAGGAAACAATGTTGATTTCAGCATGGATTGTTTTCTAGTGAGATAAGACAAACCTCCTCTATGTATGAAAGTTCCATAACCGATTAAGGCATCTAGTAGCACAATAAGAAAACAAACCTACTCTACTTTTTACTCCTTCAAACTATGGTTCTTTGAACTTCCAATACCTACTGTTCTATGCATCTGTCAACAAGATTCATGGACGATCTAGTAGGTGGCCTTGTAGACTCTAGATCAACCCTAGGTACATCTTCTCAACCTGTCTTCTTAGAAAGCGTTAGTGGGCTTTGCAGCGTTTTGTGTACTAGAAGCCAGCTAAGCCGAGCACAGAAACTGGCTAGGCCGGGTTTCCTAGCACCGCCGGCCATCACCACATATGCTTGGCACGTGATCAGCGTTAGCAAAGTTAATTATTTGTGGAGGGAAAGTATAGTTTATTGTTTCTAATAACGTCGTTGTCCTGCATCTGCCCTCGAGAAATAAGCAATCGTGCAATCCGCTACTGCATTCTTGAAAGTGACATTGCCAATTGCAATCAGTAGGAGCTTAGACTTCGGTGACAGGCCATGTGATTTTCCTCTGGATAGGTTCAAAACTTCATATAGATTAGTCTAGTCCACATGAGGGGGTGTACAGTACAAAAAAATATGTTCTGAAAAGAATCAGTCAAAGCGACCACCAGCACTTGCAAGATCAAGAAATATCAATGGCACACGCTAGAGCTACAGGATCTCTACCAGTGGCAAATGTGCAGGAACTAGCACAGGCTTGCAGCAGATCTAATGAGCAGGTACCTGAGAGGTACATCAGGGCGGAGGCTAACACTGAAGATCTCATCACTGGTTATGCTAATAGCCCTGCGACTGCAATTCCTATCATTGATCTCAGCAAGTTGTATGATCCCCAATCATGGAATGAAGAGTGTTCAAAGCTTGGATCTGCCTGTCAGCACTGGGGCTTCTTTCAGGTATGAAGAGATCATTTCTTGCTATATGGTTGCTCAGCACCAAGGCGGTGATAAGCAGATTTGTCATGATTAGTAGTACAACTTTACCAAAACGATCCATTTTAATTTTGACTTGTGCAATCAATGGGAATGAAATTGAAGCATTTGACACGAAAAATTGCAGCTAATTAACCATGGAGTGCCAGACGAAGTGATCCGTAACCTGAGGGAAGACATTGCCGAGTTCTTCAAGCTGCCACTTCAAACCAAGAAGGCATACTCGCAGCTACCAAACGGCCTTCAAGGCTATGGCCAGGCCTTTGTCGTGTCCGAGGAGCAGAAGCTGGACTGGGCGGACATGTTCTATCTCGTGGTGCGGCCGAACGAGGCTAGGGACTTGAGGTTCTGGCCTGCTCACCCTCCTTCTTTCAGGTAATTACCAACCAGCCAAAAGTCGCAATTCGTACAGATCATAAACGCTGCTTTGTTAGTTATGCTTGCTTCCTGGTTGATCCCGGGAACTCTGTTTGCTTTGCAGGACATCCATAGATAGGTACTCCTTGGAGGCGGCGAGAGTGGCACGCTGCTTACTGGAATTCATGGCCAAGGACATGGGAGCTGAGCCGGCATCACTGTTAGAGATGTTCCAAGGGCAGCCACAAGGCTTCAGGATGAACTACTACCCACCGTGCCGGCAAGCCAACCAAGTGTTGGGCATGTCGCCGCACACAGACGCCGCCGGCCTGACAGTGCTACTCCAGGTGAATGGCATGCCGGGCCTCCAGATCAGGAGGGACGACGGCAAGTGGTTCACCGTGAACGCTCTAGAAGGGGCGTTGGTAGTCAACGTTGGCGATGTACTTGAGGTGATGGATGCTGTACTGAATAGAATCTGTCCAGCACCCCTGTTCGATGTTCTTTCACCGATCTCATATGAACAATGCGTCCTTGTTACTGCATCATTCACAGATCCTGAGTAACGGAAGGTACAGAAGCGTCGAGCACCGGGCAGTGGTGCACCCGAACAGAGAGCGCATCTCGGCGGCGGTGTTCCACCGGCCATGCCAGGATGCCGTGATAGGCCCTTTGCCGGAGCTCCTGAACGACAACAGCCAACCGCGGTACAGAGCAATGGGCTACATGGAATTCATGAAGCGCTACTATTCAGCAAAGCTCGACGGACGGAATCACCTGGAGAGCTTGAGAAATGAGCCGTGAACTCAACGAAAGTCTAAGGATTTGGCCTCTAATACTTGAGACGACATGCTTCGTTGTTTTGACAGGTGTCTTGTAATCGTTTTGTTTTATATATAGTACATGTTTGGGATTGGGAATAACATTTTTGTCTCTGTAGTTTGTCCAGTACGTTTCTTCTCTATTTTCATGCATTACCTGAAATCCACAATAATCACTATTCACTAATTTCATTATGCGGTATGAGTACATAATGTAGGAGAGGCCTGCAAAGGTGAATTCAAGGAATTTTCCAGAGAGGAACGAAGGTTGAATAGATGTCCATGCATTTTTCGTTTTGGAACCCTTCTGATCTTGAAGCTTGGAGGGAACCACCTAGAGATTTTTTTTTTGTTTCCAGTCTGGGCATATTCAAGTTTTTTATTTGGAAAAACACAGTACAAACATATACTCAAATGAGACATCTTGAAATCAACTAAGTTGTCGTAGACGCCTCATTATTGATGGACATATCGCCTATGATTAAAAGAATAGCACTATTTATCTATGGAAAATCATTCACCATGAAAAAGGCAGTTTAGCCCTCTTTGATATGTCTCTCCAACAAATTCCCTTGTTATATTAGAAGTGATAACTAATGCATTCTTTGAAGATCGTTGAAAGTATATAGGCTCCTAATTGGTTTTAGTGATTAATAATGTAAGTGCAATCAAACCTTAATGTGGATTTTGGCGTTAATGATCACCGAATTAGAGGATTAATGAGATTTGTTGAGATGAGATAGCAGAGAATCACGAAAGGTGGGTGTTATACAAAACGGAGGAGGCCCCAATGACAAATGATGGTTGCTCTCGACTCAAAGGAGGTTTAAATTCTTTTATATTTTAAATTTGAGTTTAGAAAAAGCCCTACTATCAAGGGTGACTGAAGGATAGTTGACAAGTGTGCAACCAAGTGCCCAATTTCTATAAATAACATCCTCACACCTCAACCAAACACAGCCACACAAATATTTTCATCATATATCTGTTTTTGCTAGGGCGGTGCTGCCCATAAACAACCATTGGGACCTAAGAGGTATAAATACCACTTGCACTGGCCCACAACGGTCACTTCTTCTCCAACGGTTTAGTTCAAAAACAAAAAGACCAGAGCTCATCTCTCTCTCCTCCATTATTGCTCCTTTAGGCTCTCAAGTAGTCCTTGATTTTCACCATCAAAACTCGAGAAAAAAGACAGCAAAACTCAATTGAAGAGAAAATCCATTGATTCTCAAAGTCTAAGAGCATTTGGTTCACGTTTGGCTGGTGGTTCTTGGGTTTGTTAATCTTGTGCTTGCTCCTAGCTGGCTAGGTGTTGACCTTGAGCTTGTCAACTTGTGTGACAGCTTAGAGAGGTTTGTAACCACCTCTTGCAGCTAAAAAATCACCCTTCACTTCAAAAGTTCACTCTCTTAATTTGAGGACAAGGGAAAGACAATCCTTTGTTGCTAGCCCAAGCCTTTTGTGGCAATCTCAATAATATGGACTTAGGCAAGCCATGGTGGTGAGCTGAACCACATGATAAATAACCGGGTAAACTTGTGCTTCATTTACATTCTTACAAGTTCATATTGCTGTTTAGGAGGTTTGTTGTCGATCTACGATATTCTTGATATATACTGTTTAGCTCTTGATCTCTGATATACATATGTACCTGTAGAAAGGTTAGAAATTTACCTGATCTATATTTCTTTGATTACATTTCGAATTTGCGTCAAAAGTTTACTACATAGGCTGATGGTGTCACTCTACCTAGCCGACAATGTCGCCCTTCATTCTGACATAATTTGAAGTTAGAATTTTTACAGGCCTATCACCCCATCTATGCCTACTTCAATTTGATGTTTCACTTCTACACCAAAGATAGTGCAACATACACATAACAGTCGTAGAATTTAACATTTTCTTCTCTATGGCCTTCTTGTTCCTACTCGTCTAAATAGCTCAACAAAAGCTTGCAAAAACAAACATAGTTAACCTAATCGACCAAGGCCCCCTGCCCAAGAACCACATACCGTAAAAGTCGCTCAATGAAGTAGGAAATCTTCTATGGTTATCCAAAAAAACTTTCCTCCGGTATGAAAGGGTTGAGTTTTATCTTAAAGTTATATTTGACATCTGTTCCCATTGGCTTGTCCAAAAAAAAATGCAGGGTAAAAACCTGGCCGGTGTTACACTTTGTATGTCAAAATAAAATTACCAACCCCGTGCCACTAATTAGTGAAAATAGCGTTTCTTTTTCGGTCTTTTCTTCTCCCCAAGCCTCCCGACGCCGCGCTCATCGCGGCCGGTCACGCTCACCCGACGCTCCGTCGGCCCCAACGCTGGCCGTGCCTGCTCGCACTGCTCTCCCGCACTCGCGTCGGTCCCGCCTTGTCCAGTCGTGCAATACCTGCCCCACACTTGCACCCTGCCCAGTCATGGCTACGCCTAGCCTCGGCTGTGCTCGCCCTGGCTGGCCGTGGCGGCCGTTACCCCTGGCTTGGCTGGCCGCACAGTTTCAATGCCCACCGTCGTGCCAAGTTCTGCTTCGTAGTTCTAGGAAAGGAGATCGGGAATATGATGTGTGGGCCCAGGTCGTCGGTGGAACAAAAAGTGGGGAGGAACTCTATCTGATGGGCAGGCAGTTGCTGGACCGCTGTTGGGCCTAACCATCCTAAATACCTTTCTCAGCTGGTGGATATTTGCATACCTGATCCCATTTTCAGACTTGGAGCAGTCCCAAACGGATGCGGAGTCCAGATTCAAATATATGGAGGCAAGCTCACCAAGCGTCAACAAAAAATATATGGTACCACCGAGACCTTGATGTCGGCTTAAAAAACCATAGAATTTGATGTTGGCTTAAAAAATATAATAAAATAATCTTTATTCTCTTTATCTTAAAAACACTAAATGTCACAATTGAAGATAAGAAGGGACATTGTTCATTGATAAGTGGTTCACACCATATATTTATTTTATACAGTCACTTAACATTAGACAACTAAGAGATGCATTGAAAAAAACAATCTAGAATCAATTAATAAAGCTTGTTTACTTATAATCTCTAGTGACTATTGAGAAATAATGAGAAGTAGTACCGAAAACTGTCCAATGTTAGAGGGAGGCAGCCGCCATCCCCCGTCTCTGCCCCTGCTTAAAGCAAACCCATAATCTTTCAATTTGAAAAAATTGGAATCTACTTAGCAAAATTAGCCTATTTGGCTTGGAATTTGAGATTCCACAACATTCCAAAATTCACGTATAAGCTTATTTCAACTTAATAGAGTGGGAGATGGAAAATGGATTCTATGAATTATTCTTCTCCAACTTAAGTAAAGTTGTAGACTTCAACGAATTCTATAGATTTTTTTCTTCCACAACTATAGTTTACACAATGAATTCGATTCCCAAAATCCAAATGAGATCATAGGGGAATTGAATTAATAATTCAATGACAGGCTGTGTGATTCTTTCCACTAAGCATAAGTGGTTGACCGATACTCCAAATAATCTTATTTCTTACTCCTATTATTTCTTTTATTTTTTTGTTAGCCGCCTTCAATATTAAAAATTAAAATCCGTGATGCTTCGATCGTGGACTTTTTTTCGAAACCGGCGGCTTAACTCTGCACGGCATGTATTAACATATAGAAGGGGGTAATAATGCTTCGTGGACTAAGGGTGAGAAGGATTGTTATAAAAAGAAGCACCTCAACTCCTCAAGGCACTCACCAGCAGCTAAGCGAGAGACAACAATGGCTCATGCAGAGGCCGGAGGATCTCTACCAGTGCCAAATGTGCAGGAACTTGCACAAAACTACAACATTTCAGAGGAGCAGATCCCCGAAAGATACATCAGGTTGGAAGAGACCGCCGAGGAGGTCATAAGTGGTCATGACATGTCTTGTGCAACTGCAATTCCAATTATCGATCTCAACAAGTTGCTAGATTCACTGTCATCCAAAGAGGAGTGTGCAAAGCTTGGATCTGCCTGTAAGCAGTGGGGCTTCTTTCAGGTATGAAAAGCACAAGATATTCATGTTTAAAACAGCACATGTATGCAGACTTACCTTTTGTTGATTTAAATTTTGAAAAAACACAGCTCATTAATCATGGCGTATCAGATGAAGTGATCTGCAACTTCAGGAACGACATGGCTGAATTCTTCAAGCAGCCACTAGAAGCAAAGCAGGTGTACTCAATGGTACCAGGCAACCTCGAAGGGTATGGCCAGCACTTTGTTGTTTCCGAGAACCAGAAACTGGACTGGGCAGACATGTTCTATCTCATGCTCCGACCAAGCGATTCAAGGGACATGAGGTTCTGGCCTAGCCATCCTCCCTCTTTCAGGTATGCCTGAAATCACAAAATCAAATATATTGCATCGATAATGAGTTTGTTGTAAGAACTACTCCATGCTTTTGTCTTTTTGTTAAGTTCATCCTTGCATGATAACTCTTGACAGCAACTCCATAGATCGGTACTCCTCTGAGGCAGCAAAGCTAGTGTCGCGCTTGATGCAGTTCGTAGCCATGGACATGGGTGTTGAGCCGGAGACTCTCTTGGAAATATTTAGAGGTCAGCCTCAAAGCATGCGAATGACCTACTACCCTCCATGCAAGGAAGCTGAAAAGGTAGTGGGACTGTCGCCGCACACTGATGGTACCGGCCTGACGCTGCTGCTCCAGGCAAATGATGTGCAGGGGCTGCAGATCCGAATGGATGGCAAGTGGGTCTCTGTAAACGCCCTCGCTGATGCATTCATCGTCAATGTCGGCGATATACTTGAGGTAAGCATATATTCCTACGTCCTAAAATAGATGTTATTTTCGTTTTTCGAGAAGTCAATGTTTTTAAACTACCAGTAATTATATATTAAAATATATAAATATTTATGTTAAGTAATTAGTATCATCGGAAAGATCTTTAAGTTTAGTTTTTTAATAAATTTATTTAGAGATATAAATGTTGCACGTATTTTATATAAAACTAGTCAAAGTTGAGAAAGTTTGACCGACACGTTTCCCATAACGTCATACTTTTTGGGACGGAGGGAGTATAACGAGCAGATCATGTTGCTTGGACTCAGGACTGAACTTGTTCAGAATGTTCTCTTCTCTTCATGCTAAAAAGCTTTTTTTTGAGACTTTCATGCTAAAACGATAAAGATGGATGATAACCACTTGCAGATTCTGAGCAATGGAAGATACATAAGTATTGAGCACAGGGCTGTGGTGCACCCAAGCAAGGAGCGCATGTCCGCGGCAGTTTTCCACCAACCATGCAAGGACGCCATAGTCGGTCCTCTGCCGGAGCTTGTGGAGAAAGACGGTGAAGCGCGGTATAGCTCAATTGGTTACATGGATTTCATCGAGCGCTTCTTTGCAGCAAAGCTTGATGGCAGGGATCACCTGGAGAGCTTGAAGAGTTGATATTGTGAAAAGAGTTTCACAATATCAACTCTTCAAGCTTTCCAGGTGATCCCTTGTAGAGAAGGACAATACCGAGCCCGACCTGCTCCGTCAAGATGCAGAGAAGGACATGGATGCAAATAGAACTTTTTACTGCAAAAAGTACAAGAGAGAAGAATTTGTTGATTGGGCTTGGTTAATTATTAGAAAGTTTTGTGTTCACTTTGCAAAAGATCCGAAGGGAAAAAATGCCGGTAAATAATGTAACACCCTCGGTGTTAAGCATGCATTAGCACTTGCATTCATTAGCATAAGCATCATTATGCATGATATTAATGAATGGGTTAGTTGTCATTTTATGTGTGATGCTTGATTTGTTCGAATTATGTTTGAAAAGCATGTGAATGTGATGAAGTGACTCAAGTGATTGATGGATGTTCACTAAAATAATTTATACATGCTTAGGACATAAAATGAACCTATGTTTATGTTTATAACTTTGGTTAATTAGGCTTGCATGGCTTATTTGACTAAAATTTATTTATAGAGTGATTTTGTTTGACTAATTAAAATTTAGTAGTTAGAGTGTTTGCATGTTGGTGTACCCTAAACAAGTTTTGTAGAGAATTTTATAAGGAACAAAAGTTGTTTTGGTCACTTTTCATGAAAAGGTGTGAAACATGCTCAAAAATATGGAGAAAGCCCGAATTTGGGGCTGTTTTCTAATTTTTGAATTTTAAAGCCTTTTTCTTTTGGATTTTTGTATTTCAAAATCTATGTAGAATTTGACCAGACTTATTAAAGATGAAATGTTTTACTCATCAAGTGCTACATTTTCTCTTTTATGAGTTTTGTCTAATTCAGAATATTTTAAAAGTTATTTTAAAAGAGGGCTCTCTTATATATATATATAAAAAAAAACTATCGATCCATCGAACGAACGGACCGGCCGGCCACCGCCCACGGCCGCCCGTCCGCGCACGCCGCGTGGCGGCCGGCGACCGGCAGGCCGGGGCGGCAGCCCGTCAGGTCGACCGGTTAACCTCACCCCTCTCCTCTTCTTCTCCACTTCTCCCCCTCCATTTTCTCTGGACAGAAGGCACGCGCGCATGCAGTGCGCGTCGGCGCCGCCGCCGCTCGCCGCGCCGCCTCCTCCGCCGCGCGCTTTTTCCCCAAAATCCACCCACGAGCTCGCCTCGACGTCCTCTACCTTCTCCACCCTTCAATTTGTCGAATTGCATCGAGGAACGGCCGAATTTCGGAGCTTGCCGCCATGGCCATGGCCGCCGCCGAGTTCGAGCTCGCGTTCCCGTCGATTCGGCCGCCATCTTCTTTCTTTTTCTTGCTCAATAGATGCTCCAAGACCTCCTCTAGTTTTTTCCCCCACTCAATTTGGCCGGAGAACCGCCGTGGAGGCCGGCCCCATCGCGCCATGCGCGCACGCTTGCTGTTCACCAGCTCAGGGACTTCGTTCGAGAATTTGACAAAGTTCGGGGGCCTTTCTGCAAAGTGGTTTTTGTATTTTTGATTTTTAGATTTGGTGATAGCTTGTAAAATTCATAACTTGCTCATTTTTAGTCCAAATCGAGTGGTTCAACTTGCAGTATTTTTCTTATGAGTAGATCTGCATGATAAAAATATGAAATATGATGTTTGTGATACTTTTATATATAGATTTATTTTATCTCTATTAATTGTTTATATCTTAGAAAATGCATAACTAATTCCCTGTTGCTCAGAAAAATGTGAAACCAAGTTTGTTAGTCTTCTTATGTCTTGCTCTATCAAAAAAAAGTATTTGATAGCTTTGTTCTGTATAAAAATATAAACTTATAGTTCAAGTGTGCTTTTAGCGCTATTCTTGAGAAAAATCATAAATGTATGTTATCGGTTTAATTTGGGGTTGATAATTTTTGTAGGCTCTTTATATGTCATAAGGTAGCTCTTGATGTGATAATATATGCAGTTTGGTATATTTCATAGTACAAAGTATTTTTAGGTCCCCTGTTTTGTGCTGCCTTGTGATTTTTGTGTAGAATTATAGGCTTATCCAAATGAGGTAAAATTTGGATGGCAACCTATATTTGGTATGTGGCATCTTTTGTAATTTTTGTAGAATTTTCTGGGTAGTACAAGTATGTGACGCAGTTCTGTCCTTAATTCAATATGTGCTAAATAATGCTTTGGGTTGTCATTTCATGTTAGTTAATGTGTTTTCTATGTTCTTGCTAAGTGTATAATCTATTGGTGTGATTATTGTGGTTTGGTTATGATTTATCTATGCAGCACTTAGTCGTAGGGTATGTACATTCATGTTGCTTCTATGTGCGATTGCGTGCTTTGCTCGATGATGGTTAGTTGAATGAAATAGGGATATGCACCTACTCGGTAGACTAAAGTAGTATGTTTTGATTCATCATGTGCAGCATGTTCATTCATGAAAAGCATTCATGATCATCACCATACTCCATGTTCATTCCGCATGCATTCGTTATATTTATATATGCATATGCATCATACAGGATCGCATGCGAGAACCCTGTCATGAAGCCAAGAAGCCAAAAGGACGACTTGTTGGAAGTTCCCGCACAGGAGGTGATCGGGAATAAGGAGAAGAACAAGAAGTTATCCAAGTACCGAAGAATCAACATCGCTTTTCTGAGGAAGGCAAGCCCCGGAGCATTCTCCCTGTGGTTTGCAAAATATCTAATTTGAGTCCTTTACTCATTTGCTGCATTAAGTTATAGGCGTTGTTTTATACCGTTGCTGCATTACTTAT
>CM041628.1:66413032-66434643 GCA_023333625.1 Bothriochloa decipiens
TATATATATATATATATATATATATATATATATATATATATATATATGAAATCAAGTTGGGGTAGATGGATTCAAGTTTTTTTAATCGTGCAATTGCACGTTTTCAATTAAGCAGAGGAGTAGTTTCACGGATACAAAATGAGGGACATAATGGTAAGCCTAAGCTTACCAAACCACACAACAGCAACCGAGAAAAACCGTAACACAGACCCCAGACCACAGACTCTGAAGGTTTTTACATGTTGTTCTAATTTCACGACGTTGATGATGTGGCAATCGCCACCCTTCTCTGCTCTAGAACCGCTAGGTGTCTGTTCCAGTTGTGATCCACAACGTTGCCTCGTCCTCAATCCTCTTGACGAGCTACGTCGTCGTAGAGGTCACACGATTGAACGTGCGCGCATTCCGCTCCTTCCATATAGCCACCCAACCAGGAGGAAGATGGAGTCGAACCCTTGGCGCAATGACCTAGGGAAAAGCTTCCTGGCAGCAGACCACCTCTACATCGTGTTTTCTTGGTGGACGTGAACCACAATGTCTAGCTGTAGCCATCGCAGGCATGCCGCCCACACCTCCTTGCTAAACACACGGCCAAGTAGAATGTGATCCATTGTTTCCACCGCCTGGTCGCAGAAGATGCAATCATCTATGTCCTAAAGCCCATGGCGATGCCTTCGTTGAGCTATCCAGCATTCGAAATGCATGACGAGCCAGAAGAAGAAGCGAACCCTTGGATTCGAGTTAAAGGGGAATATAAATTGAGGAAGAATATATAAGAAAAGAACAACAGAGGGCGAGGTCGCAAAAAAAATGATACGTCACCCACATTAGATCCAAATGGAATGCACACCGAACTACATTCGCCACCAATGACCAAACCACAGAGGAGACAAGAAATGGGGTTAGAACTTGGAAGGTGGAGACAAATCCAAACAATAGAGCGAATGTAGTCTGCTACAAAGTCTGGTACAATTATCTAAGAAAACAAGAATTGAAAGCCTCAAAAGTAGTTCTACAAATTTTATATAAAAATTTTCTTTATTCAAGATCGTATGAAAGAAAATACAATTTTAATAAGGCTGGACTTCCAGTGGAGCAATTTTGTCTTAAACCGAGTTTTGAATTCAGAATATTCCAAACTGAAAGTACAAAAATAGAAAATGGTTGGAAAATGTCAAAACCGTTTTCATTCCGATTCTGAATCTGGTGTTCCAAATTTCGAACCGAATTTAAATTTGTCTGAAAATACAAATTCAATCTGATTGATGTAGAAAACGATGCGCGTGGGAACGGAAAATTTCCATAATATTTCCACCAGAAAAATATGACTTTTTAGTTCGAGAAGATAAATCGGATTGTTGATGGAGGTAGAGACTATCCTGGTCTGGGACTTGCGTGGGCCGAATTAGCAGCCAAAAGTGCTGTGCCGCGTGTATGCCTTTACTGCGCGTCCCTGCAAATGCTATGCTGCACGAGCAGGATCACAGTAAGACGAGTGGTGACGGCTGACGGGGGCAAAGGCCAGCCCTGATGCCCTCACCTGATGGTCCCTGCTCCGGAGCCATCTTCGTGCGGGGCAGCCCGCGCCGTCATCAACTTGGCATCCTGTTCCTAGACCAAACCGCACTCATCAACACTAGTGCCCAAAGAAAAATCTTAACCAGAAAACAGAGGTGTCTGCGATCAGTTGCGACCGAAAGCTGCACCGGCGCAAGAGGCCACCGAGGCCGTTTTGCGGTGCGGGTCGCGATTAGATGGCGGCCCCAAGATATGGGTGGAGGAGGATACCGCGCGCCCCTCGCAGTTCACACGGCGAGCGCACCGAGCCGAGCAGTCCGCGTCGACGTCGAGACGGCGACCGCCGAAAGCTAGCGTTTGCGGTCGCTGGCGTGCTGCAGCTGACGCACGGGTGGAGAACGTGGGGTCGTCGGGCTCTGGCCTCTGGGGCGGCCGCTGGTCCCGCAGCGGCAAGGTTCCCAATTCCACCACGTCGACCTCGGTCGGTCAATATACGAGCAATGCAACCCGAGCTGATCGCGTGTGCACATAATTGTCACCGGAGACTAACTAAGCTCGATCAGATAGTAGGGGTAGGAGACACCAATTTCTTTCATGTGTTTTATTTACATAAGAAATTAGCAATCGACTTTTAACTAAGCTCAATCAGAGAGAGAGAGAGAGAGAGAGAGACGATCCTTTCGCTTTCGACTTGGCTTTCGTGTGGCAACGTCATTCGACAAGCCCATCCACAATACATCTCATCCTTCCCCATCACAGCACCATAACCAATCAATAAAAATATGGGTCAATTCCCAAATCCGTCGCCTTTCCTCACTAAGCCATGCTTACCTGAGTTTTGTTTTATCACTTCTCGATCCCGGACGAGCGAAGCCAAAGAAACTGCACCTAAAAATCATCAGCCGGTGTCCTGCACCTTGATGCCCCCTGATTGTCTCCGGATTAGCCGATCGGGAGCACGCCTAATCCACCATCACGCGTCAAACCCCTCTCTCAACTCTGCTGCCATGTAGGAACCTTTTAACGACATATGAGTCGTCACAGCAGCTGGTCTTCGCGGACCCTGGGACACGCATGGTTGAATTGGACTGTGACCCGTCGTTTACGTGTCGAAGAACGCCACTGGTCTCCGGAGGAGACGACGAGGTCAGCCGGTGGCCAACCGGGGCGCCATCGCCTGACCCACTTGCCCTATCCATTCCGCGCAGCCTTTTTAGTTTCGTTTCGTGCGGCGAGCACGAAATTCTTTGCCGCCTCCGCGACAACTAGGCCAGCCGGCCTGGCCTGTAACGGGAATAACCGCCCATAGCCTACCTCGGCAGGGCAAGCCTAACGGCCACGGCAGCCCGCCTAGCCTGGCTCTGATGCTGCCATGTCGCGCGCGCCCCGTATCGTATCGGTGCTGCTCCTGCTGCTTGCCCCCCTCCCCATCGTCTCCTGCGTCGTCCACGTAGAGACCGCCGCCGGGCCCGTGACGGCGACGGTGCACCGGCAGCAGGACGACGGCACCACGTGGCGCTCCTTCAAGCAGCTGCTGGACGCGCGGCGAGGCAGCCACGTCGCGGGTCTCGGCGACCTCAAGCGCTACCTGGCGAGGTTCGGCTACATGCCCATGCCCGGCGGGGCGGCGGCACGCGAGCCGCCGACGGACGCGTTCGACGCGCACATGGAGGCCGCCGTGCGGCGGTACCAGTCCAAGCTCAGCCTGCCGGTCACGGGGCAGCTCGACTCCACCACGCTGGACCTGATCATGGCCCCGCGCTGTGGCGTCGGCGACGACGGCCACGGCCACGGTGGTGTGCCGGCGGTGTCCCTCTCGGGGTCGAGCCGGGACGGCGCCATCAGCCGGTTCACCTTCTTCAAGGGCGAGCCGCGGTGGACGCAGCCGGACCCGCTGGTGCTCACGTACGCCATCTCGCCGACGGCCACCGTCGACTACCTGCCTGCCGAGGCCGTGCGCGCGGTGTTCCGGCGCGCGTTCGCGCGGTGGGCGCGGGTCATCCCCGTGGGTTTCGTCGAGGCCGACGACTACGAGGCGGCCGACATCAGGGTGGGCTTCTACGTGGGCAGCCACGGCGACGGGATTCCCTTTGACGGGCCGCTCGGCGTGCTCGGCCACGCCTTCTCTCCCAAGAACGGGCGCCTCCACCTCGACGCTGCAGAACGGTGGGCGGTTGACATGGACACGGAGACGGTGCACTCGGCCGTGGACTTGGAGTCCGTGGCCACCCACGAGATTGGCCACGTCCTCGGGCTGGGGCACTCGTCGTCACCCAAGGCGGTCATGTACCCGAGCCTCAGCCCGCGGCAAAAGAAGGCGGAGCTCACCGTCGACGACATCGAGGGCGTCCAGTGGCTGTATGGGCCCAACCCGGGATTCAGTCTCAGCTCGCTCTATCAGCAGGACTCCTCTATGGCGTCGGGGAGGAGCAGTTGGCTTCCTGCCTCGGCTAGTTTAGTTTGTGCAGTCTTGGTCATTCTAGTGACGCAATTGTAGATAGACAGACAGGTTTATAATATACACAAAATGGATAAGGACAGAAACAGAATGAAAAAAAAGGTTAGGAAGCGTGATCCTCCGACAGGAGAGAAAAACTTTTCTTCCTGCGGGTTATTTTATCTTAGTTTTTGCACACAAATTGTGTGGGAGAGACGTGTGTCTCTCCTCTTAGGCTTGTATTTACAGTGAAGTTGTTACAAAACTGCCCAATGTAACTGTACATAATAATCCTATATATATATACATATCAGTCAAACTTGTGAACAAGTGTTTATCTACACAAGATAAGGCTTACTGGCAGCTACTTAGAAAAATATGAAATGATGCGATTTCTACCGCGATACAGTGGTCTGTAGTGGCAAGACACTTGTGGGTCCAGCTTCCTCTGCTTCGGACGATCTCTGTGCAACAACCTTTGACATCCCAAACATCTTCTTGATAGTCTTTGTGAAGCATGTCCTGTGTTCATCTGCAGAGGCATTGATGAACTCATGGATGTGATCTCTCAAATCTGAGACCAATGATGAGCCGGGTACATTTTTTCGGCATGAATGTGCAGCACGTCTTGAATCAAGTTGATGTGATCCTTCAGGTTCGGTGGGCCCAGACATCGTCATGGGATACTGCAAACAAAGCAAACAAATGTAAGTCATACCATGAGAAAACCAGTATTCCATTCCAGACCAATTTATAAGCACATGCATCAATAAGATTCAAACTTTACAATTTTTTAAACAGTAATTTGGTCAACAATTTTAAACCATTATAGTACAAATTTGATATGGTTAGATTTCTAATCAAATGAAATATCCAATAACCATAAGTTTGTAATCATAAACAGTTTATAATATGAAATAAATGAATGATCAAATTGTAACATGGTAGACCATACCACGTCAAACTACACCTTCTAAACTAGTCCAAAGAGAGTAACCAAGAGAAACTGACAAAAAATGTCAAACATGTAGCAATTCTGTGCTCCTAAAGGAAACTGAATTTAATTTACATAGCTAAGTCTAAGTGACTTGTTTCATGAAAATAAGTTTCTCACTGGGATTTAACAGGAGCGCAATACAATCGCACAAGTTAAGAATAAGAAAATCAACACACTTCAATCAACCATCATAAGTATGAAAGCTACAAAGTTGTATAGAAACACGCCATTATTTGAACCAATCAACGCAAGGTTCATATAAGTCTGATCTGGACATCTGTCTGAAGTCTGAACAAGACACAAACACGGCATCTATGATAATCTGTGACAAAAAAAAAAATGGCATGAAAAGCACAGCTAAGCTGTGGACCGCCTAGTTAAATGATCCAGAATATGGCATCACATAATCATTTCTCTGGAAATGTTATTTCAACATCCACTCAACAATGGCAGCTCAAAGAATTTCTAGGAGCAATTGAACGACAGTACTAAGAAGAAACATATCAGATGAGGTAGAAACACAGTGCTAGCATCATAAGATGCTGTCATTCTCCTTCTTGATGCGCAAAAACAGTGAAAGGGACTGGTGCAGAGAAGGATTGCAAAGCATCATGGTCCCTCATTTTTTGTCAGTGAACATGGCACAGCATGATACCCACAGTACTGTATTGAAGTTAGGACTTAGGATATCAAAGATTCAAATCAATACCCACAAGAATAACTAGTGATAAGAAAGAACGGCCAGTTTACTGGTACCCTAGAGACTCTTCTGTAATGATATATTTATAGATAGGCAGTTAGAAGTGTCCGCAACAACAACCTGAAGGGCCAATTTAGGCAATTGACCAATTAGCCCATTATACAAGATGTAGTCGCGAAAACCACATCTAGGTGAACCTACTACCGGTTGCACAAATGAAAATATGCAACCGGCTACGAGTCATCATGCTTTCTGTACCAAACCTCAAGATAAAACACAGAGACATTACAATGGAACATCAAAACGAATAGTTTGTTTGCATCAGGTCCAAATAACAGCACCTCTTTTTTTTTGTCAGGAAAAACTCTTGCCTTTTGATGTCAAAACTAAACTCTTGCAGCACGCTTGGATCGGGTCACTGTATGGCCATGGAGTCATCCAAACCTATATCCGAGCCTATCGTTCGGTTTGGATTACTGAACCTGAAAATCAAACAGACTGTCGGTTCATACCGAGTTGTGAGTTGATGTGTCAGAAAGGAACCACTAGGCAGAGTATTCCCTTCGATTGACACAACAACACGAGTTAATGTAGGTGGGCTTACTGACCATCCACACAGGGAGTGCTGCCATTAGGGCTGCGGTGTGTGGTTGGCTAATTAGCCACCAAGGCCAAATACAGACTTAACCATAACCTTCTATATACGTTTTTTTCAGCACAATATGCCGGCCATGGACACCGGTATTGAACTGAAGTTAAAAGTCGCCCTCCATTACAAATCCAATAAACAACAGAGCTAGAAACTTAAGTAATCAAATATAACATAGCAAGAGCACAATATGTCGGCCATGGACATTGAACTGAAGTTAACAGTGGCCCTCCATTACAATTCCAACAAACAAAAGAGCTAGAAATTTCAATAATCGAATATAACATAGCAAGATGTTCACCAAGAGAATAAGAGAAAGAGGGGGATTACCAGACCAATTCCACCATTTTCTTCAAGAAAAGAGGAACTGGCTGCTATGGCGGCCAAGGACGAGGTGGCGCCGTGGCGGACGAGGACAGCTCCGGAGCTGGGGCGGCGGCTAGGGTTTTAAAGTTGGCTGTCGTAGGGAATTAGGGTTCGCTCGGTGCTACTCGGACAGTTGATGGCATCGTTCTCTTTTGGGCCGAGCCGAACTACTACTTCAATATATTGTGCTTTTGGTCCGCTAACTTGAAGGTCCAGAATTTGAAGGCCCAAATGTGGCGTGGTTGCCTGAACACCTGGCCCAATGAGCTGGCCATCATCATCTTGCCCACATGGCCACATGTGATGCATTGGCATAGAGTGTCAAAAAAATCTAGAAGACGATGTGCGTTCCGTAGAAGAAAAACTATCAGACGTTTATAAAAAAAATATTATAAAAATAATAGAGATTTTTTATAATAATTGGGAAAAAATTCGACAGCTAACGTCGACCGATCCGACGGCTAGAAAGGCTGGAGGAAATAGGAAAAAATTTTAGAGAGAAAACAAGAGGAAATTCTGATGTGTATGACCAGTGGGTCATATGAGCAAAATTTCTTCCCATATGCGGTAAATTTTTCCTTATTTCTTCCAAAACTCAGATAATTAGGACTCTAATTAAAGGGGTGGTAGTTCCATTTCTGTATTTTTTTTCTAATCAAGGGTAATACGATAATTTGATATTTATGAATATAATGATTGGAGTAGTATAGTTGGAGATAAATAATACAATTAGTATAGTTACATATTATATTCTTGTAAGATTAAAAAAAAGAAACATATTCTAGGGTTCGTCGTGCTGCAGCCGCCGGAGGGTGAGGGCGACGGAGGCGGCGCGGTGGCATGATAGGGCAAGGCCGGTGGAAGTGGGGAACCTGGCCGGCCCCGGCCCCCTCGCCGCCGCCCTTCTCCTACCGTTTCCGTGCGTCGCCGTCCCCGTCCCCGCACCGCCGGCGCCGCCGGCACTCGAAGAAGAACAAGCCCCCACGAACTGCCTGCGCGCCGCCGCCCCCACGTCGAGGTAGTCGGCCTTCCCCGACCACCCCAGCAGCGGCGCACACCACCTGCCGCCCTCCACCGCCCCAGCGGCGCGGACCGCGACGGCACGCGGGCGGGCAGAGGACGGGGACAACGCTGCCAGGCGGGCGGCGAAGGAGACGGAGGCGGGTGCTGCCCAAGTTCGCCCACGCCGGTGGGATAGGCCGGCGTCCCTGGCAGCGGTGGCCTAACCCGCACGGCGCCCCGTGATGACGACGCCCACCTGCGCGGTCGTTCACTTCGTCATCTGCCGGGCGGCCGACGGCGCCAGCTCCGGCACGTAGCTCACGTACTAGCACGACGTCGCCGTAGAGTTGGACCTCCACGAGGCGGAAGCCGAGGATCGGTCGACGGGCTCAAACGCTGGGTGCGCCCCGGCCGCGACGCTGGCGTCGAAGGCATCCTCGGCGTCGCTGCGCGGCGGCGGCGGAGGAGGGCAGCAAGGCGGTGGCGGCGTCGACGGCGCCGTGCGCGTAGTGCGCCGTGAAGAGGGCGCCCGAGGACCGCGCGGCGAGCGGCGCGCCGAGCCCCAAGGAGAAGCGGCCCGCGGCCGAGGCCGCGTCGGCGCACCAGAGCTGGACGTGGTGGAACGACATCATGTGCAAGCGGTTGATGCGCGGGTTCATGCGTACGAAGTTGCGGTAGCCCACGAGGCGGAACGCCGCCTTCTCCTATGACGGCTCCGCCACGGCGGCTGTGGGAGTCGGGGCGCATTGTGCTTGGCTCTCGGTGGCGGCGTGGCGGCCTCCGCAGCTTGCAGTTGGCGGTGGGAGGAGAACCTCAACACGTCCGGAAGACGAACACATTCCTGTCCGCGGTGGCGCGCCTCTTCGCCGATGACACCTACGACTACGTGATGAAGGCCAACGACGATATCTTCCTCCGGCTCAGAGCGCACACGTTCGTGGAGCACTTCACGAGGAGTCACGACATCGGCCAGGAGCTACGGCGCAGAGCGCACGCCATCAACGACTCGTCGTTGTTCGACCACCGCGGTCTGAAAGTAAAGGCTAACTAGTGCGGTGCATGAACGCGTCAAGGTGCTCGGTTCTGGTGCTGTTGATGTGTTTACGCTGTTGATTTCTAGCAAGTAGCAATCTGTCGGTTTATTTTTCTCGAAAATGTCATGTGACTGCTGCCGTGGAATGGAATGGATGGCCGGTGGCGAGCGAACGGCGGCCTAATGGCTCGCCCATTTTGTAAACATCATCACTGAATGAAAGCTTGAACTTGGCTGTTAACTCCTTCGCATTACTCTGCATGTCTCCTGCCATGCCATGATCTCTGATCGAACTTATCGTTCACTTGTTTTGTACTTCTGTTCAAGCTTATGAGGGTCTGTTATTAATGTAGAAACGATGTTTGTTCGAAGTCACGAGGTGTGCGACATAGGATGGGGCATATATTGCCACTCACACGTACGTCCTAATATCCGCTGAGACTTGCTTAGCTAGTGTATCAGCAACTCGGTTACAAGATCTGCTAGAGTACACGTTCCTCCGGCTCATAGAGCATGTTCGTGGACCACCGCTGCCTGGAGCTTCTTCCGTCGGCCGTGGTGGCGGCAGCTGCAAGTAGCAAAACGGGATGACGACGAAGCTAGCAAGTAGCAAGGTTCATGTAGGACAAGTAGATAAGGTTTTACGTGTCCATGTGAGATACAAGATACCTTTACTAGGATGATTTAAACTAGAGAAAGGTATTCCATTACAAACAAGCACGCACACTGAGTGTAGCAAAAGCAAAAACCAATGTGGACAACTATTTCTTTGTAGGACTAGACAGGAAGGAGCACACAGCCAAGCGACAAACTACTTGTTGGCATCAATCTTGATTTTAAGATTCTGGACCCTCCCAGACATGGTGACCATAATCGTTTGGAGCCCATTGATCTCCTTTTCTATGGCAGCAACCTTGTCGGCGGCTTCAAGTTTCTCGTACTCGAAATTGTTCACCTTGAACACGTCCTCATCGAGTGTCTGAAGCTTCAACTTTAGGTCATCCACGTTTTTTTAAGGTCCCATATATCCTTTGCCTCAATTAATAATGGGTGTGACTGTAGAAGATAAAGTTCAATATCACTTAGATAAAGTGTTCTTTTACATGTAATCCTCAGGAATTCAGTACACAGGAATGTGTAATCTCTTACCTTCTTCTCCTTCTTCGGCGAGGGGGACTTCGCCCACCCCTCCTGCAAATCCGCTCCTGCAAATCCGGTAAGACCCTCTTCACGCCGCTCGACTCAGCAGCCAAGGTCGTCTTCTTGACCAAACCAGTGGGCACCTTGACCCCTCCGGGGGCGGGATTCGATGGTCCGCGAGGGCGGATAGACTCTAGGGTGGCACGCAGGGCCGCCAGTACGAAGGCCTGCAAACGGAACGACGTCTCATCGTTAGAGGGAGGAAGACAATCGAGGAAGGGGGCAGGGGCGACGCGCGGCAGAGGAGGAAGATGAGAATGATGGTGGGCGACGAACTGATCTGATCTGATCGCGGTTGCTATAGGGGCGATCCTATAGATCAGGAAACAAAACTCCCGTATCCAATAATTTCGGCAACGAACTGATCTGATCGCGGTTGCTGGGCCTAGCGGCCTCACGCGCACGGACGGAAGCAAGAGTATGGGGAGCGGGCCGCAGCTGGGCCCGGCGCTGGGCTGCTGCAGTTTAGGGGTGTGACATGTATTACGTTGCACGCTGCATGCAAGCGCGTACATGTTAATTAATCACGTATCGCCGCCACGGATGGCTCGGTCGCCTGCACGGTTGCAAGGCAAGCAGTAGATGAAGCAAGGCAAGCTAGGCCTTGTCGTTTGTGTACACAAGCAAGCCAAACTAGTCCATGCAAGCAATGGCTCGGTCGCCTGCATATGGTTGCAAGGAAAGCAGTAGATGAAACAAGGCAAGCTAAGCCATGTCGTTGTGTACGCAAACAAGGCAATCTAGTTGATGCAAGCAAGGAGCGATGTCGTTTGTACGCAAGCAAGGCAAACTAGTTGATACAAGCAAAAAATGCCATGCACTCGTGAGCTACAGTGCCATGCAAAATGGAGAGCTTCAAAAAATTCAGCGGCTCTCAGAGGAACCAAGCCGACACTTAAGTATAGTTCGAGGGGACTAATAGGCTAACACGATAACAATTTCATCCGGTCCCTCTCATGTTTGGTCAGTGTCGCTTTCGCGACTTGTCGGATCAGTAGACTGATAGACCTAACATGACGGGAAGTGAACCGATCACTCTCATGTGTCGTCCAGGTGTTCTCGTCAGAGTGTACTCGTAGTCCTATCACGACAACTACTCAACTTACAATTTCGCGACTTGTCAGATCAGTGAACTGATAGGACAAGACATGACAGGAAGTGAATCGATCACTCTCATGTTGTCCATGTGCACTAGCTGGCCAATAATAATTTGAACCCATCACTCTAACCAAGTGTGATTCCGAGTTTGCAAAAGCTTTAATTTCCAAATTACATGTTTTGCAAAAAAAAAAAAGAAATGCATATAAATACATGGCTTGCAAAAACACCTGCGCAATAGCCCATGTGCCAGCATAGCCAAAGAAGGGCTCGACCACAATGGGAGCTCAACAATGGCCACGCCGGCCCATGTGGCCAAGGCTGAACTGTGCGATGTGTTTCTGTAGATCGGTCACTGCCCGTTGTTCTTTTGTTTTAAGCTGCGTGAAACGTTGGTGAGTGCGCGACGTGGTACTAAATCTTGCATAAGGCACGGATACCTGAATGCTCATTCACGTTGCTTAGTTGGGCCACAACGTCGCGATGGGCTGGCCCAATAGGGTTTTTGCATAGTCGATCAACAGGAGCTAGATGCGGTTTCCTTCTTCCCACGATTTCTGCGGTTTAAGAACCGTCATCCGCCGCGATTTCTTCAGCATTTTTTCCTTCGCCAAACCTAGCCATAAGAAATACGACGAGTAGGCGGCGGCAGCATCGTTCTCGCCATGGTCCTGACACGGAGTATGGCGGCGAGGCGAAAGCCGCTGGCTCTCCCTCACGACATGCTGGTAAATGGGCCGGCCCACTTCGTTCTCTCCTATAAAGCTGTCCCGTACCCTACCCCATTCCCCACCCTTTGACATCCAAATAGTCAATCCCCACGGAGGCGGCGGCGGGCTGCTGAGTCGTCGAGATGTCAAGCCACAATTGAGGAAGCTAAGAAAGATGCCATAGCCGCCATCTTTGACTGTGCAAAGGACCCACATGAGGCATGCAATAGAGTTCAGTTGACGCTCGAATTGATGTATTTCCACCTCAGGGACAATGTGGTGTCACCACCGAAGGGGTACAAACCCACACCGAAGGAGGGGTGGATTGATTATATCAGGAAGAAGCGGGAGCTTTACAACGTGGATTGATGTGAACCACTGTAACTCGGCTAGTAGTTCGTATGGAATCTGTTGCGCTTGCTTAATTTGTAAAGAACTGTCATGCTGGCAATTTTTTTATTTAAATTAGATGTGTTGCCATGAGATTTTGTTTCATCATGATGTATGGAGCCCTGCTTGCCGCCGCTGATCAGTCTGTGCGCATAGACCGATCAATAGGACGATATATGACATCACAGCGGCAAGGAACGCAAATACGCTCGGCGTTGTCCAGCGCGCGCCACTTCATTCTGGGGCTGTAATTCCTCAAAGTCCCATCCAAATTTAACAAACCTGAATGCACAATAACACTTCTTCACCAAACATAAGAAAAATTTAAATAATGTGCATATAACCAAGTGAAGATTTCAACCATACGTACGTACAGGTTTCTCAGTGCTTCATTGAAACAGAGTAAGGAATATTAAAAGCTTCTATCTGATATACGGCAATTTGAAACACATAGGCCACCTATCCATGAATAAACTGCTATCTGATATACGGCAAAATGAAACACAGACCACCTATCGATGAATCTTTCAGCTTATTTCATATTTCAGTCAACAGGCAAAAAAAAAAAAAAAAAAGCTGCCTCCCATGATTCCTGTTGGTTGCCTATCCGTGAGTTCTACCTTGGCATCGATCATTTCAATTACTGACTTTAGCACACTAAGCAGCAGTCCTGGTCGTTTTTATATCACCGTTTGCTAACTGAATGTCAGATGAGTGGTTAACAGCTAAACTATCAGTTTTCTGCATGTTATTGCTTTCAAAGTCTGCAGCATCCAGTTCCATAAGATTCAATAGAACAGAGACCACCTCGGAAGGGCAACCATAGTAGAGCCGTCTGGCATACTCCATGGCTTTCGATATTAGTTTATCAGAACCTGTAATTTACAAGTTATCTATCAATCACACATTCACAATATAAAAATTCATAAAGTAGATGAGTTCATTGTAGCAAATAAATAAGGATGTTCTGTTACAAACATGCACCTAGATATGCAGAAAAAGAGGTTCAGATTAATGGAAAAATGAGTACTGTCAAGAGAGAACTATTATATTGGACTGTAGTAATGCGTCTCTAACTAGTGCAAATGATTGCAAATAAATGGTGTCAAGAGAGAACTATTGTATCGGTTCATTTTGTACGTGCCATCGAATATGAGGACATCACCACATCAGAACAGACCAGTCAGGCACCCTCTCATCAGTCTTGTGCCAGAAAAAGAAATCAGGATCTCTACGTTTGCTTTCTACCATGTAGCTAAGTATTGTTTGAGTATCCCCGGCGGCAAGCGCCTCCACCTTATCGCGATGGCAAAAATTATGGAGGTCCCTTGCTATAAATCCAACCCTATCATACCCACCGTAACACCTTTCCATAACATCCATTATCTCGTGTTTGCGAATCCCAGCAATCTGCATCTCCACAATCTGAGCTTTCTGATCATCACTGATTTTCCTATGTGAACGTATAAAACAAGCAAGGCCTCGTTCAATCATCGGATGGTTGTGTTCGTCGATGAAATCCTTCACGTACCACTGCCCGTTCTGGTCCTCTGCAATCACAAATTTGGCAGGGCACCCACAACGAGTAATATTCCGCGGCCTCCGCCTCTTATCCTCCCTGTTCAGCTCCTTCTCCGCGCGAAAACCTTCACAACTGCAAACAGACTTTCGAAAGATCCTCTCATGATGGCCACTGTCCCACTCGCAGTAGTCCTTCCTCACACTAAATCCTTTCTCATAAGCATAACCGTTATAAAATTGAAACCCTTCTTCTTTACTGCCAAACATCTTCCTAATAATTTCACTGTACTCCATCAAAGAATCAAGATCTGACATTCCCTCTTGAAACATGAATCTTTCATTAGAACATCGACACTGAAACTAAAAAAATCAACTACGCAATATACATCAGTAAAGGCTAACTAGTAACCCTTGTAAAACTGATTCCTAGCTCCTAGTAGAATCAAAATCATCAAAAATAATACTAGAACTATTCATCAATATTGTAGCCAACGAGCACACCAATAAACAGGGCTTCTTTTGACCAAGAAACTAAGGCCTCATTGAGTTAGAGCAAAAACAGGCCTGGAATCACCATTCCAGCTGGAGCTTTTCCAACACAAAGCATAATTTGCTATGTACAAACCCTTGTCAGCACAAGAAAACACCATAACAAGATAAATTATATATTTAGAGTATGGATGCCAAACAAATTCTTCGTGTTATTGTCGCAGCAGTACAACTATCACTACAAACTTGAGTGCTTGACTTCATGAGCTGCCACCTACCAAGTTTATATGATGACGACTTTGTTACCCTTACTTTCAGATTCCAAGAGCAGATTTCATCAAATGATCTACTGAAAAACTCATGCCCACAAAGCCACACTAGTAAAACACTTATTTTAGAAGTAATAGAAACTACATGAAGTAATCAAAGGGCCATGCATAGTTCGATCATGTTGCAGTCCATAAAATTCTTCAATGCCAAAGGGATCTCAACTTTTACAACACTAGGTTGAAATCAAATTCAAATTCAAATCAAGTGCAGAGGACAGGAACATGGAGGATCGATCGGATTCGGATCAGAGAGCTCACCATGGGGGACGGGGACGGGGCGGACGCTGACCTCCGGAAGGGAACTGGGACGCCGAAGCGACTGAGTGAGCACTGTCGACGACGGTGATGGTGGCGCGCGCTGTCGAGGCAGGGACGGGAGCGAGAGCTGACAACGGCGTTGGCGACTGTTGGGGGCCGTCTCCTCCGCGTCTAAGGATGGCGGCGGTGTAAGCTTTGGCGAGAAGGAGGAACCCAGTGGAGTCAAGGAAGGCAGCCCTCGTGCCGGAGGCGGGACGGGGTCGCGGCAGGGCCGCCGTGCTAGGGCGCCGGCGGCGGGCGCGGCTAGAGGGAGGGAGAGAGCAGGGCTGGGGTGGCTGGGCGGGTCAGGCGAGGCCGCGGCCAGGCACGGGTCGCGTCCACGCGCAGTGATGCCGCCAGGCAGGGGGGCGGACAGGAGGCGGCCAGGCGAGGCCGCGGCCAGGCGCGGGTCGCGTCCACACGCGGTGGCGCGTCGCGCAGCCAGGCGGGGGGACGACGCGGTGGGACTGCCCTGCGCAAACCCTAGCTCAGGCAAGGCCGCGGGTGGACTACTCTGGGTGGCGGGCGGCGGGTACGGGCCTGGGGCGTCTTGGGGAGCAGCGGTGGGTGGTGGCCGGCGGTGCCTTGTTGACCGGCGCCGGCGCTGGCTGGAACCGGGCGGCGGCGGTCGAGCGCGTCGGGCTACCATCGTCGCGACGACCCGGGGTTTGGGGTTAGGGAGAGGGCGCGGGTTCGGGGTAGATGGGTGGGTGGTGTGAGAGTGCGAAAGGACATGAATACCCTCTATGAAAATAACAAGAGCAGAATTAGAATTTTGTGGAGGAAATGAGAGGAAACGGAATGAAATTTCGAACATCGTAAAAAGACTCAAAATAATATATACCCCCACTATTCCAAATAGTAAGTCATTCCAAGAATGTTGGAGAGTTAAAGTATCTCAAATTTGACTAAAAATATAGAGAGGATTATAAAGATTTGTGACAACAAATAGATATATTATGAAAATATAAATAATGACAAATTTATTGATACTTAGGACAATCTTAATTGTTATTATCTTATCATATAAATTTGGTCAAATTTAAAATATTTTGACTCTCCAAGATTGTTAGAATGACTTACAATTTGAGACGGAGCGAATACCTATTTTTATCATCTCTATAAAATCTCAAATCTATAATTTATATTATGAGATGATCAGAACATCCATATTATAAGTCAACTTTGGCAATAATTGACATATCCTATTAAACTTGCATTGAACTAAAATACAACCTTAATTCTCCAATTCCAGCCTTAGATATAAATATATTATTATAATTTTAATTTTTAACTATTCATGTGTTGCTATTAAATATACAGCTCCGTGGGACGTTCTTTGATGACCCAAATATGTACTCTAATATCTGTTTTAAGTCGGAAGGAGTTAGTGTTATCAACTCGCCAAGAATTGATCTGTCCGTTGGAGATTGTCACCGAAATATTATTGGGAGAAATGGCATCAGACGATGAACATGACTGTCGATCTCTAAAACATTTTGTAATCTTACGACAACCCGAAGAGAATCAGTAAAATAGATGGCTAAATCTATAATTTAGCCAACATCTAAAATAAAACATTATATAAAAAAAATTAAAAATTTTAATTGCCTTTCTAGTATGGCAAGAGATAGCCAGTGGCACATACAAGGTATATTTAGCATGCGAGATTTTAGGAATAGACAGCTTGCCATTTTAAAAAAACAAGAAAGTATGCAATGCCGTTGGAGCTTAATTTTTGCAAAACAAATAGTAAAAATAGCCTACATAATAAAAATAGCACATCTCTTGGATGCTTATAATCCTTTGGGCCTTTTGCATAGGTGCCCCTATTTTAGAAGCCAATTGATCTTTTGTCCTGTTTTTAAACTTTGCTCGTTTGTTCCTATTTTTTATAACCGAAGGCTCCGTCTACCCCTGATTTCGATTTTCGTCTGCTGGTCAAAAATTAAGGCCACAAATTTTTTTTGGAAAATAGGAAAAAAGAAAAAAGACTACATTGCCCCTTATCTGAATAAACAATGTAACATCCTAGATGTTAATGACAACTAAAAATTGATCAAGTGCATTATCAAAAATAATCATTAATCATCATGGTATAAATGCATTCATGTTTTAATAATATCTTTTATGTGATGCTTAGTTTTATACATGAAATGATGATGTTTTCTGTTTATGTAAAGTTTCTTGTCATTTTATGTATTTCTACAAGTTTATAAAACAACCTAAAATCCATCTTGTTACCTTGTGCTTTGCTTGATGTTTATGTTAGGTCAACCTTGATATGTATCAACTAAAATAAGTTTACATTTTATAGGTTGCTTGTGTTTCTAAACTGTATCACATGAACTCCTAAAACCCTAATTTTTAATGTCACTTTCAATCCTTGATTTATGCCCTATATGGATTAAGGTGTAAAGTCATGCTTTACTCTTGAGTCATGTGTAGGGGATAAGTTCAAGAGCAACAATTAAAAATTTGGCTCCAAGTTTGAGTTTGAAATTAGGTTCCCAAAACTTGCTTCAAGTTGGGTAATTCAAGTTTAAATTCAAATTGGGGCAATATTAAAAATATTTTTCAAAAGTTAACTTGGTCAACCAAGGGTACTATTGGGTCATTGACCTAAAAATGTCCTTGGATGATGTATGTGATCACTAATAACCAACCAATTAAATTAGAAACTAAATCGAGTTTGAATTCGGTTTTAAAAACCCTTTATTTCAAAACCTAGTTTTATCCCCTTTTCTATAATTCAAAATCTATAAGGAATTTGAGGATACTCTAAAAATATAGTTTGTAGATCTTGACAAGAGCTACAAAGTTGGTATTCAAAGTTTTTTAAGTTTCCAAAAATAATTTCAAATAAATTTAAAAATACAATTTTCCAGCATTTGTTTTTTTGATTTTGAAACCATAATTCAAAAATTATGCATAATTTGGGAAACCTTTGTATATGAAAAAGGTTTCGTTTGAAAAGTTAAACATCTCATAGTTTTGAAGATTTTCAAGTTTTATTGAAAAATCAAAAGTAATTTCAAATGTTTGTTTCTAGGGTTTTATTCCCCTTTTGAATTTGAATTTATATTTCAAAATTCAAACAAAATTTGGGGATGCCAGTCAAATGAAAAGTGTAGCTCTTAAAAAGTTATGCAAATGATATTTTTGGATATTTTCAAGTTCTTATAAAAATTTTAAAGTAATTTATAATTTCAAACGAGTGGCAATTCTATAATTTTCTCGAACAGCACCGAGACCTATCGACGGCCGCCATCGCCGACTTCTCAAGCCGCGCCGCCGTCCACTGCCGCACATGCCATGGCCGCCAGCGTGCTCCTGGACGCGCGAAGCTTCATCGTCGCTGTGTCGCTCGTCCATGCCTCGCCCCTACCCTATAAATAGGTCGGCCGCCGCCACTTCCCTTCTTTTTTCTCCCTGCCGCCGCCGCCGACGACCTTGCTCCGCCGGTAAAATTCGCCACTGTCGCTTCATCTCTGCCTGCTTCATCTTGCCAAAAGCTCCGCCATGTTCTTGCGCTTCTTCTGAGCCAGTTCGTGCTCGCTCTCCCCGCCCGAGCCGCCCGCACGACGTCGTCTTCCTCGCGACCGGTCGTCGAGCCGCCGCGAGCTTCCTCGCCGTCCACCGCCGCCAAGGTGGAAAATATTTTACCTTTAACCCTCTCATCATGTTCTCTGTGCTTCGCTGCCCCTTATGCGCATCTTGGTTAGACTGATGGTGCACAGGAAGCACCGGAACGCCGTCCTTGCCACCGGAGCGTCGCCGCCGCCATCAACGCCACCGTCCATAGCTCGACTTAGCCACTCCGAGCTTACATTAGCGTGCGCACTAGATCCACGGTGAGCTCCTGCACCTATCCATGCCCTCAATTCCATCTCTCATGCGCCGTAGGGTCTGGCCGCCGTGCGTCGCCGCCGGCGTGACCTTGCCGCTCCGCCGCGCGCGTAGCCGTTGCGGCTGGGGACCAAATTGAGCCTCATCTTATTGTCCAATACGTTCGCATCGATGTCCTGCACCTGCCTGTGCCCTCACCGTCGCCGAAAATCGCTCCGGTGAGCCCTGCCACCGCACCCGAGCTCCGCCGTGCCGCCATGGCCGCCGGCGTGGGTGCCGCCGTCGCTCCGCCGCCACGTTATCTAGCTCAGGTTGCTCGCCGTGCCGAGATGAGCCTGTAGGACCAAACCTCGTCGCGGAGACCTCGCCGTCGGCGAGTAATCGCCGGTCAACCGCTAGCGGACCGTCGGTCAGCGCGGGAACACTGTGGTCCTTTTTCTTTTTCTTTTTCTAGAAAATGATTTAAATACTATTTTCTTTAGAAAATCATAGTAATTCATATATAGCTCCAAAAATTCTAAAAATTTTTGTGTGTGTTTTTTATGATGTCATATACCTAGAAAAAAATATGAAATGCCAAATTTGAGTACTTTTTGCATATGTTAAAATTAGCTCTTTTAATTGAAAAATGGACCTTCAATGATTTTTAATAAATAAAATAATTGGCTTTTAATTCTAAAATTTGTTTTTCCATCTAATTAGGCCAAGAATTTTTTTAAAATAAAATTTTGAGCTTAATTAGATAACTTTAATTTTTATGCCTTTATTTTATGCTTTTAAATAATTAATTAACCCCTTTAATTAAGGTTAATCATTATAGGAATTGTTTGACTTTGGGATTGATTGATGACCTTAGGTCATTAACCCTAATGACCTTTGGCACTTTAATTAATTGTTTGCGCTTACTTGGATCATATCATTAGGGCTTAATTAACGTTATTTCATGTGTTTAATAACTTTCGTACATAATGTAGTTAACCCTAATAAACTTAGTATGTTTTGGGTGGCTTGCAACTTTATCGTGAAAGAAAGTATACTCATGTTAATTAAGTTGTTATGCTTTCGTCCATGTATCATCATGCATCATGTCATACATTCCATCATGCTAAAACATATATCTTTTATATACGTGTAGTGTATACAAGAGTGAGAAGGTTCGTGTTGAACAAGTATTGGAAACGTTCATCCATCCATGGTGTCGGTATCGTCGATCCACGGAGTTGATGTCAAATCTGACATTTGGAATCTAAATTCTCTACAACACAGGCAAGCCCCGGATGCATTCAAACCCTATTCTATTTTATAAAAGTTTTACCGCTTCAGTATGATATGTTGCATTAAGTAATAGGAGTTGAGTGAAAACCCACCAACTGCATTACCTATCTTACTTCCATAATTCTTTGTTACCTATTCTAAAAGATGCGTAGTAATGCTTAGCCCTGCTTAATTAATTAAGTGTTCAGAGGTAAAAGAATGAAAAAGATGAGATTGGTTTTATCTGTTGAAACCATGCTTTTAGTTAATAAATCGAGTCCGGATGGCTAACTTGCATTGGGAACGGAGTCCCTCTGTAGTGTTTCCGTCTATTGATGCCCTAGGTCCCGTGTCGATGGTGAACTGGTGATATCGAGAAACTAGAAAATCCACATGCATGAAGTGATATACTGATGGTTGAAGCCGGGTATATCATGGAGTGACTTATAGTGGGCCAGAGACCCCACATATGTTATAGTGTGTTATACTGTGGGTTTAAGTTCCCATGTATATCGGTACACTGGGTCGAAGTGCTCATGTGTATCATGTGGTGATATATGGCTGCGGTTGTTATCCCGGTATATCGGTTCACCTGTTATGCTTAGGAGTTAGAGTCTCCTGCATATCAGTAACTAGGTCCTAGCTGGGTATGAAAATGGATTCGAATCACCGTTGCTTCTCGGAGAAGAAGACTCGATCGGTGTTCATCGTCGTAGTAACAACTTGAATAATAAGTAAGGTTTAAGAAGGAAGTTGGTTGGTAATTTGATCTGAAACAAAATAACTTTTCTTTCTTTCAAGCTTTTCTGCAAAATTTTTTATCTCCTGCAAGCCTTACCTTATCCCAGCAGCCTGCATTCCTGAGTCTTCACCTCTCTTTTTCGTCGGGTCAGTCTTGTTGAGTACTTTTGTACTCAGGGTTTGTTGAACCCCTGTTGCAGGTACTAATTGGTGTTCAAATCAAGTTCATGTCGGTGGGCTCGAAGTGATCTAGTTGTCCTCTCTCAACTTAGGCACTCTACCTAAGTTGTCTTCTGTAGTTCTTCTCTGCTTCCGCAATTAAAGTTAAGTTTGTAAAAATTTAACTTATTCATATATTTTGTAAATTTAATTTTATTATTCTTTCGTACTCTGATGTGTATTTTATAATAAATGTTGTAATGTTGCAGTTACTCCTTTGCTGATCCTGGTATGAGTCAAAGGTGGTTTAATCGGGGTCCTTTCAGGGCACCCGACAGAGCTTTCTAGGTTGTATGGAACACATACATGGCTATCAGAGGTCTTGGGGACAATGATAGGTGTGTGTGGGCCATATAATTTAGAAGGTTCTGCCACAGACAATCTCCTCTCCCATTCACTGTTCGTGACTCTCCTCAGGCGGGCGGCCGCGCAGCGTGCGGGCGGCGTATGGGTGGGTGGTATAGATGGCCACAGGCCATGCCAGCCCGGCCCGGTGGCACGTCGGGCCGTGCCAGCCCGATAGGGCGTCATGCCTCTATGGGCCATCGTGCCTGTTGGGCTGTGCCTCACCGTGCTTTGTGCCTGGCCATCGGCCCAAGGCACGGCCTGTGGGCCGTCGAGCCGGCCCGAAAGCACGGTGTGCCGCCGTGCTGAGCTCGTGCCCAGGCATCACGAGGAGGGGGCGATGGTCACCTTTCCATCGCAGGGAGGGGGTGTAGCTTCGCCTCACCATCGCGGGGAGGAGGCGATGGTCGCCTTGCCTGCTTGCTCGCGAGCCACCGCCGTGGAGTAGGCTGGGTTCGCGCGGGGGG
>CM041628.1:66473145-66492139 GCA_023333625.1 Bothriochloa decipiens
ATATATATATATATATATATATATATATATATATATATATATATATAAGCTCCCACAGCTTCGGATTCAAACAACAAAGATATATGGATTACATAAAAAGTTTGTCAAAATTCGGATCCAGTCACCAAAATAGTGGAGCTCCACCAAACTCAAAACTGGTTTGAGTTACAAAGGTCTTGAACGTACTAAACTCTTTGGTAACTCATTCAACTGTTACCCATGTGCTCTAAGTCCGAGACCTCGATCAGAACAACTTATATTCAGCATTTAGTGGAGATCCTTGATGACTAATTTTGATTCCTAACGGTTTGATAAGGAGCTGGGTAGTGATATGATCATCATAATGCATGGGGGTACATATTGAGAGGGGAAATAACATAATAAATATTATATATCTGTACCAAGATCATAAACAATATAGTACTGTAGTACTTAGTATATATAACGTTAGACCAGCTGCAAACTAGCTCAATAAATCAACGCATACCTAAATATACTAACTGTTTATTTTATTTGCCAACACTGGTGTATCGTGTACGTGATATTCCATGTGTTGAACTTCGTCTTGATATATGCACACTGAATATCAATAAGCTTAATCAGCGTTGTGTTCTAGGTCAGAAATGGCTAATTTATTTAGTAAAATAAAACCAGTCTGCGTCATGTTCATGTTACCGAAGAGGTCATGCATGCACGTGGGCGATGGTAAAAACTTTCAACACAAGTTTGCTGGCCTGTAAAACCGGTACTTAACATACACTGTGTGTAGTGATCTTTGGTTAACCTTTTATGTCTCGATCGTTTCTGCATTAAAATAAAATTGCAATAACATCGGAGCATAGGCGGCGACGTACCCATTAGGCTGACCATCTCGAGCGCGTTGATGCCCTTCCGTCCGAATAGATCGATAGCGGTGGGGACGTCGACGTTGGGGCCCGGCAGAATGCTCGCCATTGACGCTTGTGACACCATGCCGTCCCTTCTGCCCAGTTGCACCTGGTAGCTCGGCCCTCCGCACTGGACTTGCATTGTTGTACAACGAAGATTAATACGCGTTAAATACTTTGTGCAAATGGAAATAAGTCATCACTTTTGTAAAACAATGTGATGTAGTAGGATTAACAATGTGATGTAGCCAGTAGCCTGCTGCCTAGTAATGAATATTTTTCAGATTGAAGTCATTGATTGTCTGCTCTTATTAAGACTAAAAGATAAATCATCATATGCCAAAGGAGAAAATGAAGTCAATCATCGACGTTCAGCTGGACATTGCGATTCGTCATCAAAAAGAAATTCAATCGGCATTGTTTTTGCTTGTTCGCAGGTCGATCGTAGCATATACAGTGGGGCTGGCCGGGTGACTCACCATGCCAACGGCGTCCCTTGTCGCGGCGATGATGATGTCAGAACAGGAGACGACGCCGGGGCATACTCTCTCGAGCGCCTCTTTGACGTCGTCGATGAAATCGTAGCCGAAGATGCCATTGTTCTCCGGCGCCGTCTTCTCCGTATTGGGCCCGTCCAGCAGGATCGACGCGTCGCACCCCTTCATTCAGTAATTATATTCAACAACAAATAAATCAACAATAATGATACTACGAGATATTGAAGAAGCAAGCTAGCAGGACAATGATGGTGTTTGAGTACGTACCGCGACGAAGCAGTCGTGGAACTGCAAGTGGAGGAGGCCGGCAACCATCCTCTTGTCCCACGCGAGGCGGGCCTTGACGGCGTCGTGGATGATGGCCTCCACGCTGAAGTTGCCGCACTTGCCGGCGTAGTAGTTGCTGGCCAGCTGACCGCGGCTGCTCACGGCCGAATAAGCCAGCACGACGACGAAGGCGGCGAGCAGCGCGGCGGAGCAGGCCGGCTGCTGCATCTCCGTTCAACCCGATCGGCGGTACTGGCGGCTACAATAATAACGCTGCTGCGGCGGCGGCGGTTGCTGGACTACTTCGTGACAACTGTGTATTGTTGACTAGCACAGCACAGTGCATGTGCAGCCTACTAGCTCACACTTGCATTCCCAATCGAGCAGGGAGCTGAGATCAATGGTGGTGGTGGGCGACTCTCTCCTCCCCTTTCGATCTCCTCTGCGTCTCTGCTGTGAGGATCGGAGGTGAAAGATGGGTCTCAATTAGCCGCAAACGGAATATAATGGTGGTGGGCTATATAGCTGTCGAGGATTCCTCTGGTTCAGAAGACCTGCCTGAGCCTGACAGAGAAGATGCTAGTAGCATAGAGATCGCGCGCGGACCAGTGGGCAGAGCACGCAGTCTGTGAGATTGCGCGGAGAGTCGTGCGGCGTCGTTCGGAGCCTGTACCTGTGCAGCTGGCACTACGCGTACTTACTCGTTCTGTGCGCTTGCGCTTGAGTAGCCGTGCCACCACACGTGCCTGCAGCCTGGTGGATCGGATGCCTGCCGGTGCTCTCAAGCAGCTCACCATCACCAGGCTGGTATACCGTGCCCATTTGTTCATTTTGGAATATCTATACATATGCATTGCCCTAACACAAGGCCTTTTGATCTCGATCGATCAATTAATGCTACTCGTTGGGGATACGCCCCGGGGCCGGAGAGACTTATTATCTCTGATTGGAATCTAGCCAACGAATCCAGTGTATCCATCTTGTTCATGTTTGTAGGCACCAAAGAAAAGCCTCTGGAGGTAGGACCTTCGCGGAGAAGACTCTTTCTGAAGCTAGGGAACTGGTCGGTGACGGAGGTCCGGTGGCGCCATCTTCGGAGGTCCTTCGGTCATGCCTCCCACTCCTGCGGAGGTCCTCCGCGGAGGTGGCGATGAATGAAGACAATGGCTGTCGAGGTGGCGTGATGGGCCGGGCTGAGGCTTATCATCAAGAAGCGGACGTGATGGGCCTTTCTTACGGGCAACGATGGGCCGCGGCCTATGTGTCGTGTCGGTGAAGTGGTGGACAAACGTGCCCTTGGAAGGTTCACATGTAATTGAGTCAGTATCTAGGGTTTTGAGACTCCCCTTGGGGGGCACGCTTGTGCTTTTAATCTTAGGTTGGGCAGTCACTATAAAAGACGATACCCCTTTGTGTAATTAAGGCAGTTGTCATATAGTAGTTACAGTGTGTAACTTGCCCTAGTGCCCACTTTATACTTTCTCATTAATTTATCAATAGAGAGTTATCTTGGTCATACCTGTTCATCGTATCCCGAACCTGCTGGAACCGTGTTTCAACAGTTGGCGCCCACTGTTTGTGTCTGGCCGGAGATAACACCCGCAGATGCCATCAAAGAACAGGACCTCCGTTAGGAGATGTACTGCCGCCGAGGCGGAGGTACCACAACCCTCTACTCGCGGGAGACCAAGAAGAAACACTCGAAGCACCTACGCCTCCGCACCGGAGGACGGAGGTGATGACGAGAACAACAATACTGCGCAAAGGGGGGGACCCAACTGAGCAGCATCCGCCCGCCCAGAACCAAGAAGACGAATTGGCCAGACTGAGAGATGACATGCGCCGCATGGAAGCCGAAAGAGACAGGTTAAGGGCACAGGAAGCCGCCACTCAAAGAATTATACAATCATCGCGTCAAGTGGACGAGATAAGGCAGCAAATGGCCAAGCAAAAATACAGAGCATGCAACCTCCGGCTGCAAGTCCATCGGAGACCGCTCAACCAATCACAGCAAGTCGTCCCCCAGCTATAAACGCGCAAGTTGCGCACACCATAATTCCAAGCCTTCCCACACCATCAAGAATCTTTAACCCAAAGTCACCACTGTCCAAAGGTCTGCAAAGCTCACTATGGCCTCCAAGTTACAAACCTGTGTCTCTGTCAAGATTCAATGGTAATTTAGATCCGAGATAGTTTATAATGAGTTTTAAAGCTGTAGTAGCCTCCGCAGGAGGCAACGATCATATAATGGCTAAATCATTTATGATTGCAGCAGAAGGAGATACAGTGGCATGGTACTGAATGTTGAAGCCAAGCACTGTATACTCATGGGAGAACCTACGGGACTAGATACTGGTAAACTTTAAAGCCTACACGAACGAGTTGCTAACATCATCAGACTTGTTCAGCAACAAGCACCTCAAGGGCGAACCCCTCAGAGACTATTATTAGAGATTCCTACACCTCCGGGCTAAAGCACCAGACGTCCCTGACAGGGTAGCCATAGAAGCAACAATCAAAAGACTCAGGATCAGCCCATTCGCTAGTCACTTGGCAAGAAAGAAGCCAGCCACAACGGCTCAGCTGCACGAGGAGTTCAAAAAATACTGCAGATCCGACAATGACCTCCGCAAAAGATTAGAAGAAGCGGACAGTCAAAGTAAACAGTTCTCAAATAATGGCAACAGAAGAGATAGCAGGAACCAGCAAAGACAACAATACCAGAACCAGCAGAAACAAGTCTTTAATTTGCAGAGTAGCCAGCCTCCGAATGCTTAGGACAAAAAAGAAGCTAATTACGAGCAGAGAAATCAAGGAGGGCAGGGCTACAGCAAAAGCAACAAGTCCAAGAACTGGAGCAAGAACCAGAAACCAAAGAAGCCATACTGCCTCTTTCACAGAGAGGACAAAGGGCACGTCACACGGGATTGCCCGGAGGCCCAAGAGACATTTGACAGGATGAAAAGCAAACACTCACAACTGTAGCCCCAGCAGCAAGGTAGCAGAGACGTAAATCACACTCATGGTTCACAACTCCATCAGCAATACAACCCAAGTTTCCTAGGATACGGTCCAGGACCACTACCGTAGCAAAAGCTGGCCCACCAGTACTACCCAGCATCACTTCCAGCCTGGAGACCAGCGTATCAACAAACAGGGCAACACCACTGTTACACTTAGTACAGGGCAGAAAGCGGCCTAACTTACATCAACCCAAGACCTCCACATATAACATTCATCTAATCAACACAGGAGCAGACACCTCCGACAGACCAACAAAGACAGTCTTCGCACTATGCCCCATTACCATCAGTGGCATCGAAGGCAGAGCCTCCGATGGAGAACCAAATAAATCCACACTCCGCCTTGCCAACCGTTGGGATGATACTACCTATAGCCGGAGGCTCAGCATTAGAGTTCGAAACTAAAAAGCAAAAAAAAGGACCACCTCCGGCTGGTAAACAATGTGGCAGTCCAGGGTGCTTACAGATCAACAGAATGGTCCAAGATGCCAATAGAATTTACAGAGCAAGACCTCCAAGTTGAAAGCTATCCGCACGTAGATGCCATGGTTATAAAGGTAAACATAGCAGCCTGGGAAGTAAGCAGGATACTCGTGGATTCTGGGAGTTCAGCAGACATCATCTTCGCCAACGTATTCAACCAAATGAAACTCAGCAGGAGCCAGCTGCAGCCATCGGACACTCCACTGATTGGATTCGGTGGAAAGAAGATCAACGCCCTCGGTAAGATATCACTACCAGTATCATTCAAAGATGGGGGCTGTGCCAGGACAGAGTACATCACTTTTGATGTCATAGATATCTACTACCAGTACAATGCGATACTAGGAAGAGGATTCATAAACAAGTTCAATGTGGCAATACACATGGGGTACCTCTGCATGAAGATGCCAGCATTACATGGAATCATCACAGTGCGGGGCAGTCAAAAGGAAGCAAGAAACATAAAGAGAGCAATCTACAAAGCACACAGGAACATCAATACCGTAGCAATAGATGAGCCTCCGGATATGCCCGGAGGAGAGACCAACATGGCAGACCAAGAGGACATAATAACATTACCATTAGAAGAAGCAGTCCTAAACAGAAAAATAACAGTAGGAGCAAACCTATCGCAAGAAGAGAGGAAAGACCTGTTAGAATTATTGGCAAAAAATAAGGACATGTTTGCATGATCAGCATCAGATCTACAAGGGATCAGTCGAGGCGTGATCGAGCATATTCTTGACCTAAACCCAAATGTCAAACCCAAAAAACAAAAACAGAGGAAGATGTCCGAAGAGCTCATAATCGCAGCAAAAGCGGAGGTGCAAAGACTGCTGGACGCCAAGGTCATCAGAGAAGTAAAGTACTCGGAATGGCTAGCAGACATGGTCCTAGTCCCAAAGAAAAATGGCAAGATGAGAATGTGCATAGATTTCACAAATCTCAACAAAGCATGCAAGAAAGATCCTTTCCCATTACCCAGGATAGATGCATCAGTCAACAAGGCAGCAGGATGCAAGCGCTTCTGTCTGTTAGATTGTTTCTCAGGATACCACCAGATATGGCTAAGAAAGGAGGATGAAGAGAAAACAAGCTTCACGACCCCCTTTGGCACCTATTGTTTTGTTAGGATGCCAGAAGGTCTCAAAAACGCAGGATCAACGTTCTCAAGAATGATTCAGATTGTATTGTGAGCTCAACTTCGGAGGAACATTATAGCCTATGTCGATGACTTAGAAGTGGTCACCAAACAAATCGAAGATCACTTGGATGACCTCAGGGAAACATTCGCCAATCTCAGAGAAGCAGGGTTAAAGCTGAACCCAGAAAAGTGTATCTTCGGAGTAAGCAAAGGGAAAATGCTCGGGTACATCGTTGGCCTAGAAGGGCTAAGAGCAAACCCAGATAAAATAAAAGCGGTGTTGACTATGAGAGAACCAACCACCAAGAAAGATGTCCAGCGGCTAACAGGCAGAATAGTAGCACTCAACAGATTCATCTCAAAATCGGCAGAACGAAGTCTGCCATTTTTCAAAACACTCAAAGCAGCAGACAAATTTGAATGGGGCAAGGAGCAGTCGGAGGCATTCCAGCAGCTCAAAAATTACATGACTAAAGACCTCATGGTCATAGCACCAGATGCAGAGGCAACTCTGTTACTGTATGTTGCAGCCTCCGTGCGAGCAATCAGTGCAGTCCTAGTACAAGAAAAAGTAGTTGACAATAAAAATGTCCAGCAGCCGATATACTACGTATCAGAAGCACTGCAGGGAGCAAAGTTGAACTATTCGGAGGTTGAAAAGATAGCATATGCAGTAGTCACAGCATCAAGAAAACTCAAGCACTATTTTTAAGAGCACGAGATCCTAGTCCCAATAGCACAACCGCTAACAGACATCTTGGGCAGCAAAGAAGCATCAGGATGAATCGACGAATGGGCAACAGAGATTTCCCAATTTGGCATCAAATTCATAGTAAGAACAGCAGTTAAATCACAGGCACTTGCAGATTTTCTGGCAGAATGGACATCTCCGTAGCACACTAAAGACAAAGCGGAGGCCTCAATATGGATACTATACACAGATGGTGCATGGGGCATCTAAGGTGCAGGAGCCTCCGCAGTGCTAATATCACCATCGGGCATCAAAACAAAATACACAGCAAGACTATACTTCAAAGCAACCAACAACGTAGCTGAGTACGAAGGAGTAATCCTGGGGCTCAGCAAGGCCAAGGCACTTAGTGCAAAATACATCATGATCAGAACTGATTCATAGATAGTAACAGGACAAGTAGAGAAAGACTATGTTGCCAGAAACCTAGAGTTAGCCGCATACCTAGAAGTAATTAGGGGTATGGAAAAAAGATTCTAGGGTTTTACCCTAAAGCACATCCCAAAGGGGGGATAACACGGAGGCAGATGAGTTAGCCAAAGCAGCGGCAAATCAAACGGAGGTACCCAAAGTAACCTTCTTCCAAGAATTGACATCGCCAGCTACTGCAAAAACATCTAAGGCATTTGCGGAGGTACTCCTAATAAACAAGGAGGATTGGAGGAAAGCAATAATTGATCATATCAATGGAGTCCATGTGACATCAGATGAAACAAGTGCACGGGCATGGAATTACACAATAATAGACAGAGTTCTATATAAGAAAGGCATAGTTCAACCATTGCTTAAGTGCATCACTGAGTCAGAAGGCAAAGACCTCTTACATGATATTCACTCAGGAATGTGTGGATCGCACATTGGCCCCAGAGCACTCTCAGCAAAGGCAATCAGGCAAGGATTTTACTCGTCAACCCATATCAAGGACGCATTGCACATAGTAACAACTTGCAAAGCATGCCAGAGTTTTGTACCGTACCAAGCGTCTCCAGGAGGACAATCACAGCTAATACCTCCGGTCTGGCCACTTCAGCGATGGGGAATGGATCTCGTAGGCCCATTACCCCCGGTTCAAGGTGGAAGCAAATATGCAGTAGTGGCAGTAGAATACTTCACAAGATGGATAGAAGCCAAACCACTTGCAACAATCACCTCTGAAACAGTCAAAAATTCTTTTAGCAAAACATAATTTGCAGATTCGGGGTTCCAAGGACACTCACAGTCGACAACAGAAAACAATTCGATTCAGACAAGTTCAAAGAATTATGCAAGAGCATCCGCACGCAAATAGCCTTCGTATCAGTCATCACCCAGAAAGTAACAGAGCAGTGGAAAGGTCAAACAGAATCATATTCTCAGTAATCTCCAAGACATTGCTGCATCACAAAAAGGGCAAATGGGTAAAAGAGCTACCGAAGGTGGTATGGTCTCACAACACAAACGTATCAAGAGCCACCGGGTTCACTCCATTCAAGCTACTGTATGGAGAAGAAGCAATGATGCCAGAGGAGATCAAATACCAAAGTCTCCATGTAATAAAATAGAACCTCACAAAAGATGAAGAATACACCAAAGAGATGACCGAAGCATACTGGCTAGAGGCAATCGACAACATCGAGAAAATGGAGGGATGGAAAAGTGGTCACTAAAAACATCAAAGATGGCGACTGGGTAATGAGGCAGAGGTCAAACACTCAAAACATAAGGAAACTATAGCCAAAATGGGAAGGACTGTTCATAGCCAAGCAAGGCGGAAGGAAAGGGTCATTATATCTACAAGATGCAGAAGAAAGAACGTCAACTCACTCTTGGAACATTGATAGCCTTAGGAAATACTACACATAGAATGTGAGGACTCCGTAGTATTATAAGCGGAGGTCCGTAGATTTAAATTCCTGCAATTTACTTTTTCTGCAAAAACGGCTTGCACTCTTTTCCTCACAAAAGGGACTCCAAATCGGAGGTGAGGTTTTTAATGAGGCAAGACCGCATGTAATTAACCTCTGAATATATAAAGAGGACCCCAAAAAAATAACACAAGTAGTCGAAAGCAGCTAGCACCGCGGCTGCAATATTCGACAACACTTTACGATTTGCAAGGTCGCTTCACGCATGTCGTCAAGCAAGACAACAAGGCATGAAATGACCTCCAGGAAATGACACAAGTCCTCGAAAAAGACCTGTCATATTAGGCATCTGGGCAGGCACCTGCAACCACGAGTTGCAAGATAATCGGAAAAAGACCTGCAAAGTAATACAGGCACCGATAGCTCTAAGATGAGCTTAATGATAGTCAATCGCGACAACGACCTCTGAAAACAAGCATTGCCAAACCGAAGGTAACACAAATCTGAACAAAACCTCCGATCCAAACACGTTTCAAAGCAGAGACAGGAACAATACAAAAGGAACCCCCGCGACATAAACATTCCAAAACGAAAGCAACAAATAATATAAATAATCTTTATTAATTAATTTCACTTTTACATCCGACAAGGCTCATTGCGTCTTGCTCATAACAAGAACAATGCGTGAGACCAAAGCGCACGACCTCTGGGTCAAGATAACTAGCCACTCTACCTAGTTAACCTGCTACCACAAGACATGGAAGTGGCCCGGAGGTTGCAAATACTTAAGCCTACAAAAGAGCAAAGAGTGCAACCTCCGGGAATACATCAGAGGTTAAGCAAACTAAGGCCCCCCCGAAAAGCAAGTGCTGGCGGAGGTAAGCCCTGATCAATCAAAGAATATCCCCTATCACCTTCCTGCTGCTTACCACCCTGTGCCTCCGAAAATCCAGCAAGTTGAGCAATGTACAGGAGTCGCTCAGTACGAGTAGAAGGAGGTGAACCCCAAACACCAACTTGTACATGACACGCTCTACAATCAACCGTCAGCACACCACTTTACACCTTCCATCGGCAAACAACCACCACATCCAAAATTCTTATATCAACAACACTAAACAGGATCACAGCCGGCCGCCATCTCTGAGGGCACAAAGGTAGTCCAGATAGAGTATCATTGACAAACAGAAGCATCACCATCTTTAACCGTTGGCAACGAGTTCACTGAGGTGATTATTCACCATCACGAGTTCTTACATGGTACCAACGCAAGACAACTCCTAGAGAGCACCATTAGTATAATGTACACAACAAAGCAACTAAATGACCAAGGGGGAATAGATCTTTTTATAAGGACCTCCCAAGCATCATTAAACCAGCTGCAGCTACCTATCATTAAAGAAAACAAGTACAAAATTAGTACCTATGTCATTTTACCTCAGCAAGCAATGGTACAAAATCAAAGGCATTAAATAACAAAAATACTCAAAGTACGTAGAGACTATAAAAGAAGCAGAGTTCAAAGGCCATGAGCACTAGCTGCCAGGAAACAAATGACCACAAACAACCACGCACAGCCAAATTCCAAACAACAGAGATGGAAGCTGATGTACGCATACAGGCGAATAGAAAAAATAAGATACCGTGAAAGAATTCGTAAAGAGTCTAGCAAGGCAGCCAACCCGGAGGCCATGAGGACCTCCGAAAAAGTGCAAAAGAAGCTAGCTGACAATGCAAGCCAATCTGGATCATCCACAACTAAGAAGCAAGGGGGATACCGCGTAAGAACTCATAACGTCCCCCCATCTCCGCAAAAATCAACCAAAGGCCATCATCACTGATCAAGCGTTAGGACGCGCGGAGGCAACTCCGGAGGCAACAAGCACAAAAGCAACAAAGAAAACCCGATGTGTGGAAAAGTCAAGGCCAGCACTGGTCGAAGAGAAACAACGACTACCACATCAATCTTGTAACCAAAGGAAAAATAAATTATTCATAAAAAACTTATGTGTACATCAGAACTGTTACATCCTCCGAGGAGGGAAGAAAAATGAATCCAGAGGTCTCGACCATGACCCATCTCGAGGATCTCCGACGGATCCAAATCGACCTCCGCAACTCAGCGGAGGTCAAGACAAATAAACTACGAAACAACACTCTTATCACAGCGGAGCGCCTCCGCGTAAATTAGGAAAAAATTACAAAGGCCCAGTCGGGTCACGCCATACAAGAGAACGAGTAAAGCTAGAACGCTTATCATCTAAGTTAGAGACGATAAAATCAAACATATCGCCCACAGTACGCCTAGGAAACGCCAATTTCCAATAATCCCAGAGCTCGCCGCTAACGAAAACACCATCACGCATAAAAGTAATAGGCTTGATCTCCTGCACAGGCCCCAAACTGTAGACCTGCACAGGATGATTCGACCATCAATAATTTACAAAACCAACAGTAGCTTACACATGCACACCGGCACCAAGTCAGCAAAAGACAAAATATACACAGCTACGGGATAAGATCAATTTTACACCTCCTCTTCAGCAGTCAAGTTTTGAACCCCTATCTGGGTCCCCGGAGGCACAATCACCTACTCCATCATGGCATAAGTGCCAGCACTTGCAGAAAGGGCGTGAGCGTCGGAAGCGTCGGCGTCGGTAGAACCCCGGGAACAGGAAGATATACCACCAGAAGCAGTCAACCCCAGACCACCGCGCTTGCCATACTTAAGTTCCTGAAGAAGGCAGAGATGAGCAAGAGAAGAACATTGCCAACAAAAGTCTCACAACAAAATAAAGCAGGAAAAACAATCCATACCGTCTCCCGAGTAATCTTAGCCATAGCCATCAGTTCGACCAAAATTGGACCAGAATTTTGCCATGAAACTAAGAACGGTGGTCTTGACCCACCGATCTGTCTTGCCAAGTTCAGAGGGATTGGATACCTCCGGACAGGAAAAATTTCCAATCTGATTAATGTCCTTGGACGCAAAAAATTTGCAAAGATAGGTGGCGGAGGTCTTTGCACTAAAGTCAGAGACCCGATCGGGAACTCAGTAAGCTTCCCCAAGTTGACCCTAATCCAAGAAAAGATCCCAGCAGTGGAAGCTTCAGGGTCAACTGGAGTCGTAACACCACTGAACGCGTGAACAACAGAGGCATAGGTCTCCGCAACCTCCAACCCAACGACCTTAGGACATTCAGCTCCGCTTCAAGGCTTTCAACCTTAGTCTTCAGGGCCTCCGATAACTGGCGCTCACTATCTACCTCCTTGCGAAGGATTTCAGAGATCTCACTATCCTTGTCCGCTCAATTGGTAGCAAGAGTTTCTGATTTCTGAGCCTCATCAAGGGACTTTTTTAATTTAGCAGACTGAGCCTCAAGGCTTCACAACTGCTCCTTCAGCTCAGATGTTTTTTGCGCTAGCTCCTTCTTCTCCTGAGTCTGGGACTCAACCTCCGCTTTCAGTGCTTGGATCGCCTTGTCCTTCTTCTCAAGCTCAAAATGGCTACTAGACTCAACTGCCACAGACATAGTATGGCTCTGGAGATATAAAAAAGCAACAACATTAAGCAAGATAGGCCAAACAAGGGATTAACGAAAAACAAATCAAAACATCATCTTGTAACTCACGATAATATGGTGATCGACCTGGGCCCGCATCAGAACTTCATGGGGCAGCTGCATGAGGCGACGAGTAAGATCATAACCCATTACCTCAGTCATCTGCCCGATGCCATCAACCCACCCCAAGATGAAATGTTTGTCATCATCGCAACCTTCGCTGGATCCCGAGACGCTAGCACCTGGCGGAGGCCCAGACGGACCAGCGGCGCCCTCAGCAATGAAACCTTTAGCCAAAGGCGCAGAGGGTGCAGGGACCATAGGAGGTACCGTCTGTGCGACCTTCATGGTAATGCGAGCTGATCAAGATGAACAAGTCAAAACATAATTGACAAACATGAAAAGGCACAACCACCGCATGCGGGCTCACCAAGCAAGGAAATCTCCCCCTTTGAAGCCCTACCACAAGACACCTTCAAAGAAAGGAAGTCTAGATAAGTCATACTTCAGGTAAGAATCCCACCTTGACTCGCAGTGTACGCGTCCTCTTCCTCCGCCGCGTTCTCGACCCCATGTTGTGCGTCCTCCGCAGGCTTCTCAACATCACCAGCCTTAAACACCACATCCTCCAACTCCTCGTTAGAAGAGATAGGATCAATGTAAGCACTGGCAAAAGGCTTAACAGCAACCTCCGGAAGGACAACACCAGTCTCAGCCCGAAGGAGAGACGCGGCAGGGGGCATGTCTATCTGGAGTGGGAAGGATCCGGAGGCATCACCCGCAAGAACAGGAGACACCGACAGGGATGCTCGGGATGGACCCTCAGTATCAAGCGATGCAGAAGCACTAGCGTCAACCTCCGAGCCCACAACAAGATCTTCATATTCATCATATAAGCCCTCAAAGGCATCATCAACCTCCGTAGAATCAGCGGAGGCTCCTCTCTGCTTCTTCAGCAAACCATGAGTCAACACGCCAGCTTTCTGTTTCCTCTCTGTTTCTTTAGCAGCTTTGGTAGCAGCAGCAGCACTAGCAAAAGCAGCAGTAGTGACCAAATCCTTCTTGTCAACCTTCGTCTTCACCTTGTCAGGGACTTCACGCTCATAGTAATGCACACCGAGCTCCTCAAAAACCTTGTTAAGATGGGGCATGATACCAGCCTCTAACCTCCGGGCAAGATACTCCCTCTCAGAAACCTCTTCGAGAATCTTAACAGCCTTTTCCTCGATCAGGCGGACAAACTACTTGCTCTGACCCTCCGAAAGACGAAGCCCAAAATGTGGGCAAGGGATACCACCAGCAACTCCAAACATGGGTAGATCCAGCTTCTCTATGGTAATTTTTTTCTGCCCCAAACCACCAAGCAGGGGCCAGTAATCAGAGGCTATCATCTCCTCAACACGATCCCTCCCACCAGAATAATGACAGGCCGCGCTGAAAGCCTCCGTGCAAGACCTTCGCTTATCAGAGTCAATGGAACCAGGCTTTACACTAGTCAGAGGATTCATCAGAGTCATCGCGGAGGCGAAAGAAAATTGAGTAATGCTCCTACCATCTTCGTCCGGGCGAGTAACACTAGGGGTCCGAACGTAAATCTAGAAATCCAACCAATCAGCAGGTTCTTACTTTCCCCTCTGAAACCAAGAGATTACAATTTTTTCCTTACCCTTGCTCGGCTTCCTCTTAGCCATAAAACTACATGATGCAAACTGGGCTATCTTAGTGCCAACATAGCGTGGTTGCTTCTGCAGCTCATAATACTCCGTGAAGGTATTCATACTAAGCCCACCTCTGTAAGACTCAACAGCCCAGAGAAACTTGGTCATGTTCAAGAAAGCATGGGGAGTCTTGTGATGGAGTTGAACCTCGAACCATTCAAGAACATACCGAAGGAAGTTGGTCGAAGGGAAGCGCAGGCTGCAAGTAAAGAAATCTTGAAAGACGACGCCCTCATGCTTCTCAGGCTTTGGCACGGTCTCTCCACGCGGAGGTCGCCCAGCACCAGCAGGGAAAAAGCCTTTTCCCTCAAGCTCCGCAATCATGCTCTGCGTCATTCAACTATGACCAAAGTCGTAGGAGACCTCTGCAGTAGCCATAGCAACCTTCGAAGCCATCAAGTCACCCGGGGAAGCTTCGACGTCTGACAGGGACTCTTCAAGATCCTTATCCTCTGTGACAGCTAGCATGCACTGCTCGAAAAGATCTAGGAAGCCTCCAACTCTGACACCCTAAAAAGGGGAATAAGAGCCAGAGAACGGATGACGACGTGCGTAGCAGGGGCGTTTAGGTGCCACAGCAGCAGGATGCCAAGGAAAAACTAGAGCGGAGGTAGCAAGTAGTAGAACAAACTACACAGTGGCGAGCAAAGGGGAGTACGGGTCGTTTTCACCACCCACAACCCTTATATAGGCAGCGAAGTGGCGCCTCGACTTCTCAGCCCAACAGTCACGATGATCCATGAATTGAATAGTAGCAGACGAACCGACTCAAAATCAATGCCTAAGATTAAAAACCGGGCAACGATAAAAACGCAAAGCCTCCGGTCCAACATTCAACGAGACAGGGGGGTCGGAGGTAAGCACAGCCTCCGCGGCCAAGAGCGTATTGATGGCTAGACCCACCTCCGCTGGACCTAACCCTCAAGGGGGAATGTTTGGGATGCGCCCCGGGGCCAGAGAGGCTTATCACCTCCGATTGGAGTCTAGCCAACGAATCCAGTGTATCCATCTTTTTCATGTTTGCAGGCACCAAAGAGAAGCCTCCGAAGGTAGGACCTCCGCGAAGAAGACTCCTTCTGAGGCTAGGGAACTGGTCGACGATGGAGGTCCGGTGGCGTCATCTTCCCTAATCGTGGAGGTCCTTCGGTCATGCCTCCGAGTCCCGCGGAGGTCCTCCGCGGAGGTAGCAATGAATGAAGACAATGGCTGTCGAGGTGGCGTGATGGGCCAGGCTGAGGCTTATCATTAAGAAGCAGATGTGATGGGCCTTTCTTACAGGCAACGACGGGCCACGACCTATGTGTCGTGTCGGTGAAGTGGTGGACAAACGTGTCCTTGGAAGGTCCACATGTAATAGAGTCAGTATCTAGGGTTTTGTGACTCCCCTTGGGGCACGCTTGTACTTTTAATCTTAGGTTGGGCAGTCACTATAAAAGGTGATGCCCCTTTGTGTAATTAAGGCAGTTGTCATATAGTAGTTATAGTGTGTAACTTGCCGTAGTGCCCACTTTGTACTTCCTCATTAATTTATCGATAGAGAGTTATCTTGGTCACACATATTTATCGTATCCCAAACCTGCTGGAACCGTGTTCCAACACTACTAATCGACCAATAATCCTTGATGAGCAAATTAAGTCCTGTGAGACACATATATAAGTATTTAAGAAGTTCATGGATCGGATAAAGTTATAATCCAAATATAGCTGCTCATCAATGCTTCATGTCGCTGCTATCTCAACTTATGTTTGTTTGTATTGTGCCGTGAGTCAATGAAGGCACCAATTCCTTGGTGTGTCAACACTACCTTGTCTAGATGGGAATGATCTCCCTGCCTAACCCTACCATAGAAAAAAAGACCTAAATATCCAAGGTAATAACGTCTGGTAGGCATATTGATGATGATTGAACCGGCTTGATAAACTTGCACTGTATATATGATTGTAGGGATCCAGTCACCACACTGTACAAGATTTAATCTATCATCCTTATAAACTTGTATGATTGTAGGCATTTATAGAAACTAGCAAACATGTATGTGTGTTACAATGGAACCCAATACATAGAGGAATCGAGCTTCGTATGAGCGCGAGTCATGCATGAATCCGGGTCACATACAAGATACGTCGAGCACGACCCAATTAATACAGACTTGAATCTAACTCTGTATTCATCATCTCTAGTGGCAAATCATTCTAACTTATATGGGTATGTGCGTCATGAGTCCATATCACATACGAGATACGAAGGGCGCGAGACCGTGGGTGCAATTTGTGAAGTTAAAAAGTGGGGAGTTGCTAGCGCTCGGACGTCCTATGCATAGGATGCCTACACGCACGGCCCAACCAACCGAGCCCACTTGCCTGACAACCAAGGATAGTCTTGCATGCCCGCCCCACCCTTACATTCCAACCCGGCCCCACCCCCAAACACAGATAGCCCCTGTCCCGTATCGCCTCCACGACCCCACCGCGTGTGAGTTCGCAGTAACACCGCGTGTACACCTCTGTCAGCCTCGCTAGGACACCGCCGGCTATGCCTCCCTGCACGAACCGTCCCCCTACAACAAACGAAAAAGTTGTTACACCATCAAATGAAACTGCAATGAAACAAAAGATATGAAACATGGCGCCGAAATAAAAGGCAAAACAATACAGCAACATGCCCGGCCCTTGCGCCAAAACAAACAAAAAATACACTTGCAGAACAACCCGAAGACCAAAACTGAAACAAAAATGCAAATAAACTCAAAACATAAAAAATAAAACATGTGAAACAATAGAAGAACATGTGTAAAACAACATAGAAAACAAAAAAAATGAAACAAAAACCTATTGAAACAAAGAAGAAACATGAACTAAAACAAAACAAAGAGCAATATTGTAACAAAAAATTAAAGACCATAGCACCTCCACCTCACCGGAACCCTAATCCAACAAATGGAAAATATCTACTGAAACAAAAAGAAAAAGTCTATTGCAACAAAAAGAATCCTCACACAGCAACAATGCACAACATCCCGCTGCAATAGATGGAAAACATCATGCACATGAAGAAATTGTCGCAGAAACAAGCAATGGACACCGTTTGAAACAAATGCTCAATTATTTTGAAAGAAACATTTGTTGTAACAAAAGAGAACACATGTGTTGCGAACAAAAATAGAGCAAAGGAAAATGAAACAAAAATGGCAAACAAAGCGAAATAACAGGATACAACAAAATGAAACAAAAAGAGGAAGGAGGAGGGGATCATCGCGCGGGGAGGGAGGGAGACGGCGCCACCGTATTCTCTATCTCTGGCGAGAATCCCCAACCGGAGTTGAAGAAGAAAGGGGAGACGGGCGGGTGAGGAGAGCGGATGAGGAGGAGACGCACCAAACTGGGTCCGCCCTAATCCACTAACACCCTCATTGAATCCGCGGTCGTTGCCACCAGATCCGGCTCCTCCAGCAACGCCATGGCCGGATCCGCCAGTGACCACCACCGCCCGCCATGGAAAACCGCCAGATCCGCGGCCGCGCCGCCGTCGGATCCCGCGAGGCTGTGACCCCCGCCGCCGGATCCGGCGCAACTAAAGGTCGTATGCCTCCGCCGCCGCGTTCATAGGAGACGGTGGGGCACGGGAAGAGGAGATGCGCGTGGATGTGAGACCACCCCCGCCGCCGCAGAGGAGCTCGTCACCCCGGAGAGCAGAGGAAGCAGTGGAGAGGGAGAGTGCGAGAGAGAAGACGGAGGAGTCGAGGGAGAATGAGAGAATGGGGCGGGTGGGGGCAGGGAGTGGGCGCGGGGCGATGTGTCCCGTGAGCCAGATGGGTACGGTGCCGGGCGCGTGGGACAGTGTGTGTCAATCGTGGAGTGGGCCGCCGCGTCGGTCAAGTCACAGCTCGACACCCGTCCTATGCTTAGGACGTATTAATTGAAGCATTACCGTAAAAAGTGGGATGAAAGAAATGCTTCACTGCCCAGGTAGTTATGGGGAGGCTGATTAAGAAACTGAGTGGAGAGAAATTTTACTTTTTAATCTATATCTCCTATAAAGATAAACCTCACTAGATGAGTTACTATTCATTTTGTAGAATGATTATACATAAGCTACGCAACTATATTCTTAGGTCTTGCCTTCAAGCCGAGACGGCAAACACCTGCAATTTAATACGTGCACTGTTTTTAAGTGATATTGACGTATAGGAGTCTTGCCAGCTTCCATGCGCGCGAGGATCAAAGGTTTGCTGAAAACATGCCTGCATGCGAACAGTGATGAGATAGAAACGCAGGATTATTTTAGCATTGCATGCAACACTAATGAACAGGTACCATCGATTCTTTATGCTTATCAAGCCTGAATATGTTGGATCAGCAGTTAGTATTTTCTCATACCCAATCTATTCTTACCGCAAACTCATAATTTGTGTATTGTATTATGTTCCAGTATTACCATCCACAATTTAGTGGCCTATGTTTTCTTTGATGAAGTTGAAGATCTAATATCATCATGATGCCTTTACTTTAGTTCATTATTGAAATTACTTTTAAATTTCGCTTAGCTAGATTAAAATTATTTTTGCATACCCGCCACAACGTGCGGAGAATTCACCTAGTATTAGGTATAGATAATGCCTTTGTGGAAATATATAGATGCCAATCACTACTTGTCCATAAGATCAAACAACAAAGTCCAGTATCATCGTAAAATGTATGGCATAGTCCGCCGAAAGAGTGTTTGCTGCACTATATGAACTGGAGCAATTTTTTTTTAGGAAACAACGTCTGGAGCACTTTTGTATAGTAATAAAGATTAATGTTCATGTAATTGTGTT
>CM041628.1:66496612-66507321 GCA_023333625.1 Bothriochloa decipiens
ATTGTCATCAATCATCGAAACCACATTAAGGGGCCTAGATGCTTTCAGGCACGATGCGACGCCAGCTGGAGGAGGAGCGGCAGGGACAGTTCCCCATCTTTTACTCCGGTGACCCCGACTCCGACTCCGACCACTACGACCCCACGTGGGAGTGCTTCCACATCGATGAAGGAGTCGCATCAAGCGACCCCATTGTCAAACCTGCAGCCACACCCGCGACAACGGCCGCGGCGGGCGACGCCCTTGTCGTAGCGGGACAGGAGGAGCAGCCACCTGCTGCACCAGACAACGCACAAGTGCCCCAGGACGCACGCGATGCCCAGCTCGCGCAAGTCCAGGAGTTACGGGCCATGCTCGACGAAGATCAGGAGCGTCTGTGCTAGCTCGAGCGGACCCTCGAGCAGGAGCGCAGACATCCACAAGGCGGAGGGGCTCGAGCCAGAGCCCGAGATGTTCAATGACGAATTGTCGGGGGGGGGGGGGACGCGATCGAGCGCCCCGTGTTCAATCGCGCCAGCCAGAACATAGTCGCGGCGACTATGCTCCTCTGCAACATGCCAGCCCCCTCGAACCCCGAAGCCCGGCGTGTCCAGCAGGAGGTCCAGGGACTCCTCGAGGTGGCCGCTACGCAACAGGCTGAAAGCTTCGCCTCGAGACGTCGAGGGGCGGCTTCGGGGCAACCCCCCGAACCCTCCCAAAGCGAGAGGCAGGGCTCGGTCCATCAAGTGGACTCCCCCGACCAAGGAAGGCGGTCCCTGTCCGCGAACGCATCTGTGACAACCGCGAACCTCAGGACGCACGCCATGACATCAACGAGAACCGCCGATGCAAGAGCGGCGATGCCGAGGTGTGAGGCTACAGCGCACACCGGGGCGGGTGCTATGACAGCGACGAGGACCTGCGTCGGTCCCCCAACCCGCCAGGCCCTCGAGTCTTCAGCCGAGCAATTCGGAGGACGCCACTGCCGAGTCCTTTTCGTCCCCCACGAGCCTCGTCAAGTACAATGGCGAGACTAAGCCCGAGCTATGGCTAGCTGATTTTAGATTGGCATGCCAGCTGGGCAGAGCTCACGACGACCACGCGATCATCCGGCAACTCCCCCTCTTCCTATCGAACAATGCTCGAAGGTGGCTCGAGGAGCTCCCCTCCGATCAAATCCATGACTGATCTGACCTGGTCAAGGTGTTTGAGGGGAACTTCAAGGGAACCTACGTATGCCCCGGCAATAGGTGGGATCTCTGGAGCTGCAAGCAGAAGCCTGGGGAGTCTCTCTGCGACTTCGCCTGACGCTTCTCCAAGCGGCGTACCGAGCTTCCCCACATCGCAGACGAAGACGTGACCCTGGCTTTCATCGTCGGGACCACCTGCAAGGACCTGGTACGAGAGCTGGGACGAACTCCCCCAAGACCACCGACGAGTTGATGGACCTCGTCGCCAACTTTGTCGCTGGCGAGGAGGCGGTTGGCGCCTTTTTCGACGACCCCCAGGGCAAGCGCGAGGCCAAGTCGGGCGGCCCCGAAAGTTTGAATCGGGGCGCCAAGAAAGGTGGCAAGAAGAAGAAGAACTAGTGAGGCAAGCGTGAGGACGGCCCCGACGATCTCTTGGCCACCGTCGAGCGCAAGAAGCCCCGAGGTCCTCCCGAGAAGGGCCTCTTCGACGAAATGCTGAAAAAGCCGTGCCCCCTATCCCAAGGGTCCTGCTAACCACAACCTCGAGGACTGTCGGATGATCAAGAAGTACTTCGAGAGCATGGGCCTCAGGAAGGACGACAAGAAGGAAGATCTCAAGGACAAGGGCGGCGACGAGGACAACGGCTTCCCCGAGGTCTACGACTGCTACATGATCTAGGGGGCCCCTCGACTCGGCTCTCGCCCCGATAACGCAAGAAGGAGCGTCGAGAAGTCTTCTCCACATGGGTTGCCACTCCCCACTACCTCGACTGGTCCGAGACGGCCATCACGTTCGACCGTGAGGACCACCCGAACCACGTCCCTCGGCCGGGGGTATACCCGCTCGTCGTCGACCCCGTCATTGTCAACACTCGTCTCTCCAAGGTGCTCATGGATGGAGGCAGTAGCCTTAACATCATCTACACAGAGACCCTCGACCTCCTGGGGGTCCCAAGAGAAAAGCTCAACCCGAGTGCCGGAGGCTTTCACGGCGTCATGCTAGGGAGGAAGGCCCTCCCCGTCGGTCGCATCGACCTCCCTGTCTGCTTCGGCACTCCCGCAAACTTCAGGAAGGAGAAGCTCACCTATGAGGTGGTTGGGTTCCACGGCACATACCATGCCATCATTGGATGACCCGGCTATGCCAAGTTCATGGCAATCCCCAACTACACCTACCGGTGGTGGCCGTGGGCACACACCGGCACCGACGCCTCCACGGGGTGCACCCTGGCCCACCATCCACAATCCGTGGTCCGGGCGCATCTCCATGTGGCCCTTCCAGGCTCTTGGTGGTGAGCCTCGCCCGCCGGCGGCCATGTTCGCTGGTGCTCCTCCGGGGTTCCACTCAGCGACCCCGTGGGCAACAAACCCAGCGCCTACTCTACGTCCACGCGGGCTCCACCTCCCAGCGACTCGCCCGGGCCGGTCGGTTGGGACCCAGCGGCCTTGGCCACCTCCTACAACACCGTGGCCCTGACACCTCCTGTTGGGCCAGAGTGGGTCGTTGACTCTGGAGCTACTTACCACACCACTCCCAACCCCGGTATACTCTCTTCTATTCGCCCTCCTTCCTCTCTTCCTTCGTCCATCATGGTCGCAAATGGGTCATGTCTTCCTGTCACGTCCGTGGGTGCCACCAGCGCCCATGGCTCATTTCCTGATGTTCTTGTTGCTCCTTCTATGGTCCACAACCTCCTTTCTATTCGTCTTTTTACAGCTGACAATTCCTGTTCTGTTGAGTTTGACTCTTTTGGTCTTACTGTGAAGGATTTGGCTACCCGGCGTCCTCTACTTCGATGTGACAGCTCGGGGCCCCTCTACACCCTTCGGTTTTCGGCGTCTTCTTCCTCTTCTTCGCCGGCTCTTTTGTCAGCTGTTTTCGCCATGACGCCTTCCTCCACTACTTGGCAGCGCCGTCTTGGCCATCCTGGTCGTGATGCTCTGATGCAGCTTAGTCGTAGCTCCGACATTTGTTGTACTCGAGCTCACGATGAGCACTTGTGTCATGCGTGCCAGCTAGGCCGCCATGTTCGTCTTCCGTTTTACACTTCTTCACATGCGGCCCATGTTTTTGACCTTGTACATTGCGACCTATGGACATCTCCTGTCATGAGTATTTCTGGGTATAAATACTATTTGGTGGTGGTTGATGATTTCTCTCATTATTCGTGGACTTTTCCCTTGCGAGCAAAGTTTGAGGCTTTTCCCACTATTCTTCATTTTTTCGCCTGGGTGTCTACTCAATTTGGCCTTACCATCAAGGCCGTCCAATGTGACAATGGTCGTGAGTTCGACAACTCCACCTCCCGTGCCTTCTTCCTCTCTCACGGTGTCCAGTTGCGTATGTCTTGCCCTTATACCTCCTCCCAGAACGACAAGGCCGAACACATGATTCACACCGAAAACGACGTCATGCGCACCCTTCTGCTCCAGGCGTCCCTTCCTGCTCGCTTCTGGGCTGAGAGTCTTCACACCTCTACCTACCTCCTTAACCGTCTTCCTTCTGCTGCCTGCCCCGCTCCTACACCGCACCACGCTCTCTTCGGTACCCCTCCTCGGTATGACCACCTTCGTGTCTTCGGGTGTGCGTGTTACCCTAACACCACTGCCACCACCTCCCATAAGCTGGCTCCCCGTTCGACACTGTGTGTCTTCCTCGGGTATTCCCCGGATCACAAGGGTTACCGGTGCCATGACCTCACGTCTCGTCGGGTCCTCATCTCTCGCCATGTGGTGTTTGATGAGTCGGTCTTCCCCTTCTCCACCCCTACCACACCACCTTCCACCATTCCTGACCCTTTCCTCGCCTCTCTGTTTCCTACTGACATGGTGGCCCAGCCACCTTTGCCGTTTTCCCCTGCAGGTACTACTCAACCGTGCACTTCGCCGGGCCCGTGCCCCGGCTCGCCGCACACCAGTGCTGCACCTGACCCTAGGCCCTGCACGGGTCTGGGTGCGTTGCCCTCCGGTGGCCCCTGCTCCTCCGCCTGACGCGGGGCTAGGGATGCCGGTTCCTGCACCCCCGGCGCGGTTCGCCCAGCCGGCGCTTGTCTACCAGTGCCGTGCGCGGGCGGACCCGGCACCTGCTACTCCTGGCCCTGTGCCCTGCACGGGTTCGGTTGCGTCGCCCTCCGGTGCGGCCCCTGCTCCTCCACGTGACGCGGGCCCAGGGACGCCCGTTCCTGCACCCCCGGCGTGGTTCGCCCAGCCGGCTCTTATCTATCTACCAGCGCCGTACGCGGGCGGACCTGGCGCCTCCGTCACCACCGGTAGTCTCTTCTCCACCAGAGATGCCTACTCCACCGCCGCCGCCTCCGGCGGCCTGTGTCGTGCCACCGGTGTATCACCCACCGCTCCTTCACCGCCACCCGCGGCATGTTCACCCTATGGTGACGCGGCACGCGGCAGGTACCCTGCGGTCCCGGGCTCTTGCGACGATGCCCGGCGACACGCAGGTCTCTCCTGTACCCTCTTCTGTTCGCGACGCCTTGTCGGACCCTCACTGGCGTCGCGCAATGGAAGAGGAGTACGCCTGGTGCCCCGTCCGCCTGGCTCCAATGTTGTCACCGGCAAGTGATCTGGACGCTCAAGCGGCGGGCTGATGGTACCCTTGAGAGGTACAGGGCTCGCTGGGTTCTCCGGGGTTTCACTCAGCGCCCTGGTGTCGACTATGATGAGACTTTCAGCCCAGTGGTGAAGCCGGCCACCGTTCGCACCGTACTCTCACTGGCCCTTGCTCGATCTTGGCCTGTGCATCAGCTGGACGTCAAGAATGCTTTTCTGCACGGGACTCTCAATGAGACATTTTACTGCAGCCAACCAGCAGGGTTTGTTGACCCTTCTCGTCCTGACATGGTCTGTCGGCTCAACAGATCTCTCTACGGCCTCAAGCAGGCCCCGCGAGCATGGCACTCTCAGTTTGCGGCTTTCCTGGGTGACACTGGGCTTTGTGGAGGCCAAGTCAGATATGTCTCTGTTTATCTATCATCGTGGAGCTGACACTGCCTACTTGCTGCTATATGTTGATGACATTGTCCTCACAGCCTCTAGTTCATCACTACTTAGCCGCACCATCAGCTCTCTTCAGCAGGAGTTTCCTGTGAAGGATCTTGGGGTGCTCCACCACTTCCTCGGGGTCACTGTTGAGCCTCGTCCCACCGGTCTTCTTCTTCACCAGCGGCAGTACACTCTCGATATCCTGGAGCGCGCTGGGATGACTAACTGCAAGCCCTGCTCCACTCCAGTTGACATAAAAGGCAAGCTGTCAGAGGCTGAGGGCACCCCAGTGGCAGACCCCACGGCATACTGGAGTCTCGCAGGTGCACTTCAGACCTTACCTTCACCAGGCCGGATATCACCTATGCCGTGCAGCAGGTTTGCCTTCACATGCATGATCCCCGAGAGCCCCACCTCACTGCTCTCAAGCGTCTCCTCCGCTACCTCCACGGCACTGTCGACTACGGCTTGCTCCTTCACCGGTCTTCCTCCTCCGAGCTCGTCATCTACACTGACGCTGACTGGGCCGGGTGTCCGGACACTCGGCGCTCCAGCTCCGGCAACCTGGTGTCCTTGTCGTCCAAGCGTCAGCCGGTGGTCTCCCGCTCCAGTGCCGAGGTGGAGTACCGCGCTGTTGCTAACGGCGTGGCGGAGGCTTCCTGGCTCCGGCAGCTCCTCGCCGAGCTCCACAACCCACTATCACGCTGGTCTACTGCGACAACGTCAGTGCTGTGTACCTCTCCACCAACCCTGTTCAGCATCAGAGGACCAAGCATGTGGAGATCGACCTTCACTTTGTCCGTGATCGAGTCGCCATCGGCGATGTTCGGGTCCTCCACGTCCCGACCACTTCCCAGTTTGCCGACATCTTCACTAAGGACCTCCCGTCCTCGGCTTTCACCGAGTTTCGCTCCAGCCTCAATGTCACTGGTGGCTAGTTGCGTCTGTGAGGGGGCTCGTGTGTGTGCTTCTTCTCATGTCATGTCCAGTCTGTAACTCCGCTGCGTCGGAAGTTCAGACTGCGGGGGGCTGTTAGAGTAATGAGAATATTAGGCCCATGAGGCTAAGCCCATGAGACCCATGTATGACTCTATATAGCTACCCTTCTAGGGTTAGCCCTTTGTGAAGTAATTACTATCCTTCTAACACTTCCCTATGTTTTTTACCTGCTGTCTTGTGGTTTAAATCTGACCATCTTAGATTTTTTTTTATTTCTCACTGCGATTTTCCTTTTTTGTGGAAGAATTCATCATGTCTGGGGTCTTTCATTGGTACCGTAATTGGAAATATCAAGTTATCCATTGGCAACATTCATATCAGATACGAAGACGTAGAGAGGTAATTCAGTTCTGCTCAGTGGTTTATCCTTCAGACTGCATATTTTTAAGGAGTATATAAGAACACAGTGACCTGTTTCCTGTAGCAATCCTGGCCACCCTTTCGCAGCAGGTCTTGTACTTTCAAAGCTTTCAGCAGTTACAGTGGATGATTTTGGCAAGGAGACTTTCGCCACAGGTGGTGATTTGGATCGAGTGAAAAAGGTACATTGTTCCTGCATTTTGTTTCCACAGCTAGTTTGATATTACTCATGACTGCTGTCAAATTCTGGGAGTCCAGTTCTGTATTTTTGTGATCCACATAGAAAGGAGAGTACATGAGGAAATACCAGTTCCTCTTGCATTTCCTTAATAAATCACCACCTGAGATACGACTTTGGCACTGCTGCACAAAAACTGAATATTACTTTGATGCGACTCATTTTTCTTTGATGTTTTAGAGTAAGCAGAACTAAAACCGAATACATGAGATGCGACTTTGGCACTGCTGCACAGGAGGAGGGAGACGTGAGTCTGGGAGGTCAAGTAGTGCCTAGGAAAGATACCTTTCGGTATCTGGGATCGATGCTACAGAGGGATGGAGATATTGATACGGACGTCAGCCATAGAATCCAAGCTGGGTGGATAAAGTGGCGCCAAGCTTCTGGCATTCTCTGTGACAAGAGGATACCACAAAAGCTAAAAGGCAAGTTTTATAGAACAGCGATTAGACCCGCTATGCTGTACGGAGCAGAATGCTGGCCCACAAAGAGAAGACATGTTCAACAACTGAGTGTTTCAGAAATGCGTATGTTGCGTTGGATTTGTGGTCACACGAGGATGGACCGAGTGCGGAATGATGATATTCGTGATCGTCTAGGGGTAGCACCTATCGAAGAGAAGCTTGTCCAGCATCGGTTGAGGTGGTTTGGCCATGTCCAAAGGAGATCTCCAGAGGCACCAGTGCATTATGGAGTTCTAAGTCAAGATAATAATGTGAGGAGAGGCAGAGGAAGGCCAAAGTTGACATGGGAGGAGGCAATAAAAAGAGATTTGAAAGAATGGGATATACCTAGAGATCTGTGTCTGAATAGGAGTGCTTGGAAATTGGCTATCGACGTGCCTGAACCGTGACCGAGGGTGGTTTGTTGGGTCTCAAATCTAGCCTACCCCAACTTGCTTGGGACTGACAGGCTTGGTTGTTGTTGTGTTCAAGTAATATCACTGATATTTCGTTTGACAGTGTTTCCTTTAACTTCAACATCATCAAATATGTCCTCATTTCAATGTGCCTTTATGTCGGTTCAAATTTTATTGATTCTTTCATGGTGATGATCTAACTTAAGGATGCAGTGGGAGTCTATATTGGGAGCAATTGTTGAGAAATGCAAGACTCCGGAAGGATTATGTATCTTTATATGCATCCCTCTTGAAATCTGACATGAGTCGACTGGTTGTTGATGACCATGAGGAGATTAAGAGGATGGACCGTGAACTTGATATGGAGGTTATTCTACAGTGGAGGTGATGTGCTTCTATTTTTGTCCTCAGTACATCATGATGATCTGTACTAGAGATTCCTAAAAGAGTGTGATGTAGAGTTTGGGAGGTTGCCAAAGTTTTGCCTTAACAAATTCGTACAGGGTGACTTTAGGTTCACAAAAGAAGTTCACTTTATTGCACTGTTTTTTCCCACTTGCTCAGCTGCCCTTACCCATTAAAGACAGTGAACGTGCACTACAGTGACATTGGTTCAGTCTTTGAAATTACTATGACTAATCTGCACCCCCATTCCCACCTCAGGCTTTGACATTGGTTCTGCACATTGATATTGGCCCCGCCTTTGACATCCCTGTCACTGCTCTGCACACACCCTTTCTTTCCTGACAAACAACAGTGATATTCACACTGTAAAATGCATGTTGACCATGTATTCAATCTGCACTATAGTCTCTTCTCACAACTATTTCCACTTTATGAAATATTATTTTGCCTTTCACTTTGACAAAAGATCTCTGATTCTTGAATAGGTCATCCTTTTTTTTTTTAATTTTCCCCTCAAATACAATGAAGATCTGTGTATCATTGCATTAGGCAATCCTTGCTTTTGGGCTTTTATTTTTGGATCTCAACATGTATAACATTGTAGAGTTTAGTCCATTGAACAGTGCATGTTTTTTTTGAACGAATCAGTGCATGTTCTTGATTCTGCACATCCTGAATACACATTGAACAACCTGTTATGCTTCTTATCTTCATCCTTGATTCTTGTGACAATAATTGGCAAATGGACAAACATCCATGCGGCAGTTTGGATGAATTTTGTATGTAATTTGGGATTCATGTGCTATACCCCATCATTTATGCCGATGATGAGTGGAATCATCTTTATTTAATACATACAATCTTCTTATTTTATGTAGGATGCTAGCTCACAAGTTTGTAGAACAGTCGGTGGAAACATATCAGTATGCTCAACAAAATAAGCAGCAGTCCTGGTGGTCATTTGGATGGTTGATTTCTCGCATAGAAAACCCTATTGTTTTTATATTGTTAAATATGCATCAATTAATCTGTCTTCATATAGGACTGGGTCTTCAAAGGATGAGGAAGATTCAAAGAGTTTTACTGATGAAGATTGGGAAAGATTAAATCGGATTATTGGGTACAAAGAAACTAACGAGTATATCCCTGATCAACAGGATATGAAACTGATGCAATTTGATTTTGAAATACACATAATGCATCAAAGCTTACCATTGATGATTCGGAGTGCCTTGCTGATCTCTCCTGTCAAGATTTCTGCTGCAACTTGAAAATGTATCCAGAGGCAAAAATATTTGATCTGAAGCTGGGTTCCTACAGGCTTTTATCTCCATATGGCCTTCTTGCTGAGGTTTCTGTATCTGTTCAATTTGCCTTTTACACTTAGTAACTATGGTAGTCACTCACACGATTCTGTGTTCCATATGTTCTAGAGTGCAAGTGTCATTGATTCTTTTGTTGGCATCTTCTCCTACAAACCTTTTGATGAGCAACTAGACTGGAGTTTGACAGCTAAAGCTTCTCCTTGTTGTATAACTGTAAGCTGCTATCCTCATTATACCTTAGTGTGCATGCATTTGCTCTACTGTTTCACGATTTGAGTTTCTGTTCTTGTAGTATTTAAAGGATTCAATTGATCAAATTGTTGGCTTCTTCAAGAGTAGCCCTACCATTAGCCAGAACTTGGCACTGGAGACTGCTGCTGCTGTACAGGTATCTATGAGTAAAATCGATATAGGCAAGACCGTTTCATGTGATCAGATGATTGATTGATCATTCTGTGTTGCTTTGTGAAGATGACACTAGATGAAGTAAAGCGGACTGCTCAACAGCAAATGACCCGGGTGCTAAAAGATCAGTCCAGGTTAGTGTATTTTTTCTCTCCATTTTCATATTCTGAAAAAATAGTCTCATGTGGGTTTTCCACCATTCTCATATACTGAAGAAATATTTTGATGAGGACAGAATGGTACTGTTAAAAAATTTCCAAGAAGTCCTAGCTTTCATGGTACAACCTGGGCATTATTAGCTTCCTTCGACTATTTTTTTTATTTTGGTTAAAAAACGAAAGGAAAAAAAAGCAACCACAGACCCCAGTTCAGTACTTAGTTACAGCCTATGCAGAATATAAGGGGAGTTAAATATTTTACTATAATTTCAATCAACGTCTAAAGGAATTTGAAAAATGGGATTGCGGTTTCCCATGAAATAAGGATTATTGTCACTTTGTCTATACCATGAAATTTTTGCTGATGTTGTTGTTTTGTATTTCAGTTCAGATACCTACATCATTGCTTCTATGCTAAAGCTACACTAAAGAATTAGCTAGATTTTCTTTTGTCAACCCCTTCTTCGATGCCAACTAATGCATAACATAACCCCTATTAGGTTTTCACTGAACATGGATATTGCTGCTCCAAAAATTACCATTCCTACCAAGTTCCGACCAGATGATGTACATGAGACTAAGCTTTTGCTTGACCTTGGAAATTTAGTTCTTCGGACAGAGGTTGTGTCTTCTATTTGTAAGTAAGATTTTTGTATCTCAAGTGTTTGGTTTGTTTGCTACTAACATCACTTTGTTTCTTCAGGAAATATGGGATGCCTATACTTCAGAAGAGCAGGATATATATCTAAACTTCAATTTGGTGCTTAGTGATGTCTCTGCATTTCTGGTGGATGG
>CM041628.1:66547182-66564536 GCA_023333625.1 Bothriochloa decipiens
TTTGATGTTGTAGATGCTTGCTATAGATCTGGTTAAAGCTTGGGAAGGGCGGCCCTGGTGCAAGCGGTAGAGCTTTACCGCCTGTGACCAAGAGGTCCAGGGTTCAAGCACCAGCCTCTGCACAATTGTGCGGGAAAAGCTGTCGGCTATTTTTTCCTTCCCCAGACCCTACAGTGCGGGAGCCTATGGCACTAGGTACGCCCTTTTTTATCTGGTTAAAGCTAGGGAAGTTTGACTTAGGTCAGTCCAGTGGAAGTTTCATTCGCATCTAATAACGTGGCACATGAATTATGAAGAGAGAAGATGAAACCCAGCGCACATTTTCCAGCACATTGGAAACAGAGCAAAAGTCCACTGAGCGTTTGATTCCACCCCATGCATTGGAAACTGAGTGGAACTCCACTGGGAGCATTTCATTTCATAACATCATCCAACATTTAAATACATATGCCTATGAAAATGTAAAATGAAGGTATGCATTGTGGGTCTTGTTTCAGTTCACTTCTCACAAGTTACTCTTGGAAACAGTGCAATGAAGTCTGGCCGCAGAACAAAACTAAAACGACTTACAGTATGGAACAGAGGAGTATCATTTAATGAAAAGATAATATAACAAGCCATTTTATTAGAAAGACTTGTCTAAAATAGTCATTGACTCATTTTACTACTGATTGTTGTCCTCACACTAACTTTGTGAAGTCAATAACAAATAATACTAAAGCCTCCATAAAAATGTGATCCCAGCTGTGCGAAAGTACCAAACTTAGCGAACTCATGTTAGAGCTAAATGTGTCAATATGTGCTAGTCATAACCACATCCGACATAAACTGATACATCAGTTCAAAAAGATCCCATTTCAGTCATATATAACAAAGTGTAACACTAAAAGTATGTATACAATAATACCTTCAGAAATGGAACAGTTAAATGTGGGTGATCATGCCTGCCAAGAACCTCTAGCTCAGAAGAAACTGCTTGCATCTGTAATACATCGTAATGAAATCACATATATGTATCTTGCTTGCAAATTTAGGTTTCTTTCATATTAAAGGAACTCCCTTATTCCTTACCACCCAATCTAGATTTTCATATCCCATTGTATAATAAAAATAAACAGTCCGAAAATAAAAGTGAACTAATTCAAGAATAGTTGTGGGCATCAATGTGCAGAGTTGGCACATGCACTGCTGCTTTGTGGATTACAAATTTTTCTTAAAAGCACAGAAGCGTAACCAATTTTAAAAATACAGCCATCCTACATCATACCGGTTCTTCCAAGAATGGTAAGATATCACGAGAAGCACCAATGTAACACAGCATGGAAGCAAGAACATTAGGGACATGGGGGTTCAGGTCCAGGTGACGCAATTGCCTGCAAAGAGAGTCAATAATGTAGTCTGCATTCGCGACAACAAATTGGCCAACCTGTACAGGCAGGAATTTAAATACACTATCAAATAATGATTACAAAAATCATTTTTTAACGAAATGATTACAAAAATCATAGCATGAACCAAGGCAACATATTACAAAACAATGACCGCCAGCAGTAGCAAGGGCTCTTAAGACAGCATCTGACGCAGTTCTTATCTGAGCACTTGAGCTGATAAGTTCACGGAGCAGAAGATAAAGGGAAGAGTGCATAAACCCACTAAGTGCAAAATCTTGACCAAGAAGGACACCCAAGACTCCAATTCCTTCAAGCACTACCTAAAACAACAAACTAAAACTTGAGCAGACAAGATATTCCAAATGGATATACTTAAATAGAGTTAGAAAAAGAAGAAAGTGGAACAGATCCAATTTATGAATAAAAAATATCCACTATTACCGTGTGCAGTGCAGTTGTATCACGGTAGAAGTGCAATGGCAGGTTCAACTCTATTAGGCGTAGCTCAGTGTCCTTCTCTGTTGGAAGATCCCACACTTCTGGTGATACATATTCATGCAGAATACTGCCGATGCAATGAAGAATGTTGTCTTTAGTGCCCTTTTGTTCATTAAAGCCCCACACTTCTCTTTCATTAGTAACTCCATTATGTTCAACACAAGCAAGCAGTTGATTTTTCTGACAAGCTGTCCTTGACATCTGTGCTGATCTGTTGTTGAAAAGTTGTAATAACATATCAAGGGATCGACCTGACAGACCATACATGAGCTCATTGAGCATGCAGACAGCTGAACTTGCTTGGCGTAATGTTTGTCCAGCTTCACTTTTCATGTACCACCGCTGCAGACCATCTTTGTAAATACCTTTGTCTCTCAGCTCAGTGCTCAACCTCCTAAATTGATCGAGCAGAATATCAACAAAGAGAGATAAGGATGCAGCAGTTCCTTTCCCTAGCATCAACAAACAAATAAAAATGATGAGCGACGATTACAACATAAAAATAGTATCCTTCATTTTTCTCTCGAAAAGAATGGTATCCTTCATAATGTGACAAGTGGAACAGCCCATGAAAATCACAACAAGCAAAGTAATTCACAAGGTACCTGAAACTGTTGATAGGCCAACAAGTCTAATTATTCCAGCAAGAACCCCGTAAAGCTTCTGACTACCAACATGAAAAAACCATGGAGGCACATGGGGCAACTCATATTCAACTGTACCAAGTAATGCATTTGGCAAAGCATTATCATGGATAACAGATATTTTGGAGGCTGCAGATGTTGACATGGCATGCATAGATTTGTTAGTTGTATCTTTAGCATAGACGCCACTCAACTCAGCAACTGAATAAAGATACCCAATAGATAGTGGCTTCGATGCAATTAGTTTGTCCATGGAACCAGAAAACTGTGAGCTATGACCTATGCATAAACCCAAACAATCAAAGAAACGAGCAGCAATAACCTGCAACAGTAATCAATTTTAAAGTCAACAGAAAAATGACAGATACTCAAATTAAAAATCAGCAGCAGAATCATATATCTATGTAAGAAATGTCAAGAACGTCCAGGAGAGTGAGCTCACGGGAGAACGGTGAAGATGATTTATCAGAAACCGAGGGCCAGCATAAAAGGTCAGAGCCAACAACATCCTAGCATGTGAAAGTGCGGTTGTCTCCTCGCTTCCAAGTACCACCTGTGGTAGCTTTTCAACCAGCCTGTGAATACAAAAAAGCAGTTAAAACTTTGCTTTCACAGGCCATCATCAACTTTAGCTGTTTCAGAAATGAAAGTGACACGAACCTAGTAAAGGTATCAGAAATCTCATTTTCTGTTAAAAGATTAGGGCCCTGGTTGAAAAGATAATCAAGAGCATCTTGTGCAGCCTCAGACACAGCTGCAGCATCACCACATGCCAGAACAAATAAGCATTCCTGCAACAACAAAATTACAAAATAAAAGTTGAATATAGCATTGGGTCAAGCACTAAGAGACTGCTACAAAAGGCTAACGTATGCATCGTAAATCAACTTCAAATGACAAAATGCATGCAGCTATGATGACAAAGTTGTAAAATATGTGTACATAATTATAGCTTTCTGCTCTCAAAGGTAGCAAAAATAATAAAGTTCACATACCAAAAGTAGCATCTTGGTTCTTTTTAATGTAGAACCACAACTAGACAAAAGACCTTTTACACCGCTAACCAACGACTTCCTCACCTTCTCAGATGAATGAACAGCAAGCTGCAAAAATGACATAATGTTAAGCCAACTTAAAAGAATATGGGCTCATTTGGAATGCAGGAATCGTACGGGAATTTCCCAGCAATCAATTCAAGTTAATAGGAAGAACGCAGGAACAGGGTAAAAATCCCATGTTCTGAACAGGTTAACTCTAAGATAAGCAAAGGAGAACATACATGTGGGAATGTGGCACAAAGCAATTTATCAACATTACTAGTTGTTTCCTCGAGCCATTTTTTGCTCCGCTTAACATGTAGTGCCTTTCTATCAGCAAAGGAATTATTGACACTGGAGATAGAGTCATCCGTAGTCTCATCATGGCCTATCTCGTCAGATAAACTTTTGGTTGGTAACTGGCGAAGCATCTGCAATACATGCTCGGTTGAACCGCTGCCACCAGGAGAATGAGAATGATTCTCATTCATCTGCTTACCAAGTGCACTAAGATTTTCCTTGTCATTTAGCACTATCATCAAAGCCTCAGTCAATCCAAGAATGGCTTGTTCAATGCTCAAAGAACTCCCAGCAGCACCACTAATCATAGTCTTCGCTGTGTACAGAACCTTCCCAAGGCGACTGACAATTCCAGGAAGGAAAAAGGCAAGTGCATCAGCAGAGCCTACCTGACAAGAAAATGAGGTAAATGAATTGTAGGCATGATGGGCAAAGAAGAGGAATTATGCTACAATAAATAATACTACTGCGAAACACCTTCATGCAACAAGAAATTTGTCACAAAAAAGAAAGGTACTAGTGCAGGCCAAGCACAAATACAAGGCTGATTTTCTTGAGCAATAAGAAAATATTTTTTATATCATATATGGTGGTAGGAATAAATAACATTAGCTGAACTTTGAAGACAACTATTGATAGTAATTATGCCAATTGGGCAAACAATTCACAGCTAACTATTCACACTCCACACTAATCAGACATAGTCAGAGCTGAGGCATTCTGTAGATTCATTAACCAACGCTGGACAGAAGAACTCGAGAAGTTTTCAACAACTAAAGATCTAGATCACGAAACTACATTTTAATAATTTGAGAAAGGAAATCAAGATTTAAAAGAACTAAGATACTACTATCAACTGCATAGCAAGGGGGATTGTAACCTGTGATATGCTTAGGGATCCTCAAAAAAGTATGTGCTCAATAAGAATTGCTGCCTGGATGCATCATGGGAGCTTGTATGTATCTTCTTACCTTGCCAATAAGAATGCGCAGAGTGTGCAATGATTCCTTCCTAACATCTGAACTTCCACGGTGCCCTCTTGATACCTCAAGTTCTGATGCCTTTTATATGAAAACAAAGAAAATCAGAATTAAAGTTTTGTCACCCAAAGAACAAATGGATACCCATGCATATTCAGGAATGGCCGCCATACTTGTAGAAGAAGTGAGAGCCAATGCCCTACGGCAGCTGAAGCATTTTGTGACTGAAGAAATGCAAGCAAGCACTCCTCTGGCTGTGCCGAGTGATTTGAGCGGACTACACTTCTAACCTCCAAGCCTGTACCGGTTGGGGTCGTAGGCAACAATGTTCCTTGTTTGCAAGAACAAGAATGGTCCAAGCATGGCTGTAGCTGCAAAACCAAGGCCCTGAAGCATCTTATAATTGCACCTCGGAATTCCTCTGAAGCCTCTGACGGTGAAAGCATGGCCCCGGAAGTCAACTTTTTCAGCATTGCTACCATCTAAAAAGGAAAAGGAAAAGAACAGTAAGAGTGACAAACAGAATCAATATTATGTGCCTAATTCATTTCATACAGTCCTCAACTGACCCGGAATCAACTATTGAAACAAGTATTAGTTCATCTCATGACGTCATCAACTGACCCAAAATAAACTATTGAAACAATTACTGAATTACTAGTTAGTTAAACTGCAGAGTGAGTCAGGTTTTCAGTAAAGCGGCTAGCTGTGGACTGTAGTTAAAGGATCCAATGAGATGAGTAGAGCCGAATTAAGCGGGTGACCTGATTGACCGAGGTGAGGCGGCACCTGGAGAGGAGAACCTCAAGGCAGTCCAACCCAACTTCAGCGATGGCATCACTGATATCAATGCCCCCTGCACCCTGCCCCGGCGCATTGCCTTGCTTCCTGCACTGCACCGCCGCATCCAGGAGCAGGAGAAGTGGAAACACTGTATAACTGAAACAGGATAGGACGAAACACGGATTAACAGACCCAAACCAAAATCCAAAACAGCAAAAACAAAGTGCAGGAGAAGTGAGGATTACTCGAAGCAGAGCTGCAGCGCCGGGGCCGGGGCGGCGCGGAGGAAGACAGCCATTTCGCGTAGGGAGGAGGCGGAGCTGGAGGCGGGGCGGCGACTGCGGAGGAGGTCGAGGAGAGCGACGGTGTGGGGCTTGAGCTGGGCGAAGACAGCGGCTAGGGTTTCGTCGGAAGCCGCCGCCGCCTCCATCTCCACCTAAATCGGTTGCGACGGGCGACGGCGACGAGGAGGAGCCGAGCTGTGAAAGGTGGGATCGCTCCTTGCGTTGCGTTTGCCTGCTTCCAATTTCGGCCCCCAAGGTTTTAGTGGAGATGACACGAAGACGTCTCTTGGGGTTTTTTCTGGAAGCGCCAAGCGACGAGGAGGCGTGCTTCGTGCACGAGAGATCCAGCTGGTTCCCCTTGCTGGGTGTTCGCAACTTCGGTTTTCTTTTTTTCTTTTTTTTACTTCCCATTACTTTAACGGAGGCTTAACGGACATGATAAAAAATAGTAATAGAGTGATCTTTTGATGTTGTTTTTCTAGTTAGATCTTTCGATGTTATTTTTTCTAAATTTTAGCTTTTTCTTTGGTACCAATCCAATTTTTCTTTCCACCTTTAATAGACTGTTTGCAATAAAAGATTCTTGTAGAAATAATAAAAAAATAATGAAGGAAATCAAAACAGAGAAAAGAAATAGAGGTTGTCTATACAACTTGAGTGTTGTAGGCTCTTCAAACACCTGATCTTTTTTGTAGCCTCTTCCTTCTCTTAGCTCGTCGGTGTCGCCCGCCGCCCTGCCACAAAGTGGCACGGTCTCCTCAATTTCTCCAACGAAACCCTACCACTCGTGATGACCTCCATCTTCCCCTCCCTCCTCCCGCCGCCGCCATGGCTATGGGCACCTCTTGCCCTAGCCTAGCCCGATCGCCTTCTAAAGCTGATACCCTAACAGTTGCCGTCCCCCCTCCCCGCTGCCCCCACCGCATAGCGGCTTGCCTGCCTCAAGACTCTTTCAAGCCCGCTAGAGAAGAGATGAAGAGAAAGAAAAGAGAACACTCAAGTGTTGGATACCATTCCTCGTGAAATAAAGAAAGTAAGTTATCCTTTTTCTTACCGCTGCAAACGTTTTTTTAGAACGAAAACCTTTCACTCTTAGCTCTAGTTTTCTCTTAGGTTGTGCATGCCCAAGACAACTTCTCTCTCTCTCTCTTCCGTGTCTACCTATGCATGTCACTAGATGAATAAAAATGGCATAAGTTACATTTGTCCCACATAGAAAGCAGTAACGCAACCAAAATTATCTTTCATCGTGTTGTCAATATTGGCACTAGCCTTGTCTCGTTTGGCGCTCGGTTTGGATGAAGGCAAGCTCAATTTGGGGGTGGCCCTACCAATTCTTGCTTCAACAACTTGGGACAATGGTAGGAAATGAGGTGGATTGGGGCGACATACTGCAATCTAGGTAGAGCATCAACACGGTGTCGACGGCAGAGTATTTTTAGAGTGGGTCACCATTATGCGATGTAACATAGTAGCTAATCTGAATTGGATTAAGCCCCTTCGTAAGGTTAGGTTATGACATACTAAGGCTTTTTCTTTGGGTTTTTTTTATTCAAGCCATCACAATTCTTTGAGTTTTGAGAAAAACCATTATAATTCGTCTATTCTGATATATGCCATTATAATTTCTTCTCTTCCTCGTCCATGCCATTTTATACGCCTCATGCATACATGGGCCCATTGTCAGGTACAGAAAAGCGTATGGCGTTAACTCCCGTCCTCCGTTAGCCGCCGGCCGCCTGGTGCTCGTCCACGGGAGCTTCGTCCGATGCGTCGCGCAGCTCTCGCTGGCCACTGCTCTCTCCGGCGAACTCGACCGGCCATGCAGCTCATTCACCTCTTGAGGAGGCCTCGTGCTCCCTACCTCCCTCGCCGTGCGGCGGACGTGCGTACGTGCACCCGTGAACTCCAGCGTTCCGATGATGGTGGTGAAGGGCAATCAAGAGATCGAGGTGCAGATCACTAGGACGTTCGCGCCCTACAGCTCATGTTCACGTTCTCCGTCCGAGGAGAGCAGGTCCTTGTCCCTGTTCGAGCAACCCGGCCGTTACCACGCCGTCGGGGGTGGAGTCTTACGCGGTGGACAAGCAGCCGAACACGGAGCCGCAGAGCACGACGGCGAACGTGGCCATGGCGCGCCCGAAGTCCGCGAGCTTGCCGCGCCGTCGGAACCGGCCATGACGTTCCGCGCCTTGACATCCCCGTGCACGAGCGACCGCCAGGCCACAGCCACGTCCGCGTCGTACGCTGTGACCGGGTGCTCGTCGCCAAGGTGCCCCGCCGCTCCGAGCCGCCACGTCCGCGAGCGAGCCGCCGGGCGCGACCTCGAGGAGCAGCTGCCTGCCCCCATCGGCCGCGGACTTGACCACGAAGAGTGCGCCCCAGGCGTCGGCGGCGGCGAGTGACACCATCGCGCCCGACGCGCCGCGGCCGAGTGTGTGGACGTGCGCCCACCGGCCACTAACCACGTGATGTGTTGGAGGCCACCACATGTACCCAAGCGCGATGGCGTGCGCGAGCGTGGAGGTGAGGATGCCGAGCACCTGGAACGACTGGGAGAATTCGAGCCAGAGGAGCGCCATGGCTATGGAGGTGGCATGCGCGAACACCAGTGACGCGGCGCCCCGGCGTTGGCGCAGTAGGGCAGCACCCACGAAGACGCTCCACGCCGCGTGGAGGTAGGCCAGTAGGCCACCACCGTCGAGCTGGAGGCGACGGCCTGCTTCTGCGTGTCTGCAAGTGCGTGTCCAGGGCGCGTGCAGGTGGGCAGGTGAAGGAGAGGCTCGGCGTAGGGCGGCCATGGCTGGCCAGGGACCGAGCGGTCTTCGGAGCTGCTGGTGGCGAGGCCGCGACGGCGCTCGGCTGGCTGCTTGGCGCAACAGCGCACCTGCGCATACGCGCGTGCGTGATGAGGGCCGCCGGGGCGAGTGCACCCGGCTCGGTTTCAGTGCGGGCAGCCGTTGTCACTGGAGACGATGGCGCGGTCGTGGCCGTCGTCGCTGGCCTGTGGCGTGCAGGCGATGTTGAATCATGGGACCAGGAGACGGTGAGAATCGCAGGACCAGGAAGCTGGTCTCCTCCATGAGCACCGCCGCTCCGCTCACGCTCGTCCGCCGCGGGCGGGCTCGGTACGTCGGAGGCGGCGGGGAACTGACGTCCGTCTGCCCCCCTATACGTATACGAGCCTGATAGTGGGGCCTTGTACACGGCAGCCGTAGAAAATGGCACGAACGGAGTAGGAAAAAATTATAATGGTATATCTCCGAACTTGAAAAATTACGATGCTTAATAAAAAAAAACCCGTTTCTTTGTGGTCTCTCGGCCTCTCGGTCATGTGCTTGCACAGTACGACATCCTTGTGGGCTTGTGTGGATTTTGAAGCAACTCTCCGGCCGGTTCCATTCATTCAAGAAAGAAATCTTTGAGCTCATGAGGTAAGAATCGTTGGCCCCTCAAGAGATTTGTGGCAGTGCTCTTGACTAAAAGGATCAAATCTCATAATGCCATCTCTTTATTTAGCACGTGTGCACCACTCCAAATTATCAATGCACAATTTCTATTTGGAGTCTTCTAGTTTCCTTGCGTAGCTGATTGAAATTTTCTTTCCACACATGAATATCTCTCCTTTAATTCCATATCAGCTTCTTATAATCTCTCTCTTTCATTACTGAAATGACTATAAACATGTCTACTAATTAAGGGATTGTTTGAATTTATTATGATCTGGATTTTGCATACGGAATATACTATAATTAAGTATGGATTATAATAATTAGAGTAAGGTCAATGGATTATTCCGGTGACTGATTATGGTTGGTTGAAGTGAGAAATTTCTGTCTTATCCTTTATAGTTTGGTAATTTAGACAATCAGTTGGGAACAAATTAGACTTCTGACAGCCTCCTATAACTTGATCTCACCTGGGTTATGAGATTACGTCAATCAAGAATTTGAATTTTGAGTTTAATTGTCCATTGTATAATCAATTTTGTTTGAATCAAAATTTGATATATAAATAATCTAATTACTGTAATTGGAGGGATACCGAAACAACACATTATCTATCCTCTTGATTTAGTTTCTTACATGGTTAATATTGTTTTCATTCGCTGCTAGCATTAGCAACGATTGAGCATGCATTAAAAGCCCAAACATGATAATACTCTTTCCGTAGAAGAAGTATTTAATTTTAGACTTTGACCACCTACTAATAGGTTTATTATGAAAATATACTTTATAATCAATTGATATATAGATCAGCTGGTTGTGTTACTTATGGTGGAACCTGTCCACTGAGGATTAAGTCCTCAACTTGATATTGACGCTCATATTTTTCTAGATTTATTCAAAAAAAATTCGGCGTTATGCTTTAAGTGGCGAGGGACGTTCCCGTCGACAACGAAGCGCCATTGGTGACTTCGGGAGTTACACATCTACCGGCTCAGTCCTTAGAGATGATCATATGGGTAGGGTTGGCGTACATGTGTTCATATGTGTGAGTGCGCGTGTGTGTTGAGCGTCTGCGTTGTACCGTATAATCTCAAAAAAGTGTCTTCTTTATAGATTTAATTAGACCTAATATTGTATAATTCAATAACACAGAATAAAGCTTTATTATTTTTATAAATTTTATCAAATATAAATATAAAAATAAAATATTTTGACTTCCTTTTATGAGAACTATATTCTTCTTAAATGAGGAAAGCATATATATCTATATATCTCATCTTATAATCTTATGCAAGCTATCCACTGAAATTCGCAATTATGATATCTAGTGAAACACATAATCCACTAATAATTTACTATGATAGTTTACTCTCTTGTGTAAGTAATTACATGTAGTCTAATTTTATTCTAAATAATCCATAATTCTAGTAGCAACGGGTAAATAGACAACTAAAAGATGTACGCCACGTATACATGGGATCACCGATCACGCATGCAAATAACTACAACCTCCAATTTACCGTTTTATTATCACAGTTGGCACACGTACGCCAGCACCAGTCCTCCTGTCGCGCCACACATGCCGCACGCTGGCATTTTCCATGCGCTTAACCTCCCGCCTCTCGTGTCATCGTGTGGGACAAGCTAGATGGAATTATTGCGAATAGACACGCTCCACGGCCGCACGCCGCCTCTAATCCCCCTCCGGCCTCCGCGCTCCCCGTCCCGCATCCCCGCCAACAGAAAATAAAAATCGCCGCCGCCGCCGCAATGCAGCGCCTCTCCCTGGGGTCGCCGGCCGGGAGGTCCGTCCGGCTGAGCGTGGCCGCCGACGAGGAGGCAGAGGCGGCGGACGAAAAGGCGGCGAAGGCGGTGGCATGCAGGGCCCCGGCGCCGGACAGGTCCATCCACCTGGTCCCCGTCCTGACTCTCCTGTGCCTCCTCGTCCTCTTCCTGCTGTCCCATGACCCCTCCGCCGCGCTCACCGGTACGTCTCCGCCGCAGGCCGCGCACACCCACCCTAACGCCGTCCGCTGTGCGCTCTCGCTAATCGACCCGGCCGTGTGGTGACTGTTGCGTTTGCCCGTGCGTGCAGATTCGCCCGTGCTGGCCACGGCCGCCACCGTCGCCGTCACCGCACGCTCCTTGGAGGCCACCGCCGCTGGCGCAGGCGGAGGTGCGTGCCCAAGCCCCCCGAGCCCCGAGGGTCTCCGTCGCCGAGGACGCAGGCGAGCTAGAGTTTCGCGGCCTTGCGTAGTCACCTTCTCACGCCTCTTCTCTCGCTGTTTGGCTGTTGTTTGCGTTGCAGGCGTGTACCGGCGGCTGAAGGAGGACCCGAGGCGGCGGCGGCAGCAGCAGCAGCAGTTCCCCCGCGGGCGGCGGCTGGCTGGGGATGGCGCGGCGGCGGTGATGTCAGCACAGGAGACGCGTTGGGGACGCCGATGACGACGCAGCCGGAGGAGGAGCGTCACTTTTGTTGCTGTTCGCTTTTTTTTCCTTGTCTGGTTCGCCTTTCTGGTGGCACTGGAAAATGAGAATGGCATTATTCATGGCTTCGTGGTGGTGGTGCTGGTCTTCATCATCCCATTTGAATTCGATTTGAATCCTAGTAGCACTGGAAAAAGAGAGAGAGAAATGCTTTGCACAAATCAATCATCGCCTATAGTCGCATGTTTGGCTGCGTCTGCCATTTCTCTCCGCTGCTGAATGCTCATATGATCAGGGAAGATCAGGGAGAGCGGTTTTGATGCTAGGATTGAGATGGAAACGTATTTGCGCTGTCCAACGATCAGGGAGCATCGTGTCTCCTTTTCCTTTGTTATTACTGTTTTGAGACGAGCGGTTCAGGAGAGAGACCGAGCTGAGCTGGCTCCAGCCGGCGGGCAGCGGCACATGTGTGTGCGTGCCCACCCAGCCAGCACGAGTGCACGATCAACGGACCGAGAGCTCGCTGCTGTGTTCAGGCGGTCCTGGTGCGGTAGCAGCCTTCACACACTCCTTCAGGCGCTCACAAGAAATTTCGTGGCCGCAGCGGTCCTTTGACCCCCACGGGCGGCCCATTCGCCCTACCAGAGTGGAGTAATCTCGGGCATGGTTGGTGAATTGGTGATGGTGATAGCTGGATAGTGATTTTTTTTCTTTTATGAGGGGAGCTGGATAGTGAGTCAGCACTCAGCAGAGCTACTAGGAAAAGGAAAGCCAACAAAATCAAACGATTAGGCTAGCATTGCATGCTTGCTTACCAGCGATCCCCACTCCTGATAGTAGTCGGAGGTACGTGGCACTTCAGCGCTTGCGTTTGGATTTGATTCCCCATGACATGATTCACAGCTACAGGTAGTTCTTTTCTAAAAAAAATACAAACATACATGCAGACTTAATAAAGAGAAAACTTTGGACAGCAACAAGACGCGTCCCATGGCCATTGACATCTTGATGCTGTGAAAACTTGTTTGGACAAGGACAGCTATAACAGTATTTTGTCACCGTCACAACTTTGTGCCTAGTCTAGTTTCTTGGTCATTTGTCTGAGAACTGAATTTTCTTACCTCAGTCCATCCTAAACTAAACTAACTTCTAGAGTAGTCCAAAGTCAAACTATTTTAAATGTAGCTAAGTTTATTAAAGAGAACACTACTCTTTCTAAAAAGTTAACCAAACATAAAATATTTTGACTTAAGAGTGATTCCAAGAATTGATTTATTTTAGAACAAAGAGAATACATTGAACTATGACGATCAATTTTATTGCCACAACATATTGCAAAACTAACCTTAATAGCCTTAGAAAGAAAATGAGTGACAAGCATGGTTCTAGAGCAAACGTGCCTTACATATCCTGTCCAAAATGAGGCATCCATCTTCCATCAATTGCTAAAAGAAAAATCAGAAAAATAGAAGACAGCAAGTTTCAATGGCCACGTCGGTGTCATCACCACTCTCCAGTGGTAATGTCAGAAGAGAAGAAAAGATATATTCGTGTCACATACTCATTGTCAATCATTACTCCAAATTATCCACCGACACCTAGCATCGAAAAAAAAAAAACGCATCCTGATGCATTCCCCATTACAGTGATACAGGATGGAACCTCGGCACCACCAAGGACAAGTACCAGGAAACAGAAGAAACACCCACCAGCAACCATGAACATCACCTGCAGGGAGTACAATTAGATCTGCCGACAAGCAAAAGCTCAATATCAGGCTATCAGCTACTACCAAGACAACATCAAAGGCCAACATTGCCCATATAGGTTAATAAATCAGAACCATTTTCAAAAAAAAAAAAAGATATGCAAATCTTGAGTCATTGTTTGATATTACCATATCCAAATGATTAAAGGAGACTATTGTACAATTCCCTAGCCTTTGAAATTGTTGTTTTGTTTTGTTTGCTTCTTACTTAGAGTTTGTGGCATAGCTTTAATATTATCAACTGCATGGCAATAAAGAGCATGTGACATAATAGAGATACAACCTGCATATACTAATGCGAAGTCAAAGCAACCATTGGGCAGTGCATGTATGGCAAACCAAAAAGGTAAATAGAATATCTGACTAAAGACATTGTCATATGGGTAGTCAAACCAGAGCAACCGGTAGACCACTGGAACAATCAATTTATGTAATCAGTCAGTACCTCAAATGAGAGGAAAGTTGATATCAAGGAAGGCTATAATTATTCAGTGTTTTTGCTAGTTTAGGGGCAAACAAAGGCTTTGGTAAATCTACAAGTAACTGAATATATGCTACTTCATAGCATACTGAACTGGAAGTAGCATCATAAACTCTCCTGACATTATAGACTACTATATTACACAGAAAGGACGTACCCAGTGCCGTAGGCTCCCGCACTGCGGGGTCTGGGGAAGGGAAAACTACTATATTACACAGAAAAAAAAGAGAAGAAAAAGGTAGTATGGCTGCTAACATTTTCAACTACTTTCTCCACTACTCCATACCCATCATGGAAAATGCACGGACAAAGTCAACTCTAAGCACAAGTTGAAGCATCATTCTTTAGTGTTACACTGACAAAGAAACTATCTCTTGAGAAATGACTGGTGCAAAGCCATCTTCTTTAGTAGATAATAGCAAAAAGTTATTTTTGAAAGCACTGCAAAACATAGCCTCTATTAGAAAGCTAAAACGCAGACCCTACTAACTACTGTAACATCATTCACTCCATCTTTACAGCTTTTTGTTCATATACATTGGTGTATGCAGCATTCATTTACATTTGACAAAAAGAAAAGAAAAATCATAGAGAACACAAGGATTATCATACATGATAATATAATTGTCAAGTATCTTGCTTCCACTGCAGAACACATGAGCACTGCCAATTAAGCAAAACAATTTTTAGAATCAATGTACAGAGCCCTAAAAAAAACTTAAGACACTGCACATTCATTGTCAAGTTCAACACGGGTAACAAAATTCTTGTATAGATCAACATTTGTCATCGTTAAGGTACGTATAATGAAAGAGTAAGCAATTAAGATCATTAAATGATACACGTCTAATCAGTCATCCATCAGATTAATGAGGCATGGGAAGTGCCATACAAAAGGACAGCCCAGACAAAAGAACATATCTATGTTAACATTTTTATGCCAAGATATGAATTTTAATTTACAAGCTTTTCAGCTTACAACTGAACTAAAGGTATTCCAATGTTGGTGATCGTGTGAGATAAGAGATTATAACTTTGTTTAATGCTTATCGATGTATTTGCTGTCTCTCCAACTAAAATGGCAATTGTACCTCTTGAGGAATCATGCATATCTGTTTCAGAAAGAAAAGGATGGATGATGAATATAAGAAAGACAAGGCAGGCTGAGTTTGTAAAAGATATAGGAAAGGCACAAGTCATGAACAATGCCACGACATTGACATCTCAATCACTTGAAAATCCTTAGATATGCCTGAAATTGAATTAGAAGCAACCAGATTGATTTGAAACTGGACCAAATCATCCTTGATGCTGCCTAGATGGAATCCCGGCCTTCACTAACATCATGGAGTCATGGACTAGGCTTCTTGCAAGCACAAGCATCTACACCCTAGAAGTTCCTTGTTTTCTTGGATGCTTGCCCCAGCTCTGAGACCGAGAGTTTCCCGTGTTGCTTGGGCAGGTAAGCACCTGATAAACACATGCCCCCAATGGGGTGCAAATAAAATCGGTAGCAATTGTATCAGGAATGTGCACAGCTCATTCATCAGGAATAGGAACACTAAAACTCAGGCCATAGATACAGATTAAACAAAACTGATCAGAAAACCAAGTTCTGCAACTAATTTGAGGAAGAACCCCTTGCTATTGGTGTGTTCTCTTCTTACCGGGCCTGGAGACGAGGTTGATGCGGGACCTCGGCGCGGCGAACATCCAGCTGTCGTCATCGAGCGACCTCACCTCCCTCTGAAGCGCCTCCATCACCTCAGACTTGAGCTCTGCAAGGCCAATCCAATCGGTCAGTCGCTTCTGACTCTGAGGCATTCACCTGCCAGGGCTTGCACAAGGGAGAGAGAGAGGCGTCTCACCAGCCATGGCCTCGTCCTTGCGGTAGAGCGCGTCGATGGAATCGGCGACGTCTTCAACGGTCGAGACGGCTCCCCCACTCGCCGCCGAGACGGTCGACCTCGCCGGGGAGCTCATCGCGCCGGCTCTTCTCGAATCCGCCCTCTCCGGCTGCCGATTTGGGGAAAAAACGCGGCGTCGGCGACAGTAGCTTGGTCTCTTGGCCCACTCTAGTCATTCTGTTGGGCCTACTCTAGTTATTCTGTTGGGCCGGATTTAGTCAGTAACAGCCCACAGGCCTAGTTCGCATAATGGGCTCATTGACACCATCTGCTTCGTCTCCCATCCGACCGAGCGGAGCACACCAATCCCATTCCCCACCCAATCGAAGGACGGAGAGAGCGGCGGCGGCGAAGGCGATCGGAGAAGATGGTGCGGAAGGCGAAGGTTGAGTTCGACGAGCAGCCGCCGGACAACTTCGACCCGAAGAACCCGTATGGGGATCCGGTGGCGATGCTGGAGTACCGGGAACACCTGGTGCGGGAGAAGTGGATCCAGATCGAGACCGCCAAGATCATCCGGGAGCGCCTCCGCTGGTGCTACCGCATCGAGGGCATCAACCACCACCAGAAGTGCCGCCACCTCGTCGACCAGTACCTAGAGGCTACCCGCGGCGTGGGTTGGGGCAAGGATGCTCGCCCGCCGGAGTTCCACGGTCCGAATCCCTTCATGCCTCGTCTTACCCTTTGATCGGCATGATCGATTGGTTTATTTGTTTTTTGCTTCTTCTCTTGTTTGCAGAGCCCAAAAAGACCGTCGAGGTGGAGTAGCGGCGCTGCTGCCTCGGCTTCTCGTGCTTCCTTTCCTGGATTGGAGAGGTGAGGACTGCTGTAAGTAAACCCCGTTTCAAATGAACAAATGAATGTTGTGCGGTAATCAATCTGTGGTGGAAACCGAAATTCATTCCAAAGACATTTGTGATGCTGGAATAGATTTGCAATCACTGCATTCCTAAAATTTTGGGATGTAGCAGTCACGTGGAAGGGATAACCGGCAGTAGAGAATGGAAGCAAAACTAGCAACGATAAATACACGAAGATTCCATCTGTTGTCTCTGTATGTGAACTATCTTTTCCTTTTACGTATTTGTAAGGATTTTCTCTTGCTGAGCATGAATCCTCATGTCCTTTAGCAAATTGGTTGTGCTATTATCATATTACATAGACTTGAATTGTGAAGGGAACTGGATACATGTCAAGGTGGCAGCAGTGTTGCTAGCCTGTTAGGTGTTGCATGCCTGGGCCCAGGTTATGTGTCAAACAGCCGAGTCAACTAGTAATTCCATCTGTTGAATTTTGGATCTTAAGTTACTTTCTACACCTGTTCTCAGTAGATTCTTATGAGAGGTTTAGAGCCTGACTCTTAGTACAGTCAAGTGAGAAGGTGTTGGATATTATTCTCATCCTG
>CM041628.1:66567971-66579459 GCA_023333625.1 Bothriochloa decipiens
CCCCTATTGACTGTGCAACAATTGATCCAGTTTGATACCAGATGTTTCTATACAAGAACACAAAATTTTCAAGCTCAGTCATTTACAATGATCTGTATCCAGTTGTTTCTTTTTTTATTGTGTCAACATAAATTTGATATGGTTTGCACATGCTTACATTTTTAACATGTTTTGTTCTTTTGAGTTGTATAAGAGTTGATTACTACACTATAGAAAATTATATTGTCATGTCCTCAGGAAAATCTTAAATAAAAGGTAGTCAACTTAAGCATGTGAACTTTTAGAAAGAGATGCTTAACAAGATGCAAGAAATCAATATTTTGTGCTGTATCGTGTGGACCTTTCCAAAAGGCCTTTGAGTATTAGGTTCCATACTCCCATCATGTCTGTTGGATCTGAATTGCTAACCTCAGTGACTGCTATAATAATTCCAGGAAGTACAGAAGACCACTGGGGTAGACAAGATGCTGCGCAGGCAATTGCTCTAGTGAGCTTTCTCCTTCCCTCCCTCTCTGTGTTTATTACATGTACTTAGTTTTTTCTTGTGGATTTGTACGAGCAGAGGGTGTTTATTTGCTGGGCTGTCAGGATCATGTAGCATGTGGAGATTCAAAAACAAAGATTTTATACATCAAAATTTGGTGCATTGCCAATAGTCAAATGGGCCATATATCAGTTGGAAAGTGGAAACTTGTTTCTTGTGCCATCAGGTCATGTAATGTGGGCCAGGATCACATGTGAACCTCTCCAGAACATAATCGCATCCTTTTTCATACCACACTATACCCAATCAACTACGCTTTCACAGAGCATTGAAAGGTTTTCATGCTATAAGTGCACAATTAAGTATTGCTATTAGTGTCGTATCCTTTATTTCGAATGTTAGCTTTTAACTGTTCTCTTATAATGTGACCTGCGCAAGAAAACATGGAATTGATTATTTTTCAATTCTTGCAGGTTCTGTGGAAAGGGCTTGGTCTGGAGGATGGAGATGCTGTTGGAAGTTGGCAAGGGTATGCCCATATGCATTTTATCTTGTATGTAAAGTAGCATCATGGGTATTTTACTTTATCAGAGTCTATACAAAGACACAAAGTATTATCCTCAATGAAATGTAGGTAGTGCGTAGGACAGAAATTGGTACTTCATGTTGCTAAAAGTTAGGAAAAATTATTGATACTGTATCCACTTAATTTGAAATTTATTTTTCTTGTAAGCATTTATTTGCTACGTTCTTACTCCCCTTTTTTTCTTTATAAGCACATGAAAACTCATTTCTTGTTATGCAGGAACGGTGAAAAGGTTTTACTAGGTATAGGAGGTGGTCACTATGTTCCTCGTCACATGGATATTGTCATGTAAGCATTTAGATAAGGTTATTCTTGAAAGCATTTTCTAATTCTCTATTGTCTCCTGTTTTGTATGTTAGCACTTATAATGTCGAAAGACCATTTCTTAACATAATGGCAGCAACTCTGCCTTTCAGTTAAGACGAATAGAATTAGCCTAGTTTAGTGACCAAGAGGTCCCAGGTTCAAGCCCCAGCCTCTGCACATTTGTGCAGGGATGGCTGTTGGCTATTTTTCCTTCCCCAGACTCCGCAGTGCGGGAGCCTATGGCACTGGGTACGCCCTATAAAGGAAAACCAGGTCTACAGACGCACAGTTTAATAAACAGAAAAACTCCCTAAAACCTGAACACAATAGCTCTGACGAGTGACGACTAACCCACGGCAACCCACTTGCACACAGAGGTAACACAAAAACCAACAGCGAGTCTGCGACCACCGCATGTCCTCATTGCCTAGCTTATCACAAGCAGCAAAGTGCAGCTCCGACTGGTACCGCTGACGGTCATTGAGGAAAAGACCTCGGCTTTCCTTCATTGTTGCCACAAGGATGTTAATTGGATGCCAGTATGTGTTATCTTTAGAGGAAGAAATCAAGACCTTCCTAGCCGCCTCAAGGAGCTGAGAGCTCAGCCAAGACTTGGTATGGGTTCAGCTTGTCTCACTGGTTGTAAACAAACACCTTTAACCCCAAACCAGATAAACCATGCAAATCCAATTTAACTGAACTGATCTGGTGCAGTTTGACAGGTTGAGTGGGTTGGAACCAAACCATGTACAATCCTAGTTTCCTATATAACCCCTCTGGACCAGTGGCGGAGGATGGAAAAATCTTTAGGTATGGTAAAATTGACAACATAGATAATAAAGTATAAGATACACATAGAAAAATCATCATAATCATGTATGAAATGGCAGAGTATGTTAGAAAAAAGATTTAAGATACTATTGTTGTATTCAAGGTATGGCAGCTGCCATACCTTGCCACCATGGTCCTCCGTCACTGCTCTGGACTGATGCAGAATCTGTACTTGTGGTGGATCTTGTCAGTCGAAACATTTTCGTTGTTAACTGACTTGTCTTTCCTTTTCTCACTTGTTCTACTAAAGGGCAGAAATGACTATTTTGATGTACACAATGAAAACCTATATTCTAACTGTCTCATTTCCAAATATATCAGCAAAGATGGTGTATGGGTCGGTCATTTGCTCTCTGGCTACTCCTTGCCAATGGATACGCCCCCACAAGTAAATGGGAAAACTTCTGGAGAGGTTACTGGAATGTGGAAGCACTCCATCAAAGTTTCCTATGAAGCCACAAAGGCAGCATTTCCTGGTGGTGAAGTTATCGCACATCTTGATCACAAGTAAGGATTTCTAACCAGTTTGATGCGTCTAAAAATGTTTCTTCACTGCATTCATTTTTTTTAGCTTATGTAGCTACTGTAGTTTTGGATTGCAAAATAATTGCTCACAACTTTGAAATTAGTAACACCAGCACCATAGGTTGGCATACCTGGTCACATTACCTAAAGCTTTTTGATGTGTGTCAATACATTTAGAACAATGTGAACATCCACGTGGTTTCAATCCAGTGCCTGGATCTAACCTCAACCTAAACGAAGACACGGCAGAGGATAGCTTGCGTTCGAAAGGGAGGCTTCCCTCCCCAGTCTTCCCAGCTTCCACGCCCACCATCGGTTCCTCCGGCGAGCTCGCCAATGGTGAGGGTGGTAGACTGGTTCCTTCTTCTGTAGTTGGCTCAAGTCTAGTTAGTTGTTTCAGTTTGACTGGTGGGTGCCGTGTCGAGGATGGTGGTCCTCTTCTCCCTCGTCCTGGAGGTGGTGGGCAGACTCCTTGTCGGTGTTGTTGCCGGAGGCAGTCTCCACCGAGTTGAGTGCCAGAATAAAGCCACCTAGTTTTTCTCCTTCCACTTTTTGGGTGCTTGGTGCATGTGGAGGTATTGGATTCAATGTTAGAAGTAGCGCTAATATCTTGTGTATGGTGAAGCTTAATCACCGCCTTAAGCTCTTCCCTCATAGACAGGCCCATTAGACAGTTCACGGGAACGTTGGCTAGAGTTAAACAAAGAGGATCCTCCATGCCTTCGTCATGGTCACTTCCTTCCCAAGGCCCAAAATGGGGACATCACGTGTTCGCTCCAGTAGAATGGATTTATGATTCATACATACCTATGTACCCATGCAAATTAGCATCTCTATATGAGTCATCTCATTGACTCTTGTCGTAGCTAGGTTGCTACAAGGTTATCCTTTGTGATGGAAGATCTTAAAGCTTTGTAATACGTTTAACCATTTTTATATATGTGAGTCCTTACAAGAAAAAAAAAGAATGATTTAACACTATTTGTATTATGATTATTTATACCTTTCCTATACAAAGCTCTACTATATAGAGCTAAAAGAATAGAGTTCACCACATGTTCGAGGGGAAAAAATAGAGCTAAGAGAATATCAGGCATGGAAATTTTAATTTTATATGCTAGAAAAAACACCAGTACATCACTACTGTTTAGTCAGCTGATATAGACATGATACAACATGTCCTGTTTCAGTTAAACCTCTGTCCTGCAATATAGTGGGCTCTAAAAATTTTAAGACAACTTAAGAGAATCCTCAAATGGCGCATGTACCCATAGATTGATACTAATTAAGGCGATTGTCCTCAAATATGGTTTCCTTTTTAATAAACTTTGCTTAATCTAGGGATTGACACCTGCAGAATGCACTATATTTCAATACAAATTTTAGAAGTAACATTGCACTATATTTTAGGACGGCTTGAGTAATGTTTTGCTGGAAAGCTGTCGTGACTAATTTAGCTTCCACCTTGAAAATAACGAAATTTCTGCCATTTATTATTCTATTAGCGCAACTAGTTTACTGATTGTACGGTCACCCTGTTCTAACGCATCATCTGGCGTTTCCTTTCCAGGAGCTTCAAGGGATGGCAAAAAAATGCTGTCACAAGCTTTTTGCAGGAGCAGAACATTAAGATAGGAAAGCCTAGTGATTTCGTCTGATGTACTGCAACAGTGCCACACGCACGCTGAGTAAATATGAAATATAAGACTAGAGAATACCATTTTCTAATGTGATTCTAGAGCTTGGATTTGCAATAACATACATGCATTCTCTGAGTGCGATCGCTCGTGTTTGGTTATTTGCGAATGGAAAGCTTGAATCTGTGAGAGGACGTGAACGAGTTGCAAGAGGTTAGGAATGGAAACACCGACATACCAGCGTTGGCTTTTGTCTAAGAGCAAAATGCACCGCAGGTACATAAACTGATACCTAGTTATTTAAATTTAAACTTTTAAAATAACTATGCAGATGTCTCGTATTTTGTCGGCGTCTCTAAAGTCAGCAACGTCAGGTTAAATTTTTTTAAAAAAGAAACTTCAGAAAGTCATCCTCTTCCCCATCCGAGCGGGCACAGGCGCGGTCGCCGGCGAGCCGGCGACGCGAGGGCAAGGCTTGGCGGGCAGGGCACCGTGTGGGCGGCGCGGCGGGCCACCGACGCGGCGGCGAGGCAGGCCACCGGTCGTACCAGGCGGCCTCGCCGGCGGCGGAGCTTGCGCCAGCGCCCGAGGTCGCGCTCGTAGCGCGTCGAGGAGCTGCTCTCGGTCGCCGCCGCTGGCCTCTTCGCGCTGCTGCTCCCCTCCTCCGCCACCACCTCCCGCCTCTTCCTGGGCCCCGCTTCCCGCCCCTCGACAGCGTGCCTGCTGCCCCTGTTCTTCGTCGATTCCGTGCTCTCACGTCCGGTGCCGCCCCGGCGGCGTCCATCCCGCGATTCGCGTATCATCTCAAGCGCGGGCATGGGCGCAGCCGCAGGTGCCGTCGCGAGCGCCGCCGTCATCGTCGAGGTCGGGGCCGGAGTCAGAACGGATGTCGCGGAGGATGCAGTCGATGTCCTCGACGACCTTGGCGCCCGCGAGCGCGTCCGCGTCGGAGGGTTGCGGGGGGGAGGGAGGAGGTTGAGGCCGATGGTGCCCCGAAGGACGAGGATGGTGACGAGGCCGCAGAGCACGGTGAGGGCACGCGGACTCCCCCGCCGCCGCCGCCGTCTCCTCCGAACCCATGGCGAGCGCGCGCGGGACGTCCGCCCGGCTGCCTCCCTCACGAACGCGAGCGCAGGGAGGCCCGCCCACCCGCCGTTTTCACGAGCGCGAGCGCGCCGCTAGCCATGGCGAGCGCGGCCATCTCCTTCGAACCCATTGCCGCCATGGTGCCGCCGAGCTCGAGCCCCACCGCGCCACGGCGTCAGAGTTTGTCCTTGGCGCTCGGGGAGGCAGAGGAGGCTCCGACGCTCTTCTCCCCAACCCTTCTTCTCCAATCTCCACATCCGTCCGGCTCCTGCTCCTCCACATCCGGTCGGCCTTTTCCACCTCCAATTCCGGAGGCGCCACGACTACGACAAACAGCACCACCAAGCCACGGCCAGCGGCGTGGACGACCTCGCGCCCGCCCGCATAGGAGCTGCACGCGTCACGGCGGGCAAACCCGCGCGTCCTAGCTGTGGGGCAGGCGCCCGCGAAGGAGAAGCGCGCATCCCGGCGGCCTCGCCCGCGCGTTCTGGCGACAGAGCCTGCGGCAGCGGAGCGGGTTTTTGGCGCTGGTCTCTGCGCGCCTCCCAGAGTAAGAGGATGGATGGACCGGAGCGTGAGGAGCAGATTTTCTGAGGGTGGTTTTCGTAAAAATTTAGGCTGACGTGACTATCTTTGATGTATGCCGATAAAAGATCAGGTAGCAGGATAGACGTTTTGAAAATTTGAATACTCAAATGAGAGAACACCAATAGTTTAGATACCTATGGTGCATTTTACTCTCTGTGTAATCTGATTGCTATTCAAATAGTACATCACGCGCAACGCCTGATCCTTTCCACAATTTATAAGATAGGTAGTTTTTTTATCTAGACATGGAGGTTTTTTTTATCCAGATATGTAGGCTTGGTTTATCTAGACATGTAGGTTTTTTTTAGCAATTTCTAGATATGTAGATTTTTGCTATACATTTAAATCTACTCAAATCAATGATCTAGAAAAACGAAACACGTCTAATAATTTAGAATAAAGGGAGCATCTAACACTAGCCCACTTATTTTGTTAAAGATAAAAAACGCATCATTTTGGCAGTTTTTGGCCCAAGAGTGTAAAGATCCTTATATTTACACAGGTTGCTAAGCTGAACTGGAGCGCTGTTATCATCTCCAATTGTTCTATTACACAGACGCAAAGTAAGGGACTCCAGAAATGGACTCAGGGTAAGCTCGGCAACATTAAGACCCAGATTGACATGGCCACAGATATCCTTAGTCACCTCAAGATTGCTGAAGACAATTGTAATCTCTCTCACGGTGAGTGGCCAAGAAATTGAAACTGCAAAATTGGCATTAACTCGCATGAGTGCAGTATAGGTCGCTTCCACTCCTGTATGCTCTGTGGGAAGTCGATGCTAACACAACATTCGTCTCTATCTTCTACCCCTAAAAAGAGAAAACAAGAGACGTCAACAAGCATAGATGGCCACGGGCTGTGCTGGCCCGATAGGGCGTCGTGCCTCTACAGGCCGTCGTGCCTGTCGGGCCGTGCCTCGCCGTGCTTCGTGCCTGGCCATCGGCCCAAGGCACGGCCTGTGGGCGGTCGGGCCGGACCAAAAGTACGGCGTGCCGCCGTGCTGCCGTGCCGAGCTCGTGCCCAGGCATCGCGGGGAGGGGGCGACGGTCACCTCGCCATCGCAGGGAGGGGGTGTAGCTTCGCCTCACCATCGCGGGGAGGAGGCGGCGGTCGCCTCGCCTGCTCGCTCGCGAGCCACCGCCGTGGATCAGGCCGGGCTCGCGCGGGGGGTGTGTACCCATGGCACTGGATCAGCGAGCGACCGCGCCTGCCTCCCGAGTCCCGATCCCGAGAGAGAGAAAGAGAGAGTGAGCCAGTGAGGCAGCGCACTGAGGCGGGTGGAGCAGAGAAGAGAGGGAGGGGCGCCGCGCCGTCCTGCGCGGGCGCGCGGCTCGGGCGATCGGCCGTCGCCACCACTGCAGTCGGGAGTCTGGCGGGGAGAGGGAGGATGGAAACTGAAAAGCTAGGGTTGGAATATTGTATATATGTGGAGTATATGGTGATGGACTGGGCCAAATCTTCGTATTGTTTAGAATTTGTTCTCAATTTAACGGGCCACCACTGGGCCGCTTCCTGGAGCGGGCCGTGCCCGTGCCGTGCCGCGTGCCAAGGTGACGACCCAGGCACGGCCTGTCCCTCGGGCCGTGCCGGCACGGGCATGGTGGCCGCCGGGCCGGGCCAAAAGCACGTGCCTCGTGCCGGGCCGCGGCCGACGGGATGCATGGCCATCTATATCAACAAGCTTCAACGTGTCTCTTCAATTGTTGTCAAAAATAAAAAATGAAAAACGTGCCTCTTCAATTCAGCGTGCTCCCCGCTCGATCTCTCGCCCATTGCGCGCCGACAGGTGGCCAGGCGCACGTCGCCTACCGCTTGACCTGGCAGCCTGGCGTTTCGCTCCCAGTCCCCATCTTCCCCCTCCCCTTGTCCGCCGCCGTCTAGCGCCCGCCGCTCCATTCTCGGGTAGCGCGCCCGGCGTCCTGCTCCTACCGCGCCGCTCGTCAGCCATCAATCAATGGCCAGGAAACTCGTTGGCTCCTCCAACCTTCATCGCTGGATCTCTATTCATCTTTCGCCCCCCTGTGTCGACCTCCTCTTCCTCCTATGGCCATCCCTAGCCGCAGCAGATCGGGCAGGGATGGGGCGGGAGGTGTTTAATTGTTTCCCGATGTGGATCTCCGTTCCGCCTCGCCTTTTTCCATCGTCCATGCTCTATCTCCCTCTCTGCATGGTCGTCCTCCACAAGGCCCGCCTGTGTTCACCAGCCACCGCACTCCCAGAGTCCCAGTTCCCCACCTTCTTCTTCGCCATAAATACATGTTCTCTAATGCGAATCAGCGGAGCCGGCAATGTTGAGGCGCCGGCGAGCTTGCTTGGGACAATGAGGTCGGCGGATGCAAGCTCCGGGCCGGAGTGGAGTTGCCAGCTCGAGCACGCGCGCGACGAGCAATAGTCGGCGGGGAGCGTGTAGGCAAGCAACCGTACCCACGGGATGTGAGCTCCGGGCCGCAGTGGTCTTGCTGGTTGTGTGCTCGAGCGAGCCACCTTTGACGAGCATGCATGAAAACAGCCACATCAGCCGACCAGCTGCCACGGCGCGAGCATGCGATGGAGCGAGCAGTAGCCCTGGAGAAGCTTTGCATCAACCCACAACTTCCGTGCTTGATTTATACAAAGGTTTCCTTGTACGACAAACCCAGGGACACCGTTTGCAAGATGCTCGACTAAATGCCTCAACAGACGAAGTTCTTTCTATCCATCCATGTATGTCATTTGACAGGCGGCCTGCCATGTGAAGGTGACTGTGGTTCCCGTAACTCGAACGAGCACCTAGATGGCGGCTCTGGTGGCCAACTGCGTGGTAGGCGACCACAGCTCTGGTGACCCGTGCGACGGTGCGAGACAATCACGGCTCCGGCGGCCTGATTCGTGAGAGATGAGTGAGACCAACTAACCCTTCATTTTTTTTGATCTCTTTCATATTTTATTTATATCTACAATATAGGATGTTGAAATAGATGAAATTAGTGTTTGGCTGAATATTTTGTGGTGATCAGAGAACTTACAAATGGTGTTCATCCAAATAGAATTGGTGACGGCCGGAGTTATAGTTTTATTGGCACGAGGTTTTGTTCTGTTGTCCCAGGTTTATATAAGAACAGTAGTTCTTCATTCTTCAGTTAAACTAATGGTGTCTTGGTACAAATAGGCCCATTACAGGAACAGTTTTATCTTAACTGATTTTAGTAAGCTACACTGTACATGTTCCCTGTCTATGTGTATGATCTTGTTCTAACTTAACCTACTCGGCTACTCTGCTTCACTGTACAAATAGGTCCATTAATTAAAGGAATAAATTACACAAAAAGTGAGTATGATCTTGTTCTAACTCAGCCTACCGCTTCCCTGTTTGTGCAAATCAATAGGACAGTTTCTCAAAGAATTAGAAGCTACACTGTAGCTAATTCTAATGCATTTAGAGGTTTGATTTCTAACAATATCGTGTATGGGCTAAACAAACACGGTTATGGATATTTCACTTGAACATTCTTTATTTCTGATCTGCATATGAACACAAATTATCAACGGTCTATTTTGTTACTTCCATTATGTATTGTTTTTTCCTGCAAAATACAGAGTTCATCGCTGCCCTTTATTATTCTTCTTCATTGCTTTTCTTTTTGAGAATGTCCTAGAACATTTGATTATCATGCCATGTCAGTAAGGCACACAATGTGACTGCAGGTAATTATATAAAAAAAAATATGACTACGAGATGCACTTCATCAATTCTTGACAAATTTGATTATTCCCCTTTTCTTTTTTTTTTAACTTGATGATATCTTATAAATGAAGGTCTGACACATGAGATGCTTTATCAGTCCCTTATGCTGCCTTATTCAGACGTTTTATTAGTCCCTTGTGCCGCATTAGAACAATAAATCTGTTTTCTTATTGTATCATAAGGCATTTTTTCAATGTAGTGTTGGATCATGAAGTATATCTTTATTTTGTGGGAACATGGCTCATAAATCATATGCAAAGTTTCTTTACAAAGTCTTTAGTTTGATCACCCGTAGCAACGCACGAGCATCTTATAGTCCATCAATAAGTTCGATATCATAAACAGAAGAGTTTTGTTGCAAAACTTGAGTTTGGCAACCAAATCATCACTTCAGGGCCGTCTTCATAATTTTGAAAAAATACGGACTGACCTGACCACCATACGGTAATCTCCAATTGAATCAATATTCCCTTCACCTTCTTGTAAGCACATGCAAAGGCAACCTAAGTTTTGTCCCTCTCAATTTCCATTAGAGCTTAGGTCTTTTATCAGTTACCTTGTCGGTATTATCAACCATCAATTCATGATACATTCATAGAAGATAAATCTTTATATGCATCCAAATTTATCTCAACAGGCGACACGGCTTATTATCCAGACACGGTGACTTTACAAGCACCATATAGACATAGTGATCCTATAATGCTTCAGACAAAAGTTCATGTTATCTCATAGGGTTGCCTATTTTCTTGAAGAGCTTAATCGAAGTCTTATTACTAGACTTGACATGACCAATTGGCCTGAGCATAGTACAAAGAGGAGTTGAGCAAGTTGAACTAGTATAACTCAGCAAACTCATACTTCTAAGGAATGCTGACCATGAATTCTGTCACCTCTGAGTGTCAAACTTCAAAGGCCTTCAATCCACTTTGTAAAGCAATCTGTAACAAAGCTTTGTCCCTTCAAAGAAGGGGGTTAAATTTGACCAATAAAATATAGTCCTCATCCTCAAAATAGTCACGGTTTGATGATAGGATGCATAATTGCAGCAGGCACGAGCTGAATAGCTAAACCAGTGAAATTCTTAAGTATCAGAAATAATCTGGAATCATGGTGGTCCATTAAAATCTGACTTGCTGCAATAACCGCTTTATTTTCGAAGCGGATTGATGCGTACCATAAATACCTTCATGTACTTCTCCCATAGCCACTTTAGCTTGATCATCACCCAAGCATTTAGCAACAAATCTTTAGTGATTCGATGATAAAGCTACCAATTGATAAAAGTATATTTAAATGCAATTTACCGAACACTTTTATCAGCTCTAGCACTGGGATCACATAAAACAAATTCACAAGCAACAAACATGGCATTCATCCCTGAAAGAGCAAAGAATACAGTTTCCACGCACAACCAGACTAACCAAAGCAGACTATAAAACAAAGTGCTTAGACACATAGTGACCTACCAAGTACCAAGTAACAGCACAAGGCATGCACAGGTCAATCACACAAATATCATGTATCCACCTACTTTCCCAAGGTTGATTAAATCCAAAAACTAAACTAAACCTACATAAAAAACACATAATAATTAATAAAAAGTTACATTGAAGTCAATGGTGATAGAACAATTATAAGACTACAGAACACTTTAATAACATATTCAAAAAAAATGGACCAATGGGTATCTCATTTGCTAATTTCTGGACAGGCTA
>CM041628.1:66579559-66658240 GCA_023333625.1 Bothriochloa decipiens
AAGTCGTAGCTACATGCAGTTCTTTACGGTTACACGGACAGTATATAAGTTGGTTATTACTACTGTCAAACATGCATATGGGCTGGATTTAATTGAGCTTGTACAATCTTAAACTAAATTAATTTCAAGGCCAATGCTACCTAGCTAGGAAGGGCTGTAACTAGCTAGGAAGGATATTAATAACTCTACTTAAATAGGAAGGGCTGTAAGAAAAATGACACTTAGCTAAGGCCACAAGTGATTTTGGTGATTGAATGAAAATATATGATCTATTGGACTAATGTTGTGAGCTACAGTAGTATGCAAGGTTCTTGTCCTATGGATGTAATGATGTATTTGAACAAAGTGATCAACGTCTCAAAGGGATTATTTTTCTTCGAGATCCTACAAGACAAGCAAGAAGTCCAAGACATCAAGCCTAGGAAGCTTGAACAAAAAGATGCAAAGACATTGAACCCAGGGCAAAAAGATGGAAAAATGGGTCTTGTCTCATGATTTTAGATCTGCTTAAATTTATACAATATTAGTTCTAATTTCTAGAGATATTAATTAGCTTTCCAACGAGTACAAGATCATCAAAATAAAAGTTGTTATGCCCAAAAATACTAACCCGTGTCATGTTGAAAACTGAGTAGTGGAAACTTTCGATGATCACACTAAAGCTTCGATGCTAGAACTCTTGTGACCACCGTATCTCTATGACATCCATTCGTCCAACAACTATTTTGGCCACCGAAATGCTCTGATTCTACTATTCCAAAGTGTCGTTACTCACTACAACTTTGTAACTGCTAGTCTATGTGGCGGTTTTGGGGGTCACAGAAATATAGTTCGATCATAATGGCTATATTTGGGGATGGAGGCCCTATATACCCCATACCCTAGCCCATTTGATGTTGCTGGAGTGTGTTGAGGTTGTGAGAGCGTTGAGGCTCATCAATTAGCACTCTAGCTACCAAAAGTGCTTAAGAAAATATTAGATGATTAGCATAGTTCTTGTTGACACCTAAAAGTGGCGAATAGATAAACTGCAAACATGCCGTTATCAATATAGCCTTCACTGGAAGTATTCTAGTATTCTAGGTATCGTGATTTTCATAGGGAATGTGAAGTGAACTAAGAAAGGATCAAGTCTCCTATGATGCTACAAAGAGTTAAGAATAGTTAGGTAGAGAGGGTTTCGACAACTTTGATATCTGATAGGTTGAGGTATATATAAAGGCACAATACTTGCTCACGGAGGTGGTAAGTGAGATAGTAGGAGGCAAAACTCCTATCCAAAGCAGCTACCTATTACTAGAGTCTTACCATTTTAATAACTTGCCTAAGAACACGTGGTGCAATTACAAGGGCCACAAGTTGTCACCACCTGCTAGCTATCACAAACAATTCGTGCGATAAATGGTATATTGTAGTAAGTTATAGCTTAAAAACAACATATACACATGATTGATTAGGGGCATTTCTTCAAACTCTGTAAATATATCATCGGTTTCAGGCTTGATGGCCTGTTCGGGAGATGTGGAAGGTGGAGTTTTCCTTTCTCTTGGGATGGTTTCCTCTTCCCCTTCATGGGCTTATAGGTTAGTGTAGGGGGTGTTCTTGAGAATTTTTTCAAGATCTTCCTTCTCTTCACTAACGGTGTAAGAAAGTGCCTCCAAAGGCTATATTAAGGAATTGTGCCAAATCCTTGCTAAGACTAAGAAAGAAATGTTGTAACAAAGTTGGCTCGGTGTGATGGCAAGATCGGGATAGAGGATGCTAAATCTGAAAAATGGGCCTATGCTGCACCTTTTGTTTTTTTGCTTAAAGCTAGGACCTCCATTAGAAGACGAGCAACGCGCTGAACAGGGAAGAAGGATAAATTGAATTTTGACCAATCTCCTACACTTTCTACATATCGAGTATACTAGTGTTTGGCTATCCCCGTCAAAGAGAATGAAAGTAACTTTCACTTTAAGGTATCTCGTGTCTTGCTTTGAACGTGAAAGCATGAACATAATTGCTCGAAATCACGTAGATATTTCTTTATTATATGAACTTCAACTGGTAAGAAGTTCTATCTCCTTTCAAATTAGAGTTTAGAATTAATTCAGCAAAATATGGTAACCATTTACGTTGTAAATATGGGAGAGTAAAAAAATACTTTTATTTGTGCTGAAACTTTCATCCCAATAACTGAATTTTTTTAATTACTTGTATATATAGATTAATTCTACGATTTAGTTAAAGCTAAGCGCTTCTGCTCACATATCAGAAATTTTTATTCATGTTGTATGGCTTTTTCTAACACAAATCTCATGGCATATCAACTGCTACCAACGAGTAGGCCACGCGCGTGCAACCACCTTGAGTAGGACGCATGGTGACGCAGTCCCAGGGGAAGAGGTTACAGTAGCTGAAGAGGCAACAAAGGGACAAGAGAGGGCATCAGAGTGGAGGTCGGACCTTCCTATAAGCCACAGTTTTTTTTTTTTTGGCAGAGTTTTGTATAACTTATTCTGATTATGTGAAGTGATAATCTATTGAGATTTTGAGAGTTTATACAAAAGAATCAAATGTAAAGTGGCTCTCAGAAATGAACTACGAGACTGGAGTTAAAAGCAGATAGATTCTCAACCAAGAGACAGAGACATACAAGCCATCCACAACCACGCGTCAGCCCATACATTGACGCCCTCGCTGTAGCCCACAACAAATGCGGAGCAAGGGCCAGGACCAGGTGTAAGGGGCAGTGCGAAGCGGCGGGGTACAAGAATCTCAACGAGGATTTGCGAGCGCTAAAGTTCATATATGGCTCGGTTTCTCCTGCAGATCTTGTTTTATCGAGAGAGAAGAGACGGGTTTCACTTCCAGCATAGCACAAGCTCATCTTCATTCCAATGCAATCCACCCAGTCGTACTATAACTATATACAACATCAGCAAAACTACATCTGAGGCTTCCCTAGTGGCCTCCGTCCGCTAGACCCATTCCATCGTCCGCCCCTTTACCTCCACAGGACCTTGCAACCGACTCGAAAAGCTTCTCTATCTCTGGAGCACAGTGTGTAAAGGATCGAGTCCAGAAATTGTAGCGTGGGTTCTGCAGAAACACACTCCTTTTTTATTCAAGTTACTTATGTTTATGCGTTCGAATAGTGAAAGTAGCATACCTTTATTAGCTCAATGAAAGTAATGAGTAATCCCCAAGGATGAGGCCGATTGACAATTAACCTTTCCAGAAGAACCCTTGTTATCTGCTCTTGGACAATTTCCTGTGTTTCAATAGAGTACTTCGTAAAACAGAGATTCCATGGATGCAAATGATGCTGAAAAATTCAATTGAAAAGGAGCGAAGGTTCTGGTGGCTTAAATACCTGGGTTGCCTCGGCAAACAAGTACAAGATGATGAAGGAAAAGTAATGAGTATGGCTATTTGGATAGCGAAGCTGGTTAGCAATCGCATTGAGAATAAGGTAGCGACCTTCTGTGTCCATAGTCATTACAAGATTTCTGAACATCTCAGTAGCTGTTTCAATTTGGAATATATCCATTTGACTTTGGTTAATTTGTGCTGGTGCTGATGCATTCACCTTGTTTTGCTGCAACTGTTGCACAGCCTGCATTTATAAATTCTACCACTTTATAGTCTTGAAATATGCTTAAGTGGCACTCAACTTGATGAAATAAAATATTCTGTCTGGAATGGTAAGCGTATTTTGCACGGAAAAAGTCAAATTTTATAAACTTATTATACCAACAGATATTCAAATTACATACAGAAAATAACGGTCAAAATTTATTTCATCACTTTTTCCTGATCAAAATATGCTTATCATTTTGGGATGGAGGGAGAAATACAATTTTGGCATGTCATAACACAAAATGTAGATGGACAGATTATTTTATTTACTCAAAATAGAGAAAATTCAGATATGAACCAAAAAAATAACAGGAAGAAATTAACCATAATGACTGCTAAATTAACTAATCATTGCACTTGCACTTCCTTGACAACAAATACAGAAAAATGGAAATATGTGCATACTTTTATAATACCAAGAGTGACATGATAGATAAAACAGTAAAATTCAATTTGTTTGCTTGCTTGTAGGATAATAAAGACTGGAAAAAAGTAACTATTGCCTACAACAAAATATATTATAAGAAAACAAAGGCTTTCACAGCTGACCTGCATGCCAACGTAAAGGACAAGTGAATTAACTAGAGGGACATTGTAACGAGTCCCAGCAATGTTTGCTTCATTTTGGGTTAACAACAACTTCTGCTTTAGATCAGTTAAAAAGAGGGAACCTTCTGGTCTCTGCACAGATGCAAATCAGAACAAAATGTTATCTCCTCCATCCGTTTAATTAGAAAAACAAACAAACCTTCTGATGAATGCTGATCAGTTTAGGGAAGGCTTCTAGCACTATCCATTAAAGTTAGATAATTTGAAGGTGTCTTTATCGGCCTTGCACAGTGAGATATAGAAGCATGACAAGCACATATAAAACATAAAAGTACAGATTGTTGCCATTCACCTTTAGGTATTCATCAATCTGAGTCTTCATTTGCTTTGCCTTCAAAGCACCATCCACATCAGTCATAATTCGAGGAACTATAGAAATTTCCGCTAGCAGATCAATCTATGTTACAGGAAAGAATTGGATTGATCAGACACATAGGCATATGATTAGAGGAATGGAAGCACAAAATCTTCACAAGTGGCAAATACCTTTAGGTTAGGAGTGGACGGATCTGGAAGTCTCATATTACGTGGGAAAGCACTAAGAATAACATTACGCATTTGAATGCAGCTTGGGGGAATCACATCACAGAAACTGAAGTGGTAGTCACAAAGAAATTCAGGGAAGTCATGCAATAGCACAAGTAGCACTCTTAATGTTCCTTTGTACAAAAGGAGAATCTGCAAAAGAACAAAGAAAATCAGACTGCAACAAATAATAGTCAGACATATAAATATAAATATATATGTAACTAAAAGGTCCTAACTAAAAATGCAGGAACAAAACTTACAGGTTGTCCCAATTCAGCATTTCTTAGGTATGGCTCCATGAATTTGAACAAATCAACGAGCAACCTCTGGAAAAATGGCCAGCCTTTTTGCAAGTTGCACATCAATAACTTTGGCATAAAGCATCGGTGGCTCACCAATTCAAGCCAGGCAAAACTACATGGAAAATGTAATTAGTTAACAAGCAATAAAACAGTATAGTGGTGTATCATGCAACCATGTAATTTCTTCAAAAATTAATTGGCATTTCTCCAAGACCAGAGTGCAATAGATGTTGAAGTGACATTACACCTTTTTTTTAAAAAAAAAATGACATTAGGCATTGGAAAATATCAGTGCCAATGAAACATGCAATGAATTTGTTCAACAAAAAGGAAAGTATCGAACATCAAAGCAAGTAGGATGTCAAGATTTCAGGAAATTGCCAAGTGGGATCAAAACAATATACAAAATTACAAACCTCCAAGCAGGAACTCTCAAGGGTTGCAGAATATGAAGTACATTTGCAAATGTACTCAAAACCTGGAAAACATGTGTCAGATACCAGATAAGTAGCCAAAAAGTTTGGATATGTCAAACTGCTTTAACATATATAAAATTAGGACATGTATGTCAGTACATGCCAATTTAACATGTGTACCTGAAAATTAGCGCCATCATGGTGAAAGTCAGAAGAAGTAAGCTCACTTAACCAATTTATAAACAAACGGAAATACGGCCGAGGATTGAAAGAAAGTTTCTTTTCGTCAGCATCTTTCTGAATGATCCTAGCTGTCACAGAGAAAATCTGAACACAACAATTAAAAGGGCCTTTTAAGTAAATACCAAACATATATCCTCAGAGCATTCTGAATTCAGGTAACCACTGACCTTATGAAGAAGACTGCTTTTATTTTGTCCCAAATCCACTGACTGCGGAAAGAAGATAAATTAAATATTAAAACGAAGTACTATTAGCAACAAAATTATGTTTTCCACATCAAATTTACCCTTCCCCCGGCGATTAAAATAACTTTTGTTGTAAAATCAACCATAAAATATGTTATGTGCAATTATTTAGTGAATAAAATAACTCAAACAGAAACGAACAGATTTCTCCTCTAATGCAATATATTTGAAGAAAACGTTCAGCAACAGCACAGGTTAATGTTTTATGCTGACATAGGTTTATAGTCATTTAATCTACAAAGCGATTACAAATTGTAACTAAAACTACAACCTCCTATTCCAGGAACACAGTTAAGTACAGAGGAAGGGATGTTCTATGACCCCACAACCAGACTTGAATAGTTCACAATCCATTTTCTCCAAACAAGTCAAGATTAAACATGAAATCCAGCAGGCAAGGTTCGAATCCCCACGGAAACAAATTTCTGGGTTCGGATTAAAAAACAAATAAAAGGTAGGTGGCTCCCTTGCGACAGTTCAAAAAAAGATTAAACATGCAATTTTGTGGGGTCTTTCCAAAAGAAAAAGGAATTCATATGAGATTTTTTCCCATATATCCACACTTCATATGAAAAAAAAAAGTTGAGTTCACATGTGAGTATGTGACATTTTGACTGTTAAAAGAATATTTTTAGCAGTGGTCCATTTTACTGTTTTTACAGTTCACACCAACAGTTCAACTGTTCAAAAAATTATTAAGTTTTTTTTTTGCGATAAAAAATATTATTAAGTTTAGCATGCTGCTAGCAAGGCCCAACAAATCAAACAGAATGTTCAAGCTAACTGCTGACTGGACCCTAATAGCGAACTCGACGTATATGCAGATGAAATTGAATAGACCATAACTGTGAGCTTCATTTAAGCCTCCTAAAAGGAAATGAAAGGCCTTAGCCCTCAACAGGTTCCCAGGACTCTCAGGAAGACACATAAATAGTAGTTGGTGCTGACAAATGGTTGCAGGTTTGTGCTGATTTTTCTTGATTATAGACAGCCGAGAGCTACAAATAAAGGCTGAGAATATCTCCTATTTAATGCAAAATTAACTACTATAATCTTCCTACTAATCCTATTAACCTATGCTAAATTTTAGCTACTAATAAAGACTATGCACCTAGAAACAGGATTATTTGCAACAGGAAATATCATGCACATGAAGCCTCATTTGCCTATAATCGAGGATAACCAGTGCACAGAAACATACACTCCAAAAGTTATGAGCACACAAATTGACAAACAGAATAGAGTTGAATATACCTTAATAACTGAAGTCACAAGTTTTGAATATGAATCAATTGAAAAATAAGAAATCTGATGTTGCTGGGATGACTGCAGAGATAGCCCGCTAGGAGCAATAGCTTGCTCAGGCACAGCGTGTGCGATAGCAAGTTCCTGGACAATTTTACAACATCAAAACTCAAGTATCATGTGGATCAGTAAAATATAGAACAAGAGTAAACTAATTACCGTGAGACTAAAGAAAAAACGGTCAGTCAAATCATCTCCCTTCAGCAAACCATTCTGTTGCAACTGCACAATGTGATGACTATATACTGAATCACTGGTAGTGGGATGGTCACATATTTGACACCATTCAGAAAACAAGACCGCAACCTGTGCACCAATGAATTAGCTTATTAGCTCTCCAGTATAGCAGAAGAATTAGGTTTGATGGAGAGTACTGTAGGGAGTATCCTAAGTAAACCTATGTCAGGCAACCAGAACTAGAATTATTACATCGAACAACAGAACATCAAAACGATTCTGAAGGATATATCACCAACATATTTATGGTATTTACCATCTTTGAATACAAACAGTAGCAGTAATACACAATGAACTATTAAAAATTTTATGCACTTGAAAAATACCACAAAGGCTCACTAAACTACATTACGGATTCAGTGTATTCTTGCAACACCATTAATAAAATCAAGACACTTATTGATGCGACATCATAAACAAAGTCTTAGGAAAAATGAATTTTTGCCCGATTTTCAAAGAAAAGATAGTTAAATGTGATTTATAAACCTTGTCTTGAAAATCAGCAGCATTAGCAAAAGCAATGCCATCAGCATTATCTTCTTCATTATTCATCAAAGGTTGACCAGATACAACCTGTCACCATCCAGGAGCAATTTACCAAAGTCAGAAAGGGCATACATTCTATGGACATCAGTAACCATTAATCAATACTCAGACCTTTTTATCTCTTGATTGAATAACCTTTTCATCCTTTGAAGCAGCGTAATTAGTACTGCTGTTCAAGGTACTCCTTGCAAGTTCAACCAATTGCTGCAATGAATCAGGTGACCCAGGCCTGATTGCAAGCTGTAACACAGCAAACATTACCATTACTTGCAAGCCAACTAGGAGACGAGGGAAACATAAAATATACACTCCAAATACCTTCGATAAGGCCTCAACAACATTAGAAAGCTCGGAGACGCTTCTGGATTCTTGGGGAACCAATGTCTTGATGAGTGATATAGCAAATTCTGTTGCCGTTTCTGAGAACAAGCAATGATCAGAAAGTTAAAAAGTATTCAGTAGCATATACATTGGGTATAATGCGCTTATGTATTGCAATGAGCCCTCGAGCAGTACAAATATAGTACAAGACATGTGGAGCAAGACACATCCCACATGGCAATACGCGATTACAATATCCCTAACAACCAAATATACTCTAACGTCTTATAGGATCCAGATGGTTGTTGCAAAGGCAAAGGCTAGGCAAAATAAATGTGGACTTAAACTAAAGGTCTAGCACGACTACACCCCTAACTAATTTCATGGGCACCCTAAAAAAGACAAATAAGAGAGAAATAAAAGTGCCAAGCTACTGAGAGCTCACCTAAACAAGTCTAGTCTGCAAGGTCAATCAACCTAAGCAAGCACAAAGAAGATCCTAGACACTAGTGAGCAAAAGAACACCAACTGCAAGCTACACTAGCACAAGAACAACTAAACTTAGTGCTAAAGGTGTTGATGGTCTTGTGTGACACCACTTGGGAGTTACCCTTTTTGTGGAAATTGGAAATTGATGACAAAGGGGGAGAAGATGGACACGCAGATATCATGAAGAGCACGATTAGAGAATAGAAGGGGATCGAGTTTTTGGAAAGCACACAAGTAGGGAGATGGGTGGGTGTCCCGCCGGGGGGGGGGGGGGGGGGCTCATGAACTTTGTTGCATTTGAGATGTGCATACATATGTATGCTCGCGTGAAATGGTTGCTAGAAAGAATTGATTGATGACTTGTCTCTAAATGGTATCTAGAGCTTAGTTTGTTGTTTCAAGTAGTAGCTAGAACCGTTTGTTTTTAATGTTGATCTCACGCGGTCTAGACTCTAGAGTTTGTGCTTACCTAGCTAACCATGGTGCTAAGGATGAAGTTTTCATGTGGTCAAGCTACAAAGGTATATTTCTATCTCAAAAACATTAGCATCACTTAGTAGTGCCAATTCTCCCACAACTTCATTCTAGCATATTGTGAAAACTTAAACCAAACCATTTTAGCACATATGTAGGGGGAGTTAACTCTACCAAGTAGGATTTTGTGAAACTTATCCAATTCTCTTCAAGTAGTCTTCTTGCTTGGGTAGGTAGCACAAAGTCAAAAACAAGTTAGGAATTTACACTTGTGTGAAGTGCTAGCTTGGAATTTCAACTAATTCCGTATCTTTGTTAAGGTTTTCATCAACCAAAAAGCAGGAGATTGAAAGTCCTAGTTTGGTTTTGGTAATTGAGTGATAACTAGTGGACTAATGCTTTTAATGGAGATGATTGAGCTAGGTCCACACGAAGGAATTGAGCACGGCAAGATGATGGTGGAGATGATGCTCATCACCAAAAGAATAAGTGCTCAACCTTGGAGAGAAGAGGAGATGTGAGTTAGGAGCAAGCCCGAAGGCAAAAGGTATATCAATAGAGCTTTGCTTTTGCCAGCCAAGGTCCAATAGAGTGCACGGTCAGGTTTAGGATAAATAGTCGTACTATTAAGAGGAGATTTCTAAAGCAAATATTGTTGGTTATCTAATGCCACTAGGTTTAAACTAACTTTGCATAAGCATTATACCTATTGGGGTGGTGAGAATGCAAAGAGAAAATGTTCCCCCCAGCTAACCCTCTACTTTGACTAGGTGACCAGATTTATCTGGTGGTGCCTGAGTCTCAGCACCTGAGGGAGTGACGTTGCTGACGTGGGAGAATTAAAATGCTTATGCTTTATTCCCAACACAGCATCCTTGACCACGGCTCCTCTGCCCTCACACTCGGGTACCTCAACATTATCACAAAGGGCTACCACCTTGCATGAGGACTCATCGGCTTCTTCTCTAGTCACAGCATACACGACGCATCAACCATTATCACTACAGGGGATGTTAGCTTATCAGCTTCTTCTCGAGTCTCACCGTCTACAGTGATGTTAGAGTAAATAGGTTAATAGGAATAGTATCACATTGCCTACCCACGTGGGGTGTTAGTCCTATTGTACTCTATATAATCAGCCCATAAGGTCCAATGCAATACAACGAATATTCCACCAATTCTAAATCTCTTACGGTCCATATTCATTAGTATCATGCAGCATAAGAAGAGATCACACAACTTGTCTTTGGTCGATGTATGAATATTGCCCAATTAGAAGGATACACAAGAATCTGATGGTATCTACAGTAATTGTGAAGACCAGGATAAGGATGAGTCCTTTATATATAGGGATGACAGGAATGATGATAGCATACCAATATCTGCTTTTATAGAAATCAATCTGATCTATCACTTGCTAGTAGGGCCTGGCCAACGAGCATAGAACTGCCTATAACAGCTACTCATTATGCAAGGTGTTTTTATTTTAATTCTTGAATTCATACAGAAGGAATAAGTTCTGTTTTGACTTACTGTTTCTCCCACCATCTATAAGCTTTGCCAAATGAACATTATATTCCCCAAGATTAAGCAGACCATAACAAATAAGTCCAATAACTATCTCCACGTTAAATTTCTTCTCTTCATGTGAATATATTACCTGCACGTGAAGTCCAATTAATAAACAAAAAATACATAAATAAATAAATTGCGACAAACCTAAATAAACAAGGCACTAGATAATTCTACTCTGCACAACAAGAAAAGAGTGCTCTAGAAGTCACTAGAAGTATAGAAATATGCCACTTGCTCCCTTTTTTTTCTCAAACACGCAGGAGAGTTGCCTATCATTATATTAAGAAGAAAAGGAGTCTAAGAAGATTCAAAACACAAAACAAGCCATTAGGGCATGCGTTTATGTGAGTGATTAGTCAGGAAGACAAGAAACTTCGACTAGCGACCTAAACTCCACACCACATTGCCAAATATGCCTAAGAACTTTAGCCCCAGCCATACACCACAAATTTGCCTCATCCCTAATTTCTTGCACGAGACCATTAACATCAGGTGAGGTTCCTTCAAAAGCACAAGCATTCCTATGTTTCCAAATCCACCATGATACCAATACCACTAATGAATTGAATCCCTTGTGATGTTGCTTTTCGATTTGCTGCACTGCATGGCACTACCACTCAATGAAACTTAGGTGTTGTTTGTTTTAGTGCAGGGAACGGCAACATAAATGGAATGGTTCCAGGGTGGTAACATAAAGGAAATCATTTATTTGCGTATCTTGTTTGGTCCAAGAATGGGAATCGGAAGGCAGTTCTATTTTCACGTGGACATGAGTGTGACCGCTTCCCAGCCACGATCGGGCATAATCGGCGTGCTGAAGGCGCGTAACTATTCCCATGTCATCCGATTACGAAGTACATCGACCAAACAATAACTAACGTGGCTGGTTAGTAATTACATATATACTGTGATGACTACCATCTGTCTCCTTAAGCAATTTGTTAGTTTGTCCTGTGCTCTCCTTGAGTTTGAAGCTTCAGGAGTAATAGAGCATCATCATTGCTCAGAAAGGAAACTGAAGAATGCCATGTTGAGACTAATGTTCAGAGCAAAGTACTGTATGGAGTACTGAGTTTTTAGCTATTTATTTATTTGAAGGGCGGCCCTGGTGCAGCGGTAGTGTCTTACCGTCTGTTACCGGAAGGTCCAGGGTTCGAGCCCCGGCCTCTGCACATTATGTGCGGGTATGGCTTGGCGCTGAAATCCCTTCCCCACACCCCGCACAGCGCGGGAGCCTACGGCACTGGGTACGCCCTTATGTATGTAATAATGATGATGCAGAGCATGTAGTTATATCGTCAAGTAACTGATGTTTTTATCTTTCTTACGGTCTTCACATTTTCGGTTTTTTTCTCGATTTTGCATTTAACTGATGTTTTTATCTCTTTTGGTTCACATGTAAGATTTTTCCCTGGAGTCAGATGCACCCAAACAGCAGCAGGGTGGTTGATCTCCCCTGCCATTTAGGGGTGTTTGATCTCCCCTGCCATGGAGGGGGGGGTCCAATGGTCCACAAAAATCCCCCTAGGAGCTGCTGTTCCCCCTCTCCTCACAAAGACCCAAACTAAGCCGTAGTGGAGTTAGAGTCATTGTTTGTAAGGGTCTATTAAAGGACCATCTCTTCTCTCTTCAATATAAGATATGCAGCTCTCCCATGTGTTTAGAGAAAAAAAAAGTCTCTCGCCACTATTCAAATACAATGCATAGAGAGAAAAATATCCCGATTCCTACAGCAGTAAATAGATCACAAGAAGGAAAGACAATAGAATCAGATCTTCACCAAAAAAAAGCAAGAAGTGGCATTGATCAAATTTTACTTTAGAATAAAAGGAGATGACTAATGCGGAGAAATATACCCAGCTTGTTAACTCTTTCGCAACAAGTTTGCAAACATCACGCACTGCAACAAGGGTTGCTAGAAGCCATGTGACAAACGTGCTCTTTGACGCATTTTCATACAAACATCTGAAAACCTGGAACAAAAACAGCAAAGGGGAAAAAACTCAAGGAAAGATACAATAAATGGAACAGCACGTGTAACATAACTGATGACAAACCTTCTCTGCAACTGCTAATGCGGCCTCATCCCGACTCACACATCTGCACAGGATATCAGGAACCTCGGCGATAACAGACTAAACACAACAACAGTCATAGAAGCCACTTTGTCAAGAAAGTATCAATTTATGAGAAAATGTATCTAGCCTACCAATAGAAGAAATAAAAAATATAAAAAAGCATTAAACCCCCTAGTAAGAAATATTCAAATATGTAGCAAACAGGCTGACCTGAATTTCCACATCTTTGCCATTGTTTTCAATCAAGGTTTCAAGCTGAAAGATACAGAGAATAGGGAAACTGATCAAAAATACCGTTGCCCAAAATGTGTACGACATTAACACAGATGGCATCTAGAGCAGAAACAAATAAAGCAAACTGAACAAGGTCTAAAAGTATTGTGATTTGCGGTTGAAGATTAATTGCATATGCCAAAGAAGAAATGACAATAAAATCCACATGCAAGGAAACTATAGCAGATAACATGGACAAACATTACATGAAGTTACTCCATTTTTATGTTAATTTAGTACCTAACAAGATCATGTTGTTCCTCTATGATACTACTGGATCCAATACAGTTATTTCTCAATGTACAAAATAATATTACCTTCTGCCAAACATGTTGATATCTGTCCAATGCATCACCAGTATTCAGCAGTTCTGGAAAAGCAGATCCTGGACGATTGATAGCAACTGTGGGTGAAGGTGGTATTGCAGAACCTACATCCTGGGAGCATAGTTGTGCAAAGTTTAATCAAGAGTGCCCTTTAATCAAACACTCTTCAGTTTACTTCATGTGAACACAAGACTAAGTTACTAACTTTAGTTGCAGTTGCTAGTTCACCCACAAGAAGGTCACCAGAGGCTATAGGAGGAAAAATCGATGCAACATTTGTGATTCCACAAGCTTGGCCAGAACTGTCAGTCGTGCTAATTTGAGCAGAAACACTGTCATGGAAAAATATAATACATCCGAACAAGGTGCTTCAATCAATGTACAAGACAGACAAAAGAGGAAAATCAAAATCCTTACCTTAAAAGTTGCGTAGCACCAGGATCTATCTTGTCAGGTTCTGTTGAATGATTTGCAGATGTGAATGCAGCAAATTGGAGATTTGAGAAACTACTGGAGGCTGACGGTGCTAAAATTGGTCCATGAACTGAAGCAGTACTGGATTCGGTTGGGGCATTGACCACTGTTGTAGCAGTTGTTGCACCAGCATTTTGACTACTCTGGCTATGCCACACAGTGATGAAGTCCTGAAATTGACATCAAAATAAGATGCAGGTGTTGGAAATGAAAATTGACTGAAAATGAAGAAATTCATGATGCTATTTCACCTCGTATACTCGTCGTTGGACAGCAGACAAGTTACCAGAAGGCTTAGGACGAAGTATATCGGGGACACGTGTAAGACCTTGAGTGTAAGGAGAAACATCATAATAAGCTGAGCCTTGTAGTTCCTTTTGTCTCCTGAGTTGTGCAAAAGGTTGCTTTATGTCTCCATCAATCATCTCAATAGCCTGCAATAATACCACTGGCACTGTGATTCTGCAAATCTTTTGCCTTGTACCCTTATTGCCATCATAGAACATAATATGTAACAAATTACCAAATAAATATAACTTATAAAAGTTTTGAAAAAAAAGAATATGCACATCGCCAAAAGGCACAAAAAAATGTCAAAGAGGTACCTTGCGTGTTGCCACAGTCTCTGTTAGAGCACATCCAAGATCCAGATTATCATTAACAAGGATGTGACTAATTTGTTCAATGGTTTCACTATTGCTAATCAGGTTCTGAAGAAGACTTCGAAGATTAGTTAACAAAGCAACACGAAGAGGCTCCTGCAACAGAAACAAAAGAATTGAATTTCAATCCTTTGTAGATGATATCCAACAAGAACATAATAACCTAGTTGAAAATTCAACTAAAAGAGTTGAACTTAAGCATAGCTTCGATGTCCTATTATTCTAGAAAGGTATGTGACCAAATCATATAAGAATTAATTAAGAATAAATACCTTGGAAGTAACATGGGCTAAACTTCCTGCTAATGTACCAACCATCAAATGTGCAGAGCGAGAAATGGTCCCATCATCAGATTCCATTGCATAATCCTACAGGAAAGTAAATGCAGCCTGTTACAAATAAATCCACCAGTAATACAAATATCTATGCTGATTGCCAATTGACGATTTCTGAAATATTACAATATGTTTACCTTTAGAATAAGTTCCTTAGTGGTTCGGCTAGCTATTGTAACACTTCTTTGAATAACAGGACCTATAATCTCCTTAATAGCCTTATCTAATGCCACATCCATGATTCTATGGAGATCAAGAGTGTTGTCAGATGATTAAAAGAAACTATAGTGTAAGGTAAGCTTATATAGAGAAACATACTTGCTATACTGCAATTGTGGGCCAAGTGAGTTAAGCTTTTCATTGATTCTGAAATATATATCAGCACGTGGAATTGCTGCCATAAGCTGTAAAGAATCCAGTAACGAGTAAGTATAGAAATATTGAAATTAAATAAAGGGAGAAGGGCATGGAGCATAGAAAAGCAACGAGTATCAACCTGACTCAAAGAAAATGGGGACGGTGATGGTGTTTGAGGTGGTGCAACCTGGGTCAGGCTGTGAGAGCTAATTTGTTCAGGCATGATTAAAGCAACCTTATCATCTTCAACCATACTGTTTGGAGGTAGGCGAATAGGTGCTGCATACTGCACAACAGAAGTACTCTAGGTGAATTGAAATATTAGAAAAATGCAAAAAGCTGAAATCTTCGCTAAGTATGAGAGAAGTGAACCGACCTGACTAAGCATATTTGGAAGGCTTGTACCACGTGAAGTGCTATTAATCTCAGGTTGTAGCTCTACATGATTCAGTGAAGGAACGATACCGGAAGAGACCTCCGCTGCTGCAGGTGCTTGAGATGCAATAACATCTTTATTTGAAAAATCTGGATTTCCGACAACCTGTCGAATCCGATCTTTAAGAAGAGAAGATGGCTTTACATCTTTCATGTCCACACTAAGATTCTTAAACAAGACCTATGATAACAAATAATCACAATTAGATATCATTCTTTTAAGCAGAACATATCCCTTATTACCACAGCTTTGAATAGGCACAAACCTCAATGTCAAACTTGAGGTTCATTTTGAGATTAGGTAGATTGTATATCTCAACAAGAAGACTAAGAATACCCATCGTCCAGGGATTTGGAGGACGATATGCTATACTTGATTGGCAAGGTTCAAGAATCTGAAAAATCAACAGTATCACAATGACAAGCACAATAATGGTTATCTTTCTTTTTTTTTAGGAAAAAAAATAAGATAAGATCAAGATAAAGAGCAGCACCTTTGAAGTAAACGGAATGACTGCAATCATCAACCCCCTTTCATAAGCCTGAAAAAGGGAAATCAAAATTGAATGTCAGGCCAGGAAGAAAGCATTATGGCTAAAGCTTCATCTGCTTGAACTGCTTGACAAGCATCATTGCACCACTACTTAATTCAGCATTCATTCCAGATTCCAAAAGTGAAATGCAGCAAGAGATGCACAGAATTAACAAAGTTTAGAAGTTAGTAGATTGGATGAAGCAACTAACAGCAAAACATACAAGTTACGAGAACAAGCATGACACAAAATTATAGAATGAACAAAGAAAAGAACTGCTTTAAATACAAGTACTTACCTGAACTATTAAGATTTTTGGGTCAATTTCCTTTGCTCTTAATGTTTGATTCCTACCTATAGTGCATTTTCCAAGCCAGCTACCAAGATTTTTTAGCAACGAACGCTCTTCAGAACTAGATTTGATAAGATCCGACCGCAACAAGACCTGTTGGAGAAAAAAGTCTCAAGCAGAGTATGACCAAAAAATAAAAAGATAAATATGAGTGGACATTGACCTTGCAGTTCTCGTATGTAGCTTTCATTATTTCCTTATTCAATGATTTTGAGTTAACCTTGTCGAAGAATTTCAAATACAAGTCATGGAAATTCGGTTCAATGCTTGCCCTGCGAAGACATGTGCACAATCCTAAAATTGACATGTTTTGTTGCATCGAAATAAAAGAAAGCACAATTACATCATCAATGTCTACCTTTTCATGACCATGTATTGTGCAAACCAAGGATAATAATGCTCCTGTAAAACCTCATTAAACTCTTTTGCCTTCGCCTCCATATTAGAAATGGAAATATTATTGATCATGAAGAAAATTTTGTCTTGAACTTCAGGTGGTGGGGCCTAGGTGGCAACAGAAAAGTTAGGCTAAAATAAAATGTATGCACTATTTACAGAATAAGGATCCAAATAAAATGATGCTAAAAAAGGATCCAAATAAAAAAATAAAAACTATACTCGATGCCCACAAAACCTGATCTATTGTGTTCTCTAGGTCTTAAAATTAGATTCTAGTCTTTAGGGTTTCCACACAAGTTTACAAAGACTTCTGGTGTTAATTCGCCCTAAACATTAAACAAACCTCAATTGGTGTATCCCTTTGTTCAGCTGCAGCAACAAGAGTCCCGATATTTAAAGCAGATCCAAATCCTGTACTGTAGGAAGGTTGTCGAAGAATGCCTGAAAAACAATGGGACATCACAAATCTAGCCATGCCGTATATTAAGAGTAGAAATAACTACAATTAGCTACCACCTTCCTGGTTAATATGTACTCTATGTGAGCATGAAAATAACCTGATGGAGCTGAACTTCTCGATTGTAGAAAACCAGAAGGTTGTGAAAGAGCTGATACGCTGCTAGAATGATGGGGTGAAGCTTGAGACGACACTGGTACACTAGCCTGCACATGTTCAGATTTTGCAACAATAATGAAAACAAAGTGTTAAACAAATATTCAAGAGATGCAAAAGTACATAATACAGATTTCTACTTTTGTCAAGCATCACACAACATGGAAATGTAACATTGTACAATACCTTTGAATTGACACCCAAATCACTAGTTGAAGTGAGAGGAGGTTGACCAATAGCCGTGATGGTTTTTGTTTGACTGGTATTAGTAGAGCCTTTGGACCTCTCCCCGAGAAATCCCTGATTCCTCTGTTGCAATGCAAAGGAAGAAATTGTCCTATCTAGTTGTGTTGGAGTTGAATTTATGAACTGCCATGATGCTTCAGAAGACTACATACACGAAGTATTTGTTTCAGAAAAAAAAAAGGAATAGGTGATGATGTACATGAATGACCTTCTTAGAAAAGTGACAAAAAAACATGTACAAACAAGCTTCTGTTACTACAACAAGTTGAATCTTTCCTTCTTGACCTGGATGTGAGTGTACCTCAATGTTTTCAGTAGACTGTGAACCAGAACCTCGCTGATCCACATGAAGCATGGGGCTCAAATTGGGCTCATTTTGACTCAACGATATCTTGGCAAGTGCTTGCTCGATAGCAGAAACTAACTCAGCATGTGTCCCACGAAGATGTGAAATCTGCAGTATATGATTGCAATATTGTGGCCATTCAATTACTCGATCCATAAACTGCTCCAACGCTGTTGTACCAAACATAAACATCTGCAACCATCATTCAATCAGATGTAGAGTTTTCATAATAAATTAGTAATGGGGGAGAGTAGATACAACTGAAAGTAAACGACTGTAGACAGACCTTTGAATCAATGGATTTACGCAGGGCATCAAGAACACCCCGTAGAGCAATTCCAAGTGCCAGGTGTGCCACAAGTTGATGTTTTATGACAGAGCCTATAACCAAACAGAAAAACAGAATCAGCTTCCTTAAGCAGAGAATGACTTCAGATACTCACAGACATGGTAAACAAAACATAGCAAAATAAAATCAAAGAACATGATAGCCTAGTCATCATTTTAACAATGCTGCCAAGTATGAAGTATCATCCAACTTAGACAACCGAGATACTGTCAGTCTCTTGATCCTTGCTCTAGGTGTGAGCAGGATCCTTACTCTCATCGAGAGGATCACACTTGGAGAACTCGGAGTTGGGGCAATTTTCTGGGTTTATTTCTCACACAATGCGATGCCAACTTGAGGGGTTGGGGATACATATTTATAGGGCTTCTAGGCAGCCAGGCATATGCTAAGATGCTAGTCTAAGATGCTAATCTAAGCTGACACTAAGATGTTGTTCTAGATGTCCTAGATGCTGTCCTAGATGCTGTCCTAAAAGCAGATGCTAACTGCTGTCCTACAGTCAAAGATGCTGTCCTTGACACACAGAGAAACATGTGCTGCGTACTGCAGCAGCCCCACAGCCAACACAATACTTATCCATCAGATACAAGCAAAGCATGCGTGTGGGACACAAATATTTCTTCCACAAGATCAAAATGAGTATTGAAAAAAAAAAGAGTCGTGAAAAAACACTGAAGCAACCTAACTCATGTATCTCTCATAAGTCATAACTGCTACACTATTTTCCTAGATGTTAAACCAAAAAATAGTCACAATGAACTAAGACCAAGCTACAGCTTTGCATATAAAAACACGGGAAGATGTCAGAAGGCTTGGTAAGCAAAAGGAAAGCTCTAGTAGACAATAACATGCTGAAATACATTGCAACAATTAGTAAATTAATGTATTGTCCAATGCAAATGTGTTTCTGTAAAAACTTAGGCACACAAAGCAAGAAAGGCCAACACTTACCAAAAAGCATTGCAGCTAATCTAAGTTGTGCATCTGGATACTTCGGGAAGAACTTGTATTCTTCAAACAAATTTGAGATCATGCAGTTGAAAATTGATAGCTCCCTGTTTACCCATAATATTATCAAATAAAGACATCAGCAAGTGAACAGACAAAATAGACAGAATTCAACATTAAAACAAGTCATCGCGGACAAAAAGTAAAAGAAACAAAAGATGTTGGCAGTTGTTTCAATATAACTCAAACAGCTAATTTACATGACTGTATGCAAACAAAGAAGTCACTTGATATATGCCACTGTTCTATATCAGAATTTCGATGCACGTATTTGGGGCTGCCACTGTCCAACAAGAAACTTCGGAAGTCTGATCTTATTCCTTGGATTGAAAAATTGCAGATAGGCTCCCAGGTTGGAAGGTGTCACGCTTGAACATGGCAGGGTGTGCCACCATGGTGCACTTTGTCCTCACTGTCATACATTGCTCTAAACGTCCCCAAATGGTTCATCAAGGCGATAGATAAGTTCAGAAAGGGATTTCTTTGGATAGGACAAGCTCAAGCTAATAGGAGGAGTTGCCTAGTTGCCTGGGTGAAGGTAACCATACCATCGGATCTTGGTGGCCTTGCTATTCCTAACCTGGATGTCATGGCCTGGGCATTAGAGTTGAGGTGGCCGTGGTTTAAAAATACTAGAGCTGATCGTCCGTGGACTGATTTAGAGCTCCCGTGTCACCCAAATTCTTTAGCGCTCTTCGCCGTCGCGATTATCACAGAAGTGTGTAACGGGAATAGTGCCCTTTTTGGACTGATCGATGGTTCCACGGTTGCTCTCTAGTATTCGCAAGAAAAGAATAGTGGCTGAGGCGCTCGACAACCTTAGATGGCTACATGATATTCGGAGTGGTCTGTCCAGAAATGGCTTTGTGGAATTTTTCTAGCTATGGAACTATATTCGAGAGTTTCCATTGAATGATCAAGATGATCGTCATGTCTGGAGATTTGATGCTTCCGGGTTTTTCTTCCAAGACTGCGTACAGAGCTTACTTCTATGGATAAGTGACCTTAGAACCTTAGCGCCTGTTGTGGAAGTCTTGGGCCCCGACAAAATGCAAAACTTTTCTCTGGTTAGCGATCCGCAATAGATGTTGGACAGCAGACAAGCTTGCTAAAAGGGACTCTCTCATCCAGATAAGTGCCCGCTTTGCGATCAAGAAGATGTCTTTTTTTTTTAGCAAATCAAGAAGATGAATCAATACAACACCTCCTAACACATTGTGTTGTGGCAAGAGAATTCTGGTTCAGATTGTTTGCTCCAATTGGTCTAGCTGGTCTGTTCCTTGACAGAATGAAGGTAACCTTGCCAACTGGTGGCACAAGACAATGAAACAGGTGGAGAAAGAGCATAGAAGGGGAGTGAATTCTCTAATAATATTGGGCGCTTGGATTATCTGGAAGCATAGAAATACATGTGTCTTCGAGGGCTGCTGAACCTTCGCCCATCGGACATCAATCATAAGGGAGTTCAAAGATGAACATAGCCTCTCGAGCCTAGCCAGAGGTAAGAAGCTGCAGGGTTTAGAGCTTGGTGGTAGAATCTAGTATTCTTTGTAGCATTGATCGGGTCGTGTTATTTTTTGGTTCAAGTTTTTAATCTTTATTTTGGTGATCAAACCACCTCTCATATTTGGTCCCATACGAGTATGGGGACCAACCAAAGCACAGCTCTCCTGCGTTAAAAATAAAAAAAAAGTTGACATATGCTTGTGTGTTGCACCAAGTCACAATTTTTTGAACTGAACTTCAATAACCAGACGCGGGTGCGTAAGGTCCAAGGACTCATATTGAATGTGGACACGTGGATTCAGTCTTCGTATCGGAAGTGGGTAGGACACGGACGTGTGAGCTCAAGTGGAGGATGATTTGTTTCAGAAGCAACACGTGAGCAGGGATTAAGATTTGGTATCATGGGTAGATGATGACGTTAGAGTCTTTTTAGGTCTACATATATATAGAGAGAGAGAGAGATAATGAAAAAGGGCACTAGGCCACCAACACTCACATGTGGAACCAAACGCATATGCCAATGAGGACACAATGGCTAAACCAACTATTCCCTCCATTCCAAATTATAAGATGTTTTGGCCTTTCTAGATGCATAGTTTTTGTTGTGCACTTAGAGATACACTATGTCTAGATATGTAGCAAAAGCAATGTATCTAGAAAAGCCACAAGGTTTTATTTTTTGGAATGGAAAGAGTACAAAGCAACTCCTTAGGAAAAATGAACTACATATATAGCAGCACCATGTCAAAAATAGAAGATTGTGGTAACATTAATTAGTACATATACAGAAGGCCCAAAAAGCAAAAAGAAACAATTTAAAGCCACAAGCCCACAACATAGTATGCATATAGTACAGCTTTCATAACATCTCAATATTTTTTATTTTTTATATAAACAAATAGTCGTACAGCACCTCACTAAGTGTCATTTTATTAGCTACCTAGTTTTGCAGTTTTTACAGTTTTGTTATGATCCACACATTTGAGTGAGATAGGCAACAGATTAAGCGGAACAAAGATCAAGTATGGAAAATTGAAAAATACCTCTTGTCTTTTGATTCTTTGAAGCGTGCAAGCATCTGTATCATAGCATCAATGTTTATCTGTCCAGCAAACATTTGTTGAAAATAAATATTTGCCTGAGTTTCAATGTCTTCAGAACCTCCGTCAGAAGAAGGCATGTCCCTTCCTACATCACCACGATTACTTGATTCATACACTGATTCAACTCTCCTTAGTTCATCCACCAGTTGGTTAGACAGCAGCTGCCCCGAGTGAGAACGAAGAACCTGTAAATGTAAATCATTTGCTCATATGTTTACTCATTTGATTTGAAAAGTAAGCCCATAGACCATAACAAAAGCACAAACGAAAATAAGATAACTGAAACCTTTATAAATACAGGGCAAGAGTCCCAGCAGATATTTGAAAGAGTAGCTTGAAGATTTTGAATGGCACCTTCCACAGCATTATAATTTGTGCTTATCAAAATTTCTTTCAAGAACTGAACACATTCCTGGGAGCATAGTAATAGCATGTAAATCACAAATGCCAAGCAGAACTAGCAGTACATGTATAAAATGGAAACATCTTCATGACTATGTAGTATGATTGGTGAAGTCATGTGTATTACCTCAAGAACGGTCACTTTATGTGCACTCAACTTTTCAGTCAGCCATTTTTCAAGATGGCTATGGTCCTTCCTAAAGGCAGCTGTAGCAAGTCTAATGCTAAATGCAAACGGGGTGGAATCAAGGACAGTAGCCAAGATCTGTTTCAGGGGGAAATGAAAAAGGATTATGGTTCAAGCAGTAACTAAATCTGTTAATACCAGAAGAAATTATTCTTGCACAGCCAATATGAATGCCGCATCAACAAAAATTTTGTAATTAAGGCTAGTGTAAAAAAACCTCTTTAAAGTTCAAACAGAGCAGCACATAATTGCCTAATTGCTATTCTGCAATACATGTTTAGAACTTTAGTCTACTACAGAACTGAAACACAACATAATGTTGTTTCTGTGAAGTGTTTAATTTTATGAGTTGATCCAATGTGGACAAAGCATCTTCTTTCAATCTTTCAACAGAAAAATGGCTCATATATATGATCAATTCATAAGCCATGCTGGGGCCTCCGGTGTGAAATGTATTATGGAATCCAATCTTGTGTTAATTCATAAGCCATTACTTTAGCTAGTTTATAGTTTCCTTCTCCATATGCAACCATGGCTTAGACTGGGGGGGGGGGGGGGGGGGGCGCGTAACATTCTGTAGTGTTAACAGGCTAGTTTAGCAGTCAAGAGTTGCCATTAGCATATATGCAACTTAAACGGTCAATGTGACAAGTACAAGTTTGAAGTTTTTCATGACAATATTCACATGCATACAATAAGAATCAGCTTACCCCAGTTAGTACTTGTTAAATTACATGAAAAAACAGAGAAAAATCAACTTGCAAAAAGGAATTGTAATAAGGTTGTTCAGTAGCCAACTCGCTACATAAGGGTTGTCTGTTGTACTACCTTTAGGTCTTCACATATCTCAACAGTTCGCAGAAGACAACTTATGTCAGAATGAGCATCAACAAATCCTCGAAGAGTAAGGTAAGGGTTAACATGCCAGAGATAGTTCATAAGACTGCTGTGCATGGTGTTCTTCAACACAGCAGGAAAAACACAAGACAACACTTCGTGCTGGATGAGATTATATGTAGTCTGCAGAAGATGATTAGAGTTCATATTCCATATAGTTAACAAATATGAATTACTCAAGGATGCAGCTAACAAATAAGATTAATTCTGAGACACTAAGGACTCAAAACATACATTGATATGGCTAACACCAAGAAGTAACACTTCAGGACAATTGATCAGAGGATAATCAAGCATTGCTCGCACTGGTTTTGCATAACCAAGTTCGGCAAGCTGACATAACACCTCAAGCAGGTCAAGGCAATACCAAGCCTGGTTGTCTTGGTTACGATTTCCCAAGTCTGGAAAAGCCTAAAGAATACGAAAAGGTTATATGTGTGCATGTTTAATAAGAAGCGAAAGTTGACAATATAGTAGGATGAGATACCATCTTCCTGGTACAATGCGCGAAAGTAAATGTATCATTTGGCAAAGCCACTGCATGTTTCAAGAATGACAGCTGTCCTTCTGTATTATTCCACAGTGACCCACAGATGGCATGAAGTGGGAATGGATCCTACATGATTCCATGAACAAGTCAGCTGAACAGTTCAGAAATCTACTAATCTAGTATCCAGAACACGAAATAGTTGTAAATACCTTGCAGGCTCGAGAATATATAGACATCAATAAACGAAAAGCTGATTCATCAGGGATAATGAAACCCTCATGATCAAGATTTTCTATTACATGTGTCCAGTTAGTTCCAGGTGCCTGCATTTTGCAAGTAGTGTAAAAGAAAGAAATGGAGAGAAAAACAAATGAGCAGAAAAAACAAAGATAGTAAAGCCTCACAATTTCATTGATTGAATCCACAAGGACATCAATATTCCATGCAGCCAACTGAGATGAGTCAATTGTTTGGTTGTTCCCAAAAGCCGAAAGGAATATTGAATATGTATTTTGAGCTTCTCTGACACCAACACGAGTGCAAACCACCGCCCCTAGTAACTTAGAGATTCCCATATCATCAAAAGGCTCGAGGAGTGATAACATTTCTTTACAATGAGTGGTATCAGAAGTACATCCGTATCCTAGCTCACTGATGATATCAGGCAGGCTTATTTGCTTTCCAATTTTGGATAGAAGGGAGTCCAAATCATCATCTGGGCTACCAATGCACATCTCTGTATATCTGTACAACATAAAGAAAGCAAAGAAAAAGTGAGAATAAGGCAACCTGATACATAGAACAAACATATATAAAAGAGGCAACTCTGAAAACCTCAAAGAATTTGCTCGATAACTATTGGCTTGCTGAAGTGGGACAGGAAAATAGAATGGCCCTTCTTTGACATTTAATAGGGAAACAATGTTAGTAAAGGAGTCCATATTCTTTGACAGCCCTTCAGTCTGGAGAAGAAACACAACAATCTCTTGGATCCGTTCATTTGATACAGAATGAGCATGGTTTGAGCATAACTCCTCAATTTGAGCAATTGCAAATTTTCTCCCTGCATAGAAAGAATCAGATAAGCACATCAAGGAAATGAACTAATAGTTCACAAAGCAAATCTATTTCTATATATAAAAAAATGTTGCCGAAATCCAACTATTTACCTTCCAGATTCAAGTCTGGATTCTCAGAATCTGAGAGAGCAAGTCCAACTCCAACCCTCTCAGCTGCAGATAACTCAAGTTCATTGGACAGTGTTTCAAGGAACCCATCGCTGACAGGTATCGCCCTCAGTGCTTCACAGAAACTGGTGCTGAAGTAGGGTTTATTCACACAATATCTGAAGATGATAGCTATAAGATCATGTTTCAAATTCTTTGCCCCACCAATGTTCAAGAGCATTTCATCCACACAAACTTGAAGCAACAAAACGCACCCATCAGGGCTACAATCCACAAGCTGAAACAATACCAATAATTAGCAAGAAACATGGTAAGAGTATCTTCAGAGTTAAGGATACATACATGTTCAAGTTAAAAAGGAGATTATATGAAAACCAAATCCTCAAAAACCATACATTACCCATAACATTAGTTGTGTCTCTAAACATTGGGTCAACAGTGGGCAGATTGTACAGAAACCCTAGATTAATCCTGACACTAGAGTTAATTCTAAGCACGGGATCAAATCAACCATGGGCAGATCGTTTGCTGGATCCTGACAAGCAAATTGCGAATCGATCCTGCAAGGCGTGCTCGACCATAAAGAAACACGGAAAGCTTTGTCTACGGTTGGGGTAGGCAACTGATGCTGGAGTATTATTACCTGGGAGAGCTCGCGATATATGGGGTCGAAGGTGGAATCCTCGGCGCCCTGGATCAGGGCGCGCATCTCCGCGGCGACCGCGGGGTTGAACGGGATCATCCCGCCGGCAGCAAGCGGTGAACGAGGGCGGCGATGCTAGCTAGGGCGGCGGGATCGCTGCTGGTTTCTGCTTATGCAAGCGCCAGGCGGACTGGCGGAGAGAGCGCAGGCGAGGCGAGGGTGTCGCTGGGTCGCTGGGTCTGGCCGTGACGTCCTGACGATGACTCGAGTCGAGGAAGCCAAAATGCGAAATGCAAATGCCAGTGGGGAGTAGGCCTGGCGGGCCGCGTTTCACAGATGTTGCTCGCTCGCTTTGCCTGACATTTTACTTTTTTTTTTTGGCAAATGACCCTCCCTCAAACTTCATTCATCATCAATTTAGGATTAGGACATGTACAACTCGCCCTGCTAATGGGCTGGTTGGAAATGGGCTGGTTGGAAATGGGTTGAATGGGTTGGGTTCTAACATGGGGTTTATTTGGGTGGGTTAGTATGGGTTTCAGATCTAATGGATTGGGGTGGGTAGGGTTAACAACAAATCCGAGTTGGAATGGGTTCATACTAACAGCTTCGATGGCGGCCTGAACACCGCAGGCAAAATCGGCGGCGTCGACTGAGCCGAACACGAAGGCGTTGACGCAGGTGACAGAGACGTGCGGTCATGATGCGCGTCCTCTTCCTCAGCTCCGACGACGCCGACGAGCGCCCAGGAGGGTTCAACGATCGCATCTCGTCGGACTTGCAAACGATGGCGGCGCGGCAGCTCCAGCGTCTCTGCTTGGTGTTCGCACCGGCGACACGTAGTCTTGCTCGAGCGGTCGGAAGGAAGAAGCTGTCACACGAATTCTGCTTCCGGATAAACTTGTTGCTACAAACAGCAACGAAACAAATGGCGACGGCGGCGATCCATATCATGAATCATCGACGTCGTCCCCTGCTTTTGCTGTTGTCGAGAAATTGACTTTCCCTCAAATCGGTTGCGCACTGCCGTCTCACCGCGGCTGGCGGCGGCGACTCGAGACGCGCGGCCCGGATCCCTCAAGACGACCTTGCTGCCCACCAGCACGGCTGCACCACCATGGCTGCTGCTGGGTCACTGATTAGCTACAACAATGACAACGATGCGATGCCAACCTTCACCTTCCCGCCACGCAATACCGTACAAGGATCCAGCGCTGTGATCGGCCACAGAGAAGAGCCGAGCTTCGCAATGCCATGACAGCGCCGATTTGGTCACGGTGGCGGCGAGGCATTAGGGTGTTGAACCCGCTTCCGTGGGCTGGGTTGGGGCAGGTTATTTGCTCTGATTTCGTGGGCTGGGTTGGGGTGGGTTATTTGCTTCGATGTTTGGGTTGGGTTGGGTTGGGTTTGGAAACAGCTTGATAGCCTGCTAATCGGGGGTAGGTTAGGGGTGGGTTCATCCCCATTAACAGGGCGATGTACAACCAAGAAAAAAGCTGTTGTCTGCAAGTTAATGCTATTGTGTTGCTAACTCACAAACAAACCAAAAAATAGCTAACACAAGATAAACCATATAACAGCAGGCCCACATGTTCAATTAGTTGACACCCAAAAGTAAACCATACAACAGCCTGTACATACCAAGGCAACATGGCACAAGCAAAAGACATGTTATAACTTACAAGCAAGCGATCAGCATGTTACTAACATAAATAGCAAATTTTCCTTGTTGTCCAGAAAATCATCATGGCTTTCTCCTTTTTCCTACTACTAGTATGGCCAGATATATCAATTCAATTCTAGTGATCTGAACAATGGGAACAAGGAGCTGAAACATTCAATAGATATTCATTCGGTATGCACTGCGAGCATGGCCTTTGGTCACTTGAGAGGGAGGGGCATAGTCAACATTGTTGCTCCTCCTTCCTCAGCTCCGGCCCCTGCACTAGCTGCCCTTCTCCCTCTCCAATGACCACTGTACATGGCCCTCCCTCTCAGGCGGCGTCCCTCTTTCTCCACTCCGGCGGTGGCTCTTGTCGATTCAGTCAGGTCACAGGTAGAGCACCTTGAGAGGAGCACCATACAACACTGGTAATAACAAAAAAAGAAGGTTAGGTGGTAACAAAACATACCTACCATAAAAAAGGAGGTTAGGCGGTAACAGAACATATCTACCATAATCTCACATCCTTTGTTCCTTCCCAGAACTTCCTCCTTCTCTCAATTTCCTATCCAGTTTGTCGTAGCCTTCTGAATCCCTTCCAGATTAATCTGTGACACTTATCTGCGGCCTACAAAGCACAACATTTAAGAAAAGTATGAGGACCCAATGAACAAAGCTTGGATAAAGACATGCAATAATGGTCCATAGCTTGTCTTAAGATTAGATATGATAACATCAAATCATATATAGATTCTTCCTATAACGAATCAATGCATGAAGTATATTGTGGTCCATACAGCTACACAACAAGCGAAGATGGAAGATATTAGGCTTTTTTTGGCCCATGCAATATCTGGCAATGAAAAAGAACAAGGTGTCACATGCTCCATGTGCTAATATCTTCATATACTCTCTGCTATAGACCGTTTGATATTCCAGCACTCTATTTCTCTACGTACTTTCTATTGTTCGATCCAGTTCCTATATGTTTTCTCAATCCAAATGTTATGCATGTACTAGGAACCAATCAGGTATCAACAGCCGCAACTTTTATGGCTTCTTCTACAGTAAATTGAAGAGTTGCAGCTGCAGATAAACACAGCACAGAACAAGCTAATGTCTTCATATTGTTGCAGTCTAGCATCATGTCTAAGTACTGAAGAATGAATGTTCCAATTTCTTAGTGGTGAATTGTTTGATGAACCGAAAGCCAGTGACAAGCTTTACTTTTTACACATCTCTTAACAGCTATGTACCCAATGAACCAAAGAAATTAAAAGGAAAAAGAAATACATTTGGTTTTAAACTTTAATTGGTAGGTCCTTGGTAGATTAACTATCAAAAACAATTCTCCAAATGGCGAGTTTACGAAGATAGGGATAAGGTATGTTGATTGTTGGAGGTAAGTTAAAGAATATTAAGGTACATTTGTAACATACATTTTAGGGGGGATATTTAATATAATTTGCTTTGTGCCTTATATTAGTAATGCTCTTTTAAACAATATTTAGTAGTGCTTCAAAGATAAGGAGGTGGGAGCTTTAGAAAAGTTATTTAGGCAATGGCACAAAAGCACGACACCAAAAATACTGTTTATTGTTGCAAACATGACAAATGTGGTGAAGTCCTTGCGCTAATGGAGTTAAAGCCTTTGATATTATGCTATCAAGATTTACTCTCTCCGTTCTAAATTGAATTCATTATAGTTTTGTTTTAGTCAAATTTGTTGATCAAGTTTATTGAAAAAATGCACAAACACCTACAACATCAAAGTTGGTCTATTAGATACATGGTTCGGTATCAAATATAAGAGTACATTAAGTCGTGGATTAGACCAACTCAGGCGGCTGGCTACACCCAATCGATTAAAGAATGGCTTCGTGGGCCCAAAAGGCCCTTCAGCAGAAGGCCTTAGGATAATCTATGTGTATGGATATGGTACAAAATAGAGGAAATTATTTCCTTGACCCTAAAAATTGTGCTACTCAGTTTCTTGGTCTTTTTCTCCTTGAACTTCTTTGTCTGGCCTTTTTTTTACTTCGTGTTGTTAGTCCGATGGGCTAAAGGTGCTAATATGTACACGAAATGACTCTTATAGAGACAAGCATCTCAAGACGCTTATCTCTAAGTTTTAGAGACGAATGCCTCCTGTTAATAGCATTTTTCAGAGATGAACATCTCATTGTCCACCTCTGTAGATCTATTTTGGGAGGCGAGAGGCAAGTTTTTTTTTTATTTTCTCCATAAATATAATGGTCGCCTCCATAAACCAATATTTAAGTTTCAGGTGCCTCCATAGATAAATGACCGTCTCCGTAAATTGGTATTTTGGGCGACATAAATTATATGCCCGTCTCTGAAAATAAAAGGAAATGTCGTCTTTTTTTTTTTGGTAGTTTTAAGGTAACATCTCTAAAAATGGCTATTTTAATGGCGTGACGTTAAGTGGCCCGCCTTCTCTGTTAATTGATGTTAGGAGGCATTTTTTTGTAATCTCCTAAGTTAGATGTTCATCACCGAATATAATTACGTGTTAGCTACAGCACTGCACGGGTCGAGTCGCACAGCACCTAGTATCCAAATTTTTTTGAGACACTCGCATTTTCTGTCCGCTTCCGGTAATCCAAATGTGTGTCATGTAAAGTTCTTTTTTGTGGTAGTGATTATTATGAACGGATTCCAGCTATATACCCCGAAGGAAAATTTTGGGGAACAAGTCCATCGGTGTCATGTTACTCCCACATGGGGCCTTGAATTGAGTACTGATATGATGCCCCATGATGATATAGCAAAGAATTTACAGTTGATCGTGTAGAAATGATAGCAGAACTAATGATCCGGCCTCCTGTCGTCCAGAAGGATGCCTGCAAGATTACAGGATATTACTCTTCACTGCTACACATATTACGACCTCGCGACGAGATGCCTCATCAGGATAGTTCAATTAAAGCGCAATAGGACGTACAGTGATGACGACTTCTCTTCGGCCCCAAAAGAAATCGCCGTGCGAGTGCGACCATGCCCAGACGGGCAACATGGAACCCCGCCAAATCGGGGAGCAGTACTCCGTATGCCGTAACCAGGTCCAGGAGCACCAGAGGCCAGCCGCGTCGGGCCTCCACTCGATGGCTATCAACCCACCCACCGGCCGGGCCGGCTCCATGCACGCTAGCTGCTGCCGACACAGCAATGAGCGATATGATGCAAGCAGGGCATGCACGCTAGTAGGAGTAGCTAGCTGCGAAAGTACACTGGCCGTGTCTCTGTGTGCCGAAGAACCCTTCGATGGAGCAGCAGCCAACCAAAGGCATTTCCCTGCTTGCAAAAATCGCGGGAACGAAACAGGACTGGCCACTGGAGTCGCTTGTACTATGATGGCCACGGTGATTGGGAGATGTGGCTGCTGGCGCCAACGTGGTCTGCGGTCATGTGGAAGGCGAGGCCGCTACGTGCCCGCCTCCTCCTCACAAAGCCCTAGGCCCCTACGTGCCGTGCCGTCCCTCTCGCTGCCCCCCCGCCTAGCTCTCACCACGGTCCTATCCACGCCAGCCAATGTCAATCTCCTCCGGCCTCATACGCAAGCACAAGAGCGAGCGAGCGCGCACACGATGCTGCCGTTGCATGGCTCCGCCACACACATCCCGCGCGTGCCGTAACCGTTATACCCACCACACCCGCCGCTGCATAAGTATCTCCGCCGGCGGCTCCCCGTGCGATCCAGGCCCGGCCGCGTGCGTGCGTGCGGCGACTGCACCATACCCGCAGATCGACCTCGGTAGCGCGCGCCGCCCCCGCGCCCGTGTCGTCCCGCTGTCCGCCACGACCGTCGTCGTCGTGTCGATCGATCCTTCGTGCAGCTAGCAAACTAGATAGGTGCAGACTGCATCAGTGCGTGACGACGTGAGGATATATCAGCCACGCACTGCACGCGATCGCGAGGGAGATGAACAACAACCAGTGCGTGCCGAGCTGGGATCTGGACGACCCGGAGGCGGTGGTAGCTGGCGGAGGCGGCCGCCTAAACCATCATCAGCAGGTCTCGACGACCGCCGCCGGCGGGGCGTTCGCTCCCGTCGTCGCGCCCATGTCGGACCAGTTCTATGAGGTGGCGGAGCTGACGTGGGAGAAGGGCAACATCTCCTCGCACGGGCTGGGGCTACTTAACCGCCCGGTGCACAAGCAGTACCTGCCCGCCGCGCCGCCGTCGTCGCAGTTGCAGGCCATAGGCGGCGGCGGATCGTCTGGGGACCGCGAGACGCTGGAGGCGGTGGTCGGCGAGGCGGCCGCGCGGTCACACTTCCTCTCGCAGCCGCAGCCGGTGCAGCACCAGGCTCCTTGGGTCGGTATTGTCGGCGCCGGCGCCGACGCCGTGGCGCGGTCCGCGGCGGACGCGCTAGTGCCGTGTGCCGCAAGGGTGGACGAGCAGGGGGCGGCAGAGGGAGGAGACGCTGGCGCCTCGAAGAGGAAGAGGCCACGCGTGGACGGCGTTCTGGTGTGCGCCAGCCAGGGGAGCACCGCCGCCGCGCCCGGCGGCCGCCGCGGCGGCGAGAGCGCGCTGCTCACGCTGGACGCCGCCTGCGGCACCGGGGCCGATGACGTGTGTGGCTTCACCTTCACGATGACGACCAACAACTCCACGTCCCTGGAGCGCGACGACAAGGGCTCCCCGGACACTGAGAACACCAGCATCGGTGGAGGGGCCAGTGATTCTCGCTGTTTCAGCCGTCGGTCACAGGCAAGCTAGCAGCTTATAATAAGTAATTCACCTGCAGCTCATCATCATATTTATATATATGCACACCTCTAGTCTCTAGCTTACCTATAGCTTCATGCACTTCACATCTGAATCGCTCGATGCTAAATACCTACTGGTGCTACATGCATGCAGAGTGGCTTGTGTTATATTTCAGCTATAATAAGCTTATTTTTGTGTGATTTGCATATTATGTATATTCTAATTACAATATGGTTATTTTTCTATGCATGTGTCCGTGCACGCATGCTTTGTGGCAAAATAAATAAAGAGAGACGGCTTGTGCGACGAAGGGGAGAACGTGGTGGTCAACGGGGACGAGGCGATGAGGTCGTCGATTTCCACCAAGAGGAGCAGGGCTGCTGCGATCCATAACGAATCTGAGCGTGTAAGACCCCCTTTTCCTGTAGCCATATCATACACGAACATGGATATAAGTTGTAGGTGAAATAAAATGCATGGTCCAGAAATATGCTACATGCACATTTCCTGTAGTTTCTTGTCGAGAGCGCCCAGCCTTTTCTGATTGCAAATAAAATCATGATGGGCCATATGTCAAACAGTTCTATATTACTTGTCGCTTTTAGTAACCACTTAATATACTGCGTCAGATTTATTTGCTCCGACAACACATAAGGGCTAGCTTGTTCAGTGGACAAGGGATTTTGATTACTTTGACAAATTTTGGTCAATCATCTAAAATTTGGCTTGATGTCCTCCTCGTTTGGCCACCTTAATTTTTTTTGGTGGCCAAAGTTGACCGCACCCATGTCCACCAATTTGGTGAATAATTAAAATTTAGCCATACTAATTTTTGGTTTGGTTAGAAGGTGCAAGCATTTTGAGGCGATATATTGGTTTGAGAAATTGGGTGGTATGTCAATTTATCACTTGCTCCTCACTTTTTTTAAGTTTGTGAAATGAAATAGTTTGATCCACTATCACTAGCTTATTCCCTATAACCAAGTAAAATTTATTGTAATAAGTCTGAGGGATGAATCATTCGACCAAAATCCGTAAGAGATTATGAACTTATGATAGACCACCTAATTTTGGAGGGGCACCTCCATCAAATTAATAAGACAACGTTAACGGTTTAGAATTTTAATCGACAAGTTCCACTTTCTTTAGTTGTCAAGTGCACATGTAAATAATTTTGTCATTATTGGTATTTTTAAAAAAATACAGTAAAGATGTAGATCTTATTTATGCGCACGCACACTCATGTGGTTCTGTAAGTATACACATGCTACCTTTATGAGCACACATATGAGAGAGTAGCTATCGATATGTCACATCACTTATATCACAAAAACCATAATTAGCTGAAAATGCGGAACCAGACTGAGTTAAGCTTAAGCGTCATCATAAGTTGTCTATAGAACTCTTCACCCAATAATCCTTGCTATTACCGTATGCTTTTCAACAAGGTAGCCTAATTAAGAATAAGAAGGTGTAGCCTAATTAAGAATAAGAAGGTATTCTGAGGAAAATCCTAAAACGTCATTCCCGTGTACTTGCAACTACATATGTGGAATCAGATTCCGATAGATGGTTTTTCCTTCTTGCGAAATGATCCGCTGATAGAGGTCGATAGCACGTTGCCAACATCATCCTTTTTTGAGTATCAAAAGAGAATATCATCCTTTTTTTCACGGCAGGGAGTAATACATGATCTAGGAATGACGGCGTTTCGAATATGTCTTAATAGGGACAGACGAACCAACATGTGTTCGCGTTTGTTCACTGTTATTACCATTTTGGCTTTACGCTGCCGCACCTCACGGTCACGATTTTGCTATGTATAGGATAAGTTCCACATAGCTATCACACATTCACACTGTTGAAAACAGCTTTTGTGACCTTTTATTAATCGTCAAAAAAAGAGAGAGACGCGTCAATGTTTCGAAGCTTCCCAGCGAGACAGTGACTGTTGGCTGCGGACTCGAAATAAGATGCAATACGCCTTAATTAGCATCAGTTTCATTTGACGTCTATGACGCCGCACTTTCTACCAGTTCCTTCAGAGCCTTTTGTTCTCCTTTAAATTCCTTGAGAACCTTGTGCTCTTGTTTGAGAATGAAAGGACGCTCCAACTTTCAACTTCGTACTGTTGTCAAAAAACAAACTTTCAGCTTGGTATATATATATGGCGAATAACTAGTCGACAATGCCGTTTTTCCCCGTTCCCCTCTCTCCGCTAGGGCTACAGTGCAAGAGAGGCGAAAAGGGGGCGAACTCGTGCTCCCGCCGGCGACGTCGCCGATCCCCTCCGTCTCTGGCGGCCCTTGGGGCCTCGGATGCGTAGGGGACCGGTGGCTCTGCGATCGGCGGTGTAGTTTAGGTCCTAGAGTGTCTAGGTATTGGTGTCCGGCGGCGGCGGCGACGTCATGGAATAAGGTACCTAGCTCTTCCCGTCTCAGCTGTGTTTTCTTCTGGCGCCGTCGAGGAGCTTGGGGTTTTAGAAGTCGGCGTGCTCGGCTGCCATGGTGTCTCGGTGAGGCGACGGTGGCGGCGGTGCGTTTTGGTGTTTGTCAGCGTCACCGGTTCGTTGGGCGTTCCCGTGAAGCGGCGGCTTTGGCGACGTATATGGGCAAAGGCACGAAGATAACTGTGGGTTTGGTGGTTCGTAGGCAAGCAGATTGAGCTTTGTTCGGCGTCGGTCCATGGCGACTTTCGATTCGAGGTCGACGGAGAATATGGCGTGGACCTGACTTATGGTCGTTCATTCAAATCTTCTGCTTCTTTGAGCGTATGAGTGTCTAAGGCGGTCTACCTCAAAGCCGCCATGCAGTGGAGCTTCCTTCAACCTTGGATTCGACGGCGGCGACGAAAATCGGCGACCGGCGACGGCGAGATCTGGAGGATTCCAAGAGAACGAGGTCCAAGGACCTGGTTGTAATTTCTTTTCTTCTTGAGGTCCTTTACCAAATAGGGTTGGACAGCTGTCTTTGGTAGCCTTCTATAGTGTACTCGTATTTGTACTATATTATTTTTTATATTAATACAGGTATACAATTCATATATATATATATATATATTTATGGAACGTATGCTATGCAAACCAGCCTCCTGTGTAAACTATGGAAACTCTAATCAAGACCACCGAAATCTAATCCGATGGCTAGAGGTGGAGGGGTTTAAGTGCTAAAATAACCCACCTTTAGGAATGAAATGAGTGGAGGGGCTTAAGTGTTAAAATAACCAACCCACCTCTAGCCATCGGATTAGATTTCGGTGGTCCTGATTAGAGTTTTCATAGTTTGCACAGGAGGCTGGTTTGCATAGCATACGTTCCCATATATATATGGCGAATATATGGCTTCTATATGGGCCTATATAGGCGGAAACCAATGCAGTTGTGTATGTCTTCAGTTGGGCCAACACCTTTTGCTTGTTATATCTTGTGTGTGTTTTGTTTCAGAAACGAAGGGACAGGATCAACCAGAAGATGAAAACGCTGCAAAAGCTCGTCCCGAACTCGAACAAGGTGAGACGACGATCGCGACTCGATCATCTGACAACTCGAAGGGACAGGATCTGTATGTATGTATAACTAAGCGTGAAATCCGACACGTTGCTTCTGGATGAATGAAGCAGACAGACAAGGCGTCGATGCTGGACGAGGTGATCGACTACCTGAAGCAGCTGCAGGCGCAGGTGCAGGTGATGAGCCGGATGAGCAGCATGATGATGCCCATGGGCATGGCCATGCCGCAGCTCCAGATGATGGCCCAGATGGCGCAGATGGCCCAGATGGCGCAGATGGCCCAGGGCATGATGAACATGGGCTCCCTCGCCGCCCAGCCGAGCTACGCGGGCGTCACGCCGCCCATGATGCACCCGCCGCCGGCCCCCTTCGTCCCCATGCCCTGGGCCGACCCTGCCGCCGCCGCAGCAGCCACCGCCACCACCTCCTCCAGCGCCGCCGCCGCCGCCGGTCCAGCAGCCACCACCGCCTCGCTCCCCCAGCAGAACGCCGCCGCCGCCGCCGTGCCGGACGCCTTCTCCGCCTTCCTGGCTTGCCAAGCGCAGCAGAACGGACAGGTACGTATGCAAACCGTATCCATCACGTGCGAACGATGTCTCTGAGTCTGACCGGCACGAATGTACGTATATGTGCAGCAACAACCGGCCGGTAGCATGGAGGCGTACAATAGGATGGCGGCGCTATACCAGAAGATGAGCCAGCTGCAGCAGATGCAGAGCGAGCCCGCTAGCAACCCGTCCAAGCAGTGAGCGTGACGTACGTATGTAGAACTGTTTTCGTGTACATAACTACATATTGTTTGCTCGAAACCGTGTTCTTGCTCCTTTGATCGCATTTGTTCAGATTTGTTCTTCTTGATCGACTGATGAGCCCGGAGTCATGTAATATAATACTGTAGAGGTGAAATCTGTCGACGCGGTACCTAACATCGTATTTATTGTTTTTGGCCGGTCTAGCCTTGTATAAGTGACCACGCGTTGTGCAAGAGCTGAGCAGTTTTTTTTTTTTCAGTAAGAGCTGAGCGGGTTTTGCACTGGTATGTAGTCGAACAAGTGATGAGGGCGATGCCAGGTAGTAGTAGCATGTACATACAGTACTAAAAAGACTTAAATGAGTGCAGATTAGAGATATCAACCCAACCCACGTACGACTCAAGACCATTTATCCTATCAGATATTTTTAGCCCTTAGTCGCAAAAAAAGAAAAATATTTTTAGCACTCGCGATTTTTTCTGTTTTGCGGCTGCCAGAGGCTGACCGAGAAAGTGATGAATTATTCGCTGGGCTCGGTGGATCGAGTTGCTGGGCCGTCAATCAGAGACGCGCACTAAGCTCAGGGTCTCGTCTCAGCTCTGCCTTGTCGATGGCGTTGCAATGGATTCGCCGCACACATGGCCACCAGCAATAGGCTGCATCACGACATGGGAAAGAGACGGTAGCAGGGTGCCGTACTGGCTAGTCGACGCCGGGTACAGGACGCTGCTGCAGCCTTTTGACTCTATCGGGCTTGGCACCGACCGCATCGGCACCGGTCCATGTAGGCGCACATGCCGCGGACCGCGCGGAAACATCTCAATCCCCCGCGGATAAAGAAAAGGGCGAAGGCGAGGGAGAAAAGGTGCCGTCCCAAATGTTTCAAAGAAAAGACGGGAGATGGTTCAAATCTAAACTATCGACTGAAATTTTATAATAAAACTTGGCTTGTATTATATTAAAACTTGGCTTGTATTGAAACTTGGTTGAAATTTTATACATGATAGGCCTTGTTTAGATGGGGGCGGAATTGGTATTCTGTATAGTACCGTGTCACATCAGCGTACTGTAGTATTTTGTTTGTATTTAGTAAAAATTGTCCAAACTTTGACTAATTAGGCTCAAAATGTTCGTCTCGTAAAGTACAATAAAATTGTGCAATTAGTTTTTGATTTCATCTACATTTAGTTCTCCATGTATATACCGGTATTTTGATATGACAGGAAATATGAATTCTGCATAGGCCTTGTCTAGTTGCCGGAATCGGGCGGCCGATTCGGCAAAGCTACAGTGCCGTTGTACTGTAGCTTTTTTGTTTTTATTTGCTAATAATTGTTCAAACATTGATTAATTAGGCTCAAAACGTTCGTCTCGTAAAGTACAACAAAACTGTACAATTAGTTTTTGATTTCATCTATATTTAGTACTCCATGTATTTGCCAGCATTTTGATATGATGGATAATAGGAATTCTACATAGTGAAATTTGGGAGTGAATTTGGGGAACTAAACAAGGCCATAGTAAATTTGGTGACAAAATTAGGCATCTAAACAAGGCCATACTAAACATATTTCCCTTTTTTTTGCCACAGAAAGAGGATTATATTAAAACTTGGCTTGTATATCATCAAATTATATTATAAGATCTTTCCTAGTAACTTCCCATGATGTGGTCAATCCCCTAGACATACAGAGCCTTGTTGAGTGTATTCCTATGTTAAGTTTAGCGATCAACCTTAAAATATTGGGCATTGCCATAAAATGCAATATTTTAGAACCAATCTAAAAACCTATGAAAAAACTTCGACAGTTGAATAGTCGGATACAACATAGGCTGTGGATTTATCACTGACTCATGTTGATGTATAGACATCTGATTTCCTATATGCGAGTGATGTTTGTCGATGACCTAGAGTAACTGTCCTCGAAGGGAGCCCAGAAATGTCCCCCTCCTTACAGCTAATGGCTACAAATTGATCCTCTAACCATTAAATTGATGACCATAACAAAGACCTTGTTGTGATCATTAATTACCAACTCTTGACCAAGTTATCGATCCTAGCCCTCTTAATAGTTTGGTCAAAGAAAAGTGAAAAGCCCTGCCACTATCAAAGTGCCTTCAACAACTAGGCACATTTGGACACTATTGTGTCTTTATGTATCTTTCATACATTTTCTTGTTCTATAAGACGATCTAATCATCGTAGCCAAGAAAACCAAGCAACTTTGACGCAATTCTTTGTTATAAACCCTACGACACAAATTCAGTCGCATATTCTTATGTTGATCAATCATCAAAGCCCCAACTAGGGGTATTCATACGTCCGCCGTCCTCATTGCATTGTCAGTGGCCTTGATCAACTAATCAAGTGCACTTGAAATTTTAGTTCTGGCTCTATTTAAAATGTGATCTTGTCTGATTTAGTGTATCCGAGATTCTAAAATTATTTTCTATCTATTTGATCAACTTTTCTCAGAGTAACTCATGTGTGCATCAAAATGTTCTTGACTCTAACTTTGATCAAGCTACTAACCTTGACCACTTAATAGTATGGGCAAAGATAAAGAAAGACCTCAACACCAGGTCTAAGTGCCCCCAACTCAAAGTCCGTACTTAGATATACTACCGTGTCTTTAGTCTTGATGAATATACTTGGTCCACATGCCGATTCCAATTACTGGACGTCCAAGAAGACAAAGTTAGCCACAAATCCTTGTGATCAATTCCCCAAAATTGAACTAGGGGCCTCAACCACCGTGTTTAGTGGTTCTTAACCAACCAGTAGCCGCACATTCCTGGCAAACCTTAGGCGGCACTTGCTGTAGACAACAAACGGTGCCCAAACTCAATTTGCCATAACTTAGTTAAAGTTTGGCTACCAAACAACTCTATTTTGGCACTTGTTAGTCAATGCCACAACACTTAACCTTAGTAATGGCAACCTGTGGTAATAAACCGAACAGACTTTAAGATCCTAACACCTTAATTGTATGATACTTGAATCTTTTGTTGATTTGGAATGGCCCAAGAAGAAATAATTATAACAAATATACAATGTAACCTAAACAGCAACAGAAGAATTATAGAAATGATTAGAATTCAAGCCACCTAATTTGCTCTCATCACCCGCTGGTTCCACATGGTGGTGGTGGTGGTGGTAGTAGTGTAAAGATGAGCAGGCTATGGACGAAGCAATTTTGTATATTTTATTTTGGAAAGGAAAAGAAACTGAATCAAGCACTTGTCCATGACACAATCACACAATGCAGCATCATACGCATCGAGAACTGCACGTTGCATTGCCGGCTGTCTCCCGAGCGCCGATCCGGCGATGCTGCGCATCGTGCAAAGATAAGATGCCGCCGGTGCTGGAGATCTGGATCAAGGACGCTGGACGCCACGCCCGCCCACGCGCATCAATAACTCGAGCCGGGCAGCCGGCACGCAGCAACGCGGGACAGCTAATGAGGTTTGAAAAGGCCGGACCGGCGGCGATGGGATGGCTTTGGCTGCACGCGCCTTGTCAATCGCTGCGGGCTCCGGCGTCCGGCCTTCGCCTCCTCCCTCTCCTCCGTCTGTTCCCTTCACTGGGTGCTGGCCGGCGCGCGCTTTGCTGCCTTTGAAAGGCCCCAGTGAAAGGCTATCGGTGGCGGCTAGGATGACAGGATAAAAAAGAAATAGTTTTAGCAGGCTAGCAGCAGCAGCAGCAGCTACTAGGAGCTTAACTTTATAGAAGGCCACAATCACGATCGCACTGCATGCAAGTGAAACTGTTAGTGGTAAAGGGTAAAGGACGTGCCGGGTGGTCGGTGGGTGATTTGATTAGTGTAGTGTAGCCGCGTGCTTTTACCACTTTACCGGCAACCAATCATGTCAGTAACTAACAGGTGGAATCTGCGCTGAGCCACTTCGCACAAAAGCAGCAAGCCGGTGTAAGTGAAATGCAGGCGTGTCGGTCCCGGACAGGTTTTCAAATTTACCGCGCGCGGGAAGACAGCCGCCGCCTCTAAGGCCTCATTTGCAAGGCGGGAGTTTTTGCTGCTTTGTACCCCTGGTTTTCTATGAAATTTGTATTATGAAATTTCTGCATTCTAAGGGGGAGGACTGGATTGGAACGCGGGAGATTCTGCTGATTTCTACCCCTGGTTTTCTATGAAATCTGTATGAGATTCTTATGAAGTTTCTGCATTCTAAGGGAGAGATAACTGTGGAGTGCATGTGCATGCGTTTCGTTTCAGCACAGCAATGCCGAATGCTCAAACCAAATCATCCACTCAGAAAAAGAAAATGCACATAAAAAGAGAGGGAAAAGAAAAACAGGGGAGCTCAGATCCACTCGGGAAATGGTGTTTACACATTACAATATACTTTTGGATTAATCACCGATCGGAATGAGGATGAAGATGATGATATATAAATTACTTATAAAGCGACAGTGGGCGGGAGAGCGTACCTTGCACGCCTGCCTCCTCCATTTTCCCACACGGCTTAGTTTTTTCCTTTGCTTGCCGGCTTGCAATCAGGTCCACGCATCATGCACATGCCAGGCAGCCTTACAAGACCCAAACACTCGCACATGACGCCTGACCTAAAAGCGCGCCCCCAATGCAATGCAAAAGGACCCAAGATCATGATACAACCCAACTGCAACGACACGATGACCGACCAGAGACACACCAAGGACGCCGGCGGCGACGGCGACGGCGACGACGACTAGCCGTTCCGTTCCGCCGTACCCGTACTTGGTAGTAGCAGTAGTAGTCTAGTGCATAGTAGTAGTACTGTAGTGATGATAACTGCCGAGTAGTGCCCCCCAGCCAGCGCCAGCTCCACTCCAATTGCGGGCTGGTCCGGGCCGGGATCCAATCAGCTGTACTGGACGAAGGAGCGGTAGAAGGTGTTGGGCCTCCAGTTGGCCGGGATGACGTTCTTGGCGACGAGCGTCTTGCCGGACTCGTTGCGGATGCGGATGGAGAAGGGCGCCTGCATGCGGTGGTTGGTGTCCATGCGCCAGATGGAGCCCCAGGACTCGCGCATCGGCGTCCACCGCCCCGTCGGCGGCCCGTGCGCCGTCTTGGACTCCATCAGGTCCACCTGCACCACGTCGCCGTCGCCGTCCTCGTACTCCACGAGCACCGCGAAGTAGACGGGGTTCGAGTACTCCTCCACGTGGAAACCGATCTTGAGACCGGGGAACTCGCACGGGATCCTGCAAAACATTACACATGCGCCGGCCAATTAGCAGCCTAATCCTACTCCAAGTGTAGTGTAAGCATTCAGGAATGCCTCCTCTGTAGTGTTTTGGCGTGGGCCCAACCAACACCACTGCTGATGCAGCTGGCGGTGGTCGGTCGCCGGCGGTGGCGTGTTGCAACAGTGGACCGACGCAGATACAGACACGTTGGGGCTGCAAAAGGGGTGCGCCCCACTAGTTGCCAAAAACGAGCATGCTGGTGGCGCCGTGCCGCAGCGCAATAAAAGCGGCCTTTGGCAGCTGCGCCACTTTGCCGCACATGCCGGTGTCCGGCGAGCGGCTGGCCGGCAGCAGTAATGTCAGCGAGCGGTTGTTGGATTCACGACGCCTCCCTCCCTCCGTTCTCCCACCACGAAATTAAACGGCAGGTAACAGTAACTACCGTTGCTACCAGTCAAAATTCGACAGCTAGCTAGCACGCTACCGCGTCTACTTGCAGTAGTGGCAGCACAACAGAGCACAAACCTGGTGAACTCGATGTCGATGATGCCGGAGTGGCGGAGCTTGTCGTTGAGGCCGGGCTTGGCCAGCCTGCCGAACGCCGTGCCGCTGAGGTCGAAGTGGTACTTGGACACCGGGTAGTAGTTCATGTCCGTGATGATCACCGTCTCCGCCTTGCCGGAGCAGGATTTGTCCTTGGTGCACCGGATCTGCGTGCGTGATCCGCGGCAAATCGCCGAAAAACGTCAGCTACTAACTTCTACTACTACGGGATCAAGCAAGAGTCAATGTACAGGAATAAATGGCACTGTCACGGAGATCGAGTGGGACGCGGGCACATGCACGCGGGCCCCACATGCAGCCAGCTGCTGTGCGGCTCCGAGGACCCGGACTGGACTGGACTGTACGGGTAGCGTCCTACTTTAACAGTTACTACTACTCCAGCTAGTGCATTAGAGATTTTTTATGGCGCTTTTAATATTCACTCTTAGGACAATTGCTTTTTTTTTTAAAACAAGTGGAGCACTAGTAGAATTGTTTTTCCAATAAAGAAAAGTACAAATATGTGCTTCAGATAGAGGTGTCGGTAAGTAAAAACTGCAAGTACTGCTGTTGTTTTTACTGTCGAAGAAGAAAGAGTAGTACCTTGTAGCAGGATCCGCAGCCCTTGCCGTCCTTGAACAATGGCTGGTTGCCGCAGGACCCCATCCTCATGAAGGGGTACTGGTCGGTGTGCTTGAAGCCGCACGCGCCACCTAGCAAGGCACGCAGTACGTTTCGTGAGCCGCATTGCCACCAGACGGCACCAAGACAACCCAAGCACGCGGGCCGTGAGGCCTGACTGAGGTGGAAGATAGAGCAGAGGAAAAAAAAAAGATGGATCTAGGAAGAAGAATGCCTGACTGAGGTGCTCTACTAGCTCACCGTTGTCGTCGGGGCCGGCGCCGTTGGGCTGGCCGTACCAGGTGGCGCGCGCCTTCTGCCAGGGGCCCCAGTACACGGCGGCGTCGCTGGTGGTGAAGTTCTCCGCGCCGGCGCCGCCGACGTCAGCGGCGTCGAACTGGGCCTCGCGGCACTGGCCTCCTCCGGCGAGCAGGGCCAGGACCACGAGCGCCGCCGCCGCGGCGGGGAGGGAGGAGGAAGGGGAGCCCATGCCCGCGCCCTTTTTCCCCGTCTCAGCTGCAAGCAGTGGGCAGCTATGAGTGACCGTGAGTGAGTGGTGGGTGGTGGTGGTGGCCGTGGTGCCGTGTGGGCCTATTTATAAGCCCGGTGGCCAGATGGGCACCGGCACGCTAGCTTAGCAGAGGTCTGTACGCAGCTTGGCAGAGGGAGCGAGGGAGAACGTGCCATGTTGGGGCGCACATGGGCCTGGGCCTGCTCAGTCGACCCAGCCGGGGCCTTGCAGCCGTCCAAGCCTCCTCCTCCCTCTCCCCTTGCGCTCCGCTCATCAGCTCCTCACTGACTCTACTGCTAGCACAGTCGTCTTGCCACGGCAGCGCGTAATAAAAGCCGGCAGATGAAGGTTGGGGCCGGCCGGCCCTAGTTCGGTGGATGGTTGGACCGACGGGCGACGGATCGGCTCGCCGCTGGAGCTCCTTGCTGCCAGTGCCAATGCCAGTGCCAGTGCCAGTGCCGTGCCATGCCATGCCGCGGCTGAGGGGCAGGGACGGACGGATGGACCAGATCGAGCAGAGCGGAACAGGGCAAAAGGCTCGCGCTCCCACCTCGGCGGCCCGGAGCTTCTCCCGAGAAAGCTGACTTGTTCGGGCTGGCTGTCGGCATGTGCCAGCGCCCAGCTACGCCACGGGAAAGGCTCAGGGCTGACTAGTCTACGTACGAGTAGTTAGGCCTCGTTTAATTGCCCCCATTCGTTTGCTACCGTGCCATGCACCGTAGTAATTTTATTTTTTATTTACTAATAATTATTTAAATATTAATTAATTAGACTTAAAATGTTCGTCTTATAAAGTATAATAAAGTTGTGTAATTATTTTTTAATTTTATTTATATTTAGTACTCTATACATTTGTCGATATTTTAATATGATGAGAAATAAAAATTCTGTATAGTAAAATTTAAAGGTGAATTTAAGGAACTAAACAAAGCCATAGTTGGAATTGAAAACTACAGATTCCCGGGTGAGTAGGTGACCGTGTTCGATTACCTTCGTCATGGTTTGGCCGGTTGTCGCGAGCAAAATCTCCCGGAGATGGATGGATGGATGCCGGATGCGTGCTGGTGTACCTTTGTGTGGGAAAAGGGGTCAAAATGCAGCTCGGGGCACGGTGTCCCCTATTCCCACTTGACTGATTGGACTTGGCATGCCCGTTGGCACAACAGCCGTTACAGGGCTGCAAGGTTGCCAAGTGCCAACCAACTTCTTCTACAAACTACTACTACTTAACAGTAAGTAGTATATATAGCACTCACTCCGTATGAGATGCCTGCATGCATCGACTCAAACTAATCGGTGCAGAGTACAGTATAATCTGGCACTAGTACTCGCATTACTTACAGTTGGCATCTATAATCTGGCTGGAGATGCTTCCTGTAAGCACACGTCTAGGCAAAGGTTGCTCGCTGTTAGCCTGTTAACGCGTTGGGGGCCTGGGGCGCATCTAGTTCGTTCCCTAACAAACCCGCTCGTGTTCAGACAGCAAAAGTTTCATTCAGAACATAACAGCTATTAGCCTCTCTCGTCAGTGCCCAGTGCTCGCCGCCTAAACTCACCTTTCGCAACGGGCTGCGCTGGGCTTTGCACTGCATTGCTCTCCAGTTCATATCCTTATCTTTAGCGCAATAATAATTCGCGAACCCACACCACTAATTCCGCCCAAATTCGATGTGACAGATCGGTCGATTAGCGAAAGGAGGAGAAGAACCCCGCCGGGCCAGTGCCATGCGCCCAAGAGCAGAGCACAGCCCACGCCGCCTTTTTGACTCCTTTTGTCCTTCGTCTCCATGTCACCCCACATGCCCGTAACAGAAGGGAAGCCATATCTTTTGACTAGAAATTCATTTGGCTGGCAAACAGTATTATGCAGACAGTTTATTTGTCCCGAACGACGAATTAACTGAGCATCATGTATGCATGATGCCGTCATGAGCTAAGAGATTGGAACCTCTGACTCTTGGACTGCGATGGAATGGAAGTAACATCTCTATCTCTATCTATTAAAAAAGAAAATACAATTATAGGTTCATCAAATCTAGCAACCTTACGTTAAATAAATTATTTAAAAATAGTATGAGCTTTACATATTTACATATATATATGTCTATTATAATAAATCTAATGAAATGTATTTAGTATGATTAATATTGAAATCTTCTTATATGCTCTGTCCTTTTATTTGCATGTCATGTCTGTTCTAAGCTAAAATATTTTTTTTTATCTTTGACCATCAATTAAAAAAAATTTGTATAGGCTCATGGCATAAGATTTATGTTTTTAGATTCACTATGAAAATACTTTCATTAGACTTATTGTACAGTGTTCGGCAACGGCGAACGGACCAAATTCTACACAAACAGGTGGCTACAAGGCAAGACCGTCAGGACCTGGCGCCCACTGTCATCGCATTGGTCAATTGCAGCTCCATCTAGCGAGCCACGGTGGCTGTGGTGGCAACTGGAACAACCAAATTTCAGGCGGCCTATCGATATAAGCAAACCAAGAGTTTCTCACGATCTAGGACATTGTGAGCAACGTTCAACTCAATAACTTGGACGACATATGTTAGTCTAGCGATGGACCGAGGACGACCATTACTCTTCGCGCTCAGCTCATAGGTCCTTGCATTCGGCATCATATCCCAAGTTGCAACCACATTTGGAGAACTCAGGCACCGCTCGGGGTCAAAATATATTCCTATGGATAGCCGTCCAGCAACGCCATTGGGCGGCGGAAGATTACTGTTTCTTATACCATCAAGAGCTGGAAACAATTGACCATACTATTGACTCATGCTTTCTCATGGCAGGTGTGGTGGAACATCTTATTATCTATCATTAGTGCTAACACATCACCTGTTGAGGGCAAACCATGTTGGTATGGTGGACCTCAAGGCGAAACAGATGGACTGGTTACGAGTACCCAAATACATGGGTGCAAACTCATTGTTTCCTTTGGTCATATGGGAGCTATGGAAGAAATGCAATGGAAGGTGCTTTAGCAAAGCAGCCGCCTCAGTCCAATAGATCCTAGCCATCTTCAAGCAAAAGGCGGTTTGCTAGATTTACTGGGAACACCAACCTCGATAGTTTAATTTGTCACTAGTCACCAGACAGTCTTCGCTAGGGAGGGCCTGGCAGCGCTCATTGTAAACTTAATTCCTACCTAGTGCGCTTTTGATGGTGCGTCGTTGTAACTTAAGCAAGACTTTAGCGTATTCGAAAAAAAAAACTTGTGTAATATATATTTTTATAGGGTGCGATACTGCAAGAATTTTCAAAATGGGTGGTCATATTTGACTTAGGACATTCCTAATATGACATGTAAAAAAGGACAGAGAAGGGAGTCATTTGGTCAGACTCTACGAGTCTATGTAGTTTTGACTTAGAACCATTTTGGAATTGCTACCTTTCTAGTAGAACGGAGAGACTAGTACCTATACTATACTACCTATACTATAACTACGTAGCGCGATTTGTGGTCACGGTCCTACACTCCGAAGGGGCGCCGAGCGAACCCTATGAAAATTGGACCGTCCTCCTGGGTCGCTAGCTGCACGCAGGCGCGCACCCTCTGACCCGGCAGGCCGGCATGGGCAGCGACGAGACGACGCTTCAAGGACACGCACACGCCGGGCCCGGGGATCAGATCGGCATCGGCGAGCCACCACCACCAGAGACACCAGCTGCTGGCTTAGCACATTTCACCGGCTACACGATGATCAGATCGTCCGCCGGCCCAGACGCATCGATCACGGAATTGCATGCTTGGCTCGTGAGCATGTGTGTCGATCGGTTAGTTAGGTCACTTTTTGTGGCTTCTTTTTCGGGAACGATGGATCGATATGATCCGAGAGTGGGTAACCGTAGTGGGTGCAGGTGAGCCATGGTACGGCCCCCCAATTGATCATCGAGCAGATCGATCACACGCACCTAAACCTTCATTGCAACTCCCGGGGGCTCCGCAGCTGCAATTATGCAGGCTCACACACGCTGTTCTATCGCCACTGGCTGGCTAGAGACACACCAGTCACCTCGCCAGCTACCTAGTATGCGTAGTACGTATGCGTGCGTGAACCTACACGTACGGTTACAGAGTACGTCGCCACGCTCCACATTTGCGTAGTTCTATTTGGTTCAGATCTGAGTACCAACCGTCACCTTCAGATCGACGCAGGGTCTTTGGTGTACTCCAATCCGTCGCATGCGAGGACTCCTGCCGGTCGGCGGCGGCAATCATGCATGCAATGTGCAACACGCAAGGGCGCGCGGCCGTGTCGCGCGAATCATGCCACGGCCCTGTGCAGGCTGTGGCTACCATGCGTCCAGGAACGGTATCGATTCCAGTACTAAAATACTCACACAGCGCAAGTTCTGCACCCGGACGGCAATGATGCGCGGTGGCGGCACACGGGTACATCACTTGTACGTACACCGACCGCTAGTCTCCTGCAGTGGTGGATGTCAGTACTTGCTGCGGAATTATGTAACTGATCCATGGCGTGCCTCACTTGCTTAGCTACATGCCTCTCTCGGCCGTATGATTTCCGCAACAAGGCATGGCCAGCAGCAACCTACGCACGCAATGACTACACAACAGGATGACAGCTGTGGTTTAGACGACCACTGTTACAGTATTAGCAGCATCTGGGCTTCAATTCCTGAACATGTTCTCTGGCGCATGGCAGCTGTGGGACATGTATGATGATGATTGCGACGGCTGTGGAGAGAAACGAAAAGGAGAGGGAGGAGAGGCACGCACATGGCGACGGATGGGAGAGATACGCACCGCCGGATGAGTCGGCCACTTCATCCGCGAAAGCGGTGTTTTAACATGGCAGCGGGGCAGAAGATGATGCATGTGACGGCCAAACGACAATTCACATGCCGTCGCTCGACGCCGCCGCCGACGGATATGATCCATCTGCTAGCCATGGCGCGATTTGTCAAACTGACGTATAGGGTTCCCTGGTGCTGATCGATCAGCCAGCCTCTACGGTACGGTTAACAGCGTCCGGAAGTACACTTTAAACTTCAATTATCAATCTCTTTCGACTTTCTGTAAAGAGGCTGGCAGCAGCTAGAAGGTACCATTGCACAGTCTCATCTTCGCCCAAAACTTGACGATGGTGGTCTTTTCTCCGACAGATACCTAGGCCGCCATGGTTGTGACGAGTAGTTGTGACATTTTCCTTCACGGAAGCTTTGTCTTCGAGGCCTGACCCTTTCTCTAGCAGTTATTTCGCTGTCATTGTTTAACCTTGACGAAAACTTGTATTGAGTACTCTCTTCGTTTTAAATTATAGATCATTTGACTTTTTTTCACATAAAGTTTTACCACTCGTTTTATTCGAAAAATTTAAGCAAACGTAATCAATTTTAGGTAATTCTCGAAAATCTTTTGTTAATAAAGCAAAGCATGATAAAAAAATAATATTTTAAATAAGATGAGTGGTTAAACTTAGGATCAAAACGTGAAATAAGTACATTTTAAGACAGACTAGTGTAGTAGTTAAAGTGTGATGTTAGTATTATGGCAATCCGTGATCACAATCTCAACACGCGACGTTGCACTCTGCTTTGTGGTCGTCTCGTCGCTAGGAGCCACAGGTTCCTGGGGAGGCGGTGGCTGCCTCTGGGAGCCTTGCATTGATTTTTATTTTGTTGATAATCTGAATGGAATTATTGTCAAAGCCTCAAAGGCGTATAGTACCAGTCGGTAACCGAAGCATTGAATGATGGAGAGGAGAATAATAATGGGGATCCTCCTACGAGTACGCAGCAAGAGGATGCACGTCCTCCATGCCATGAGCCCCTCCCCCCGTCCCTTGTCCCTTGCTCCTCGTTTCTCGGGAGCAGCATGACAATTTTAATCCACTGCCGCACCGCGCTACTTCCGGTGCGTGCTCTCACGGTGCAGGGCTCGAAGAAGACGTGAGCACACTCAGCACTGCACTGCGCAGCTCGACACTCGACAGACCCGGTGAACGAATGACTGCAGGAGTGCAGGGACAAGCGGCAATGTTGAGTTTTATTTTCTACTCCGTACCCAGGGATGTTTGAATTGCCGAGCCGAGAGCGCGAGAGAATGGGCGCGCAACGCCACTATCGCCACATGCTCGTGGCCATGGAGACAGACACACTTGGCCTTTTTCCTCGCTTCTCCGGGAAAGCAGGAGTAGAATAGTGCCATTTCAGATGGTCAATGGAGGCACGAATGTGAGCGAGACCGATGGAGAGGTGCGTTGCCATGGCCGCCACGGAGTCCTTTGTACTTGCCATGCGCCGGGGGCAATGGGTACAAGTAGTCGATGGCGGCTTGCTTGCTCGGTTGTATGGAAGTGGATATACTATTAAGCATAATAATAACATGCAAAAAGCTGCTCTTTTTGTGACCCCCTTGCTTTGACTTTACCCAAACATCCCCAATTATGCGGCCCGACGAAATGACGACGGACAAAATATTCTATCTTGCCGGATGAAATGAAATCGTCCAAAAGGCCAAGCAAGTTCCCAAGAGAAGGCCCCGGCGCGATGCTTGCCGTGGATTGGGGCATCCCGAGTGGCGTTTTTCTCCGTGGACTGGGCGGGCCCGGTTGGCCGTGATTCAAGGTGCGTCTGCCTGCAGCAAGCAACGAGCGGATCAAGCGATGGCCTCTTTGCTTTATTATTACCAACCAGGCCTGATGAGTGCCGATGCCCTGGAATCTTTAGGCGGCCCACATGGCAGCGAAAGAACGTTGTGAGCCTATTCGATCCGGAGAGACGGCCGAGAGACGAGACCGAGACCGGCGGGGTCCACCGCACCACTAACGGTCCCCTTTTCAGGGCCGGGCGCCGGGCCTGCTGCGTCTGGGGCGTGGGGCCTTTGCCCTGTGTATATATACCACCCTAACGAGAAAAACTGTCGCGCCGCACGCCACCACCCGTCGTTGCCCTCCACTCCTTCCCGTCGTGAGATCAGACCCACCGGTAAAAGTAAAGGCAGCCCATTGCTGCGCCCTGGTGGTAGAATAGTAAATAAAAGTACAGACATGCATGCCTGCGTGCAGTGCAGCATGCGACCTCTGCGCCCATGCTTGCATATTTGTGGCGGTGGTGTAGTGAGGTGAGGTGGTCTCGCTCGCTGCTCCGGCGAATAAATTTTGGCATCGGTGGCCGGTGGCGGTGCACGGCTGCCACGGCCCTAGGGCCCCGGCGGTGATCTGGATTAGTTCCCTTCAAGTGTGTACGTGTCAGCTCGGCTTTGGAGAATTATGGCTCCCTATTGCCTACGGGTACATATATACTACTGACTGGAATAGATTAATCTCCAGGCAAGGGTCAAGCATGTCGTGAAGGGATAACCTTGTAGGGCGTTCAGAACAAGTGACTGAATGAAGAACAAAAGGGCGCTGCTGCTACTAGTATGTGTGAATGGGGTTAGTGTTCCTCTGTGCACACGGCACGTGAGTGCACGTTCGCGGGAATCTTAACTCGCATACACGCATGTAACGCGGGAGATCGATTGCTTTGCTGGCAGCCCGGCATAGGCCACGTATTTTCGCAGGGTGTTTCGCTGACAGCGAGGTCCACCGCTCCTGGAGCCGCACGCCGGGGCCCCTTCTTATCCGAACCGGCGGAAGAAAATGCGAGCCGTTGCGCCGACGGACACGTAGCCGGTGCGGACTGGCAGCGGCGGGGCCGGACACGTCGGAAACTCGATGGATCAGGGATGGGGTCGGGACCGGCGACGGGGGACCTCTCGCGCGCGGGCAGGCCGGCAGCAGCCTGCAGCGCTGAGCACGTACGGTCACATGGGCACCGGCGTGGCAGGGGCATGTGGGGGTGGTTCCGCTCCGGCTCCGCCTTTCCTTGCCGCCGCGCCCGAGATGAAGGCGATGCCGAGCGAGTGCATGCGTCGACCGCGGTGGGTGCTGCGGCGGTGTCAGCCCTGCGTGTGAAATCGTCCAGTCCCCAGCCGGCCAGCAGCCCTCCTGGGAGCCCTGGTCCTGGACCAGGCTTCTTTTCTTCGCTTTGCTTCCCGCCCTTGGCTGCGCTCCGTTTCTTTTTTTTTTTTTTTTTTCAACTGTCTTTTGGTCGCGCTGCACGCTTGCCTCTTCTGCTTCCCGCCAATATCCCCGGTGGCCCGCCCATACCATTCAAATCAGAACTTCGGAAGCTGAAGGCTGCTACATTTCACTTCCCGGTTTACGCATCCAACGAGTAACAACCTTTGGCAGGCAACCTCGGGTTCGGCTTTAGGCGATCAAATCACGAACAAGAGACAAGCTTAAGGACGCATTGGTTATCAATGCTTTATGGGCTTAATTACTTACTAGGTAAATACCCGTGCGTTGCAACGGATAAAAGATTCTAATGCAACTGAAACACACATGAACAATTGCGATGCCAATCAAATCTATTATGACTCAAAAGGATTTATGGATCGTACAACCGTTGATAGCTTTGGTAGAAGACGTCAATGACCAAAACAACACCAATGTGAAACTTGAATATCATATTATGTCATTATTACATTTATATTTCAAAATTTGAATGTCTAATAATTCATCTTTACAAATATATTTGTGAACTGAAACAAAAAAAGCCATAATATAAATCTACTTGTGAACTAAAATATAGAATTTTGATAATTGAAGACTGACCATAAATAAATAATGAGATCTCATGAACATGGTAATCAAACTACTACTATATGGCCTCTTTGAGATATGGCATTCCTGCGGCACGAATCCTGCCCACGGACTACACCTACGACGTGCCGTCGTCTCAGCATGCGTGTCGTCGCCAACCGAATTGGAGGGATGAAAAGATACAATTGCCGCCAGCCATGTATCACCGAAACATTCGGTCGTAGGGTGCGCTATCAAAGGAGGCAAGCAGCGTGAGGCGGCACGAGGTGGAGGGCGAGGCGGCGACGTGGGCGAGCGTGAGTCGGAGGGTGGGGGGCTGGGGGCACGGTTGCCCGATGGGAAAGATGGTGATTTGAGGCGGGATCTCGCGTGTGGGGGCGGTTTTCTTTCTCTCTTTCTTTTTCACGGAGGATGGGGTGGTGAGCGCGTGTTGGAGAGGGCGGGGTCATCAGCGGGGGGGGGGGTCATTTGTTTTGCGGAGGCGATACAATTTGAGTCTTTGTAGGAGTAAAGAATAAGGGATGCTTGGTTGGTGTCCAAAGTTTGCTAAGCCAAAGATTTGGCAAGCCAAATGTTGGGCAAAAAAAGTTGCCATCGATTTGGCAAGCCAAATGTGAGAGCTTGGCAAATTTTGGTAGCAAACCAAATAGTAGTCAAAATCATGGTTTGCCAAACCTTTGGCATGGCAAATTTTAGACATGAACCAAGCAAGCCCTAATATTTGGAAGTTAAAATCTCTCAGGACACATACGTATAAGCAAGACAATGACAGAAGCTTAACTAGTATACATACAAGCATCTCCAACACTTGACCAATATTTCATTCATAATAAAATGGTACCATGTATTGTTATTACCAATATGGTTTTTTACTCTATTAGGGTGACCCTCAAATAAGAGTCCACTTGTCAGATTAGATTTTTTCCCTTTGTTTTTCTCTACGAGGCAATAACACCGACATTATCTTCTCCTCCACCGTGCCCATGTCTTCCCCCGATCGTATTTTCTTCCACGACGCCTCTCCCGCCCCAGGCCAAGCCTGGCTAACCACTGGGACTGGCCTCTTGTTGTTCGTTGCCTCGCGGGGTGAGCTCGCTAGCCACCCGCCTTCGTGTGGGTCCGCTTCTCGCGAAGTCGCCCATCGAATCTTTCTCCACTATCGTGAGCCAGAGCCCGTCAACCCCAGCCATGGCGCCCCTTCCACCCAGATCATCCCCATCCGTCGTTGCATCGCGGTCACTCCAAGCTGTGGGATGAGGGCATGTGAGCACGAGCTCCTCGCGAAGAGGCTATGGATAGGCGGCGGCGCATGGTCAAGGCGGTCTCCGAGGGGCAAGGGCCATCGACGATTCCACCAACCGACCGATGAGCACAATGACGCAACGATGAGCAAACCTCTTCCTTGGCGCATCTTCTCCCACACTGTCCTTGACACTGACAAACCCTCGAGCGGACTCGATCTACAACCCCCACACCCTCGTCATGGTCTCCGGTGGAAGAGTTGCTCGCCGGAGTCGAAGGAGAACTCCCTATGCAAAGGAAGAAGTGACAGTTACTGTGGGCCCCACCATATTAGGGGAGATCCAACTCCCATTTATTTGAGGAAGGAAAAGGTGTTTTTTTGGTGATAAGCAAAAAAAAGGACCTTATTCGGGGACTATTGGGGTATTGGATTTGGCTCATCTCCACCCATATGACAAGTTTATAGGGATGAGGAATGGTATTTGAAAACTGTTAGAGATGCTCAGAGTTAGTTGACCTTAAGGCCGATAAAAAGCTTATTTGGTAGAGATAAAGACATAAAGTCAGTTTGAAGTTATACATTGATGTTTCATGTTTGCTCCTGCTTGCTTGGTGGTGATTTAAAAATGCTTTGTTTCTCTCTACCGCACGTTACAACTCAAACTTTAACTGTGTTTGATGCAATGCCTGTTCAATTTGACAGTTTTATTTTTCCTTTTTACAATTGAGCTGTGGTGCGCTTGCTGCATAGTGGTGGAATTAGGTGGTAGGATCACTAGGTCTAGATTCCTACGAACTAAACATATTGTTCATCTTTTATTTCTTTTCTATTTCGTACTGATGCTTATTACATGCGGAACATATAAAGAAAGCATGAACACTGAATGTTAATAATCTTCTGCATGTGCATAAAAAAAAAAGCGCCCTCGTGACTTAGTCATACCGAACGTGCGATGGAGCATCATCCGAGCTACTATGCAAGAACTAGAACAATTTTATTGAAAATCTTAAACCCAAATATACAAGACTATGTTAAAGCCATAAGTGGGTTGTTTGCTTGGTGGCCTGGCCAATGCTATTTGGGCCAGACATACACATCTAATGGTAGGCCTCCAAAATCGAACCATGTATGAACTCTTAACACCATGTTGTTTGGACTTTGAATCTTAGATTTTTTCAGGCCGGTCAAGCCTTATGGCATCGAGCGCTCAGGTTTCATGGGTTGGGCCCAATAACATGGCCTAAGGGATTATGTTTGGGCTGAACAGTTAGGCCTAGGGAGAATTAGGAATCAAGCCTCAAAAACAAATGTGTTTAGAAATCAGGCCCTTTTTGTTTCGAATTTGAGAATATGGCCCTCTAAAAAAATATCCTTAGTAATTAGGTCTTCTGTTAGTTTGGATGCGTAACGGGGTTAACTTTAGGGTAAAATAACTATTTTACCCCTGAGACAAAAAAATAAAAAACAAAATTTGGAGCTTGGTGGCCTTCCCCCACCCGGTGACCTCCCCTACCAAGGCGAGCACTAGGAGCTCCTGCCCCTGCCCCTACCCTCTCTTCTTCCATGCCGGCCTCCCCAGCCCCGGCGGTGTCCTCTCATCCTCACGGAGCCAGCCCTCCCCGCACCTCCCCACCTCGGCAACATCCATGGAGGCGCCCGGCTCCCCTGTGGAGCAACGGCCGGAGTGGGTGAGGAGCGCCACCTCCTCCCTTCCCACTGGCTTCCGTGTGGAGCAGCAACCCAGGTCGGTGAGGAGCGCCCCCTCCACGCGCGGCCGTGGTGCCCCTCTCCCTCTGCTCCTCGAGTGGATCCCGGCCGGAGCCCCCCACCACGGCTTCATCTTCCTCTGCTCCGCAAGCGGCGACCGGCCCGACGGCTCCCAGGCGGCTTCCTTTGCTCCGTGAGGCGAGCTCGCCACCCCATGGATCTCGGCGCCCCCCACCAACGAGGACAAGCTGCTCTGGGCGGCGGCGTGGCTCCTATAGCTGCTCCTTGGGGCCGGCGGCAGGTCGGCCGTCTTGCTTGGCGGCAGATCCATCAAGGAGGCTTCGGCCTCGACACCTCTGACGATGCCCCCTTCTCCCTCATCACCGGCGTCCCGCCATTGCATGTGGCCGCGACGAGTTCCAGCCCCATGTCCCCGACAGGCATCCAAGGCTAGGCGCCATGTGCGCCCCGCCCTAGCTTCCTCCCGGCGGCGGCGCCTGTGCGTCGGTGTGAGCGGCGGCGGCGCCGTCGGCCATGGGTCGCCCGTCATCAGTCTTTTTTTTCGTGCTCCGTCGATCCCTTCTCTGTTACCTTGGTGAGTGCGCGTGATGGGTAAAGGAGGGTAAAACCATCTTTTTTCATGATGTATAGTGGAAATTTTAACTGAGGACCCTAACAGACCTAACAAGGCCAGATTTCTAAGGATTTTTTGTTTTGGAGCCAGATTCCTAAATTCGAAATAAAAAGGGCCTGATTCCTAGACACTTTCTTTTTCGGAACATGATTCCTAATTCTCCCTTAGGCCTATTTGGTAGCCAGGGGGCGTACCGCTTGATGGTTCATTTGAAACGATGGAACTCTGTTTTGCCGACACTTTCAGAACCATTTCTGAAACGCTACACACTCTCGTCTCTACTGCTTCAAATCCTCTGGGGCACGCCTTACAGATAAATGAAATGAACTCATCTCAATTCATCAAACACGAAAGGCGCGTGAGATAGTAGTAGTACAGGAGTGTGTTGCCGGTGTGAATTACATAAGCGCGAGAATGCGAATATGGTCATCTTGACAATAGTTTTTTTTAAGCCACTATTATTAGCACTTAGGCCTCGTAGAGTTTTTTTTGACAAATGGCCTCGTGGAGTTAGTAGGTTCAAGGACAGCCACGTCGTCAAAATATTCAGCTTTCCGTACCAGCAACTTACCCGCACTTATGTTCCTCATTTCTCTCCTTTATACATCCTAGTCAGCAAGATTCCTCCTCTATAATATTTTTTTCGCACCCATACATCCTTTATATTCATCCCCTATCAGTTGTGGGACCCATATATCAGAAATATTTTATTTTCTCTCTCTCCTCCTTTTCTTTCTCTCTCCCCCTTTTTCCTCCCCTCGGTCCCTCCGCCTCTCTGTCCCTGCTCTCCCTCTCTGCCAAGGTGAGCGGCCCGGCGGCCGGCGGCCCGACTCCTCCTTCTCCTCCCCTCTCTCAGTCACGCGGGCGAGCGCGGCGGGTGGCTGCTCCGCGTCGGCGCGTGGTGGGCGGATGCTCCTCTTCGGTGGGCCTGGCACTGCGAGGCGGCGCGCCCCGGCCACCTCTCCACCTCCGCCCAAGAACCCACTACCGGAGGGGATGGTCCCGTGGCCTCGTGGCGGTCCTCCTCTGCTCCCAGCGGAGCTCGCGCCAGTGCCCGGCGGAGCCTGCGCGCGACGCGCCGACGAGGAGTGGAGGTGACCGCGTCCGAGGGTGCCCGGCGGCGGGCCGCTCCTCCTCTGCTCCCGGCGGAGCCCGCTCGCGCTTCCCCGGCGAGGAGGAGGCGGTTGCGTCCTGCGGCGGTGGAGCAAGTCGAGCGCGGCTGCCCTCGCGATGGACCTCCCGCCGGGCCATGGGTTGCTCCTCCTCCTTCGCTGCCGCCGCAGGGCGCTCCTCCTCCTCCGCCAGCCATCCCCTTCTCTCTCCCCCTTCGGGCTACTCGTCCATGGTGACGCCTCCCAGCGCCCTCCACCGGCGACCCTAGACCTCCCCGGCGCGGCTCCGAGGGCGGCGGAGCTCCTCCTTTGGCGCGATGCCCCCTCCCTCTCTCTCCTTCGCCGGCGTGCTTCGCGGTGGTGGGCGGCGGGCGGGCGCTCTCTCTCTCCCTTGGTCTCTCTCTTCGCGCGCACAACGTCTACATCATGGGCCCCACGCCCAATACCGAACATCCTGGAAGTCACTAGATTTCCAGGACGCCCGGCCGTTCGGGATGGTTTACCGGCCCCCGCTGCAGCATATTTTTCCTATAAAGGCTCCTCCATGATTCCTTTACAGGAGCCGCTGCGGATAGTCTAGCTTCCGCATTCGATCTGCAGTGTGCCAGTGTGTGTTAGACACCATACACCTTTCTTCCGAAATTTATACGGGCAGCAAGTCAGCAACACGGCGTTCTGCCATTCACCACCGTAGCTGTGTCGCTGGACTAGTAATACCAGCCTTTGGGTACATGAAACGGAAACGGATTAGGTGCCGCTTCCAACCCAGCTCTGTAGTACCTTAGCTACAAACATGCATGATACACGGGTTTGGTACACACAGGAAGAATCCTTGCATTGATTACTCGATCGACAATTATAGTCTCCTCCGGCCATGATTTAATCGTAGACCTGTCGTCGTTCCTTCTGTATCCGGCTGTGCACGAATCTCTCCCGTCCTAACACTGCATATATCAGACAAAATGAAGGCTCAAGGCTGCTCATCTCTGATGCACAGAATTAAGAATTCCCAATAATCGGAACCAGTGTATGGTATGAACCAACCGGTCCTAGCAACTCTCGATAATACACACACCCCGTGTGCGATAACTGCCAAGAGGCCGTTGCTTTTTTAATAGTTCACTCGTGATCCGAACCCTCCGTTTCTCGCATGATTTGCTCCCTAGCCATGTGACCCCTACGAAGGCGGCCAAAGCACCACGCTGACGGCCGCAACGGCCGTTGATCGAGGGCGATCGCGGCCTCCCTTGGAGATTCTTTTCCAGTCTATAAATACCCGGCAAGGTGCTCCTTCCATATCATCAAAACGCAAAAACTCCCTCCTATCGGCCCCAGCTTTACGCAAAACGCAGCTATGGCCTCCTTCCCGTCCTCCGAGGTGCTCGCACTTGTTGCTGCGCTCATCTTCTCCCTCCTTGTCACGTATGGCTCGTGCGCCACACCGGTCAACTATACCGCCTCCGACTTCACCGCCGATCCCAACTGGGAGGCTGCCAGAGCCACCTGGTACGGTGCGCCCAACGGTGCCGGTCCTGACGACGATGGTACGTACCTGTGACGACGTCGTCGCAAGTTTGCATCTTTTGTTTTTGGGATGCATGTGTCCTCTACTGCATGTTGTGTGCTGTTGGCTTAACGCGCCGTGTCCATTGCTTGATCGATCTGCAGGTGGCGCCTGCGGGTTCAAGAACGTGAACCTGCCGCCGTTCTCCGCCATGACGTCGTGCGGCAACCAGCCTCTGTTCAAGGACGGCAAAGGATGTGGCTCCTGCTACCAGGTACGTGTATAGCTAGATTAATTGGTCTGACTAATTTGGTGCCTGCCTTATTAATTGGAAACAGAAAGCTGAGCAGCATAGTTTTGACTTTGGAATAATGAACCCCGTTCCATCATCTTCTTTCCCGGACAGATACGGTGCCAAAAGCACCCTGCCTGCTCCGGCAACCCCGAGACAGTGATCATCACTGACATGAACTACTACCCGGTGTCCAAGTACCACTTCGACCTCAGCGGCACGGCGTTCGGCGCCATGGCCAAGCCCGGCCGCAACGACGAGCTCCGCCACGCCGGCATCATCGACATCCAGTTCAAGAGGTGGGTATCTCTGTATCGTATCGGCGTCATGCGCAACTGCACATGCACTGCACGTCGCACAGAGCCAAAAACTCACAATTTGCAGGGCTCCACCTGGACAGAATATAAGCTGTGCTGCATGTGGAGCTCTTGTAGATCCGCAGAAGTATTACTAGTTATATACTCCTATCTTCTGTATAATAATTAATCATGATTTGTGAGGACTGTTGTCGGACTAGCTAGACTGATGGAAACATGTCACATGCAGAGTGCCCTGCAACTACCCAGGGCAGAAGGTGACGTTCCACGTTGAGGAGGGCTCCAACCCCGTCTACTTCGCGGTGCTCGTCGAGTTCGAAGACGGCGATGGCGACGTCGTGCAGGTGGACCTCCAGGAGGCCAATTCTGGGTCGTGGACGCCGATGCGCGAGTCCTGGGGATCCATCTGGAGGCTGGACGCCAACCATCGGCTGCAAGCGCCCTTCTCGCTGCGCATCACCAACGAGTCTGGCAGGAAGCTGGTGGCCAATCGGGTCATCCCAGCCAACTGGGCGGCCAACACCTATTACCGCTCCATCATTCAGTATTAGCTCTGCTATACTGCGCTCCGATGATTCGGTGTCATTGGCTTTCAGTATTGGAACTGTATGTAATTGTATCGTCGGTGCATAGGATTGCGGTGCCTTGACTAGTTAGTCGGTGAGACGTCAAGATATTGGCAGAGTACGAGATGAGGAAGCAAGCTTGGATGTGCTTCCCCGCTCACTGTCAATACATGAATCAGTATAATCAAAGCTTTAAATTACTCCTATATTTTTTTTGAGAATACAAATAACTCCTATAAAGCAGCTTCTTAGTGCCATTTAGTACTTCATATGTTCAGAGGACACTTAGCCGGCATGGGTTTAAGGGAAAGCCTATGATTTCCGAATAAAAAGGGCCCAGAAAAGAGTTTTATTTCAAAACAGAGAGGTATGTCGGGGCTGTTAGTCTAATGGCACTAATTGCTGTGACGATGAAACACGCTTGATATGCAAATCTGTAATGGGATGAAACAGAATTAAGAAAGAAAAGAATTAAAAGACGAAGAAAGAAATTAAAGAACTTTAAGAATGATGAGAGATCAAAGGGGAGAATGTTAGGTTGATCTCCCACGCCAGTTGGCCCAACGGCCTGTTGGGCCTCGATCTCGCGCCCTGATCGGGGGCGCCCAACCAGACTTGGTTGGTGGGCCCCCGTCGCACAGCGCTATATAAAGAAGAGGGGTGAGGATCAGGGCATGGACACCTAAGTTAGTTGCGCCGCCGTCCTCTCCACCCACATTCTAGAAACCTTAGCCGATCTAAGCAGCGCTGCAAGCGGCAGGAAGTACCACCAGGGCAACTCACCGCCACCGTCTCGTCTTCTACACTACATCGTCCACGACCGTCGCTGCCTAAGCACAGATGGTGGCCGGCTCAACCTCAACTCCCTCTACGGCTCCCTCCGAGGGCACTGGTATGTCTTACCCTTCTCTTCTCCCTCTCTGTGTTCATACGCTAGTAGATCTATTAGGTTTCGAATGTCATCTATTCTCTATCATAATGAACCTACCCGACGAATCTCCTGCCTAGAAGATCCTACGGGTTTTAACATTGGTATCGGTATAGCCTACCTAGGCTTGGATTTTCGCTCAGGGTAAGAAACCCGATCCGGTATGGATCGGGGGGAGGGGAAGAAAATCGATCCAAACGGATCGGGATTGTTTTGAAGCCGACCCCTACTCAGAACTAAAACGAATCTGAACCCTAACCCTAAGTCCATGAAAGCTAACCGATCTCAACGGATCGGGTAGAACCCCACGAACCCAAACACGAATATGAATCAAGAAACTTACCTGGAACTCACCGCTCCACCGACGTCCGGCTCAGATGGCCTCGGGCTCTGGTTTCAGTGGCTCCGGCTCCGGCGGCATCCGGCCTCCAAGGCCACCGCAGGAGCGCTACTCGACGGCCGTGTGCTCACGGCGTGGGCACACGCCGGCGAGGAGCACCCCGGAGGCGGCGGGTTTTCCCTCTGCTCTGGACACAGGCGGCCGACGCTGCTACTGCCGCCACTGGGCGCGAAGAGAGAGGCAAGAGAGAAAAGGCTGGGGAAAGAAATGAAGCCCTAGGGTTTTCGGCCGGACACGGCGATTTTTATACTCAGCGAAACTCGCGCCAAGCCGTTAGATCAGAATCGACGGTCACGATTGACCGGATGACATGGGCCGATTCCAGCCTAGGCGAGTTCACCCACGGTCACCTACTGGGCCAAAACGGACGCTGGGCCAAATGGATGGCGCAGGCCCGTTAATGAACAGTGCTATTGTTCATTTTCTATGAAAAATCAAATGAAAAGAAGGGCGGCCCTGGTGCAAGCAGTAGAGCTTTACCATCTGTGACCAAGAGGTCTAGGGTTCAAGCTCCAGCCTCTGCACATTTGTGCAGGGATGGCTGTTGGCTATTTTCCCTTCCCCAGACCCCGCAGTGCGGGAGCCTAGGCACTGGGTACGTCCTTTATGAAAAATCGAATGAAACAAAAAAAGAAAACAAAACAGGCCGCTGCTAGGCCCCCGGAGGAGGTCCGCGAGCGCAGCCAGCCGACCAGGCCATGGGCCGTTTCGGCCATTGGACCAAATGGTCGGTTTTCCGGCCTAAATGAATAGTGAACTTTTATGATTTTTCTAGAAATTATTTTAATATGAATCTTGCATGAATTTGAATGAAATTTGAAGCGAATTTTTCTGTGCAAATTTTATCCAATGATAAATTTATTCAGAGAGAATATTGAATAGATATTTCTAGAAAATTATTATTGAATTTTATTTTATTTTTATTCATATTTCCGCTGTAAATATTGAAAGAATTATTCCCTCGTTATTAAATTTGAACCAATGGGATAATTTAAAATTGAGGTGAATTATGAATTTTTGGTATTTTTTGCTGAGATTAAGATATTGTTATTTTCTGACCAATATTGTAAATAACAACATTACAGTGTTTTGATTAATGAAAATTATGCATTAATTTTATTTCTGCCCAACGGTGATGTAAAATTATCGCATAACTGAATGTTGTATGTTTTAATTTGACCAACGTTGGGTTAATACATGTAATATTATATACATGAATGTATCTCAGTCTCCTTGGTATGAATTTCAGGAGAAAATTTTTTTGTGAACATCAACAACATCCCGAAGCTCGATGGGACTAACTATCGTGTTTGGCGGGAGAAATATGAAGCGGAGCTTGCTTTGGGTGAGGTTGATATGGCAATCCATCACCCGTGTCCTGTTGAACCAGTGGCACTGGTGAGGGGAGCTGATGAAGCTGATGCTGCTTTCGCTACTTGTGAGTGTGAGCATGCAGATAATGTGATGAAATATCAACTTGAACATAGAAATTGGGTTGGCTCCAACCACAAGCGTCTCTTGGTGGCCAAGGCCACCATTGATGAAACCATTAGGGGATCCATCCCAGAATGTGCCACTGTTAAAGAATACTTAGAAAAGGTAAAGAATTAGTTTACTAGGTCTACCAAGGCCACAACAAGTACACCGATCAAGAAACTCGTCACTTCGAAATACAGTGGTGGTGGCATTAGGAAGCACATCTGTGAAATACGCACTACGACATCTAAGCTTCAACCAATGAATTTAGAACTAAAAATTACTGATAAGTTCCTGATGCATTTGGTTTTTGCTTCTTTGCCCAAAGAATATGAAAACTTTATTGTGAACTACAACATGCAGCCCGAAGATTGGGATTTTGAAAAGCTCATTGGCACGTGTGTTCAGGAGGAGGAAAGAATTAAGAACTTACAGGGTGACACTGCAAACCTTGTGAGGGAGAACAAAAAAAAGCACTTTCAGACTAAGAATCCTAAACCACAAGGAAAACCCCAGTGGGATAATGCCTCCTCTTCTTTCAAGCCATAGGGAAAGGCCCCTATGAATCCTCAGAATCAGCCACATGACACCTATGGTGGTGCTGAAAAAGATCAATGCAAGTATTGCTTCAAGAGGGGACACTACAAGAGAGATTGCTCACTCTACCTGAAGTTTCTGCTGAAGAGAGGTGAGAAAATTATTATATTTGTAGATAAATCTCTGTATTTGAATTATGCGAAAACCACTTGGTGGATTGATTCTGGAGCAACTACTCATATTACAAATTCTTTACAGGGATTAAATGGGAAGAGACTCCTGCAAAGAGGGGAAAGAACAATTAAAGTTGCGAATGGAGTGCAAGCCAACGTTGAAGCCATTGGAGAACTCTCTTTAGAATTAAAGAATGGTTTTATACTTAGGATTAAAGATGTACTCTATGTTCCTTCTTTGCGTCGAAATTTAATAAGTGTTTCGAAACTTGATGATGATCATTTTGATTGCCATTTTGGTAATGACCAATGTAAGATACTCGTTAATAATAAATGTGTTGGTCTTGCCTTCCGACAAGACAAATTTTATTTATTATCTCTTGCTGAAAATATGAACAATGTCTGTAATGAGAATGTGAATGATTCCTCATCTATGAATGTAAGTAAGAAACGAAAGAGAATTGATAATGCGTCTTTAAAATTATGGCATTGTCGCTTAGGCCATATTTCGAGGGGGAGAATAGAACGATTAGTTAAAGAATCAATTCTTTCATACTTAGAATTTTCTGATTTAGAACAATGTGTTGATTGTATTAAAGGAAAATATGTTAAGAAAATAAAGAAGAATGCCAAACGAAGCACAGGAACTTTGAAAATAATTCACACAGACATTTGTGGTCCTTTTTCTATGAAAAGTGTGGATGGTTATGATTCATTTATAACATTCATAGATGATTACTCTCGTTATGGTCGTATTTATCTAATTAAAGAAAGATCAGAAGCATTGGATAAATTCAAGATATTTAAAGCTGAAGTTAAAAATCAACACAATAAGAAGATCAAGTTAGTACGATCAGACCGGGGTGGAGAGTACTATGGGCGACATACCCCATATGGCCAAGTTCCTGAACCTTTTGCAAAGTTCCTACAGGAAAGTGGCATAGTCGCCGAGTACTCCATGCCGGGGGAGCCTCAGCAGAATGGAGTGGCTGAAAGAAGAAACCGTACTTTAATGGATATGGTAAGAAGTATGATAAGTTACTCCACATTACCGATTAGTTTATGGATGGAGGCGTTGAAAACCGCCATTCACATACTTAATCGAGTACCAAGCAAGTCGATGTCGAAAACACCATATGAATTATGGACAGGAAGAGAACCCTCACTCAATCACTTACGTGTGGGGATGTCCAGCTGAGGCAAAGATTTTTAACCCAAACATTGGAAAGCTAGACCCCAAGACAGTCAACTGCCATTTCATTGGCTATCCAGAAAGATCAAAAGGATATTGCTTCTATTGTCCTGACAGACATACGAAGTTTGTAAAAACAAGACATGCTATATTCTTGGAGGATGACATGATCAGGGGGAGCAAAGTAGCACGAGAAATTAACCTTGAGGAGAAACGGATACATGTGCCCACTCCGATGGTTGAAGAACCATTTTTTATACTACCTGCTGCTGTTGCACCAATAGTGGAAGACACTGTAGTGACAACACCTGTTGTTAGTTCTCCTGTGCCGACAATAAACAAACGTGAGGAACCTGTCCTTCAGGAGCCTATAGAACCAAACGTCACACATGAGGAAGAGCAACAACAGCCCATTGTAGAAAAAGTGCCAGAGGCCCCTAGGAGGTCTCAAAGAGAGAGAAAACGAGCTATTTTTGATGATTATGAACTCTATAACACAGAAGAATTTTATATAAAGGGTGATCCCACCTCTTATGAAGAAGCCATGAGGAGTGCTCACTCATCAAAGTGGTTAGAAGCTATGAAGGATGAAATGAAATCGATGAGTACCAATAAAGTTTGGGACTTAGAACCTATTCCTAAAGGAGCTAAAATGGTAGGCTGTAAATGGGTCTACAAAACAAAATGTGACTCCCAAGGAAATGTTAAAAGATATAAAGCACGACTTATGGCAAAAGGATTTACACAAAGAGAAGGGATTGATTACAATGAGACCTTTTCTCCAGTCTCTTGTAAGGATTCTTTTAGAATCATAATGGCACTTGTAGCTCACTGTGATTTAGAATTGCACCAAATGGATGTGAAGACGGCATTCCTTAACGGGGATTTAGAAGAAAATATTTATATGGCACAACCGAAAGGTTTTGTCATAGAAGGAAAAGAAAAGATGGGATGTCGCCTGAAAAGATCAATTTATGGATTGAAACAAGCTTCAAGACAATGATACTTGAAGTTTGATAGAATAATTAAGAGTTTTGGGTTTAAAGAAAATATTGAGGACAATTGCGTTTATGCAAAGTTCAAGAATGGAAAACATATATTTTTGATCCTATATGTAGATGATATCTTACTTGCTAATAGTGATGTCAATCTACTAATGGAGACGAAGAAGTTCTTGTCCTCAAACTTTGATATAAAAGATTTTGGTGAGGCCACGTTTGTTTTAGGAATTGAAATTCACCGAGATAGAAGGGAGGGTGTTTTAGAATTATCGCAAAAGGCATACATAGAGAAGATTTTAAAGAAATTTTGTATGCATGCGTGTAGCCCCTCACCTGCTCCTATAGTCAAGGGCGATAGATATGGGGAACACCAGTGTCCCAAGAACCAATATGAAATTGATCAAATGAAAGCGGTACCATATGCTTCAGTAGTTGGAAGTTTGTAATATACTCAAACATGTACTCGCCCTGACTTAGCTTTTGTTACCGGGTTACTTGGCAGATACCAAAAGAATCTAGGAATTAAATATTGGAAATTAGTGAAGAAAGTCTTACGTTATTTGCAAGGAACGAAGGGCCTCATGTTGACATACAGAAGATCTGATTCCCTGCAGATAGAGGGGTATTCAGATTCTGATTATACGGGAGATGAAAGAAAGTCCACGTCAGGATACATATTTACTCTCGCAGGAGGAGCTATATCGTGAAAAAGCTCCAAACAAACAGTAACTACAAACTCGACAATGTATGCTGAATTTATAGCATGCTACGAGGCCTCGGGGCAGGTGAATTGGCTAAAGAAATTATACCCAGACTGAAAGTAATAGAAGATATACATAAACCAATGAGGTTGTATTGTGATAACAACCCAACGGTAGAATATGCTCACAACAATAGGTCAAGTGGTGCTACCAAACACATTGACATAAAGTACTATATTGTGAAAGATAAAATTCGAGATCATGTATTAAGTCTTGAGCATATAAGAACAGAGAGAATGCTAGCGGATCCGCTCACAAAAGGCTTACCACCCAATGTGTTCAGAGGACACTTAGCCGGCATGGGTTTAAGGGAAAGCCTATGATTCCCGAATAAAAAGGGCCCAGAAAAGAGTTTTATTTCAAAACAGAGAGGTATGTCGGGGCTGTTAGTCTAATGGCACTAATTGCTGTGACGATGAAACACGCTTGATATGCAAATCTGTAATGGGATGGAACAGAATTAAGAAAAAAAAGAATTAAAAGACGAAGAAAGAAATTAAAGAACTTTAAGAATGATGAGAGATCAAGGGGGAGAATGTTAGGTTGATCTCCCACGCCAGTTGGCCCAACGGCCTGTTGGGCCTCGATCTCGCGCCCTGATCGGGGGCGCCCAACCAGACTTGGTTGGTGGGCCCCCGTCGCACAACGCTATATAAAGAAGAGGGGTGAGGATCAGGGCATGGACACCTAAGTTAGTTGCGCCGCCGTCCTCTCCACCCACATTCTAGAAACCTTAGCCGATCTAAGCAGCGCTGCAAGCGGCAGGAAGTACCACCAGGGCAACTCACCGCCGCCGTCTCGTCTTCTACACTACATCGTCCACGACCGTCGCTGCCTAAGCACAGATGGTGGCTGGCTCAACCTCGACTCCCTCTACGGCTCCCTCCGAGGGCACTGGTATGTCTTACCCTTCTCTTCTCCCTCTCTGTGTTCATACCCTAGTAGATCTATTAGGTTTCAAATGTCATCTATTCTCTATTATAATGAACCTACCCGACGAATCTCCAGTCTAGAAGATCCTACGGGTTTTAACAGATAGCTAACCCACGATGTGTCCATGCGCCGCGCATGTGCCGGCGAGGGGCGTCGGATGACGATGGCTGCGCGGCGCTGCGCTGCATATTCGCATGTGAGGTGCCAGTCACGTACCACGAAGGCAACAGCCGACGGGCCCGGGATGTCTAAACGAACTAGTGGCTGGCGGCAGTCTGGCACGCAGGATGCCAGTGATCGCCCGAGCGTGCGTGCGTGGTCGCACCAGATTTCCAGGGCCCGCGACGTCTTTTGCGGTAACGGGATGCCAGGCGACCTGTGGTGTGGGGATGTCTCCGGTTGCGCGCGCACGGTGGCATGGGCTGCTCTGCTTGCAACGTCAGGGCTGTGGGCTACTACTGGGTTGCACTTGCTCGTATCCTCGCATCCCTCGTCAGCAGAGCAGCACTTCATGCAATGTCGTACTTGAACTGTGATGATTTTAGCATTTAGCCATAATTGGTTGATTGCTTAACACTCAATCTGATGCTGCTTCCGCAAAAAAAAGGAAAAAAAACAATGTCCTGTGCATCCCAGCAGCAAGTTTTTAAAACAGCCAGGCAAGGTTGACATAGTTGACGTAGCTGGACTCCTTGTATTAGGCTCAGTAGCTGGGTTGTTAGGTGGAGGATCTCCCACCCCTCGTGTTCTTGCTTTTCGGTTCTTGTTGAAGACTCCGCTGGTAATCTTTAGATTAACTACGAATCCTTTTGTTTCTTCTTTATGTGAGTACGGGCTGTTCTTTTTCTACTTAATGAAATACATGCCGTTGCATGGTCCCAAAAAAAAAGGTTGACATGGTTGGACGGTTGGCGTGCCCTCGAAGTCAAACTTCATCATACGTAAAAAAAAATTAAAAGGTATTGTACTGGTTTGATGGCGGAGCATGATTCCTGTTACTAGAAGAATTCAGGTCCGAGCTTCTATAAATTTATTGGCGAAATAATAATTTTGGCCTCTCAACTATCGCGCAAGGCTCAGTTTAGCCCCTGAACTATCAAAATGTCCAATTTAGTCCTCAATCTGATCTATGCTCCTTGATTTCTCGACACTTGGACACCTCAACATGGAAAATGACTCTTCTACCCCTCCCTAATGCTTTACCTAACTGGTACATCAAGTGCGACGTGTTTAGCAGGTTCGTCTAGTACGTCTAGTATAGGGCAAGGGGCCTGTGATAGCTCGTTTGCTGATGTTCTTGTTTGCAAGTTTTGGTTGGACACTTTGGAATTGTAGAAATACGATGGCAATTGACAATCTGTGTCTGAAATCGACTACCGATATTCTTTACACGACAATGTCCTTTTGGAGTATTCTGCTTAAGGAGGAGGATAAAGATCATGCTGCAAATGAAGGATCAATCGCTGGCGCTACTGAAGACTTTTGGACCTAGTCTATTAATTACATTCTACGTACTAATGTAATAGATATTGGAACTTGAACTTTGTTGCTTCTCACTGTTTGTCCTTTCTTTATAGCTGGTAAACCCAGCAGATGATGCATCGTTCGTGGCTTTCTAAAGGGCTAAGGAAACTCCATTTAAAAAAAGAAAGAAAACAGCGGACACAGCCGTGATCAGCCACGCCAGGTAAAGAACTAGGGAGGGCACGAGAGTCATTTTCCATCTGCTGTAGTCCAAGTGTTGAGAAATTAAAGAGCATGGATCAGATTGAGTTGAAAATCTGAAGTTTAAGAGTCAAATTGAACGTTTTAATAGTTGAGAGGTCAAATTAAACCTTGTACAATAGTTGAGGGATCAAAATGGCTATTTCACCAAATTTATTATATGTTTACTGGCGATACTCGCGTATTGCAATGGGATGTACATGCAGTGAACTCATGATTAGCTATGTATCTTGTTGGATTTAATTATGCTTGATCCAACCTTATTTTAAATAATAAATACTAAGACCCATAAATGATAGTTGCATTAGAGGATTAATCTTGTGTGAGAAATTGATCAGAGATTACAACTTAAATATGTGCTTATTGCTGTCTATATTCGTTCCTGTGGCAGAAGTCTAGACTAGTCGTTGGGCTGTGCAGTAGCAGCCAGTGACAAGGCAGATGCAGCCCACAGCCGAGGAGTCCACGTAGCGACACACGGCAAGCAGCTGCTAATGAGCCCAGCAGCACGCATTGCCGGGTGCCGATGCCCTGATTGGAGATTCATCATTGGACACCTCTGCGATTCAGAGGTAGGTTGGGTAGAGGCAATGCTGACATTTGTAATGTTCCGTAATAATAGTTGATTCTCATTAGGCAATACTAGATTAGTTTAACACCAATGAAATATTCAGGAACCATGGGTTTCTGGCTGGTGGATTGAGGATTTAAATACATATTTTGAAGACCCGCATAGGTTCAATGCAAGGATGACAACATATATAACAGCAATTGGAGGTTATTCACGAGTGGTTTCACATTCATTATATGATTATATCACAAGATGCATTAAAAAACAAGATAAATTCTGTAAGTTATCACAACGATCAGAGACATCTTACTATTATTTTGATGGACTCTATCTTAGAGAAAAACAACGTAGGGCATATTCGACATAGATAATCCCAAAATGCTTGATCTATACCAACCTCTACCATCATGAAATATAATTTAAAATAACCACTAAATTGCATAGGTTACCCACATCAGGCATTTTGGAACATAACATTGCATTACTCACATGACAATATAAACATAAACTAAATATCCGTCAAATCTATATCTAAATTTCAGATATAAGCCATCATGGAAAACAATTAAATAACTATTGAATATACCATATATCTTTCAAGATACCCATTTCTACAACTATTAAAATCAATGTAAAAATAAATGCTATGCATCATTCTGTATAAAAATCATACATGTATATATTAGCGATACATATATACTTTTATACTTTATCTATTATGAAATAAAAATCCCCTTAACAAACCATATAAAAATGACTCTCATAATTTATTTTAAATTATATTAAAACTCTATGACAATAAAATCTTGTAAGTGGGTCACTTTGACTAAGTTTATACATTTTCACTAAATAATATGACATATCAATGTTGGTAGCATGATTCTAAGCATAGAATATTTAATTATTTATTTCATAATACCACTACTACACATATAATTATTTGATAGAGGTAACTAAATATTTTGTCTGCTGTGATGCTGGCTTAAGTAATTGTTTATACCAATATTGTAACTAAAAATGGAACTTACCCTAATCCATTTTTTGTAAGATATAAGATGAATCTTTCGGCAAAATATACAATCAAAGTCTGTATAAAAATCACCAATAATTAATAAAATTAAAGTTGCAAGCCAATGATTTATGACATAAAAGGACAAAAGAGTTGTTGATATGACTTAAATTAAAGTTGAACCAAAATACATTCTGAAAACCCACGAAGTTCAACCAAAATATACATTCTGAAAGCCCACTAGTATAACATTCTGAAATGAATAGAGACGGGGAGTAAATATTATCATTAATATGTAATAAAATTTTATTCCACGAAGATTGTGTTGGAGCACAAGTTGATATATGGGTTATTAGTCAAGTAGTAATAAAGAAATTGAACACGTACTTGCGTGTTTTGCCATGTCCAATGTACAAAGTGAGGGCAGATTATCAATTGGAACCACCAACGGCATTAACCGTATCATTGTAGTGTACTACCAGCTATTAAGCTAATCGGTATTGCATCTCTCTTTTCCTACATGAAACTGAAACGGTTAGGTGTCTCTCTTCCGACCCAAATGATGAGCAATTTGGTGCACAGAATCGTTACAATGCATAATGATGTCTGTGTTCTGATTGTGCAAACCTGACACGCCTTTCCTTCTGTATCTGGCTGTACGCGAATCTCCCCTTCCTACTAACACATCATCAGAGGCCGGCCGGGTTGGCTGTGCATCTCTGATCGATGAAGAAGGTTAATAAAATGTGTCTCGAGATCCAATCAATCAGTGCGCAGGTATGTAGCTAGAAAGCCACTGTTTAGGAATACACGGCATGGGACACATATAACCGCCAAGAACGAAGCCGTTACTTTTTTTAATGGTGCACGCATGACCCGAAGTCTCCGTTCCTCGCATGATTTGCTCCAGACTCCAGAGCCCCCCATGTGACCCCTACCAAAGAGCGTCGGGTGCAACGACCGACCTCTGATGGTGATGGCGGCCGGGGAGCTGCGTTCTAACGATACTTTTCCAGCCTATAAATACCCTTCACAAAGATGCTCTTCTTCGACCATCCAAACGCACAATCTCGCCACTACTACTAGCCACCTTCTTGAGCTTGGCGTCTTTGAGCTGCTAGATAAGGCAAGATGGCAACGACGACCTTCTCTTCCATGGCTGTTGCATTTGCAGCTCTCTTCTTCTCCTTCCTAGTCACGTATGGCTCCTGCGCTCGGCCTGCAAGTTTTAACGCCTCTGACTTCACCGCCGATCCTAACTGGGAGGCCGCCAGGGCCACCTGGTATGGGGCACCTACTGGCGCCGGTCCTGACGACGACGGTACGCACACGCTTGGTGTTAGTTATTATACCGTTACCGGCCTGTAAACAAATAAACTCAACTTTCTGTAGCTACTTGCCCTGTTTTTGGACGATATGTCAGTAAACTTTACATGCCGCGCGCGGCATCCATTTGTGTGCAATGCAGGTGGTGCCTGCGGGTTCAAGAACGTGAACCTGCCTCCGTTCTCAGCCATGACGTCCTGTGGCAACGAGCCTCTGTTCAAGGACGGCAAGGGCTGCGGCTCGTGCTATCAGGTAGTACGAATTAAAAGTACTAGATAAATTGGTCAGATGAAGTCAACTTAGGTGCCAACTCGGCTTAATGCGAACAAAGGGGAACCTCATGCACGGTTTTGGCTTTTGATTTTCAATCACGCGCACTCACTAGTTTTACTGCCCTTTTTCCTTTGCAGATACGATGCCAAAATAACGATGCCTGCTCCGGCAATCCCGAGACGGTGATCATCACCGATATGAACTACTATCCTGTCGCCAAGTACCACTTCGACCTCAGCGGCACGGCGTTCGGCGCCATGGCCAAGCCTGGCCGCAGCGACGAGCTCCGCCACGCCGGCATCATCGACATCCAGTTCAAGAGGTAGGGGGAGTAGAGTAACATGCATTGCTCGTTTGCACAGAGCAAAGCAGAGTAACAGACGCCGCAACAACCTGCAGTATGTAGACCCTACTAAAAACCTGAACACAATCATATTTCGACCGTCTATTTACTGGTGCTGTGGAGTGGAGCCCTGTACTTTGCTCAGCTAACTCTAACGACAATGATCGATTATCCGTAATTGGGCGGTCCCAACTAGATTCTCACAGATCTTTGTACTATATACACTTCGACGTACTTCACAACTTGGCTTTTTGCTGCATACTATACCAGCTGTGTTCAACTATCTGAAGCCCAGATAATCCAACATATCACATGGCTTTCATTCCTGCAGAGTGCCCTGCAATTACCCTGGACAGAAGGTGACGTTTCACGTCGAGGAGGGGTCCAACTCCGTCTACCTCGCGGTGCTCGTCGAGTTTGAAGATGGCGACGGCGACGTGGTGCAGGTGGACCTCATGGAGGCCAACTCCGGCTACTGGACGCCGATGCGCGAGTCCTGGGGATCCATCTGGAGGCTCGACTCCAACCACCGGCTGCAGGCGCCCTTCTCGCTGCGCATCACAAACGAGTCCGGCAGAATGCTGGTGGCCAATCAGGTCATCCCGGCCAACTGGGTGCCCAACACTTACTACCGCTCCATTATCCAGTACTGATTTGCTCAGGACATCAATTATCGGGGTCATTGTTTTTTGATTAATTTGGTATGTCCGTATCTATGTTATATACATTATTGGATTGATGAGGTGTGTCTTATAGTTTAGTAGGTCGGATATCAGGAATCCGCGGCTTTATATGCCGTCTGTACGAGTTGTTGGAGTGCCGCAAGAGATTCACGAGTGGGAAACAGAGGAGGCAAGTTTGCATGTGCTTTCCTACCCACTAACTGCCGATGTACTGTGTTATGTGATCGATCAAAGTATGGACACTATTAACACTACTTTGTAGTTTCTATGACATGCTGTGTCACGTTTGATATATACTCCATACAAACGAAGAAACTACGTCGTACGTTACAAAATAAACTCTTCTGATCATCTTTGTCCTCTACTCTTTCCGTGCCTGGTGCAAGCGGTAGAGCTTTACCGTCTGTGACCAAGAGGTCTCGGGTTCAAACCCTAGCCTCTAGCTATTTTCTCTTCCCCAGACCCCATAGTGCGGGAGCCTATGGCACTGGATACACCCTTTTTTACTCTTTTCGTCCCAACAAAGATATCATTTTCATTTCCTAAGATATCAAATAATTTAACTTTGACCAAATATATAAAAGGAAAACAGCAATATATTTATATAGCATAATTAATACCATTAAATAAACCACTAAATATATTTTCATAATAAATTTATTTAAATATATAAATATTGTAAATATTTTTAACATATCAAATTTGAGAAAAAATATTGACAACACGCACTCTGTAATGACTTCTATTTAGAACGAAAGAGTACCTCTCAATCATCTTCCTCCCCACTCTCTATTCTATCTTGGTATCTATGAGGCCCTTCTAGTACATTGCATATAGTTAAACTTTGGTCTTGTGCAAGACCTAGGGGCCGTTTAGCATGGCTCTTTTGTGCTACGGCTGCAATGGGCACTATAGCTGAGAGCTATGTTTATCTCCTCCACTAAATTAACGGGGGAGCTAGGCAGAGCTGCACAATAGGCTTCACTCCTCGGGTGACAGAGGCGAAGCTACATTAGGAAGAGGGGGTGTAAAGGTACCGCCCAAAAATTATAAAACCAATAGATTTAATTAAAAATTCACCATATATGCACACCTAAAACACATATTTATGCATCCACTAGACACATACACCCCCTTTAGTGTGCTCTAGCTTTGTCATTGTTGGTGTAGCCGAAGTCGAAGAAGCCCTCATAAATATGTACCTAGTTTTTTACATAAGACCTAATCTCTTGTAGTTTTGATCTCTCTCCTTTATAATATTATTGCAACATTAATATAATGTCCTACATGGCACTCTATATTAAATGACATGAAAACTATCATAGCCGAAGCACTGGGAGTGCTCCAAAGACGGTGCCTGTACCCCAGTTTGTGATGAAGGTTATAGATTGTAAACCTATTGGCTATGATCTCCCTACTGCATTTTTTAGATAAAGATCTCCCTACTACATACCCTGACTTGGCACACCGCTCGCCACTAGCAGCTATCAACCAGGGGTGGATCTAGAGGGGGGGGGAGCTAGCCCCCCCTAATCAGCTTGATTACATAGTAAATTACTGTTGTTTTATGTGAAATTGTCACTAATTTTTAGCTTTAGTCCTAAATCTCCCTTGTTTAGCCCCCCCCCCTTTACCTCAATCCTAGCTCCGCCACTGCTATCGACATTTGTGTTTGACCTCATCTCTGGCGTGCTAGACCAATCACACTACTAAGAACTAGCTCCTCACCGTCAGGGTGAGATAGGATGGGGGAATTTGAGCAACTGGACCCTAACCTTCACTTAGGGTCTGTTTGGTTCGTTGTTTTTTTAGATAAGTCGATGGGCTCCCCCACCTGATTTTCATATTGATTGAGTGGCTTCAAAAGATAAATGTTCAAAGTACAATGTTTTCAAGTTGGCTAATGCTGTTTTACATTCTAGCGGGTTAGGATACTCGGCTCTCAAGTATGAGTTGTGGGAAAGCTAATGTGAGATATGTGTTATAGAAAAATGTAAGTTGTTTGTTTCAAAAAACAAAGAAATTTATCTCCTGTTTTTATCTCACTTGAAATAGGTGTACCATCTCCCTCTCCACCCATTTAGAAAAGCGGAAAGATGCAAACAAAAAATAAGGTTAAAGGTGTTGTGAAAATTGTCACGCAAAAGCAGCTGCTTCTTAAAAAGCAGTTTTTGATTCTACCCATTTGGTTGGTGTTTCTTTTTTCTTTTTTGTTTTAGAAGCTAAACAAACTATAGCCTTAGATAAGTCTAGGTGCTTGATAAAAATGTGGGGATCATCTTGATTCCGTTGCATTGAAGGACGGCCCTGGTGTAAGCGGTAGAGCTTTACCGTCTGTGACCAAGTGGTCCAGGTTTCAAGCCCCAGCCTCTACATATTTATGCAGGGATGGTTGTTGGCTATTTTTCCTTCCTCAGACCCTGCAGTGCGGGAGCCTACGGCACTGGGTACGTCCCTTTTTATCTTGATTCCGTTGCATTCTTCTTTTCCTTTCACCTAACATGACATAATCTATGGCAAAACTTACTGTCCTTGTAGAAAAATATCCAAAAATCTTTTGGTCACAAAAATTTATTTGTTTCCTAAAGCTCTTATCTCCAATTAATCCCAAACACCTCTCTCTCTCTCGCTATCGCTCTCGCTCTCGTACGGAGTACCTTCCATTATTCAGTACAAGCACAAGTAATATAATAATGTACGAGAGGAATCTATTTCTGGCTTTCTAACCGAAGCAAGGAGCTAGGCTAGTTCAGCTTATTCAACTTATTCTACTCTGCAAAGGTTTCTTAATTTGACTTAGAAGATTAACAAGATTTAGATGTTAATCAGGACATTCTAACTTAGTGCTAAGCCACATTTCCTGACTGTAAAGCGAAAGGACACTCGCATCGACAGCCTAAGAGCTGTGAGTGGATATTAAAGCTTCCTTTCCTGATGACGCCTATTGCTTAATTATACTACTCCATTCCAAGAAGATATGGCAGTCCACAGAAGGAACACCATGATCGTTCTGGCACCGGCCAAAACATGCATTATAACCTATATCAGTAGTACTCCCTCCGGCTACAAGGTGTTAAAGGTTTAAAAGTTATTCTAAATTATAAGGTATCCTAGATCACTCTCAAGTCTCAACCTCATCCATACGTTCCCGTCGATTAAACTAAATCTGCACGTCCTTTAGACACCATCTTCTCGCAAAATATAACTCCTACAATTAATAGCTGAAATCAATAAAATGCATGCATAGTCACTAAAGTTTAGTAGCTTTATAAGCTAAGCAGCTGCTAAAACCTACTAAAATATACAGTTTATAGGCAGTATCCCTCATAATTACCCGCGATCGCCTGGCCCGCTGCCTCTACATCTTGATATTTAATAAGGATGAAACAATTTTTGTTCAACTAGTTTAATGTTGTTTAGTCACATTTTAAGCAGGGGAGCCAAATAGAGGTTAATAATAAACTTTAATGAGTAGTTTTAGTAAGTTTATGAGGTGAGATCTAAATATGCCCTAAAATTACTTGGATATGTCGTATATTTTGGAATGGAGGGAGTATGTAACGATCTTGCTTTGTTTCAACCAAATTCAACGCAAAGGATGCTGATTCTATATATCTATATATAACAGATACGATGGTTCATACTATATGTAATATGTATGAGAGTCGGCCATGTAGACCGTAGAAGCCTAGTATGACTTAGGGCTTGTTTGGTTGGCATTCAATTCTTGCCAATCCAAAATTATGGCAATGTCAAATTTGTGGTCGTCAATTGTTTTATTATCAAAGAATTGGTAACACCAATTTTTATGTCAAAGTTTTGGTAATTTTCTAAAATATTTTTAAACTATATATAAAAAAAGAAATTTGGCAGGCCTTCATTTTGACAACCAACCAAGTGCATATCAAAATTCTTACCAAAATTTTAATAACCATAATTTAGCATGCTCCAATTTTAGCTTGCCCTAATTTTGATTGGACAAATTTTGGATCCCAACCGAGTAAGCCACTTATTCCCGTAATTACTGGCATAATATACTCTCGATCAGTTCGGTCACTTCCAATAACCGCAACAAATAAAGGAAAGCTAGTTGTGGGTAACTGACAAGATCTTTCTATCTGAATTGACATTTGAGGCATCTGCATAGTAGGTTTGTTGATAAAATAAAGCGTCGAATAATTCCTCTCAAACTGCTAAGCATCATTGCGCTTGGTGGACAGCAATAACAGTGTGTGCTCTGTTCGTCCAGCAGTTCAGCTGTCGATAACATTTCTTTTCCGTTGCATGCAAAAAGAGAACCCAGGAGAAACGGATAGTCCCGCCCCTCAGAAGTCGCAACTAAACACTTCGTTTTCGCTCGTCCAACGGACAGAGACGACGTAACTGACGCATGATGGATCCCGGGCATGTGCGCGCTTCTTCAAGGATCGGATGCCGACGGCTACGCAGCGCCGGCCACCGGCCACGCTGCGTATTAGCATGTGAGGGGCGGCCCACGGCGGTCCAAGGAAGCGGCGGCAGGCCACGCAAAATGCATCCAGCAGGACTTGCGTCGACGTCGCACTAAACACCCTCCGTATTGGCCTGCGCGAATCATACGTGAGTGGTTGTTCTGCTATGACGACGTGAGACCATATAACGACTTGCGTTGTCTGTGCGTACTGAAAAACACAGTAGACTCGACTTGGCGTAGCAAGATTCGTGCTGTTTTTCTGGCTTCTCTCGCCTGCTGTAGTGGAAATACACATCTAGCAGGATGAATAGAAGCTAAAATGAGAGAGACAGCTCTAAGGTCCTATGAGCAATCAAATCAAAGAGGTTGAATTGGGTGTCCAATTTTAATCTTCGACCATATCACAATCTATATATATCGACTCTTGGAATGTAAATGCCACGCAAATAAATCACATGCGAAAGCTATAAATACGGTAAGCATCATAGAGCTCAATAAGAGAGGACAAGATCTCAGTCTCTCAAAGACGCACTGATATATATCTCGTAGTATTAGTTGCCAAATATCCTATCCATGTGGCAGGAACGAGAGCACATATGCAGGGCCTCGCAAATGCTTACTGCTTACTGCATTTTTCCGAGGAATGAAGCCGAGCCAGCGAATCAGATTTGCAGGACCCACCAGGGCGTCCAGCGTTCATGCTGCGCACCTTGCGAGCGGGGCGGACGGCCGACCTGTGTGCAGCACTTGCAGACGAGCCGTGGCCCGTGGCGCAGCGGAGGATGTTTTCCATCGCACGCACAACTGCGTGTGCTAGTGTTTGAGCTGCGTATATGCGCAGGCTTCACGTTTACAACAGCGTCTTCTGCAACGTTACTCGATCGATGTCTGGATGGAGGATGGATGGCAGTTCGCAATGAGGAGAGTGAGTAATCCTAGCAAAGGATGTGCAGGGTCAATTTGCTGCCTATTTTCCCGATGCCCGTTCTAAGATTCTTGCTAGTTTTCTTGTGTGTGTGTGTGTGTTTTTGGAAATAGTTCTTGTGTTTGGTGCTAAAACGAACCTTCGAACAACTGCGAAATGGGCTGTGTATGTGCCAACCTTACTTCCAGACCACTAGCCCACTTGTTGTCTACAGAAAAATGCGGACACGCAGACGAGGCGTATATTACCAACAAAATGTGACATCTCCCCTCCAAAAAAAAGTGACATCTGCTAAAAAAAAGTGACAACATCAACTGATG
>CM041628.1:66665556-66813442 GCA_023333625.1 Bothriochloa decipiens
GTCATGACTCCATGCCCGTGCGGGGGCCGGAGGCTACGTCGACCTCCACCATGACTCCATGCCTGTGCGGAGGCCGGAGGCTACGTCGACCTCCTCCACAACTCCGGAACAACACCGACCGATCATGCTCATGCGCAAACTACGACCTCCGCCACAACTCCACGCGGAGGCTACGACCTCCGCCACAACTCCGGAACAACTCCGGCCGAACATGCTCATGCGGAGATGGTGCAGGCAAGATGGTCATCCTCCGACGGTCTGTCCCGGCCAGTGCTAACCACATCCGGGCGGAAGTTGCATCACATGCGCGGAGGCCGCGTCCTGATCGATATCCAGCCGGCCAAAGTTGCCTTCCGCATAGATAAGTACTTTGACATTTTTGCTATCGGAAGCTTGAGTCCTCCGTCATTTACGGCTTTTCTTAGTATTCTGGCAAGCCATCGGTGCAGCACCTGCATTTTCAACCATGGACATCAGCAAGGAAACATCCACGTGCTAACAAGAAAACTGTGCAAGTTTTGTTTTCTATATATGCATTTGCAGATCATTCGAATTTCGGGAAGAGCTGCCGGGCTGGTGCTGGCGTTCGCCCTTCACCATGGGATCAAGTCCTTCAGCCCAACGCTGAAACGTGCCCGTGCGAATGCTATGTCCTTCACTGTGGACTCCCAAACTACTCCAGCCCTCATCCGTCGCTCACTCAATCGGAGTCCAAGCGGAGGCTACAGTGGAGGCTCGCCCTGATCCGCCGCTCCCTCCATCGATGCCCACGAGGAGACTACGTCCTTCGCCGCGACCTCCCGAGAGCGAAGGTCCCGGCTTATCATCACTCCTCTAGCGAAGGCTCGGCACATGCGGACCTCCGCTAGAACACGGACCACGGGCCTATTGGTCCGGCTCCCATCATACAACGCTCTGCTAGCAGACCGAAGGTACGATGAATTAAATTACTCAGTAACCAACAACGAAGGTTCAAACTCGCATCTTATATTAAAAAATATATACATACATGCATATGGTTTCCTGTACCCTACCGTCGCTTGCTTTGGCTAAAAAAACGCCACCCGAGCTTCATGCCTGGAACCTTCAGCGCAGTCATCTTTTTTTCATGCTACATGCTAACCAAGAGATCATGTAGTTTCTTGTGCGTAATGTATGCAGACCATGAATTTATCATAAAGAGGCAGTATCATATTCTTAGTTTCGCACATCTCTCGAAAGCCAGAACTTTAGACCTGGACCTTTTTCTAGTTAATTTGGGTTCTTGGATTTCTGAACTCTGGGCAACAGCAAAATGTCTCTCTTGACAAGCAGAGCCATGCAGCTAACGTATTCTCCATGTTTCTAATAATGCTCTCTGGGCCGTTTTGTCCAGGCGAAGGTTATAACCACTAACGCATAAGAAGCATAGGCAACAAAGCATTATGTGGCTCTTACGCAAGTGCATATACCACTATAATCTACCATGCATGCACATTTACTATTTTCCTTAACCTCATGGCGAAGGCCAAAGAATTTTTCAAATACTCTTTACCTTGGCTCAAAAACCATATATTTCATTCATTTATCTATCTGCTAACCTCCGGCCATGGCATAAGTTGCTTATCTTTTTGCAGCTTCAAATTCTTATAACCTCCGACCAAAGGTATCAAACTAGCATAAGCATAACAAAATACTTTTCATCATTTTCAAGCCTAATAAATTTTGCCTTGCGATTTATTTCAACACATTCTTGAGCTAACCTTCGCCTCTTAAGGTGAATTCCAAAAATTAACCTTCATTCACAACTTGTCACCAAGATTACAAAATAGTTGTTGTGGCCTTTGCCACACTAAAAGCATTGCCTAAGGGGCTATATATGTCTTGGCCAAACCGGCCAACTTAAAATATTTTTGTATTATTTCTGTCGAACCTCCGTTTAATACTAACATGCAGGACACCAACACTGTAAGTATCTCCTATTCTCAACACCTACCCTTCACATAATATATATTTTTCTTGTTTATAAACTTTCCCAACATCCCAAAATACATGCGTAATAGCTAGAGACCCCATGAACCTCCGTCCTTGTCAGTCAGTACCTATGCTAGTCAGTATCTCTGCTTATCAGGCAATAGCCTCCGTCAATCACTGAACTTCATCAGTATATTAAACTTTGTCAGTCAGTACCTCTGCCAGCCAGTGGCTTTATCATCAGTTAGCAGCCTCTGTAAGTCAGTGCCTTCATCTATATTGGCAATCATCTATTTAGCGACCTTTGTCAGTTAGTGGTTTTCATCAGTATATTGGTTATAATCAATCAGCAGTCTCCGCAAGTCTGTGACCTTCATGTATATTGGCTATCATCAATCAACAACCTCCGTGAGTCAATGGGCTACATCTATATGAGTCAGCAGTGATTCTCATCTGTCAGTGGCCTTCGCTGGTTATTGCCTCTCAACCGTCAGTGGTTTTTCCCAGTCATTGGTCTTCATTATCTGTTAATGGACTTCATTCATAATTGGTTTTTGGCAGCCCTTGACACTTATTGACCCAACTCAGTGGCCTTCATCCATCAGTCAGCAGCCTTCATCAGTCATAGGCCTACGATAGTTGACAAACTTCAGTAGCTAATGGCCTTCGTCGGTCAGTTGGTTTCTCAGTAATAGACCTCCGTCAGCCGGCCAACATTTGAACCCTCTAACACTAATGTTCTTCCTCTTTTTGCAGGTCATATCGTTTAATTTCTCCATTTAAATTCTTATGATACGCATCAACTCAATTTTATTTGGTCTAACCTTCGCAGGAAACTAGTAATTTTACTTTCATTACAGGTCACATATATACTCATACAGGTTCTTGAATGACATCCTCCACTAGTCATCCGAAGCTACGACCCCTTCATTTCAAGGTCCTATCTCTTATATGTAGAGCAGCTCTAGCTGAAACTCAACCATATTTTTTGCAAGGTTGCATAATAACTTTATCCCCATAAATTTTTTTGGTGTGAATGCCTTCGTTATCATCGCATGTATTCATTCATGCATTGCAACATTGCACAAGTCCAAATAGCATTGCATGGCCAAGGCCACCTGGAAGAACTCCTGAAAACACGGGCACCAGGACTCTGCATAAAATCCTGGAAAAAGTCCTGAATCAATACAGGCACCAGGTCACGAAGCTTAGGCTTTCGTGCTATCTCCATATCATACAAAATGACTAACCACTTTTTGCAGCAAGGAGAAGTCCTTCTATGTGTCGAAAGGCTTACAAAGCAAGTCAATATTCGACAAAGCTATAACGCACAATCTAAGTCCCTAAAAATGCAGGAGATCAGCTCCGGTGCATTTTCACGCGACTTCTCCGGCCTTCGACGTGAGGCATCGATGCTACATCAACATGACCTTCACCCAGTTCTTCAGCACGAGGGGCTTCACCAACATCACCTTTGGGGTCTACACCAAAATCATCTCTGTCAAACTTTTTGCAGAAGGGCCTTCGCCAAGACTTGCCTCCAACAGTAGCACGAGGGGCTTCATCAACATCACCTTCGGCGTCTACACCGAAATCGTCTCCGCCAAACTTTTTGCAGGAGGACCCTTGCAAAGCAACATCAACGAACCTCTACAACCGGTCTCTGACAAAACTTTGGCAAGGGGGCTCCACCACCACCTTCACCAAGGTCGGCCACACCTTCAACAACAATTTTGGCCCAAGGGGCTCACCAACATCTACTTTGACTATTACAACTACGTCAACAACGCCAAGCGCGGCTGAGTATTTCACTCATAAGTGCCAGCCAAGAGGGGCGAGAGGAGTGCACCAGAGGACCAGCAGCTCTGGAGCATGACACTTTTTTCCCCGCACTCGTGAGTGAAAATTTGAAGCTGGAGACCTTTGGTTTCAGAAAAGTCAGAAGTCAGAGATGAAGAACTTTGCACAAAGCAAAGTCGAAGACCTCCAATGGGACCTCCGATGGGATCTCTGATGGGACCTTCGGTTGAGGAAAAGCCAGAAGTCATGGATGAAGAACTCTGCGCGAAGCGAAGTCGAAGACCGAAGACCTTGACTGAAGGAAAAGCAAAGACCTCCACACCAAGAAGCTGCGAAGACCATTACTTCAAGAAGAAGCCTCAGGACAAATGGGTAGAACATGCATAGGTTAGAGTCATGCACGTGCTCTTTTCTCCATACCCTTTTTTCTCACAGGGTTTTTGGGATGGAGTTTTTAGCAAGACGTGCACGTATGGGTTGCGAAGGACAATCCTTGCAACCAGTTTTGAGTTGTATTATGCCTCTTCTTGTATGAGCAGCTACTAGGCTATGTTGTACCAGCCATATCCTAATAGCTAAGGGGATACTGTTGAGGGAGCCCATGTGCTTATGGGCCGGCTCCCCCTAGAAGAGGCCCAACAGGGGCTCTAGTAGTCACTTGACATTTCCTGCCCCCGCCGGGGTCGTCTGTAAACTGCCGTTTGCCTATATAAATACCAAGAGAGAGAGGGCAAGGGAGGATGGCTCTCTCCCTTCCCAAAACCCTAGTTCTTACAACTACTCTCGTATTATTCATTCCAGTGACCAAAGGTAACCTTAGTGTCCTGAGTTTTCGCCGCCCGCCGGCGGGGGAGACCTCCGCCGGTTTCCTAGAGACCTCAGTTGGTCACTTGGTGACCTCCGTCGGGGACCTCCATCGGGGCCTCCGTCGGGGTCCTCCGTCGGGGCCTTCGTCAGGGTCCTCCGTCGGGACCTCCGTCGGGGACCTCCGTCTGGGTCTTCCGTTGGCGACCTCCGTCGGGGTCCTCCACAAACCCTAATCGCCTGACTCCACTTCCACTCTCACTGAACGCGGACCATGTCCCATCAAACTACTTATCTATGTAGGATCCGAGTATAATTAAGCGTTGGGTGACATAATGATTTCGGCTACTGTGAGAGCCTGGCGGCAAAGTCACCGCTGATATATTAGTAGATAATTTAATTAAAGTGGTAAGAACAACAGGATTCTTGCCGTAATTACTGGCGTCAAACCGTCCAAGCTCCAGTCACTTCGAATGACCACACCAAATTACGGGAAGCTGCAGGGTGTAGCCCTTGAACTTAGCCAGCAGCGTGTGTTCGACATGATCTCTTTTTTTCCACTCTTTGATTTCATTCATCATAGGGCAACAGGGTTGCAATCATCAATCATTAGGTAACTACACAGGCTGGAGCCGAGTGCCACACAGCCAACCTATTGCTACATGAGACCTGCTTTGCTAGGAAATCAGCTATAGAGATGACTACATCGAGGTGAAACCCAGAAAAACAAAGGCTAAGATCCCGGCATTCCTTGATGATTGTCGCCACCACTTGTCGTCAAATTTTCATCATACTTATACCCTCGTATCACAAGTTCCTTGGGGGTCCGTTTGGACGTAGATATTGGACGCGGTTGAGATTGAATTGGGCTCCAATGCCAAATCAAACTAATAATGGAAATGGGCTACGGTGCCAAATCAGATGTCGATGATCCTTGCACTCTTTATGGGTTTAGTCTGGCTATTTCCCTTGGACATCCCAAAACTAATGGCTCCCAACTGAAAATGGCAGAAAAGTCAGAGCCATTTTTTTATTGAGGAGTAAAAGTCTGTAAATTATCATGCGAGAAATTTGGGGAACCATGCGAGGGAGGGGCTTGTTAAAAATAGGGAAAAACTTGGCGAGAATCAGATGTCTGTTGGTAAACTTGGCGTGGTTTTCACTTCTTGTAACTAACAAGCCGCTATCCCTTTGTGGAACCTTGTGGGAATCGACCCACGACCGGCAGCTCCTTCGCATGGAGTCTTGCCGCTCGAGCTATGGCTTGTTCCCATGTAGGCTGATACTTGTTCCGCAACAAACGCGATGTATTGCGAGGTATTGCACAGAACTTAAGGTGCCGATAAGTTTTTCTGTTTTAGTATTATCTTTGCATCACAAATTGTGATACTTCAGTTTTGTTTTAGGTTAAATTTTATCACATTTTTTATAGGAAAAGTACAAACATACATGACACCAAATATATTTTATTTAAATTAAATGATACTTATTTAATACTCCCTATGTTCTAAATTATAGTTTGTTTGACTTTTTGATCTTAAATTTAACTACTTGTATTATTCAAAAAATCATATTAAATATTATTTTCTTTATTGTGGCTTGCTTTATTAATAAACGTTCTCTAAGAATGACTTAAATTTAACTATGTTTATAATTTTTTAATAAGACGAGCGGTCAAATTTAGGATAAAAAAATCAAATAAACTATAATTGAGAGTATTATTAATATTACTATAATGTTTTTATGTGAATTTAGTTAGATTTGAGATAGTTTAACTTAATAGAAGCTAAAATGTCACTTTGAGCTAGGGATGGAGATAATAATAGACTACTATAATATATGTGGTATTTTTATATATAGTAGTACGTACATAATTAGAGAGACAAGACAAGATGAACTAGAAAACGAGAGCGAGACAACGTAACTGACGCCCCGATAGCTGCAGGCGCATGTGCACGAGAACGGAGCCAGCCGGAGTTCGGACGGCGGCTCTGCATGTGAGGAGCGGGCCACCGCGAGGGAGAGGCAACCGCCGCCGGGCCCGGGCTGTCGAACGAACGAACCATGGTGGGAAGTCACGTCGGCCGGCTCGTGGCCTCGTACCGGATTCCCGGGCCCCGCGACGTCGACGGCCCTCACGCTCGCCGGCACCGTTGGGCCGCGACGAGGCTTTCCAGCGCCTCTCGTCGTCTGACGTCTTGCGGTCGCGAGTGTCCCGATAGCTTGTGTCATTGTGGTGCACAGGCCGCCCTCCTCCCTGCTTGCCGTGGCACGCGACGCTAGCCGCCGCTGCGCACGCTACACGTGAGCACCGCCGGGCCTGCGGACAACAGCGGCCGCCGCAACAATCTGGCCGCACGTTCTGGGTCAAAACTCGACTTTTGCTGCACGCTTCCCGGGTGCTCTACTTTAGGCCGTGGACGAGTGAGCAACCAACTGCGGCGTGGGGGTTTCTGATCGAAGTTGTTCAGAACCTCTGGTCCCGTGTAAACTTGAGCCGCCCCTTCCTTCCACCCTCTTCCAAGGGCGACTCCGCCTCTGTCGCCTGTCCCCGTTTCTCTCGTCTCCGACCTCCTGCCGGTGGAGAGAAGGAACGGGGTCTATCGTCTTAGTAGATTTACTGTTTTATGAGGTTTTTTCTTCAGTTGTTTCCCTTTCTACCATAATAATTAGGTTAGGTTTTGATTGACCGCTTTAATGTCTTTGATTCGGCTTCCTGTTTCGTACCAGATCGTTGGTGGATGCATTGTCATCTCCGATGATGGCATGTTCCTGAGATCGAGGTATGTTGGAATAATTCTTCTGCAGGAGGAATTGGATCTATTTTCCCCTTTTGTTGGTAGTGACTGTGGTTTCATAGAGTTTCCTGAAAAGTACGCCGCTGGACGCAAGGAAGATGAAGATTCAATACATAGTGGTATGCTTTAATGTAATTTTATTTTATATTGAGGTCTTAGTTGTAAAAAAAATTTTAATTTAGTGAAAGTCAGTCTCCGTAAAAAAAACCAACTGTGCCGTGCAAGTCCCAGTCTGATCTAGCAGCACCGTAGTACCACCAGCACGACGATCAGATAAGCTGAGAAGCAAAGGGTGACGATCGAAGAACGGACGCCAGGCATATTGACTTGGGCATGAAGGAGGAGGAGGCAACATCACGTTCTCCCATGCTTGCAGTTGCTGCCTTCCAGTTCCAGCACCTTTGTCAATTTGCAAATCGCATGGAGAAGACGACTACAAGATCGAAAACCACGTGCAATCGGTGGTGGGAGACTAGCTAGCTGCACAGCACAGGCACGGTACGTGAGAGACAAAGCCCCGTTCTGCTGGCTTCTGAACTTATACTACACATCATCGATATATGTAGAGATATATAGTGATAGACTCCACATGGATAGCGAAAATAATAGCGCCGGCTGCCATCTCCTTTAATTTGCACTAGATTTTGTGACCATACGTTGCTGTGGGTTTCAAAATCAAAACGGCCCTGTGTATTTTGCAGCTAACACATATGAAAGAAATATCTTGTGCGTGGTCAAACGTTTGTAATTCTCTTTATTACTAAGCACCTCATTAGAAGCCAATGATTAAAAGTCTACCATCAACACCTAAAGTGTTTACTTTTCATATCACCATCAAAATATATACAATATATGAGGCAAACTAAGACGCACTTCCATAAACATACATGGACCATGGTCAAGTAAGTCTAGTATATAAGTTGACATCTTTTACATGGGCCAAGATCAATATACCAAAAATTAACTTATTCAATACAAAATGGTCTGGTAAATTCAATAGGAATCCATGCAAGGGCGAAACCTTTTGTTGGTTGTAGCAATTTACATTTGGAACATGCTCGTTCAGCCTATATTCTTATTTTAATCAGATATTGCATACAAATTTGAGAGGGCATCACTTAACTTTCTTAAATGGGCTTTAAGGCCAATGGCATCTGAAATTGAACCATCCTACCAGGAAGAAACACTTCATGAGACACTGAGAAGCTTGAGAAAGGTACAAAATTATTTTCTAGTTCAAAGCTCATGGTCCCAACATAGAACATGCTTCCTGTCAAGTGTAACATTCCGCTCACCTTTTTTTTTGAGGGAAGGTTAGCATAACTTCTTTTAAGCTAGCAACTAGCAAATTAAAAGAACATGGTCCCCGTCAAGTGTAACATTCCGCCCACCATGTAGTTGTTTCCCTCCACCGCGCGAAGGCCCAATGACGCCCAGCAGCCCATGTTCTCACCCGCAGGCCCAACAATGGCATCTCCCGGCTCCTCTCTCCCCCCAGCGCGCACTCGCGGTCAAGGGAGTCGGGAGGGAAGCCGCAGGCAACTCCGCGTTTTCTCCCCAAACCGGCGTCCGGCGAACCCTAGCCTAACTTCGAGTGGCGGCGGCGCGGCGCCTTGGTGGCCGGTGAGCGGCGGCGGCACGGGCTCACTGCGCCATCGCGCACGGCCGGCGGACTCCGGTCTCCTCCAGGTCAGGGGCAGGCCGGCAGCACGCACCGCGGCTGCGCGGCACCGGCCCTCGGCAGCAGCACCAGCACGCAGACGCAGCAGGCTAGCGAGGACTGTTGGTGTAAGTTGAGATTCAGGTTTCGGATTTGTTAGGCATAGCAATTTGTCCCTAAATTACTTAGTCTAGTCTCTTGATTTCATTTTAGGTCTCAAGTATGAAGAGAGAAAATAGTGGTACTATAGATTTATAACTTTCTTGCAAAGGGAAGAAACAGTCACAAGATGAGGTTGAGCAAGAGGCATATGCTCAATAGATGCCAGAATTCTTTAATATATGAAATCATACTCAATTATGTGTTATATATTTCCTATATATACTATGCTTCATTACGCATGTCAAATATTATCCTTTTGGTTTGGTTGTGATTCTTCTTTTACCCCTATACGTTTTGAATAACCAATCCTGAGCCCACCACTGATAAATACCATTGCAAGGTTGCTCTTCCTCAACCATCGAGACACACTAAACTTCTCCTGTCTGCCTACTAATAGCTCTAATAGCTGCCCCCTCAAGTACTATGATGGCCACCTTGTCCTCCACAGTAGTTGCACTTGGTGCACTGCTCTTCTTGCTCCTTGCAACTCGTGGCTCATGCGCGAGACCCACAAGCTTTAACGCCTCCGACATTGCCGCTGATCCCAACTGGGAGGCTGCCAGGGCCACCTGGTACGGTGCGCCCACCGGCGCTGGCCCTGATGACAATGGTATGTATACATGAACGCCGGTGCATGCATGGCCTCAATTGTGCATATGCAGTGCATAGTGTTGTTTTGAACCGAGTCTGAACTACAGTGCACCGCCATGTGCCATCTATTATCGACCTGCTTGAACTTATCAACCTAACTTATCAGTTAGGCTTATCAGCTATGGTATAGTGTTTTTCTCTCACAACAAACAGCATCAGCCGCCTTATCAGCTGCAGAAATCATCAGCCAAACAGCATATTTCTGCCTGTAGGTGGTGCCTGTGGATTCAAGAACGTGAACCTGCCGCCATTTTCGGCAATGACATCGTGTGGCAACAAGCCCCTGTTCAAGGACGGCAAGGGCTGCGGCTCCTGCTACCAGGTATATATGCTGCTAGATTAATTGGACAGATGAAGATCCTTTAGTTTGGTGCCTGCCTTAATGGAAATGTAAAGCTAGCATAGTTTTTTCTTTTACTTTTGATGACTAACCCCGTTTTATTTTCTTTTCCAGATACGATGCCAAAACCACCCTGCCTGCTCTGGCAACCCAGAGACTGTGATCATCACTGATATGAACTACTACCCCGTGGCCAAATACTACTTCGACCTCAGTGGCACAGCGTTCGGCGCCATGGCCAAGCCCGATCGCAATGATGAACTCCGCCATGCCGGCATCATCGACATCCAGTTCAAGAGGTGGGTAACACACACCGCTCCTTGCACAGAACCACCACAGAAGACCAGCTGATCAGCTAGAGGTTCTACACCAACAGAATCATATCTCGAGACCATCTAGCTACTTAATTTGCCGTGGAGCCCTTGTACTTTTACTCAACCAAAATGACCAGTTTAACGGGGCCCCATGCAGATTCAGTTCGCACAATATTAGTAGTACTTTTGCTTTACAATTTGGTGTTTGTGTGCATGCCTGCCTGTGGACAAAGCGTTTTGAACCAAGCCTAATCCAAGCATGTCTTTTGGTTTGTTCCTCTGTAGGGTGCCCTGCTACTACCCCGGGCAGAAGGTGACTTTCCACGTCGAGAAGGGCTCCAACCCCGTCTACTTCGCGGTGCTCGTCGAGTTCGAAAACGGCGACGGCGACGCGGTGCAGGTGGACCTCATGGAGGCCAACTCTGGGTCATGGACGCCGATGCGCGAATCCTGGGGATCCATCTGGAGACTGGACTCCAGCCACCGCCTCACTGCACCGTTCTCCCTGCGCATCACCAACGAGTCTGGCAAGACCCTGGTGGCTAACCAAGTCATCCCGGCCAACTGGGTGCCCAACACATACTACCGTTCCATCGTCCAGTATAATTGGCAAGACGCTAGTAGCTGGCTTGTGACCAGCCCTGGGATCCAAGCAAGGCCAAATTCTGTATCGTTGTGGTTGATTAGTTTGGTAGTAGTATTGTATTGCTGCATGGGACTCAGCCATTGAGGTGCCTCAGTCAGTTACTAGCTAGTAGGTGTTGGTGCGCAGTTTCATTCAGGGATATGAAAGACTGGGAAACGGAGGAAGCAAAGTTAATTTGCATATGCTTCCCTGCCCATTGTCAATGCTTGTATTGTAACAGTGCGATTAATAAGATTATTATTAATAGTATTTTTTTATTCTATACTACCTCTGAAGGGTGGCTTTGGTGCAAGCGGTAGAGCTCTACTGCCTATGACCAAGAGGTCTAGGATTCAAACATCAGTCTCTACATATTTGTGCGAAAAGGGCTGCTGGCTATTTTTACTTTCTCATACCCCTCAGTGTGGGAGCCTATGACACTGGATATGTCTTTATGTCCTTTTATTCTGTACTATCTCTATGCTTCGTTCTATATCTCTTTTGTTTGGGTTATGCTTTTTTTTTTTGTGTGTGTGATGATTGTTCCAGTTATGCTTATGCAGCCGACTTGAATCAACTTTTCCCTTAGTATATATAAAACGTGAATTGTCTCATTTCCTGACCAAATCAAAACCCATCACGCGAAGTCCACACATACGTTACCTTTGATTCCAAGACCTTTGATTATTTATTTTATTCATTATTATTTTATTCCTATTCCTTTGCTGCTTATCGTGAGTGTTTATCAGCTAGAGCCTGGAGCCTAAACTGCAATGAAAATAGAATTGGTTGTGCGAGCAAACCTCTTGCAGAGGCCAAAGTATAAAAGTTTCCTTTACCTAAAAAGGACTCCTATTATTCAGTCTGCATTTGCCAAGGATAGACTACACGAACCTGATCCTGACTTGCTAAGAATGGTAGGAATCGAGAAAATTAAATCTCTCGTGTGGCTTCGGAAAAACATGAGAGATTTGGAGGACAAAAGAAGGGCGCTAACAAATCGCTGGTTTCAGGGCCGACTTATCAGCATAGACAACTTTTTTCTGGACTGTAAACTGATTGCAGCGAGCACTATCAATGCACAGCGAAGTTTGTTTTTCTTTCACGCTGCCTTTTCTTCTGACGATGGCACTCCATTATTCCCGTGGATTTGGCAATCCAGAAAAGGAACATCATCATGATTCCTGCAACGGACAAAATATATCTCACCAGTGCTTAATTGCAATCAGTGCTCCGTTGGTTCAACGGAAAGCATATGCTAATCCTGGCTCCAACATAAGTCCCTTTCCGTCCAAAGCACTTCAATTTCCCTCGTAACTAAGGCTACTATCCGTATAGGATCGGAGTATAATTAACCGCTCGGCTACTGTGAGACTGAGAGGCAGGCGTAAAACAGGATTCTTGCCGTAATTACTGGCGTGTCAAACCGTCCCTACTCGAGTCACTTCCAATGACCGCGCCAAATTACGGGAAGCTGCAGGGTGTAGTGTAGGTGTAGCCCTTGAACTGCAGCGGGTGTTCGACAAGACGCACGAGAAAACGAGGGCCCTGGTCTATATGTATGACTATATTATCGGTTTCTTTTGCTCTCCTCCCAACAATTGTTTATCTCCGGATTTCGGAACGAGACGACGTAACTGTAGGCGCATGTGCATGTGCGCGAGAGCGCCGAGCGGAGCCGGACGGCGACGGCCGACGGCTCTGCATGCGAAGAAGGGCGGGCCACCCCCACCGCGAGGGAGAAAGCAACCGCCGCCGGGCCCGCCGGACTGTCGAACGCGTGGAGGGCGGAGGGCCCGAGGCCTCGCACCGGATTCTCTGGGCCTACAAGGTCGTAGGCTCACAAGCCCGGCACTTGTTGCATTGCCCTTGTTGGGCCAAGATGAAGCTTCCTGCGGTCGCGAGCGGAAGCGAGGCCTTGTGTCACTACACGAGAGCAACGCCGGGCCTGCGGACAAAGATCTGGCGCACGTTCTGGGTCAAAACTCGACTTTTGCTGCACGTTTACCGGGTGCTGCTTCGTGCTAGTTGCTTCGGTTTGGCGGTGGACGACGAGTGAGCCACCAATGACTGCGTCGTTCAAGTGCCACTGTGCCAGACTGTCTGATACAGCAGCAATGCCGTACCACCATCACGATCGATGATCAGATGAGCTGAGAAGCGAAAGATAGATGACGACGGCATGAAGAAAAAAGGAGGCAACATCACGTTCTCCCATTGCTTGCAGTTGCAGCCTTCCCAGTTCCAGCAACTTGCCAATTTGCAAATGGCATGGGGAAGGACGACTACACATTACACAAGTAGTACAAGATCGAGAATCATGTGCAACCGGTGGGAGACTGCCACACTGCACAGCACAGGCACGGTACGTGAGACAACGCCCCGTTCTGCTGGCTTCCGCACTTATACGCTACGCATTGTCGATAGACAGACTACTACACGGATAGCAAAAATAATGGCGCCGGCTGCCAGCTCCTTTAATTTGCATATATGTAAGGTCACCGCCATCGTCGTCTCCATGGCCAAAGCTTGAGTGCGAATCCTTGCCACTACAACCTTGTTCTTTAATAGTAGTTCGATAAAGAAGTAAAATTATTCTGGTTCCAATCAACCAAGGATATAATCATACATTACATAGCCCTTTATTGCCAGTACAACTTTATCCATCAAACATGCACACAACGGTAGTTTGCATCCCCTAAACTTTTAGACACATTGCATAGGCTACAAATTTTGCACACAGAACCCTTGCTCTATCAAGTTGGATGCCTAATTTCCACTGTGCGGCTATCGACAATGAGGACAAACTGGCCAGGTTTAATTTTCTCGCAAGAGGTTCTCAAGACCACACTCCCCTTTGCATCAAGCACAAAACCATCACCGATGTCATTGTAGGTAACAAACTCTCAGCCCAACATATAAGTGATAATTTCTCTGATAGATCTATTTGGACGGGACTTAAACAAATAGATCTAAAGAATCACTTAACTGTAAACAAAGGGTGGGTCCCCTCTCCTTGTCATCGGTGGCCTTGTCAGAGATGAAGAAAGAGGAGGCTAGGCTGCAATGGCAAGAGTGCAAGGAGCCCTAGAAGACACATCTATCACACCTGGTTCCTTAAGAAAATCAAGCACACTTGTCATATGTGTGCAAGAATGTCCACAAGACACATATAATGATAAGAAAAAATTTCAAAAATATTGCTATATTATACACAACGATAAACACATTATAATGTTGCATCACCAAGAATCATCTAGGGCGTCTGGGTGTGTGTCAGGGACCGGAAGAGAGGCACTATGAAGAATCTGGCAATGGGCTGAGGGCACTGTGGGTCGAGTGGCATTGAGTAAGCAGAGCTGGTTCCTGGGCTCGATTAGGTCTTTGAGCCGTCTTGAGTAGTGGGCCGTTGGGCCAAGGCGTCGGTCGGTTGGCGTGGTGTACCGGTGGCAGTATATAAGCCACACGGTTGCCTCAGGGAGAAGGCATATAATTTCGAATCAGAACCTGAAACTCTGAACCTGTCCTCTGTTCTTCAATTCTATCTCGAACTCGTGCTAATCCTACCTGATTCTCTACTATTTCTTCCAAATTTCTACCCAATTCATCAACTACCCGTCTCGATCTGATCCTGATCATGATAATTGGTACCAGCTCCGGTTGATTTCAGCGAGAATTTTTTCCCCATTTCGGAATCGCTGGCGCCAGGGCGCAAACCTTCCGTTCAGGCGAAGATGGCGGCGTCGTTGGATGATCTCGCGGCGAAGTTCGACGGCATGGCCAAGCAGTTCGAGGCGGTCGCCGACGTCGCCAAGCAGCTCGTCGGGTTGCAGGACCTGATGAAGCAAACGCTCGACTCCGTCCTCGACGTCAGCAAGCGACAGTCGGAGGCGGACATGGTGCTCGAGGATTTGCGGGAGCAGGCGGAGAACGCGACGGTGAAGCTCCGCTCCACCACCTCCCGTGTCGACACGCTGCTGCGTCGCATTGATTCGCTCGATTCGGCGGGAGCGGGTCCGATTCTCGGTCCCGGTGTGCTGGGGCGTTCCAGCGTCGGTCTTCGGTGGTGCTGGAGTGTTGTTGCCCTCAACGCTGGTGGCGCGCCACCCGTCGCGGCCACCCTGGTCGTACAGCCCCCACCACGGGGGCTCGACCTCAACGCGACGCCTGCGTCATCGTCGCTATCACCGACGATGAGCGCAGCGCGGCTCAACGGGAGTGGCGAACACGTCGGCGGATTCGTCCGGCCGCCGAACTTCGAACAAGTTATGTGTTCCTATAACTTCTATGATCCATCACTTCGTCCATCGCTGTTTCCTAAACTTGAATTTCCCAAATTCGATGGATCGACCCCTCGCTTATGGCGCGATGATTGTTTGAAATATTTCGAGGTGTACGCTATTCATCCCAGGTTGAAGACATGCTTTGCTGCCCTAAATTTTGTCGGTGTGGCGAAGACCTGGTTGCACACTGTTGAACGTCGCGGTCGTATCAAGGACTGGGAAGTGTTGTGCAAGGCGGTGGTGGAGCGATTTGACAAGAATCAATATCCCCTGGTGTTGAAGCAGTTTGAATGTCTGGTGCAAACATCCTCAGTTGATGCTTATATTCTGGAGTTTGAACGAGGGGCTCACAGTTTGCTGCTTTATAATCCAAGTTATGATGAAACTTATTTTGTAACTCGGTTTGTTGCTGGGTTAAGGAGGAAATTAGATCAACAATCATACTTCATCAGCCTCCTGATGTGGATACGGCTAGTGCATTAGCCTTGCTTCAGGAAGTTGAGTTGGGCAGGAGTAAAAGGAAAGTGCTTCCAAAATATGGATACAGGCGGTTTTCTCCTGCCCATGACAAGGGCGAGGCCTTGGAAAGTGATAGAGCTAAGGGACAGGGAAATGTGGGTGAGCATTCAAGCAGTATAGGAGGCAGAATGGGCTCTGCTATAAGTGTGGTGAGAAGTGGAGTGCTGCTCATAAGTGTCCTCCACAAGTTCCCATTCATGTCGTGGAAGAAATGCTAGCAGCTCTTGAAGGGGAGGACCGTGTTTTTGATTTTGGAGAGGAGGATGATCAGGATGAAACTGTGTTGGTTGTGGGTCAAACAGTGGGGTATGGGCCCAGTAAGAGAAGAACTATGAAGATCTGTGGGCAGATTGGTAAATTGGAAGTACTAATCCTCATTGATTTTGGCAGTGTTGGTACATTCATTAGCCAGCAGTTAGCAGCTCTGCTTCATAAGGAACTGGTACCCTGCCCACCTGCACATTTTGTGGCAGCTGATGGAGGGCCTATGATCTGTAACAAAAGAATTGAGCAGTTGCAGTGGACAGCTCAATGTCATATGTTTGTGTCAACTGTTGGTGTGTTGCCTTTAAAATGCTTTGATATGATTCTAGGTCAAGACTGGCTGGAAGAGTGTAGCCCCATGTGGGTGCACTGGGCTCATAAGATTATGAAGTTCTCACTTCAGGGGCAGCAGATTACCCTGAGAGGTTTGCATTCTGAAGTTGGGAAGTGTTCTCCAGTTAGTGGATCTGGTCTGAAAGGGTTACTGTCAAAGAAGGCTGTAACTCAGTGTATTCAGGTTCAACTATCTCAGATTGACAGTAATCCTCCACCTGTATCACCTGTTCTGCAGTCCATCTTTGTGCCTGCTCAACAACATGTCTCTTTTGACTTATAACAGCTGCTGGATCTCTATGTTGATGTCTTTCAGGAACCCAAATCAGCACCTCCACCAAGAAAGTTTGATCATCAGATCCATTTGGTTCCTAGAGCACAACCCATCAATGTGCAGCCATATAGATATTCTCCAGCTCAGAAATCTGAGATTGAGAAACATTTGGAGGAAATGTTGCAGCATGGGATTATTAAGCCTAGTACCAGTCCCTATGCTTCCCCTGTACTGTTAGTCAAGAAAAGGGATGGTAGTTGGAGGTTTTGCATAGACTATAGAAAGTTTAATGCACAAAGTATAAAGAACAAACATCCAATGCCAGTTGTGGAGGAGTTGATAGATGAATTGGTTGGTGCTCAATGGCTTTCTAAGCTTGATTTCAGATCTGGTTATCATCAGATATGTATAGCTCCAGCTGATACTCACAAGGCTGCATTTAAAACTCATAATAGCCTCTTTGAATTCATGGTCATGCCATTTGGGCTGACTAATGCTCCAGCTACATTTCAAGGGATCATGAACATTATCTTTGCTAAACTACTTAGAAAAGGGGTTTGAGTCTTCATGGATGATATACTAGTCTACTCAGCAACTTTGGCTGAACATTTGGTGCTGTTACAGCAGGTTTTTGACATATTGAGAGACCATCAGTTCTATATCAAGCTATCAAAATGTGCTTTTGCTCAGTCTGAGGTTGAGTATTTGGGACATTGTATCTCTGCTCAAGGAGTGGCCACTGAGCCCTCTAAGATTACTGTTGTCCAGAAATGCCCTCAACTCAAAAACTTAAAAGAACTGAGAGGGTTTCTGGGCCTTACAGGATACTACAGAAAATTCATTAAGTCTATGGGCTAATCAGTAGACCTCTGGTGGAGCTATTGAAGAAGGGTGTGCTATTTGTGTGGAATGAGTCTACTCAGTTGTCCTTTAATCAGTTGAAACAGGCTTTAGTGCAAGCTCCAGTACTGGCAATTCCTGACTTCAGCAAGCAATTTGTGCTAGAGACTGATGCCAGTGACCTAGGATTTGGAGCTGTTCTCATGCAAGAAGGACATCCAGTGGATTATTTGAGCAAGGCACTAACTGGAAGGAGTCAAGGCCTGTCGACTTATGAGAAAGAATGTATGGCCATACTGTTAGCAGTGGAAAAATGGAGACCTTACTTGCAGAATCGGGAATTCTTGATCAAGACCGACCATAAGAGTTTGTTGCATCTGACTGAACAAAGTGTGCTGACCAAGTTGCAATAGAAGGTTGTGCTAAAACTTATGGATTTATAGTTCAAGATAGTGTATAAACAAGGAGTGCAGAACAAGACTGCTGATGCCCTGTCTATGTGTCATTCTGAGTCTACAGTATGTGCTTCTTGTTATCCTCAGTGGTTGGACAGAGTGAAAGTAGGTTATGAAGGTGATCCTTTGGCTCAGGACATCTTACAACAGCTCACCTCCAACAAGGACCCTAATAGTCCATTCTCTTTGCATAATGGCCTCATCAGGTACAAAGGCAAGGTCTGGCTGCGTAATAATACCGTGGGTCAGCAACATGTGCTGTAGGCAGTGCATCAGTCGGGTATTGGAGGTCACTCTGGGGTTCTAGCTACTTACCACAAAGTTAAGGAGCTATTTCATTGGCCTGGTTTGAAGAAATCTATGCAAGCGCTTGTGGCTGCTTGTTCAGTATGTCAATAAGTTAAGTTAGAGCATGTCAAGCAACCTGGCTTACTGAGTCCATTACCAATTCCTGAACAGCCTTGGACTACAGTTTGCATGGACTTGATTGAAGGCTTTCCTAAATCTGACAGGTTTGATACTATTCTGGTGGTAGTGGATAAATTCACAAAATATGGGCATTTTATTCCTTTGGCACATCCATTCACTGCCTCTCAAGTAGCTCAAGCATTCTTCTACAATGTGTATAAGCTGCATGGATTGTCTGACTACATTGTTTCAGACCGAGACAAGATTTTTACAAGTGCCTTCTAGAGAGAGTTATTTACTGCATCTGACACTCAGCTGATGATGTCTTCTTCTTACCATCCTCAAATGGATGGTCAAACTGAGAGATTGAATCAATGCTTAGAGAATTTTCTGTGTTGTGCAGTCCACTCTTGCCCAAAACAGTGGCACAAATGGTTGTCGGTGGCTGAGTGTTAGTACAATACTACTCATCATTCAGCTTTGGGCTACTCTCCTTTTCAGGTATTGTATGGCCACCATCCTCGACATTTTGGCATCAATAATCCAATCACAGTCCTGTCTTCTGATTTGGAGCAATGGCTGTTGGAAAGGGGCTTACTGCAAGATGTCGTTCAACATCACTCAACAGCGTATGAAACGTTTTGCTGATCAACATCGTAGTGAGAGGGAGTTTGCTATGGTGACATGGTGTACCTGAAGTTACAGCCATATATCCAGTCCTCAGTGGCCCCCAGAGCTAATGCCAAGTTGTGTTTCCATTTCTATGGACCTTTTTAGGTATTGGCAAGAGTGTGTAAGGTTGCTTATCAACTGGATCTACCTTCCCACTGTCGTATTCACCTAGTTGTGCATGTATCTCAATTGAAGCTCCATGTTCCACCAAATGGAGTGTTGGAGGATGATATTACTGCGGTGCCTGTGGATTATGATGACTCTGTCAGTCCAGTCAAGTTGCATCAGTACCATGTCATGAAGAAAGGAGCTTCAAACTGTTGCTCAGATTCAGGTGCAGTGGTCTGGACATCCTCGCTCATTACTCACATGGGAAGAGGCAATTGACCTGCGTCGCTGGTTTCCTGAGTCTCCAGCTTGGGGACAAGCTGGATTTCAAGAGGAGGGGAGTGTCAGGGATCGGAAGAGAGGCACTATGAAGAATCTGGAAATGGGTTGAGGGCACTGTGGGTCGAGTGGCTTTGAGTAAGCAGTAGCTGGTTCCTAGGCTCAATTAGGTCTTTGAGCTGTCTTTTGAGAGTAGTGGGCCGTTGGGCCAAGGCGTCGGTCGGTTGGCGTGGTGTACCGGTGGCGGTGTATAAGCCACATGGTTGCCTCAGGGAGAAGGCATGTAATTTCGAACCAGAACTTGAAACTCTGAACCTGTCCTCTGTTCTTCAATTCTATCTCGAACTCGTGCTAATCCTACCTGATTCTCTGCTATTTCTTCCAAATTTCAACCCAATTCAGCAACTACCCGTCTCGATCTGATCCTGATCGTGACAGTGTGATACTTTCTTCTATCCTAATGAAACACTCGTGCCATATGGCGCATGTTGGCAAGAAAATCCTGCTGTCGTCACCTTGTGCGGGTCTGCGGGAGGCTAGAGCCACCGTACCACGCATGTTCAGCTCAAATAACATCAAAGCCAGATCGACCGTAGGGCGCTACTGTGCTTGCGTCTGCACTGATTTCCAGGCTGCACACACCCAAGTTTCTTACCCGGTCCGGCGTTGTCACTACAGGAAACTGGCTCTTTGCCGACTGTTAAAAGCAGTCGGCAAAGGCCGGAATGTAGTCGGCGAAGGATTTGCCGACTACGTTGACCTCAGGCAATCGGCAAAGGCCTATCGGCAAAGAAGCCGTCGGCAAAGGATTCTTTGCCGACTGCCAAGTGGAGGGCAGTCGGCAAAGCCTTTGCCGACTGCCATAGGCTGAGTCGGCAAAGGTAACTGGCCGTGCCGTTTGGCGTCCGCTTTTTCGACTGCCGATACGGCAGTCGGCAAAGATTTTCTTTTTTTTAAAAAAAGTCTTTGGCGACTGCCCTGCACGGCAGTCTGCAAAGAAATATTTAATTTTTTTAAAAAATAGCCTTTGTCGACTGTCTCGGCTGGCAGTCGGCAAAGCCGGTGCCTGTGCACCTCGGCTCCCAGCTTTGCTCACTGCCTTGGCTGTCGGCAAAGCTGAAAAATATTTTTTTTCCTGTTTTTCCATATATATCACAGCAGTCAAATCATATATATATAACACAAATGCACACATATATAACACAAATCCATATATATATCACATGTCCAACATCCACAAGTCCAACGTCCAAACATCCAACAAGTCTATAATTCCAACAAGTCGAAACATCCAACAAGTTCAACAAGTCCATAAGTCCAACATCCAACAAAGGCCCTCACTCGTGCTGCGACCCATCGTCCCTATGCTCATCATAGACTGAAGACCACGAAGACCACGAGGACTGGCCTGGCGGGAGCGGCGCCAACACGTACTGGTGCCCCCACCTGGAGTGCGCGTGCTGGGTTGGCGAAGGAGGGCAGCTCACCCACGTGGAGGTCCCCTGCTGCGGAGGCCGAGGAAGACCGCCGCCCGGAGGCCAGAAGTGTGGCTGAGGGGAAAGAACCGGCCACCCATGGCCTGGAGAAGGGACATCTGGAGGAGTCGGGTTCGAACCTGTCGACAGTGCCTGCACAAAGGAGAAGCGATCTCATTAGTACCTACATGATTGCCGCACAAGCCAAAACAATGGATAAACATATATACTCACCGGAGTCCCCATAGGGCCAGGAGGAAGGGGTGGAGCGAACATCGAGGCGGGCAACGGAGGCATGACAGCACCAGGGATCTGAATGTTGTGAATGTAGCTGGCAAAGTCCTGCCTCCAGCGCACCATCTCCTGCTGATGGGCCTCCTCTCGGGCCGCTATCTCCTGCCGATGGGCCTCCTCTCGGGCCGCCATCTCCCGCTGATAGGACTCCTGCGAGGCCTCCGTCGCGGCCCGCAACTCGGCTAGCTTAGATTGCAATGTTACACCCTTGATGTTTAAACAATGCAAAAGGAAAGGTACATATGTAAAACCAATTAACGACGAATGAAACTAAAGTTACCTGAACCGCCGCTAACGTGCTCGGCTGCCGAGGTCGTATGGGGATGTCAGAGGAGGTCGTGCTGGCGGATTTACGAATCTGACGAGGGGTGGGAACGGTGGCCGGGTCGATTACGCTATGGGCAATCAAGTACTTACTGTGCTGTTTCCCTCCTCCCATCCTCATCAGGATGTCTGCATCCAGGGGCTGCTTGAAAGGATCATAGTTTGGACCATGGCACCGGCGAGCCGCCTCGGTCTACTGGACCATCTTCTCGTAGGCGTTCAGGTTGGTGTACTCCTCGGGCCCATCCACCGAGCTGAAGATGTTGTTCGGATCTGTCGCTTTGCCCTTGTGAGACAGGGCGTAGCCCTCGTACTCATTGATCACCTACCCCTCATGCGACTGGGACTGCAAGGAAAACACAAGGATGATTACACGTAATGAGATTGAATAAATAAATAAATAAATCGACAGAAGCTTACCCATGCGTCCATGAACCCTCCGAGGGAGCGGCTCCCTTGGTGGTGTGCCGGCCCTTTCCTTGCCTTGGCACGTTCATTTCTACGGCGACGCTCCTCATACGACGTCGGCCTTCTCCACTCGTCCACAATGTCCTCCCAGTAGTCCTTATAGCTTTTGCACCATTCAGCAGAAAACTGCATGACATGGCATAAGATAAATCAGAATTAATATTTCCTACTTATTTTTTATGGAAGGAATCATAAGTAATGTTTCCTAATTACCTGGAGGTAGATCTCCTTGTCAATGTCAGTGTCGGGGTAGTGGATCATCTTCTTGGCATCCTCCTTCAGCAGCTTCTCGTGCTTCACGTCGGCGTAGTAGGTGATGAGGACCTGGACGTGCGCCTCATAGTACATGTCCTTGAGTCGCCCCATGGCGACCTTGTCCTACACCGCCGATGCCTGGTCCTCGTACCCCGCCTCACATGTGAACCAGTCCTGCATACAGATATCACGTATCATTTCATTATTTCAAGAACATCCAACGAATGCGTATTGACAAAGCGGTGCAATGAAGACTCACCCAGAACTCCGTCTTGATCTTGGTCGCAATGGGGACCTGGTGTGCGTCCCTGGCTTTGTAGAAGTCCGACCAATGCCAGGGCACCACCTTGGTCCCGTCGTCGAGGGTGACAAGGCCAGGGTAGTGCCGCTTAATCAGGAGGCCCAGCATGCCATTTGGACTGCATGCATCACTCCCGCTCACAATCCTCCAGCCTCTACATAAATCATTAAGAAGAATTGTTAGTCTGAAGTTTCAATGTTAAACATATCATATGAATAAGTCATAAAAACATAAACGGTTACTTACGTGGGACCTTCAGGTCGAATTATAGGACGGTGCTCAAAGGCGATCGACGCTTTAGGGAGGCGCGTGATCCTACGCTGGTAGACCTTGCGCGAATTTGAGGAAGCCGTCTCCCCTGGTGTCACCTCACGCCCGTCCTCCTCGCCCCCGCCCCAGTGCTGGTAGCCCCCATCCTCCTCGCCCTCGGCCCAGGTCTGGTCGCGCCCGTCCTCCTCGTCCTGCACGGCGTCCTACACGTCGTCCGAGGCAAACAGCTACCTCGTCGCCGAGCGACGTGAGCGAGGCTCCTCCAACGACATCTCCTCCAACGCCTCGTCCTTGATGCCTGTGCTTGTCCGTGTGTAGACCGACCTTGCCTTTCGTCGCGGTCGTCTAGTTCCGCCTGGCATTTTGTCCTATGCCTGCAATGACAAAGACAAAGATTAAACCAATTAGCACAAATAATCGATAAGTACTTGTAAAGAGATACAAAATAATAATAAGAACAATATAGTATTTACATGAATTATAATTTATCTCCATGAACGATAGTGTTTGGCTCCCAGTCATCGCTATAGTCATCATCACTATCAATATTGTCAAAATCTAAGTCCTCATCATCTCTACTGTCCTCACCACCTCCATCGTCCTGAACACCTGTAACAGCCCCAAATGGCCAGTGGGCCCAATTCGCGGTATGGGGCGGTGTTACTGTAGAAGGGCAGTGGGACGAGTCACTGTAGCGGCATGTTACTGTACATCCGTTACTCCGTTACATCCGGACTCCGGACTGTAGTAGTCCGTACTGTAGCACCGAATCGGGCCGGGCCTGTTTCGAGTTACTGTAGCACGGGGACTGTTCATCGGTTACTGTAGCATCGTGAAACACTGTAGCAACACGGGTTTAGTACCATACCGTGAACTCTGAGGTCGCCCAGCCAGCTTAAATATCAGGGCCAAGGACGCGTATTAACCTTCGGTTAACCATTTTGAACGAAGCGAGGACGAAAGTTCAAATAGGTTTTTATGCAGGCGGGACCCGCTCCTCGGTAGAGTGGGCCTGGGCCGTGCGCCGGGACTAGGTTGTTACAACACCTCTATCGTGTTGAGCCCTCCATCGCTCAAGCATCATTATGTCCTTAGGATCTTGCACCACTTCACCCTCGTCCTCATCAACCTCATTGTCTACTTCCATGCCCATCAGCGAATCAATGTCTATCGAAAAACGCCCTTTTAGCCCCTCAGGTTGATAGAACTCTCCGCTATCTTCCATTGGGTCAAAGTTGTAATCATCATCGTTTGGGACAGGCGCTTTACCGCGTGGCAATACCAAGTGCATAAGGTGCCAACCCTTAAGCCTCTCATCTTTTTGGCACACCCATGGGAGATAATAAACTTGCGTGGCCTGTTGAGCCACAATATAGACACCTTCTCCAGTATAGACGACATCCTGTCGAATTTTGACTTGCCCAATGTCATCTTGTCTTCTAACTTTATTAGGATCGAACCAATGGCATTTAAATACCACTGGTTTAAGTTCTTTCGTGCCCTCAAAGTGGAGCTTGTATATTTCTTTGACTATGCCATAATAGTCAAGATTATTGGTGCTGGGCGTACGAACTCCTGAGCACGTGGTCTTTCGGGTGGGCCGACTCTCCTCGTAGCTTCTTGTGCGAAAGCGATAGCCATTCACATTATAAACGGTGAATGTTTCCACCCTAGATCTGAAGCCCTGTGCAACCTGTTTCAATTCATCACTCATTTCCCTATCCGTGCGTGCCTGCAAGTTGAGGCCAAATAGATCGTTACATTAGTCGCTCCTTGGAGCAAAGTGGAATCTCAAAGTTGGATGGTACCTTGAGGTAAGTTGGATGGTACCTTTGTACGGATCCAGGAAATAAAATCGGGCTTGCTATTTTTGAGAAGATCGTCTTCTTCTTCGTTGGTTGGAGCCATATCCTCTTTCCAAAATTCATTAATATACTCCCTGAAAAAACAAGAGACGAGGGGGATCGGCACGATAGGTGGAGGATATTGACTGCGTATGTAACTAGCTCATTGAGAACTTACGTTTGATAAGGAACCACTTCATCAAGGTTCAACAACACGTAGAGCATGATAGTGCGAAACTCATGTTGTTGCAACGTCTTGCCGGTAGCTGTGCTTCCCCTTCCGAGTTGCCCTTTGAAAAGGCTCAGGGTTGATGAACTCCAGTCGTCGTTGTAATGAGGGGGTGGGTTCACGCTGGGAAGGTTCTCAGTATAGTACGCCTTTGTGAAGTTGGACACCTCCTCCACTCTGAATGCCTCTGCCACGGAAGCCTCAATTTTGGCTCTATTTCTACACTTTTTATGAAGAATCTTTAGACACCTCTCAATTGGATAGCACCAACGGGCCTGCACGGGACCCCCCAGGTGTGCCTCATGCGGTAGGTGCAAAATCAGATGCTGCATCGGCAGGAAGAAACCGGGTGGAAAGATCATCTCCAACTTGTAGATCAACAGAGGTGCAGCATGCTCTAGGTCATGAACCACTTCCCGAGATAACTCCCGGGCACAAAGCTAGCGGAAGAAATAGCTCAACTCTGCTAGAACATGCCACACTGGCTTGGGGAGGTATCCATGGGTCATCGCAGGAAGGAGCCGCTCAATCCATATGTGGAAGTCATGACTCTTCATCCCTAAGACTTTCATAGTCTTCAGATTCACTCCCCTACTCAGATTCGCCGCATACCCATCAGGGAACATTAACGTCTTGATCCACTCAAGCACTTCCTTCCTATTGTCCCTTTTCAGGATGTAATCGTCTGGGCCCCTTTTCCATCTCTTGCCATTGACAGGGGTCTTCATCACGTACTTTGGTCTATCACAGATCTCCTCCACGTCTAGTCGAGCCTTAACATTGTCCTTCGACTTCTCCTTTATGTCCATGATTGTACCCCAGAGTGCCTCGGTGACATTCTTCTCTGTGTGCATTACATCGATGTTGTGTGGAAGAAGAAGGTCCTTGAAGTAGGGGAGCCTATGCAAGCCTGATATATGGGTCCACATGTGTTCCTGACCATATCCCTTAAAACCACCATTGTCTGTATCAATTTTGAGAGCCTTTAACTGGGCAACGACCTGTTCACCAGTCATAATCTCAGGAATGGGGTCGGTGACTTGAACATCTTTCATGAAGTGCTTGATGTCTCATCTAAACTCATGGTCGACATCTAGGAATTGACGATGTTTGTCAAACAAAGAGAACTTGCCACCCTTCTTCAGCCAGGTGAATATCACAGATGCCTTGCATACTGGGCAAGGCAACTTCCCGTGAACACACCACCCACTGAATATGCCATACGCCAGGAAGTCATGCATCGAATACTGGTACCACACATGCATTGTGAAGTTCCTCTTTGTAGCTCGGTCGTACGTCAGCACCCCCTTTTCCCAAGCATGTTGCAATTCATCCCAAAGTGGTTGCATGAACACACCCATATTGTTGCCCGGGTGTTCAAGTATTATCATCGACAAGAACACGTTCTTGGGCTCAAACATAATGCCGGGGGGAGATTGAGGGGTATCACGAACACGGGCCAACAAGTGTACGGGGCCGCCATCATTCCATACGGGTTGAACCCATCAGTTGCCAATGCTACACGTACATTCCGAGCGTCCTCTGCTTTGTTCCGATGCTGGGCATCGAAGTACCTCCATGCATCACCATCCGATGGGTGTACCATGTTCCCACTATATCTTTTGCCATCCTTGTGCCATCTCATCTGTTTCGCGGACTCCTCTATCATGTACAACTGTTGGAGCCTCGGTATGACAGGAAGGTACCGCAGGACCTTCTCGGGGACCGTAGACTGTTTCTTCTTGCCATCACTACCCTCTACCTCCACATACCTAGAGACTTTGCACTTTGGACAGTGCGTTGCTTCCTTAAGGTCTTCCCCCCTAAATAGGACGCACCCTTTAGGACAAGCATGGATTTACTCATACGGCATCTTAAGTGGACGAAGGAGCTTCTGTGACTCGTACGTGTTCTTCGGCAGCATGTGACCCTTCGGAAGCATTTCCCCAAAAAGTGCCAACATGAGATTGAAGCCGTCCTGACTCATGCTCAACTGCGACTTCAACGCTATTAGGCGTCCAATGCAATCCAATTGCGACATTGTCGTATTCCCGTGAAGGGGCTTTTGTGCCATCTGCATCATTTCGTAGAACGCCTTTGCTGTTTCCTCTGGATCCTCCTCCACCACACCTTCATTGCCACGTGCCTCATTATAGTCTACCACCATGTCGGCCGTCCTGGCATCTTCATCAAACTCCTCGAGGCGTGCTCTCACCTCCTCCTCTCTAATACGGCTGTCTTCACCATGGAAGATCCACGTCTTATAGTTTGCCACATATCCATTCTTGTACAGATCTTTCCAAACATCATCCTTTACTTTTCTTTTTGAGTTCTTACAATCACTGCAGGGACACCGCATCCGAATCGACCCTTTAGCAACCGGGCCAAATGCTTGGTTCAGGAAATAAGTGGTCCCCCTAATCCATTCTTCGCTCTTACTTGCAAAGCCCGTGTACATCCAATCACGGTTAGCCATCCTCTGTCATACACATGCGTAAGAGAGTAATAAAATGAGCAATTGCATCTATATGGCGTTCCTACCATCTAATAGGTGAAGGATAGGTCCTAATCCCACCCGCGGATGCGTAGATGGGTTAGCTTCCATGTTCTGCTCCCGTCCGAGTCGAAATTTCAGCAGCACCTCCCCGCTGTTCTCTCGATACACGTCCCCGCAAGGAGAGTGTGTATCCGGAGAACAACGGGGAGGTGCTGCCAAAACTCTGACTCAGATGGGAGCAGAACATGGAAGCTAACTCATCTATGCATCCATGGGTTGTGCAAAAAATGTGGACAATCCGAAACAGATACGATCGCAGATATGCAGAGACCTACATACCTCCGACCATATCTCTTTTGGACGGGAGACACCTAACTGGGTTACGCGACCTAAGTACGACAACGGTAAGGAAGAGAGATGATTTATACCTAGGGTGGCGGTAGAGACAGGCTAGCGGGGCAGTGGCCAGGCGGTGCAGTCGCGGAGCTACTCCGGGTCCCCTCCGATAAGACCCACTCTGCAAAACAAGAAAAACAACACTATAAGTACAAAATTTCTGCAGAACCTCCCCTGTACGGGGAGGTTTCCAAAACCTGCAAGAAAGAAGGCGGCTCGATGGCCGACAATACATATACGGTACGAAGGCCACACATCCACAAACTCGGCACGAAAGCCGTCAACGACACATACGACACGATGGCCGACAACCTGGGGCTTTACCTTCTTATCCGGCGACAGGCGGGATCGACGGCGTGGACAAATGTCGTCAAAGAACGGCTTTACCTTCTTCTTCTTCTTCCTCCTTCTACTCCTTCTTCCGCCTTCTCCTTCCTCTCCCTCCTTCCTCCTTCTTCCCTTTCCTTCTCCGCCTCCTCCCCTCCCCTTCTCCCCCTCCTCCCCTCCTCTTCTCCTTCTTCCTCCTCTTCTCCCCTTTCCTCCCTTCTCCCCTTCCCTTCTCCCCCTCCTTCCCTCCTCTTCTCCCCTTCCTTTCCCTTCTCCCCCTCTGATGAGGACATCGCCATGCTGGACACACCAACGCCATGGTCTTCCCCAAGTTGCAATTCGTCTCCAACTCAGCTGCCATGTCGCTCTCGGATTCAGCATACTTGTCGTCGCTGTTTCGGTCATAATTTCCTCATACGACATCGAAACAGGGCGATCTTGGACTCGTTGGAAAGGGGACGACGACGCCGTCGTTTTGGATCTGGTCCCAGCTCCAGATCTTTCATGGATCATTCTGTGTGATCACGAAAAGGTGCTGCGTCACCTATTTTGGGCCAACTTGGCCATGTATAGTGTCGGGCCTTGAGCCCAAGTTGTGGGCGCCCAACCCCTGGCCGCCTCCAACCCTAGGACGTCTATCTTATATATTCCACGTAGCCGTCGCTGTTGAGACTTGGGTTTTGCTTTAGATTAATCTGTCTTTGAACAGTCGCCGTTATCGGTTTGTGAAACCCCACTTTGTGATCTTAATCATATATTTGCAGATTGTCCCATTAATTGAGCTGCGTTCTTTCGAGTTCTTGCTTGTGTTCTTCGTTTCGCAGGCAAGGATTAGCCTTCGTGGCGAGGTCAATCGGTTGGAGACACGGTTGATAACCAGAGGAGTCGTGGTGCTAAGATTGCAGGGTTTGAGTCTTTGGATCTGAAGCCGGATCGGTGTGTCGTGCTCCACCAAAACGATAGTTATCTCAATCTGACGGAAGATCAGGGAATCACGTCCCCATCAAGTGGTATCGGAGCTAAGGTATACCGTCAGATTTACGTTTATCCCTAGTTTTTGAGTGTTTCGTTTTTGTCCCATAGTCCAAAGCCATATTCAATTTCCTGTCCTAGAACCCTTCCGCGCTTTAGCCTTTGCATAATTCAGTCCAGAGTCCGTAGTGTTGAATTTGTGTCCTGGTCAGGGTCTTATTGCTGGTAGGTTGTGTTACAGTCCAGTCGTGTGTTTTTTCCTTTCAACGTTGTCCCTTCCACCGTTCCAAACAACAAGTCGAATCACCACATTACTCGACTTGCCCCGCCAGCCGCCTTGTGTCAACTCTCGCCGCCGCGCAAACCCTAGATAGGTCGTCAGCCGCTCTTTGTTGCTTCCATCGCAGCCTTCCTTAAATCATCTGGCGAATACCTACTGCTGTGATCGGTGTTGGAGTTTAGGGACGCTTCGCCCTAACTGCCGACTGCCGTGTTGTGCCTTCCGAGAAAACATAACTTGAGATACCTTCGGTAAAACAGGCATAACTTTTCGCTCGTTTATCAGAAAAATCTGAAATTTTTACAGCAGCTTCTTGACTCGTTTATCAGAAAAATCTTGCACGCTTTTCAGAGAACATGCTGATTTTCTGTAGGCCACATCCCACCTCTGTTTTAGGTGAAATTTTTTGTGGTTACATCTTTTGTCATCCTTGTTCACAGAAAAATATAAAAAAAAAGTTTGATTTGTACTAGTGCCTTTTTAGCGAGAAGAATAAAAAAGAAAGAGAACAAGGAGACAGTTGTTTGTTCTGCGATTGCGAGTGTTTCATTGGGTTTCTTTCATACTTGTTTCTCAATCATACTTGTACTTCCTTTGTCCTTGTTCACACACTTTTGGTACTTGGAACACGTTAGGCCAGCAACAAGCATAAGTACTTTGGACTAGAGTTCAGCATTGCTCACTGTTACTGAGTTGTGTGCCATATATATACATATATTTTCTGTTTGTGTGCCTTTCAAGCTCCACATTATCTTCAGATCAGTACAGAAAAAGACCTTGCAATCGTGGCCCACATCCTCAGGTATCACAACCGAGATCCACCGGTTGCCATCCTCTGCATGCGTTGGTAAGAACTTGGTATTGGTAAGACGTGTGTGAGGGTGTGACTTCACCAACCCATAAATAGTTGATAGGGCATTTATTGTGCTAACAATGTCAAACAACAAGTTTCTTTTTAAAAGTGAATTGCAGGACATCGCACAATGAGTGCTCAGTTCTCAAATGGAGAATGCAGAGCAAAACCAGTTCAACAACTTGTTCCAAATCTACTTTGTCGTAAAGGAATGGCGTTGTCGAGTTATGATTGATGGTGAGACTTGTAGCAACCTTGCAAGTTTAGAGTTGGTTGAGAAGCTTGGTCTAACCACAAGGCCACATCCACATCCATACCACATCCACTGGGTAAATTCTTGGGAGAAGATAAAGGTAACTAAAATTACACGCATTGAGTTTTCAATTGGCTCTTATAAGGATAGCGCTGAATTTGATATTGTACCTATGCAATCATGCCAATTATTATTTGGCAAGCCTTGGATATCTGAAAATAATGTTATGCATAATATGATTACTAATCAATATTCGTTCAAATACAATGGTAGAAAAATTACTCTTGTACCTATGACTACTACTGAAATTTTAAGAGAAGATCTCTTGAGAGTAGAGAGAAGAAAGAACAAACCTTTTAGAAAAGAATGGGCTATTTCAGATGTTACAATGCATTCATCTAAATCTGATTTTTTGCACAAAGATCATGTTGCTCGGCCTCTTGTTGGAACTAATATTTTGCAGCACATACACAATAAAGTGGAAAATGGAACAGAAAGAGAACAGGTAATTGTCTCAGGTGAGAGCTCTCTTGGCATGCTGAATTTGGCCGCCGATGATGCTAATAATGCTATACTAGAACCTTCAATTGAATTAACTTTGTCACATGATGAATGTTCTAATGATTTTTGTGATAAAGAAGAGTTGTGTGGTAATGCTATGCTTATTCCTGTGCCACAACTTGAGTAAGAAACTGATTCCTTTGTTTTGGGACAGCAATCCTCTGCTAAAAATAAGAAATTGCTTCCCATTAACAATGAAAAAGATGAGCTAAAATTATTGTCTTCTCTAAATACTTTGGGCTATATTGAGTTTGATACTTTGTGTGCTCTTAGTAGTTTGGAAGAGAAACTTAAATATTCTGAATTGCCATGGATGTCTACCTATACATATTATTTTATTGGCAAATATAATTGTAAAGGAGAGTATATGGTGCATCGTGTTTATATTTATTCAAATCTGAAATCTCCTTTGACTATGCATAAATATGATCAACTAGAGGGTTGCAATAGCTATAGCCATGTTATGTCGAGATCCCCAAGTTTTGTTATAAAGAAACAGGTTAAATTTCAAGAAGGAGAGCATTGTTGGCTGCTACCTACAACATGTCCTCCAACTAAATTCAAACCGAGGACGGTTTGTTGTCAAGAAGGGGAGAATGATGAGGACATGACACCTATGGATATACCCGTGGAGGCTAAAGATAAGGTGAGCTCATTCTTACATGTGCATAGTGATTTTTGGTACAACTTATTTGGTTCCACATGTATATGGTTTTATTTGAGTGTAGGTACAAATGTGTCTCAAAGTGCAAACTCATCAAAATCCAACAGTCAGTTCGTCGGCAGCACGATAGTGCTTCATTGGGAAGGCCATAACTCATCCGTCCGGAGTGCGAATGAGGTCAATGAGCACTTGATGAAAAGCTTGTTTGATAGGCTTTCAAATAGGTCTGGTCCCATCTCCATATCATGTTGGCAAGACTGTCAAAAGAACAAGACACTCCGTTGCTATTTCTATAGGGAGCTACGTCGTTGTGATGGGCTTGTTATCCATCATTGGGACCCTGGCCCAAGTGGAAGCACGCCCCAAAGAGTTGAAGAACACACCAAGGAAGCCCTTGGACGTCCTCCACCCTGGTCACCACCTTTACACCATGGTAGAACTAATACATACACTTTCATACATAAGAAAAAGAACATTCCTTTGCTGCCTTTGTCGCCTACAGATTTTGTTAAACATGCTAAGGAAATTAAAAATAAACCTCCACTAGCCAATGCTAAACATGATGGGATTAAGTTAAAAGGAGGTGCCTTTCTTGCTACAACTTCTGCTACTGCTGAGTTATGTGATAATCCTGATGCACCATGTTATACTATGCTTTGTAAACCTATTATGTCGGGTGTATTGCCTGCTGTCACTAACCTTTTGCAGGAGTTTGCTCATGATGGGATGGAGTCGCGGACGACTCCAATTCTAGAAGGAGGGGATGATGAGGACATCGCCAAGATGAAGTCGAGGACGACTCTAATTCAAGAAGGGGAGGATGATGAGGACATCGCCATGCTGGACACACCGACGCCATGGTCTTCCCCAAGTTGCAATTCGTCTCCAACTCAGCTGCCACGTCGCTCTCGGATTCAGCATACTTGTCGTCGCTGTTTCGGTCATAATTTCCTCATACGACATCGAAACGGGGCGATCTTGGACTCGTTGGAAAGGGGACGACGACGCCGTCGTTTTGGATCTGGTCCCAGCTCCAGATCTTTCGTGGATCATTCTGTGTGATCACGAAAAGGTGCTGCGTCACCTATTTTGGGCCAACTTGGCCATGTATCGAGTCGGGCCTTGAGCCCAAGTTGTGGGCGCCCAACCCCTGGCCGCCTCCAACCCTAGGATGTCTATCTTATATATTTCACGTAGCCGTCGCTGTTGAGACTTGGGTTTTGCTTTAGATTAATATGTCTTTGAACAGTCGCCGTTATCGGTTTGTGAAACCCCACTTTGTGATCTTAATCATATATTTGCAGATTGTCCCATTAATTGAGCTGCGTTCTTTCGAGTTCTTGCTTGTGTTCTTCGTTTCGCAGGCAGGGATTAGCCTTTGTGGCGAGGTCAATCGGTTGGAGACACGGTTGATAACCAGAGGAGTCGTGGTGCTAAGATTGCAGGGTTCGGGTCTTTGGATCTAAAGCCAGATCGGTGTGTCGTGCTCCACCAAAACGATAGTTATCTCAATCTGACGGAAGATTAGGGAATCACGTCCCCATCACCCTCCTCCCCTCCTCTTCTCCCATTCCTTTCCCTTCTCCCCCTCCTCCCCTCCTCTTCTCCCCTTCCCTTCCCTTCTCCCCCTCCGGCGTGGCGGGGCAGGGCCGTGAGGCAGTGCGGCGGGCGACAGCGGGGCGGGCGGCGGCGGGGTGCGGGGTGGCGGAGGCACGGTGGGGCGCAGGAGCGGCGGTGGTGGCGCGGAGGGACGCGGGGGCGACGGCGACGGTGGGGGCCGGGGGTGGCGGCGCGAAGGGGCGCGAGGACGGCGGCGGAGGCGCGGTGGGACGTAGGGGCGGCGGAGGCACGATGGGACGCAGGGGCGGCGGCGGCAGCGCGGAGGGGCGCAGGGGCGGCGGCGGCGGTGGGGGCCGGGGGTGGTGGCGCGGAGGGGCGCGGGGGCGGCGACTGAGGTATGGGTCGGGGTGCGGCGACGGTGCAGGGCGGGGTGGCCGAGGCGCGGTATGGGGTGGGGGCGACGGTGAGCGAGCGGCTAGGGTTGGGGAAAAATGGGCTGGCCGCGCGGGCCTTTAACTTAACGGGCTTTGCCGACTATCACAGCTGGCAGTCGGTAAAGGCTTTTGTCGACTGCCACGTATCAGGCAATCGGCAAAGTTTTAAATTTTTTTAATTTTGAATCCAAAATTTTTCTGTACCCCAAGAATATATGTTCGAATTGGGGACCTTTTTATAATATTTTGCTATATTTCGTTTATTTATTTTATTTACTTGAATTTTTTCGCATAATCCAAATTTGAACTGCAGGTGCATAAAATAATAAAACGTAGCCATTCGAAAAATTATATTCATGTTAGAGAGTGTATTTTGAGGCCGTGTCCACAAACTCACCCAAAAGTTTGAACGTCTTGTCCACGAAACAGGACCATCCAGGTGCGGTAGAAGTATTTTTTAATTATATAAAATCCAAATGAAGTCCGAAAATCACGAAACTTGTCGACGTGTCATATTATCACATGTGGAGGCTACGATAAAAATTTGAGAATGTTTAGAGAAAGATGCAATCTTTTATCTGTTTGTTACCAAACCTTCTTGTTTCCCCATAGCCGATAGCTGCTAGGCCAATTGTATGGAAGGATACATTTGATGTATGATTATATTTCCAATGATACTGCAGAGATTGATTGATGTCCAGGCCGGTGTATCATCAACCACCCATCGTCGTTGGTTTTCAGTTGCTTGTGAGCGAACGAATCTCGATCCTGATTGCTAGCGCAGCACCCTCATCAGATGTCAATCTAATTACTGTATTCTAGAGTTGGATCTTCGTCTAGTTTTGCATCTTTAATTTGCATCCCGATCCGAATTCTGGTTAATGGTCAACCCTGCAGGCCGCAGCACCGCAGCTAGTATTGTAGGGCCCACTTTCACCGATTTTGTGGCCCGCTGTCCGCTGATAACTGCCAGAGAGGTTAGTTGGGAATCATTGGCAGAATGGCAGGGCACCGCACCGGCGTACGGTACGAGCTGAGCCCGCGTACTATCCGATCCCTGCTGCCCTGCATGTGCTGCTACTGACTGGCTCGCGGACCGAGTACTCCGTTCCCACATGATTAGCTCGGTACGGTGGCCATGTGATCTCGTACCTCTAAACACAGCACCGTCCGATGTGGCGACGACTATTGGTGCTGCTCATACTCTTTGCCTGCTTGCCCGCATGCTATAAGTACACCGGCGATCTCGTCCCTTTCCACCATCAAGACACAAGCAGCCAAACGCACATACAACAAGCCACCTGCCCACCTGTTAGCTTCTGCGCTGGTACATACCGGTGACTCGAGAGCTGACCTGAGATAATGGCCGCCGCAGGGGCAGCTGCACTTCTTGCGCTCCTCGCCGCGCTTGCTGTCACGCATTCTGGCGCAACCGCGCTACCGGTGGTGAGCAACCGCACCTCCGCGGTCCGCCAACTCCGTGGCCGCGGCGGCGGCGGCTGGCAGATGGCCAAGGCCACCTGGTACGGCGCGCCTAACGGCGCCGGCCCCGACGACAACGGTACGTAGTCTCAGACTCTCAGTGCGCGCCATGCATCGTCGGTGTGCGCCGCGCGCCTACGTACCATACGTAGTCGCTCGCCAATGCTGCATGTCGTGCTGACATTTCGGTTTTTTGCCAATGCCGTCCGTGGCTCGGTGGCTGACCGATCTTGGTGTTCTGCAGGCGGTGCATGCGGGTTCAAGGGCACCAACCAGTACCCGTTCATGTCCATGACGTCGTGCGGCAACCAGCCCCTGTTCCAGGACGGCCAGGGCTGCGGCGCATGCTACCAGGTACGCCATTCAACTTTCTGTTTATATTACGCGTCCACTTGTCCGCTTCATTTAATTCAAATCGATCGGTCAAATGTACGAGCTACTAGCAGAGTGTACTCCATATCTTTTTCCCTCGAATCGAAGTTAATTTTTTATTTGGTGCGCATATGAATGGAAAATTGGCGAGGTCAAACAACGGAAGCATCTTTTCACGTGCTCTAACTTTGAACTAAAAACTGCAGATCAGGTGCACCGCCAAGAACAACCCTGCCTGCTCCGGGCAGGTGAAGACGGTGATGATCACGGACATGAACTACTACCCGGTGGCGAGGTACCACTTCGACCTGAGCGGCACGGCGTTCGGGTCCATGGCGAGGCCCGGGCTCAACGACAAGCTCCGGCACGCGGGCATCATCGACATCCAGTTCCGGAGGGTGGCCTGCAACAACCGGGGGCTCACCGTCAACTTCCACGTGCAGGCCGGGTCCAACCCCAACTACCTGGCGGTGCTGGTGGAGTACGCCAACAAGGCCGGCACCGTGGTGCAGATGGACGCCATGGAGGCCAACTCCGGCCACTGGATGCCCATGCGCCGCTCCTGGGGATCCGTGTGGCGGCTCGACTCGTACCGCCCGCTCAAGGGGCCCTTCTCCGTGCGCATCCGCAGTGAGAACGGGAGGACGCTGGTGGCGAACAATGTCATTCCGGCATACTGGAGGCCCAACACCGACTACCGCTCCTACATCCAGTTCTAACCGACCGCTAATCAAGCAATGGTATTATCATATCGCCTATTTATTCAGGGCTAGTGTATTGTGTGATTATTGCAATTTTTTTTTTTTTTGCAATGGGTTCCGCGAGTTTCAGTTCCATTTTGTCATTGTGTGTACCTTGAGGCGCGTCGGAAATGGAGGAGGCAAAGTGTATACATGCATGTGCTCTCCCGCCTACCGTCCAAACTCCAAAGTGTGTACAAGTAGTAGGTATGATGCATACAGTGTCAGTGTATGACCAAATCATGGCGCTATGTATGCATCAAGAGTCATGATCGGAGGATTAATAACTTACGATCAAGTGTATTTTTGATTATTCTGGTAGATGTGGATATTTTTGGACCTAATTAAGGCCATTACGGCCAGTTTATATCGAAAGCTTATATGAGTCTATGATATGATGACTGGGGATGGTACCGGTTTGACAATAACGAAAGATCAAAGGCAGCTAAACTGTTGGAAACATCAACTTCAACCTCCACCCGCTAGACATGTAACCCAACAAAAAAAGCACCAAGAGGCCAAAGCAGACAAAAAAAAAAAGGATGAATTAAGATAAGGTAAAATGTAGTCATACCAGGTTAAACCAATTAAAACTTCACCTCCTCAGCAAACTACAACATCTTCAGAGCATTTAGATTTCGTTCAGCTCATTTGCAACTCACATTAGGATCTCCTCTACCACTATGGCTTCCTTACCCTTCAACGCCACCTTCCATTGACGACAAATCATATCCTCTTGCTCTGAAAAATCGCCTCCTTTGGGTCCCTAAGAATCTTGTCCCCGAAGGTCATATCATTCCTCGTCTTCTAGAGCCCCCATATCATATACCTTCATACGAAAATAGAGTAATTCTCCTTATAAGCATGTTCGTATTTTGCAAAATAGAAACAAAAAATCGGACCAATCAACGGGAACATGGTTAAGATGAAGAATCAGTCACAACAAACTTATAGGCAAAAATGACAATAGGGCAGGTGAAAAGAATATGGCTTGTATGTAGTTTCCTCTTTTCCACATAGCTTGCAATGAATCCCTCATTTTGTTTTTTCTTCATAAGTTGGCGTGCTGATTGAATCCTATCATGAGCCACCATCCATAGAAAGATCTTGACTTGAAGAGGTGCTCTGCCTTTTCGAATTTCATCATCTGTACATTTCGTTGAATACCTTCTAGACTTCTTTAATGCCCATCTCATTGAGTCTTTGTCATGCTGCAACTGAATCCCGTTTGGTTCCTAGGAATTGAGAGTATCCGAAAAGTAATTTAATAATGAAATGGAAAGCAATTTCAATCTAGATATTGTTTTTTTTAAACTCATGAGATCCAAGTAGGAACCAACTCTACCAATAAGACAACATTTGATTGTCTAAATAAATTTTGATGGTTAGATTACCATTTACTCCATCTGGAACCTTCTTTATGCTTATGTTAAGTTTGGAGCAGATGTCATAAAAGCTCGTGAAAGATAATTATGAGTGGGCATTCACCTAACTACTACCACCTGTCACTAGCATTTACCTCTATTATAACTTCCTCTACAATTTGATAGACCATGCCAAAATTGCGATCCTCTTCTAGAATTAATTTGGAAGATGCTCTTATTTCCTAAGTATTTATTCCCCAGCTGATTGTATGCATATCTATTGTCTCCTTCCAATCTATCAATCCATATTTGCAGAGAAGAAAATAATTCATCTCCCTCAAATCTATGAAACCCAATCCTCAAAAATCCTTTGGTTTATCCAATGCATCCAACTTAACCTATGGTACTTATTTGTTCCCACAACCTTTTCAAAATAACATAGATCTAGCTAATTCTAATTTTGTATAGTCCCCCTTCATATAGTTGATACACACCCATTGCATACATCGACACCCTTGAGAGGCAAGATTTAATTAGTAACATCTTCCCTCTTGAAGATAGAGTGTCACATTTCTAGGTTCCCAACCTTCAAAGATATTCTCATTTACACAACTTAAATAGGCCTTGGTAAGTTTGTAGCATTGCTCATTTCGGACCCCTAAGTATTTGATAATTAATTGGTAGTTTTGTGGTTTAGAAGATTCACCAGTCTAGTTTGCTCCTCAACTTCCGCTCCCATCACAGACACTTCACTTTTTTCATAGTTTAAATTCTTACCTCGCAATAGTTTGTAACACATAAAAATACTTTTTTCATAGTTTATATTCTTACCTGGCAATAGTTTGTAACACATAAAAATGATTTTTATCACTCTAATGTCATTGTCTGTTAGTTCCAAAAATTATCGTGCTTCACTGCCCTGACTGTCCATCTCATCTGAGCCTCTAGTTTTTCCCTTCACACTTCCAACCCAATCCTTTGTAACAAAGCCTCACCTCTTGATCTTTTCTACCTAGCCATATGGCACTATGTCATGTATCATATTCAATGAGCTCCTTCATCTCATTAATTGAGCACTATCATCATGCATAAGCCACTTCTCCACCAATGGCTCCATTTCTTGCTCACATTGTCGTACATGGGTGCTTAGTACATGCTCATCTCACCTAAAACGCATTAGTCACCAAAAAACAAACAGGGACTTTTAGGTTTCCCCTATGTCGACTTCACTCAAATGTGATCTAACCACTAACATAGGATGAAATGTCTGTTTTTGTTAAGGAACCCAAAAGGACTCCAATCTCTTGTAGAAGCGGGTTTAGAATGTCGCCTGGTGTCCCATTAAGTAACCTTCCAAGGAGTTCTAAAAGGGAACCAAGGTCTTGTCTTCAATTGTCTCCACAGGGGCTAGTGTGAAGGCAACTTTGGGGCCAAAAGGACGAGTTTTTAGGATGATGTGAAATGAAGCCCAAAGCCCACCAAGAAGGACATAGCTTCGATAGAGCGTGACATGCATGTAATGGTCAACAACTTATAAAGTCAAGCGAATTGGCTTGTAGTCCAATGGTAGGACGGTCCAGTGGGATGCTACCCACCAGGGTTCAAATCCTGGTGCTCGCACCTTTTTCTAGGATTTTCTCAAGATTTACCGGCGTTATGCGTTAAGTGTTTAGAGACATTCCCGTCAACAACGAGAATCTCCAGATTACTCGGATGCTCAATCCTTCCGAGGTTCTCATAGAGGTAGGATTTGTGTACATGTGTTCATAGGGGTGAATATGCGTGCATGTTGTGGGAGTCTACATTTTACTGTGTAATTCTCAAAAAAACTTATAAAATCAAATTCAATTTAAATTATTATACAGATTTAGGCCAAAAGGATCAAAATGCCCCTACATTACTAGTTAGGCATATGCTTAGCATCTAACCTTATGTTAGGGGTTATTATACATATTTATGCCAAAAGGACCAAAATGCCCCTACACTACTAGTTAGGCATATGCTTAGCATCTAACCTTATGTTAGGGGCATTTTGGTGCCCAAAAGTAACTTGGGCACTATAAATAGTGCTCTCTTAAAATAGAGCAGACACAACATAATATCCCATACTAAAAACAACATATCAGCTCACTAACATTTGCATTATTCATCATATAGTGTTGTCCAATACTTTGTTCGAGAACAACATAATCTGAATCAACAAAACCATATAAGAACCATACGACCCATAAATGTTATGGACAGGGCCCAAAAAAGACAGAATCAAACAAAAGATCTCAAATAAATGATAATCTAGCTTTTACATAACTATTCAAATAATTATGTTACAAGCATAATTCCTAGGTAATCCCATTAAACCTTGCCTAAAAAAGGAAAAATAGCCATATTCATCCTTAAAATTTCATCGAAAGCTCAAATTCGTTCCTCAACTATCAAAACAATCAGTTTAGTCCTTGAATTTGCAACTTTAGTTTCAAACTCATCCTTTGTCTGGCGCCATCTGCTACAGTAGCTGACTCTGTTAGCATAATACTTTTTTGAATTAGAGGCCAAATAAAGGTGAATGAAGACCTTGCATCGATGAATCAAAGCATGACAACTGTATCTACTGTATGTAGCCGTACAATAGGCATATACACAGTGATTGACAAAGGTTGCAAAAAGAAATATGTAAACTGATGCATGGGTGCCTTGTGCTTTTGCATTGCTGAGTCTTTGGAGGCATGTGGATAATCATATATAGGTTTTAAAAAATAAATTATTTTAGGAGAAAATAAACTGTCTCATATGTCTCAATATCAACAGACATAGAAAAGGTTGTTCACGAAGGTCTCACTGATAGCAACAATTGCAGTACTAATAGTATCTTCATTTGACACCTTTGAAAAAAATATAATTTTCATGAGGCAACAAGCCCTGGAGCAGGATTAGCATGTCTCTGAAACTTTATATTATTTTCTCGAGCACTTTATCGACTCCATATAAAAACTCAAAACTACAAAGTTGTTGATCTTTCCAAGAACTACAACTTTCATATAAAAACAATCTCCATTTGACACAATATAAAAAAATATATCATGCTTTTAAAATTTTACATTATATAGACTAGAACTTATAGATCTCACTTTCATATAAAAATCATCTTCCTCCAACGTCATATCAAAGAGTTGTGATTTTTCTAAAGTTGAGTCTTGTCGCACCACTCCCGATGGCGTGACAAAATAATACTTTCACACCAATGGAGGTGGCGTGCCAAAAAATAAAAAACATCCTAGATGTCTTTACTAATGGTTCGACAGATGACTTACATCTTGAAAGAAGGACGGTTTTGCTAGACTACAATAAAAAAAGATTCATGCAGTCAATTTGTAGCCCTTTTTTGTTTCCTAATACAAACATGCTGACAGAGTGAGCTACTGTCACAAACAACGTGAGGCAAGGGGTGAGATCGATTTCGAACTTGCAAATTCAAGGACCAAACCGACCCTTTTGATACTTCAAGGACGAATTTGAGATTTGGATGAAAGTTTAAGGACTAATATGGCTATTTTGCCAAAAAAGGTAACCCCATTAAACCCTAAAGATTTGGATCAAAAGGATTTTTACCGAGGTTCATAGTTGAGGTAGGATTTTTTTTTTCAATGGGAGAGGAAACAATCAGTTTGCTGCTATTCCCACGTAATCAAGACTTAGGGTGTATTTGTAGTGCGAATTATTAGTAGCTAAAATTAACACTAGCAGATACAAGCACCCTAACTAATAGAGTAGTTTAAAATAGACTCTAGCTAATGAAAATATATTAGCTTTAGCTTTCCTAAGCTAAGTAGTAATAATAATATTTTTGTCTTGATATATAGTGGATGTTCATGAGCTCTAAGCCAAACCATGCTAATAAGTTTGATCATCTCTGGAAAAGGACGTTATTATTTATAATATCAAATAAAGTTCATTATATATACAGTGAAATATATTTTAGTAATTTATCTTTTTGTTTAGTTAGATTTTATTACTCTTCTCAGTAAACTTGGTTAAACTTAGAATCGTTACTTAAATAAAATAAACAAAAATGTATTATATTGAGGGATTAATAACTCTAAAAAATATAAGATCCGAACAAGATTCAACTAATAGATTAGCAAATACTCCCTGCGTTTTAAATTATAGTTTACTTTGATTTTTATGGTTCATATATTTTGCTATGCATCTAGATAGGTTCATGCATTTTACTATGCATCTATCATTTTACTATGCATCTATCTATCTAGATGCATAGCAAAATGTATGAACCAAAAATATCAAAGTGAACTATAAGAGTACAATATATTTGTTAATAGAAAAACTATTGATTAGTTTCTTATAGCTGCTACTAATATAATAGCATTAAATTAATGGATTTAAATAGGACCTGTGGTCAAATTGACTACAAAGTTTTGCTTACATATACTAAACTTTGTGAAGTTTGAGACGTAAATTCGCAGCAAGATTTCCAATTATAAAAATATGGAAAAAGATGTTCGGCCAAACAAAACCCGCCTAAAACCTGTACTTTTATTGTGAAAAGAAAAGAAAGAAAAGCAAATAAAGAAACCCTCACGACTGAGCAGGAGTTCTTCCAGATCCAGCCCTTGGCTCGCAGCACACCAGAGCGGACCCAGATCTCAACGTGCCCCTTCTCTCAGATCTCAATTCCCAAATGCCCTCGCCGTCGTAGCTGCTGCACCCCGACCCCGCGCGCTCGCTCGGATCCATGGGCGGGCTCAGGGCAGCATCGCCGTCGGGCGCAGGACCCGGAGCCGTCGCGGGGGCGGGATCCGATCACGGGGCGCCGCGACTGGCGATGGCGTGTGTGCTGGCGTCCGAGGCCGCCACGGTGCTCGCCGTCATGCGCCGCAACGTGCGCTGGGCGGGCGTCCGCTACGGCGGCGGCGACGGGGGCGCGGGCGACGACGAGCACCTCGACCACCCACTCGTCGCGGGGCTCAAGGCTCTCCGCCGCCGCGCTGCCGCGTGGGGCCACGGTCGCTGGGCGACCGTCGAGCCGCTGCTCTACCTCCGACCCTTCCTCGATGTCGTCCGCTCCGACGAGACTGGGGCGCCCATCACGGGCGCTGCGCTCTCGTCGTTGTACAAGATCCTCACCCTTGACCTCGTCGGGCCTGACGCACCAGGCGCCGCCGAGGCCATGGCCGCTGTCGTCGACGCCGTCACGGCCTGCCGCTTCGAGGTCACCGACCCGGCGTCCGAGGAGGCCGTCCTGGCGAGGGTCCTGCAAGTTCTGCTCGCCTGCGTGCGCAGCCGTGCAGCACCGGCGCTTGCTAACCGTCACGTCTGCACGATCGTCAACACATGTTTCCGCGTCGTGCAGCAGGCTGGAACCAAGGGGGAGCTACTGCAGCGTGTCTCCCGCCAGACAATGCAGGAGGTTATACGAACTGTCTTTGCCCGCCTGCCAGACATCGATGTCACTGTGTTGTCCGACGATCAGGTATGGAGCATTGTTATACTTGCTATTGCTATTACTTTGCTGTGCTGATGAACATGGAAAATGTTACCATACCATTCCTCCCTCAGCATAATAACTCTACTTGTACTCCTACTATGCTCCTGTACATTGGTCTGAAGTGTAAACAAGTGAAATGATCTAGGCTTTTTTTTGTCCTTCTTAGTTTTAACTTTTTTTTTTTGCGAGTACTTCTTAGTTTTAACTAGTTGTTGTCATTTGAGCAATGTGACCACGTTGCAAATACTGACATTCTGACACTAAGATCAGCTCTTGTTAGTTTGGAACCAAGCTTTTGTTAGTAGGAACTGAATGAATTTTATTAATTCGCTGGTAGCATTTGTTATGCAGGTTGCTGGTTCCAAGAACCAATGTTTGGCTGCTGAGGAGACAGAGAACGGGAAGAGTGACTATGTATGTTTGAACAGCTCTGGCGATGAGGTAGGAGATGGTTCTGGTGTTGTGCAAGACAAAGACTTGATGGATCCCTTTGGGGTTCCTTGTATGGTAGAGATATTCCAATTCTTGTGCTCCCTCTTGAACATAGCAGAAGACATTGAGATGAACCCAAGGATGAGTCCAATTGACTTCGATGAGGATGTGCCGCTTTTTGCTCTGGGGTTGATTAATTCGGCTATTGAGTTGTCGGCTTCATCTATACACAGGCATCAAAAACTTTTAGCATTTGTACAGGATGAACTGTTCCGAAATCTGATGCATTTTGGCTTGTCAGTGAGCCCTCTGATCCTGTCGACAGTGTGCAGCATTGTTTTTACTCTCTTTTACCATCTGCGCCATGAACTTAAGCTGCAAATAGAGGCTTTCTTCTCATGTGTTATCCTAAGATTAGCACAGAGTAGATATGGAGCAAGTTATCAGCAGCAAGAAGTCGCCCTTGAGGCTCTGATCGATTTTTGCCGGCAGAAAGAGTTTATGGCTGAGATGTATGCAAATATGGACTGTGATTTACAGTGTTCAAATATTTTTGAAGAGTTAGCTAACCTTCTGTCTAAGAGTGCATTTCCTGTGAACATTCCTTTGTCAGCTTTAAATGTGCTTGCTTTGGATGGTTTGGCTGCTGTCATTCAGGCAATGGCACAGCGGACTGATAATACACCTCAACATCATGATCAAACAGTGCCAGAAATAAGTGAATATTTTCCTTTCTGGCAGTTGAAGTGTGAGAGCGGTAATGATCCTGATCAGTGGGTTAAATTTGTCCACCAGCAGAAAAGCATCAAGAGAAAGCTAATGGTTGGTGTTGAACATTTTAATAGGGACAAAAAGAAGGGTTTTGAGTACCTACAAGGTGTTCATCTTTTGCCTGAAAAACTCGACCCACACAATGTTGCTCTGTTCTTCAGGTACACACCTGGGTTGGACAAGAATCTTCTTGGGGATTACCTGGGTAATCATGATGAATTCTCTATCCGGGTCCTTCATGAATTTGCTAGAACCTTTGACTTCAAGGATATGAATTTGGATGCTGCCTTAAGACTCTTCTTAGAAACTTTCCGGTTGCCTGGTGAGTCACAGAAGATACAGAGAATTCTTGAGGCCTTTTCTGAGCGATACTATGAACAGTCACCACAAATGTTTGTTAATATAGATGCAGCTCTGGTGTTATCATATTCTGTAATCTTGCTCAATACTGATCAGCACAATGTAAGGGTTAAGAAGAAGATGACTGAGGAAGACTTTATTAGGAACAATCGCCGTATAAATGGAGGAAATGATCTGCCAAGAGATTACTTGTCAGAGCTTTATCATTCTATTTGCCAGAATGAAATCAGAACTATTCCTGAGCAAGGAGCTGGGTGTTCTGAGATGACTTTCAGTCGTTGGGTTGATCTAATGTGGAGGTCAAAGAGAACATCAGTATACATTGCTTGTGACTCGTACCCTTTTCTTGATCATGACATGTTTTCCGTTATGGCCGGACCAACAGTTGCTGCTGTTTCTGTGGTTTTTGACAATGTTGAGCATGAAGAGGTTCTTACAGGATGCATTGATGGCTTTCTATCAGTGGCGAAACTGGCTGCATTCTATCATCTTGATGATGTTCTGAATGATCTTGTTGTGGCACTATCTAAATTCACCACTCTGTTGAACGCTTCCTACATTGATGATCCTGTAACAGCTTTCGGGGAGGATACCAAGGCTAGAATGGCAACAGAAGCTCTTTTCACTATAGCAACTGCTTATGGTGATCACATACGCAGCGGATGGAGGAACATAATAGATTGTATTTTAAGATTGCATAAGATAGGACTTCTTCCTGGTCGCCTCACTGGCGATACAACTGATGATCAGGAATCCTCTTCAGATTCATTACCCAGCAAACTTACTTCATCTGCTCCTCAAGTTTTTCCAATTAGCACTCCTCGGAAAACTTATGGACTGATGGGGAGGTTCAGTCAATTACTGTACTTAGATGCTGATGAACCAAGGTCCCAACCAACTGAGGAGCAACTTGCTGCTCAGAGGAATGCTTCAGAGACTGTAAAGAAGTGCCAAATAGGTACCATCTTCACTGAGAGCAAATTCTTGCAAGCTGATTCGCTCTCAAATCTGGCAAGAGCCCTCATTCAGGCAGCAGGCAGACCTCAGAAAATCACCAGCTCACTTGATGATGGAGGCATAGCTGTATTCTGCTTAGAGCTTCTAATTACTGTCACATTAAACAATAGAGACAGGATTGTTCTTTTGTGGCAGGATGTTTTTGAGCACATAACCCATATTGTCCAGTCCACGGTGATGCCCTGCAACCTAGTGGAGAAGGCTGTTTTTGGGCTCCTGCACATCTGTCAGAGGTTGCTTCCCTATAAGGCGAACTTGGTAGATGATTTGCTGAGGTCATTGCAGCTGATTCTTAAACTCGATGCCCGTGTAGCTGATGCTTACTGTGAGAACATTACCTTGGAGGTCACACGGCTTGTCAAGGCCAATGCGACTCATATCAAATCCCAGATGGGCTGGCGGACTATCATTTCCTTGCTCTGCATCACGGCACGCCATCCTGATGCTTCTGATGCAGGATTTGAAGCCATGGTTTTTATCATGTCAGAAAGGGCTCACCTCTCACCTGCTAACTTCATCCTTTCAGTGGAGGCATCAAGGCAGTTTGCAGAATCTCTGCTTGGGTCTGCAGAAAGATCTATCCATGCTTTGAACCTAATGGCAGACTCAGTTAACTGCCTGATGCGATGGTCACGAGAGGTTAGAGAAGCTGGTGGAGAGGCAGACAGAATATTGGAAGGAATTGCTGAGATGTGGTTGCGGCTAGTGCAGGCTCTACGCAAGGTGTGCATGGATCAAAGGGAAGAAGTGAGGAACCATGCGTTGTTAGCATTGCACAGATGCTTGGTAGTTGATGGAATATCAGTGAAGTCTTCAACATGGTTGATGACATTTGACATTATTTTCCAGTTGCTTGATGAACTGTTGGAGATTGCTCAGAGCTACTCACCAAAGGATTTCAGAAACATGGAGGTGTCTCTCTTGCATGCTGTAAAACTGTTATGCAAGGTGTTCTTGCAGTCACTTAAAGACCTCTCAGGACAGGGCAGTTTCGGTAAGCTGTGGCTGGAGATCCTTGACATGATAGAGAAGTTCATGAAAATCAAAGTGAGAGGGAGGAGGACTGAGAAGCTACAAGAGGCTATCCCAGAGTTACTCAAGAACATACTGATGGTGATGAAAGCGAGTGGGATCCTGTCAAAAACAGGTGCCAGTGAAAACAGTTTCTGGGAAGCAACATGGCTTCAAGTTAACAAGATTGCACCCTCTCTACAATCAGAAATTTTTCCTGACAATGAGGATGGCAGCACAACTCAAGTTGAAGAAAACAAATTGGATACACAAGCACAATCTGACCAGAACAATGATCAATAGGACATTATACTTCCATCGAATCAAGTTAGTTACAGCTGGATCCTTTCAACTTTTTGTTCCAAAACCTTACACAGATGCTTGGCAGTTCTGTATGTGCCATTAGGAAGAGTAAGATGGTATATTGTAATTTTCTTAGTTTTTATATATAATTTTGTTATTGACGAGGTTGTTGGTTTGGGCATTATTGTTGGAACAGCAAAGTTGTATGATAAATATATACTGTGTTACCGGCCTTGGAGAATCAAAGCTTTTGGCTGTTTATCTATGTTATGATCCCGGCACCTGTGTACTGTACTACTGGGGAAAATTGCTTATAGCAGTTGGTGCGAGGGTGTCTGCTTGCCATGCCTTATTAGAGGCCAGGTAGGAAGGACAAGCAGCTGAGAGCATGCATGCTTTGTCACTCCTGCTGCATTCTTTGGTTCTTTTGCTTTATGTACCTCCTGCATTCCTTGTTTAATATCTATTCATAATAATGTTTGATAGGCTCAAATGGACATGCAGAGCTGTTGTCTAAATTTGGAAACATTTTGTTTCCTTACTGAAATCAACTTATTTTCAGATTAAATTTCAGAGTGGCAAGTTCCTGAACAAATCAGGTTTAGTTTGCAAACTTAAGGAAATTGCATACCTTTCAGATTCAGTTGGCAGAATTGGAAGGGTCTATTTATCCTGTGGCAAGTCTTGCAGATAGGTATTATGGTTTAACTTATTCAGTATGCTACTATTAGAGTTGTAGCTTGACTGCAGAACTTGAAAAATGAAACGTGCATCAGGTTTTCTTAACTGAAAACTATGCATTACACAAAGGTGACATTTCACATTGTTGAAAACTTCCAAATATGTGCATAATGCAGATAACTAAGAACCAAAAGCTGTTCCTTCATTCTGTTGAGGGGGAAAAAAAAAGAGAGGAACCAAAAGAGTTGTGAAAAATGAAAAATCATTTTGGATTACTTATTTACTCTAATATGGATGTAATTGGAAACAAAGCTCAAATGCAATGTTCTTGTGTTGGCAGTACTCCTAATGATCCAAGAAATCTAGCTGTTAAGGTTTCATTTCATTGTTTGAAGGCCAAAATTGTTCTTTGTTTCATTGTGGTTCAGCTGTCGAAACGAAAATTGATGTTTATGGACTGATAAATTACATGTTTGTTTCAACCTGATTCATGCCAATTCTTGGGTAACATGCATGAATATATAGAGCTTTTATTTGTCATGTGCTTCTTATCTGGATTAGCTTTTTCGGACCATGTAAGGTACTGAAGCAAGCAGATTTTGTTGCACAGACTTGCCATTGGACTTGACATTGAACAGACATTTGATCATGCCAAGCTTTCCTGTACATACCAGAAATTGAAAGATGCACATGCAGTGATGAATTTGCAGAAAGCGATTGCTCATTTTTTTCTGTGGGATTAGCAACTCATATGCCCTTAGATTATGGCAATGAAGTATCAGAAATTCTGAACTTGTAAGTTAAAATTCATTTAGTCAGTTAGATCCTTTTTTCATAAGAGCGATGCTAACGTACATAAGTTCATTTACAGTATATAATTATTACTATTATTATATACAGACCAGCAGTGCGATAAGTTCAACTGTTGTAGTGTACATACATTCAGTTCTACAAAATCACCCTTGTTGCTTGCTTGATTGCCATTTTAGTAATTTGTAGAGCTTACCTGTTGCTGAAGCTTAATGCTTTGCATTGGTTTCATGCGTTTCTGGTCAACTGAGGCTACTGTTTAGGAAAGACAGTTCAGTTATTTCGTAGCATCAATCCTCAAGTAGTCCTGTAGCCCGAAGTCAGTTATAGCTTGGTCGCCTCTTGGTCTCTCCAGGCGCAAATGTAATTTTTTAAGGTGGTGTGGTGTGTGCTGTAATTGGGGACTTCTCCCCGTTTTCTTCTAAATATATAATGAAGCACAGTTCTCCAGTGTTTTCGAGAAAAAAATTTATTAGCATCAAGTACTATGTCCACTCGCCGATCAGTAAATTTGTTACCTCCTGAAAACGACAGGGGTGATCCTATAGTAGGTGTGCACCTTGATTGTTTGCATGTTTTGCATGTTCTGGTTTGTTTCTGTGCCTCTGCTGGTTTTGCTGCGTTAATGGTTGCATTTGCTTTTCTTGACGGCACATGCTGTTGCTTGTTGAATCCAATTACTTTCATGAGTCCCGTGAAGCCATTCACAGAAAGACTGTATGAGCATAATGCATACCTCTGTTCTTCATTACTAAAACAAGCTGGGCTGCACCAAGTCGCTTGCTGAGAAAAAAAAATCACACTAGATGTGTGGCAAGCTTTTTGGCCACGATTCAGATGATTTGACCTTCTAACAAAACCATGTGACTCCGTGAGGTTTTGTGCAATCACGAGTTATGGAGGTGATCATTAGATTGACTTTCCGTGCTGCGCGCGGCCGACCTCATTTTGCCCTCCGATCGTGGGCGGCCGGGTTACTTGCGAGGGCGCCTGTTATGCTTGCTCACGCACGCAGACGCAGCAGCACGGGCCGCACCCTTGTTGCTACACGCTAGCCGCCGCGTACGCTACACGTGATCTGAGCGACGCCGGCCGGCTGCGCGCGGCTACGGACAAGGACAACGGCGTCCCCCGCTGCGCAACGCCACCTTGCTGCACTGCGATGCCATAGGCAGAGCAATCTTTCATCTTTGCGAAACATATATATAGTACATATAGTATATACGTATACACTCATAATCCTATGGACGCACCTAATCTGGTCAGTCCTGCTAGATTTTTTTTTGACAGAAAGTCCTACTAAATTTGAAATGCCTGGAAAAAAACCAATTTAGAAAGTCTACCAACTTAATTTGATACTAGTCTTTTCTCTCGTGAAAAACTAGTCCAGTGATCATAGCTCATCCCGTCAAGCGTAGAATATTGGGATTTGCTAGAACTGTGATTCTCATTAATGGGTCAATCATAGAGGGTAGCTATATATAGTGTTTATATATGGGCCTCATGGGCCAAATTCCCTCATACTCCGACACCCCCCACAGTCTGGACTACCGGCGCAGCGGAGTTAAAGACTGGACACGAAAGAACAGCCGGTCGAGGCGGGGTCGAGGTCGAGGCCACCCCCAGTAGTCGAGCCCCCCCTCCCCAGCAGTCGAGGCAGGGTCGTCCGTCCGTCGAAGTCCGTCGAAAGTCCGTCGAGGCTCATGCGGTCGAGACCCGCCCCCCCCGCAGCCGCAACTAGCCACTGATGATGTTGAGGCTGAAGCGGAACTCGGAGAAGGTCGATGAGGGGAGGCCCTCGGTGAAGATGTCAGCGAACTGGGAGGAGGTCGGTACGTGGAGCACCCGAACGTCGCCGATGGCCACCCGATCGCGAACGAAGTGCAGGTCGATCTCCACATGCTTGGTCCGCTGGTGTTGCAGAGGGTTGGTGGAGAGGTTGACCGCGAAAACGTTGTCACATTAGACGAGGGTGCTCCGAGAGAGAGGGCTGTGGAGCTCGGCAAGGAGCTGTCGGAGCCAGGAAGCCTCAGCCACGCCGTTAGCAACAGCGCGGTACTCCGCCTCGGCATTGGAGCGGGAGACCACGGGCTGGCGCTTGGACGACCAGGACACCAGGTTTTCGCCCAGAAAGACAGCGTAGCCGGAGGTGGAGCGCCGAGTGTCTAGACACCCAGCCCAGTCCACATCAGTGTAGACGACGAGCTTGGTCCCGCGGTCGAGGCCCCCTCCCCTGCGGTGGAGGAGCAGGCCATAGTCGACGGTACCGCGGAGGTAGCGGAGGAGGCGCTTGAGAGCAGTGAGGTGGGGCTCTCGAGGATCATGCATGTGGAGACATATCTGCTGAACTGCATAGGTGATGTCCGACCTGGTGAAGGTGAGGTACTGAAGTGCACTGGCAAGACTCCGATATACAGTGGGTTCGGTCACTGGGTTGCCCTCGGCCTTTGACAGCTTGCCCTGTGTGTCAACCAGAGTGGAGCAGGGCTTGCAGTTAGTCATCCCAGCTCGCTCGAGGATATCAAAGGTGTACTGCCGCTGATGAAGAAGCAGCCCTGTGGGTCGAGGCTCAATAGTGACCCCGAGGAAGTGGTGGAGCGTACCAAGATCCTTCATAGAAAACCCCTGCTGAAGAGAGGTGATGATACTTCGGAGTAGGGAGGGACTGGAGGCTGTGAGGACAATATCATCAACATAGAGCAGCAGGTAGGCAGTCTCAGCTCCGTGGTGATAGATGAACAGGGACGTATCTGACTTGGCCTCGACAAAACCCAGTGTCAACAGAAAAGCAGCAGAGACTTGTTGAGCCGACAGACCATGTCAGGACAAGAAGAGTCGAAAAACCCCACCTGCTGGCTGCAGTAGACTGTCTCAGTGAGACTATCGTGCAGAAAAGCATTCTTGACATTGAGCTGATGCACGGGCCATGAGCGATTGAGAGCCAGAGAGCACTGTGCGGACTGTGGCCGGCTTCACCACCAGGCTGAATGTCTCATCATAGTCAACTCCAGGGTGCTGAGTGAAACCCCAAAGAACCCAGTGAGCCTTATATCTATCGAGGGTGCCATCAGCGCACCGCTTGTGTGTCCAGATCCACTTACCGGTGACGACGTTAGAGCCAGGCGGATGGGGCACCAGATCCCAGGTCCGGTTGTCGGCCCCTAATTTTTAGGGTCCACTGTGCATCATATATCACTCTTGGGATCAGTAGGTGATATGCACAATTGAGATAAGATTGATATCAAAAACCATACTTTTATTAATCTAGAGGAAAAACATATTACAAGGTTCATATGTCTTCATTACATGGCTTAGGCCGTTGGCCTTACAACATACATCAGAGTTTCTACTACAAAGGTCCTATGATGTCGTGGTTCCATTCCTACAGGCAACTTGGAGTGCGGACGCAACCCTAGCCTTGAGCGTATTTTCGTGTCTTAGTCGTGGTAGTCCTCGAGTAACTCCTTCATGTAGCTGCACGGCTCCATCATCAGGTATGCTCCAGTTGTCTTATCCTTGCGTATTCTTCCATGGCTTCATCCTCGTGTGCTCATTTGTAGCTTCACTCCTAAAAACATAGAACAGAGGGGGTTGAGTACTTAAAGTACTCAGCAAGCCCTAACTTTGGGTGGTGAAAGGTGGAAAGGCTATATGTGGAGGTGGTTAGTGATAAAGGTGGAGGTAAAGGTAATATGGTGAAGTAGTTATAATTATAGGTTGGGCCCTGTTAGGGTATCACCATCCTCACCAGTTCCTGAATTAATTATAGGTTACCTTAACACAGAATAATCTTACTAGATCATCATAGTTGTCGAAGCCTAAGCATTTGTGACCTCATCCCAGCGGTTGCCCATTACCAAGGACGTGGCTATTCGAATAGGATTAGTAAACTCTGTAGAGGTGTACAAATTTCCCCACATGATAGGCGTAGTAGAAACCTAGGCCACAGGCTCGACAGACCTAATAAGACCTCGTACCCGAGAGGGCACTACCTTAGATTTCCATATAATTCCACCACGGACTACTCAGGGATCGGAACCCACAAGCATCAAGATGATCACACAACATCCTAGATTATCAAGTGGTTGGATGATCACACATGGTTGGATGAGTCTGTGGTGGAATTATATGGAAATCTAAGGTAGCGCCCTCTCGGGTACGAGGTCTCGTTAGGCCTGTCGAGCCTGTGGCCTAGGTTTTGATTGCGCCTATCATGTGGGGAAATTTGTACACCTCTGTGGAGTTTACTAATCCTATTCGAATAGCCATGTCCTTGGTAATGGGCAACCGCTGGGATGAGGTCACAAATGCTTAGGCTTCGACAACTATGATGATCTGGTAAGATTATTCTGTGTTAAGGTAACCTATAATTAACTCGGGAACTAGTGAGGATGGTGATATCCTAACAAGGCCCAACCTATAATTATAACTACTTCACCATATTACCTTTACCTCCACATATAGCCTTTCCACCTTTCACCATCCAAAGTTAGGGCTTGCTGAGTACTTTAAGTACTCAACCCCCCTTTATTCTATGTTTTTAGGAGTGAAGCTACAAATGAGCACACGAGGATGAAGCCATGGAATAATACGCAAGGATAAGACAACTGGAGCATACCTGATGATGGAGCCATGCAGCTACATGAAGGAGTTACTCAAGGACTACCACGACTAAGACACGGAAATACGCTTAAGGCTAGGGTTGCGTCCGCACTCCAAGTTGCCTGTAGGAATAGAACCACGACATCATAGGACCTTTGTAGTAGAAACTCTGATGTATGTTGTAAGGCCAACGGCCTAAGCCATGTAATAAAGACATATGAACCTTGTAATATGTTTTTCCTCTAGATTAATAAAAGTATGGTTTTTGATATCATTGTTGTCTCAATTGTGCGTATCACCTACTGATCCCGGGAGTGATATATGATGCACAGTGGACCCTAAAAATTAGGGGCCGACAGAGTGGTATCAGAGCCGTACTTGGACTGTAGGACGAACCCTTAGCATGACCGTTAGATAGGAATGTTTTTCTAAAAATCTGTTTGCAAAAAAAAGAAGAAAAAATCTACTCTTACCTTCTCGTCTATTACAAAAACAACTTTTCTCTCGCTCCTTATGCTCTTTCGAAATATATGAGTAGATACGGTAATATAGGAATTAGTTCTAATGACTTGGAGTGACACTTGACAGTAGGTACACAAAGTAGAACGATTGATGCTTGCTTGCTTTCTTGCTTGCTTTAGTTACAGTCACCCCTTCAGGTCTTTCTCTCTCACCCCATGTTTTACATTATTTTCTTTCCTTGTGCTTTTCCCTCTCACACCTTAAGAGCGGATGGAAGATTGCAAAAAAAAAAGAAAAAAAGAAAAAAAAAAGAGAAGAAGAGCTCCCGAAGACAAGCACTACGCAACAACGTGCCTGCAAATGTAGCGCACGTTGTCGTGCTCTCTTCTCTCTCTTCCCATTTTCTCCTCTCTCTCTTTTCCTCTTTCTCTCCTTTTCCCTCTTCTCCCTTCCTTCTCTTTTTCTTTTTCCCTCTCCCTTCCTCTGCCGCTGCTGTCCTCTCAGCTTCACGCCAGTGTCCCCTCCTACATCGCCACCCATAGCACATCGCACCACCGTCCCACGACGCCACTCGTGTTGTCGCCTTGTGCCGAAAGCTGCTACTGCTGTTCCTCAGCACCTGATGTCGCGATGCTCGACGACGATGGCACGCACCCGCTCCCCTAACCTCACTGTTGATTGCCTATAAAAGACGCCTGAGCTGCCCTTTCACCAAAAAACACCCACACTCAACGCTAAACACGCACCTAAACCCCCCTGCTCAAGTGCTGATCCGATTCAAGAAATCAAGAAGAAGTCATAGCAAGGTGCTGCTAGCTAGAGATTTCTGAAGAAAATATCAAGAAGAAGAAGAAGTACACCATCAGGAGCAAGAAGTTAAAGCCCTCAAGATGTTCTTTATTGAGGATGAGTTTGTTGATTTTATCCTCACCGTTGAGGTTATCATGCTAATAGGATCGATAATCTTGTATATTCTTGTAATGTGCCCATTGCCCTACGAGAGGCCTTAAGATGATTGTTGATATGACAAAAATGAAATGAAATTTTAGGAATAATTTCATTGGTGCAAGGATAAATTTTGAAATTTTTGGGCTAGAATTTTCAAAAGGAAAAAAAATGGTGCAGTTAGTATCGCCATCCCCAAAACAAGCCCTAGCCGCCTCATTTTCAGGAAGCCACAGTATGACATAAGTCACCGAAGACCACCGTACAGTCATCAAGACTACACTACCTGCCATAGTTATATCAAAAAAAAGAAGAAAAAGTGGAACCCAGCCAATGAATTTCCTTCCACCACACACCTCAGGACTAGTCAAAGTGTCCCAAGGAAGCCTCGCCCTCACCACATTATAAAGAAAGGAACCTCCACTTTTCTCCACCATCCCACTCCAACCATCCCATTGCTAGCTTACCGCCCATCTCTTCTGCATCCGCATCTCCTACCCTCCACCCACAAATCTCTACCACCAGAACCACCACATTCATCCCCTTCCACACCCATGGAGATGAACCAAAATGTTTGGGTTAGCAGCAACTGCATCCACACCCCAGGCTTTCCCCAACTCCTCTACACCACCATGCAAAGACTTGGCATCCAAGGTCGCCCCGAGTACGAGGGCCGTGAGTATGAAGAACATGGCACCGAGCGCTGTGAAGTCACCGTCTACATCGACAAGAGTGAAGACTACCCCAACATCGTCGAAGAATGGAGTACCACCGCCACCGATTTTCGCTTCACGACACCTACCAAGCTGTCGCCCGCAAAGCTCTACGCCGCCTCATCAAGATCTACAAAGGACCCATCAACACCATGCCAATGAAGTTCTTCCCACCCAAAGAAAAGAACGATCCCTTATGGATCTCTCGCCTCGAAGCCTTGCAAGGTGAAGAAGCTGACCCTGCAACGAAGCACCTGACCAACTACTTGCTCGCCCTCGACGAGCAGTACGACCGACAAGCCGCTGCATTGAGGACCCAGATCCGCCGAGCCGAAGAAGCTGAGCTCTACACTAGGACGCTCCACGTACAGTATGCCCAAGCTCAAGCCCGAGCCGCCTCCACAGAAAGTCATGAGACCGCCATTGCCGAGCTCCTGAAGACCATCTTCGACCAACACGCCGAAGAGTTGAAGCGCGCCTACCTCATTACCAGGCCTAGGCGCAGGATGTTCGCCATGCACGGGAATGAGCCTGTGATCCTCGAAGGACACCCCATCTACCCTCCAGAGAGAAGACGGGTAGATAGTGCGGTACCCCCAGCACCACCTCCATCAAGAGACTTTGACTCCGAGCCTCTTCTCCCGCTCACACAACCTCCACCAAGAGAAGAAGTAGATCCCACCACCAGCACCATCGAAGACCCCGGAGCACATCGGAATGAAGCCTCACTGTCTGATGTAGACTAGTCCGATCCTCTTAGGGAGATGTACTCGTAGTTAGCACCTCCCTCTTCCTCCGTTGTTGTAATCCCCCGTGGCAATAAAAATTTTTGTGTCTGTTTCATGATTCCATTGCATGCATGAGTGAGAACAAGGGTGCATAAAAAAAAGGAAGCTCTAAAGATAAGTAAGGGCGATCACAAGAATACTCTATAGGGAAATAATCATATCCAGGAAGTAAAATATATAGACGATTTAAGGATCAATTTACTAAGTGGAAACCGTATGGAAGAAAGAAAGCATTGACCAGACAGGGCATAAAGTAATGAAAGGGCGATGAAAGGGCAACAAAGATGTAAATTTCAAGATGAAAAATGGAATCCCAAGGACACTGTGATTGTTGCTCAAAAGCAGAAAACAAGGATATGGCACGACTGCACAAAGCCTAGAAGTAATACAGCTCAAGAAAATAACAAAAGGGGTGATCTATAAGAAGGTAGATTGTCAATATATAGGGCGATATACAAAGACCTCTACAATTTAGAATAAGGGGCGATACATGACATGAAGATGCTAGAAGACCAAGATGTGTTACAGCCAGAAGAATGCTAGAAGATCAAATCTTCTAAGTGGGGTAGCCCCCAAGAAGAAGAATTGGAATTCTCTGAAGACTGAACGATTAAAAGATAATTTAAGAAAAAGGAACAGTAGCAGAATGGCGAACTCTTTGGAGGAAAACACAGTATCGAAAAAAAATCTCCCTCTCCGGATCCTTTTCTCTTTAGGTTTTCTCCCTCCCTCGAGGTTTATCTCTCTAGTTCCTAGAATCTCGAGGACGAGATTCTTCTAAGTGGGGTAGATCTGTAATACCCTGTGTTTTGCATCATTATAAAATTCACTAAAAATCTAAACTTTTTGAAACTTTCCAACAAATTAAAATTGATTAGTTTATTTCCTGCAAACCAACCTTTTACAAATAAAATGTTTTCTAGGAAACCTTGCAATAAAGTTCACCATATAAAAAATAGTTTACATGCTCGAAATGTATGAATGTCTCTTTGCCTTGTTTGTTGTATGAATGTCTGTTTGCCTTGTTTGCTTGCTGATTGCTATAGAATTTATTTTGGCATAAAATAAATCTCCTTGACCTTACTCTTAACTAGTTCCTTGAATAACATTCCTTGACCTCTTCACCGTTTTACCAACTCTCCACAATCCAAATTTTTCCTGTAAACACATATATATGACATATCTTTTCTCTTTAAATTCCATATCATGTGCATGCTTCAGTCATTTGTATATGTGCGTAAGTTACAGGCACACACGTATACATATATATATACATCATGCATCGTCACTTTGCCTATCTAGTAGTTACGAAAGAATCATGCACACACACACATATACACACACACATATACACACACACATGTACATTGCATTTCAGAGAATACAAACTTGTCTTCGTCTACATAGGCCGTAGCCCATTAGCCACGGCCAGTAGCCCACGTCGGGCAGCAATACTGCCCTGTGGCTTCACGTAGACTCCACGTATGCCGCCGAGAACACGAGCGTCCGAGATATTTTTGAAAACCGCCTTACTTCAGTGTCGTCTTCCTGCTGGCACCAGCTCACCATCCCCTGTGTCCTCCACGACAGCAGCAAACGTGTGTCGTTCTTCTACCAGAGACTGCTAGCGCACTTGTACGCGTTTGGAGGAAGGAGCTCCACTGCCTGCCTTGTAGCTCCGCCAGGGATGTCGGCAAAAATCTCCTCGGCCCGAGAAATATCCTCCGCCCTCCACCGCCTTACTATGAGCTCACGCCGGCTATAAAAGCCAGCCACCACCACCGCGAAGCACCCCAACGAGCTCGAGCTCGGAGCAGTCGGTGCCGAGGTCAGGGTAGAGGACAAGCACCTCTACCTCCGTCGTACTGCCATCGTACTGACGAGCTCTCATCACCGCTTTGGCCAGAGCCGGGCACCGCCATGGGTTGCCTCGAAGCTCACAACGCCGAGGACGTTGCGAACCACGCTGACGGCGACTCGATTTGCCGAAGCCGCCGGCACGCCGCCGTGGTCACCACGAACGTGCCATCGACGCCGTGGTCTGCAAGAACGCTGCCGGAGCTGTTGCCGCACTCGGTCGTGACACCGCCTCGGAGTTAAGCGCTGCACGAAGTCGCCAGAGCCTTGACGGCATCGGAGCCTGGAGCCATGGTCGGCACCGCCGCCGCCCAGTTGCCAAAGGCCGCTCGCTGGAGCCATGGTCGGCATTGCCGCTGCCCAGCCGCTGGGCCACGTTCATCTGCTACCCACGCCACTGAGGCCGAGAACGAGCAGAGCCGAGGCCGACACGCCGCGAACGCTCGTTGCTGCCGCTAGCACATCGCTGCACTCGGCCATTGCCATGCTGCGCTCTCCCTCGTGCTGCTCTGCTCTCCCATCGCCACCTCTTTCCCCGCTCAGCGCCACCAGGGCCTAATCCTCTCTGCCTCCTCCACCTTTCACTCTCGAGCAGACGTGGCATGGAATGGGGACAAGGATGGACCAACGCAGCCAGGCACAAATGGTCCAATGCCATCCTTGCAACGAGAACGAGGACACCACCTCACCAAGCCTGACCCACATGGCAGCACCACATTTCCCTTCTCCTTTTTCCGGGTACATCAGGTGCGCGTGAACTGGAGAGGCAAAGCCACTTGTCTACCAATCGGTTCCTCAGTGCACGGATGCTGTGCCAGTCAGTCCACACTACAGACTGACCCCATGAGTCAGCCAAGGCTAAAATGCGGCACGCACCGGGAGGAGTGTACATGAAACACTAGAGATCTATTTTTCCAGTATAGAAAAATTTCTAGAAAATTCCTAAATGAACTAGGTACACTCCTGATCGTACCCATGTATTCCACCTCTGTTGCATTTATCCTTTTTTCACAAGAATTCTCCAAAGGATATCCCACATATATAATAAGTATATTCAATCTTTGGAAATTCATATCTCTTGCATGCTAGCTCCAGATAATTCCATCTCACTTCCTAAAATTCATCTAAATCCATTCTCTAAATATTCATGCAATTGTTCATATTATTTGGTGCCATTTAAATTCTAATTTTGTTTTGTATGGCTTTTCTTTTATAGAATAACTAGTGATGCATAGAAAAGGTCCTTTCATCGGGATTGGTGGTTAACCCCTAACATTTGTGTATGTGCATATACCATGCATGTAACCGAATATTTCCACACGCACTCACTTAAAATGAGTAGATACTAGATTAATATCTGTTCACATACATGGTTAGGCCCTATGTATAAATATATATAGGGTTATTCACCGATGTATGGCTATATTTTTTCCTGGCACTATATATTCGGGTATGAGTGTACACTATCACGTACATGAGTACCCAGACATAATAATTACAAGTGCACTCTCATAGGAGACATGCATAGGTAAATCTTGCATGTATCTAATTATATATGTGCAAAATCATACTTATGCATGGCTAACCATCACACCCATGATTGTTCTAACACGAGGCACATACATATGCATGTATGTGTGTATCGCTAACCTGAAGGAACCATCCCATTAGATGGACTCCCTTCAACTATGTCATACTTTAGGTTGACATAGTAATGATGACCTTAGATGATATCACCGATCACATGTTAGGACCAAACCCATTACGAATGATCGTTCGCCTATGTTTGCTCTTACGTATTTGGTATGCTATTTTCTTGTTTGTGCCTTCTTGTTGGTCGACGCTAGGCAAGCGAAGATGTGAAGGACCCGAAGGACCACAGAAGCACTGCTACACAAGGAAGAAGGAGCCAGAAGCATCAGAATCAGAACCTCGGATGTGCTCATCATCAAATAAAGGCAAGTCCTAATTCCCACCTTACTCCCTACACTACCATTCCTTTAATTACACCCCCTGCTACCTCTACATTTGCTAGCCTCCACCATAAACCCACCATACCCTAGTAATTACCAATCTTAGTATATATACACCTTATTTTCACATTCATGAATTAATATTAAACTATGATGACTTGCTTATAATAATATGTTTTACGAGAATGTATTGGTTACCATGATGAGATATGAGAATTATAAATTTGACGATAGTAACTATGGAACTTAAATTGGTAAAATTGGACTTAACCCAATAGGGGCGAGTGGGGTAATTCATGTGATATGAGTTACCTTGGAAGGATAGCCTGTGTGGGATCCTGTGGGAGATACTCATCTCGGTCACATAACGACTAGTTCATTTGCCATCCCGCCTAGCCAGAATTTTCGTACAGCCACATGCCTATATGGGTAGACTTGATCTCACACCCCATTAGATAGAAGTATAATTTTCACTAGGAGGCCGGAGTGGCAACGGGCTAATAGGAGAAGACACGGCTGCTATGTGATCTACCGTGGTCTGATCGGCATGGTTGCTATGTGCTCTTCCATGTAAAATTTATTGTTGTGCCATGTGCGAGCACCCTTTTTATTTAATTTGGATGCTATGTGATCATCCACCAGATGGTGTGTGATCATCCAACCACTCGATAATCTAGGATGCTGTGTGATCATCTTGATGCTTGTGGGTTCCGATCCCTAAGTAGTCCGTGGTGGAATTATATGGAAATCTAAGGTAGTGCCCTCTCGGGTACGAGGTCTTATTAGGTCTGTCGAGCCTGTGGCCTAGGTTTCTACTACGCCTATCATGTGGGGAAATTTGTACACCTCTACAGAGTTTACTAATCCTATTCGAATAGCCACGTCCTTGGTAATGGGCAACCGCTGGGATGAGGTCACAAATGCTTAGGCTTCGACAACTATGATGATCTGGTAAGATTATTCTGTGTTAAGGTAACCTATAATTAACTCAGGAACTAGTGAGGATCGTGATACCCTACCAGGGCCCAACCTATAATTATAACTACTTCACCATATTACCTTTACCTCCACCTTTATCACTAACCACCTCCACATATAGCCTTTCCACCTTTCACCACCCAAAGTTAGGGCTTGCTGAGTACTTTAAGTACTCAACCCCCCTCTATTCTATGTTTTTAGGAGTGAAGCTACAAATGAGCACACGAGGATGAAGCCACGGAAGAATACGCAAGGATAAGACAACTGGAGCATACTTGATGATGGAGCCTTGCAGCTACATGAAGGAGTTACTCGAGGACTACCATGACTAAGACACGGAAATACGCTTAAGGCTAGGGTTGCGTCCGCACTCCAAGTTGCCTGTAGGAATGGAACCATGACATCATAGGACCTTTCTAGTAGAAACTCTGATGTATGTTGTAAGGCCAACGGCCTAAGCCATGTAATAAAGACATATGAACCTTGTAATATATTTTTCCTCTAGATTAATAAAAGTATGGTTTTTGATATCAATCTTGTCTCAATTATGCGTATCACCTACTGATCCCGGGAGTGATATATGATGCATAGTGGACCCTAAAAATTAGGGGCCGACACCGGTTGGCGAGGAGGGCCACGTACTCCTCTTCCATCATGTGGCACTAGTGAGGGTCGGACAAGGCGTTGCGAATAGAAGAAGGTATAGGAAAGACTTGCGGGTCGCCGGGCAGCGCCGCGAGAGCCCAGGGCCGCAGGGTACCAGCCGCGCGTCGTGTCACCATAGGGTGAGCATGAGTGGGGTCTCGGTGAAGAAGTGGTGGGTAGTACACCGGCGGCACGACACGGGCAGCCGAGGGCCGCGGCGGTGGTGTAGGCGTCGAGTCAGTCGAGGCCCCCCATTAGTCGTGGGGGGTCGTTCGAAGCGGAAGTCCGTCCGTCACCCGTGGTCGAGACCCCCCCCCGTGGTCGAGGCCCTTGTCGCTGTCGAGGCTCCTGGGATGGGCGAGGGGGGTCGTCCAAAGTGAAAGTCCGTCTGTCACCCCTGGTAGAGCCCCCCTCCCCGCGGCCAAGGCCCACCCCGCGGTCGAGGGGGATCGCCCGAAGCGGAGTTCCATTTGTCACCCGAGGCCCCCCATCGAGGCGGTGTCCAGCCTGAGGGAGGGGGTCGAAAGGTCAAAGGAGGCCTCAATCCCTGGTCGACTGCTAGGTCAGGCAGCCTGAGGGAGTGGGCCAAGGGGTCAGGGGGCCTCGATCCCGGTGTCTGTGGTTTTGGTGGTGGAGAAGGGGAAGACTGATTCGTCAAATACCACATGACGAGAGATGAGGACCCTTTGAGATGTGAGATTATAATAGCGGTAGCCCTTGTGATCTGGGGAATACCTGAGGAAGACACACAGAGTCGACCGGGGAGCCAGTTTGTGGGGAGCAGTGGCAGCGGTGTTAGGGTAACACGCACATCCGAAGACACGAAGGTGCTCATATAGGGGGTACCGAAGAGAGCATGGTGTGGTGTAGGAGCTGGGCAGGCAGCGGAAGGAAGCGGTTAAAGAGTAAGTGGAGGTGTGCAGACTATCAACCCACAAGTGAGCAGGAAGCGACGCTTGGAGCAGAAGGGTGCGCATGCTGTCATTTGTGGTGTGAATCATGCACTCGACCTTGCCATTTTGGGAGGAGGTATACGGGAAAGACATACGCAGTTGGACACCGTGAGTGAGGAAGAAGGCATGAGAGGTTCTGTTATCGAGCTCGCGGCCATTGTCACACTGGACGGCCTTGACGGTGAGGCCGAACTGAGTCGACACCAAGGCAAAAAAATGGAGAAGTGTGGGAAAAACGTCAGACTTGGCACGCAAGGGAAACATCCATGAATAATGAGAGAAATCGTCAACCACCACAAGATAGTATTTATAGCCAGAAGTGCTGAGAACAGGGGATGTCCAGAGGTCGCAGTGTACAAGATCAAAAACTTGAGCAGCAAGTGAGGAAGAACGATAAAATGAAAGATGAACATGATGACCCAGCTGGCACGCATGACACAAATGCTCATCGTGAGCTCGAGTACAACGTATGTCAGAACTATGACTAAGCTGCATCAGAGCATCACATCCAGGATGGCCGATGTGACGGTGCCATGTGGTGGAGGAAGCAGTGGCGGCGAAGGCAGCTGACAGAGTGGACGGTGAGGAAGGAGAAGCAGATGCTGGAAATCGAAGGGTGTAAAGGGCCCCCGTGCTATCACATCAGAGAAGAGGACACCGGAAAGCCAAATCCTTCACAGTAAGACCAGAAGAGTCAAATTCGACACAACAAGAGTTGTCAGCTATAAATCGATGAATAGAAAGAAGGTTGTGAACCATAGAGGGTGCAACAAGAACATCAGGAAGATGAAAGGATCCATGAGCGCCGACGACACCCACGGATGTGACAGGAAGACACGAACCATTTGTGAACATGATGGACGAAGGGTGAGAAGAAGGAGGGTGAATGGAGGAGAGTATAACAGGGTCGGGAGTAGTGTGGTAGGTGGCACCCGAGTCGGCAATCCAGTCAAGGCTGACAGGCGATGTCAGGGCCATGTTGCTGAAGAAGGCGGCCAAGGCCATCGGGCCCCCAACCGACCGGCCCGGTCGAGGAGCTGGGAGGCGTAGCCCACGAAGACGCGGAGGGAAACCCGGAGGAGCGGCAGCAAGCATGGCCACCGAGCGAGGGGGCCTTGATGCCTGGCCGAGAGCTTGGATGGGCCACATAGAGATGCGCCCCGACCATGGGTTATGGAAGGAGGGCCAGGGTGCGACCTGTGGAGGTGCCAGCGCCTGGTTGCTCCCATGGCCAGGACCCGCACCACGTCCCCCTCCGCGGCAACGACGCCCGCCCGTCCTGTGGTCGAGGCCCCCCCGACGGTCGAGGCCGGCCCACCCTGCTCGGATCGAGAGGGGAGGACCAAGCAAAGACGGCAGCGGCGGAGTAGCGGCAAGGGAAGTCGAGGAAGATGTGGACCCTGGTGCAGAGGTGGACCCGGGCTAGACGCCCTGAGTGAGATCCTCCATGACAAGATCATCCCAGACCTGCAGGAAGGTGGGAAAGGGCCGCTACCGAGCTCTTCATCCGGCAGCAGAACTCATCAACTGAGAGGTCACCCTGGACAAAGGTAAGAAAGCTCACATCGAGACGAAGAGCTCGGGCTTCAGCGTTGCCTAGAAACTGGCCCTCAAGCGCAAGCTAGGCCCGGCGAGCATCAGCAGAGGTGCGGACGAGGTCGTGTAGTTCGAGGAAGATCGTGCCGAGGATCCAAGAAAGCACAATTATGTCGAGGCGCAGCCAGGAGGGGGTATGGACCACGACCGAGGCGTCTAGGAGGACGTGGTCGTCGAGAGCGTAGCGGCGAAGGGTGAGGACCAGGTCCCACCAACGGGAGTAAGAGGGCGACTCAGGCTCGAGGATGATCGGGACGAGAAGCCAGATGTTCTGGACACCCCCGGCCTGGTAGTGGAGCTGCGCCACGAGGGGATCTGCCGGATCATGCCAGATGACCGCGGTGTGGGCCCCGCGTTGAGGGGTTGTCGAGACGGAGGGGGTGTCGAGCCGGAGGTGCCCCGCGTCGAGGGGGTGTCGAGCCGGAGGGGCCCTGATATCGTGGGAGGCAGGGAGGACGAGAAACTGCTCCGCCTCGGTGATCTGGCGGGCCAGTGCATCGGCAGCATCACACTCGCGCTCCCAAGCGAGGGTGGTCGCATGCACGCGGGCCTGGCCTTCCACAGCAGCAGCCCGGGCTACGACGAGGGTGGCGGCGAGGGCGGGGTCAGGACCCGCTGCGTGGAGAGGGGGCCGGCAGGGTCGGAGGGGCAGGGTAGAGAGAAGCACCCGCGCCAGGCACGCGCGGCGTGACGTCAGCGACGACGCCCGCCGCGGCGTCCGCGCCTGCAGCCGCGTCGACGCCCGTGCCCGCTCCCGGAGCACCCGTGCCCGTGCCCGTGCCCGCGCTCGTGCCGGCGGCCGCGTCCGCCATGAGGAGAGGAGCAGCGGCGGCGCCGGGAGCACCAGGGGCGGCGGCGATAAGAGGACGGGCAACCTGCGCCCACGTGTAGTTGGGAAGAGGGGGGGAAGCAATCGAAGTAGGTGGGAGAAGGAGGAGAAGGAAGACCAGCCATGACGGCACCGGCGGCGGCGGTGGCGACGGCGGCCAGCTAGGAAGGAGGGGAGAGAGGGAGGGAGGGAGGGAGGGAGAGAAAACCTAGCTCTGATACCTTGTTAGAATTATAATTCTCATTAATGGGCCAACTATAAAGGGTAACTATATATAATATTAATACATAGGCCTCATGGGCCAAATTCCCTCGTACTCCAACGGGATTCATCGTGACTGCTGTAAGCAGCGTTGGACTTTAATACCCACTAGCTTAAAAGAATTTAGGGGTCAGATGTACGAGACGTCGATGAGAAGCGTTGACGCGCCGTTATGTTTTCAGTTTTCATAGCGCGGGGATCGTCAGTTCACACTGTATCATCTGCATGTTCGTTGCACGCAGCTGCCATAGAATGTGTAGCACAATTGTAAAGGAACGGTAACACGTCTGTGATGATTGATTTTCCGTATGATCCGAAGTTTGAATAACGTCTAGAGAGTTTAATCGATCCGCCGGCCGTCCAGCTTTTAAATTGCTTGTGCCCGCTACCTCCCTTTTGTTAGTGAAAATGAACGGGATGTCTATATATGACTCAAAATTGAGGGACCGGTTCAATTGGAGTTAACACTAATCAAGGTTCCAAGTACAACGCTCTAAGATAAATCTAATTATTGCCACAATATCTTTTTTTTGCGAATTACACAAATACAAATGAACACATGCACGCAAGTTTTATTTAGTGTTTCACTCACCTGCAAACCCAAATTTTGCATCTAGAGCCAATTTTATCACTAACCTCTATCAAATTACTATAGGATAGTTAAAAACACACAATGTGGAAGCATAAATTATATAATTGATGTGATTGTCTGACAATGAGCAAGCAATACTACCTCCATCCTCAAATATATCATATATGGTGTGATATTCAAAATCATACTCTAACCTATATTCTTTCTTATAATATATAATTTATTGGAACAATTTTTTTAATCATTAGAAAGTATTTCTAAATACATATCTATAATTAGACTAACTATTAGTCAAAGATAACAAAGTTTGATTTTTAAAATATGTGCATGCCTTAAAATTGGAGGCAGAGGAAGTATATGACTTCTGTTAATTAAAGAGGATCTATTAAATACATAATTCACCAGATTAGATCCTTATTAGCAATTTCAACTAGGTATTATAAGTAAATCGATCATGATTGTTCAATCCTTTGATACCCAAGGTGATTCTTTGCTAAAGAGAACTGATCACTATATATGCCAGACTTGTGAAGATCAAGAGACACACAAACTCTTAGCATAAAGATTTACCCCATGGTATGGGAAATGCATGCCAATTTGTCTATGCTTTAAGCTCTACAAAGTCTTCTGAAAAGGTCGACTGAGCAACATACTATAAATGTTGGTCATCTCAAAGGTCCTATCTGACTAACATGACGTCATATTCTTGAAATGATCCTTGTCCTAAGGAGAGCCTTGTCTCTCCTCTGCGGCCGGAGGGTCAAATGTCGACAAGCACAAAACCCTAAGGCGTAGGACCTCAAGTACAAGTGGGGTTCACTCTTTAAACCAGAAAGAACTCGAGCTCACTCTCTTCTAAGCCTAATGGCACTGATCTCTCAATCACTCACAGTTGCGATGGTTGCTCTTAGCACTTTCGTAGATGGGCTTTTCTCAAGTGTCCATGCTTTCCTACAGAAACCGTAGCAACCTCAAATAGCGCCATGGAAGGGGTATAACTAATTTCATTGACAGAAAACAGGCTGTTGCTCCGTTGGTTACTATTTTTCATACTCATCAAAAGATAAAAACACCAAATTATTTTCGTGCACACCGAAATATCTAAACAGGATAGCCCTATAAATGCTAAAAATATATGTCTCAGCGCAACAACTGAAGATACCACATTAGTGGCTCTAATTAAATTAGAGCATCTCCAAGAGTTTTTAAAACACACTTCCGGTTCTGTTTTTGATAACATTGTAAACGCCACACTCCAAAAACCCTCTATCTCAACTTCCAATCTTCCGGCACTTGGGAAAATTGATCCAATTGCGTAGAAATATATGTGTCTATCAATCAGTCAGAAGGTGGGAGGACATGGGAAAAAATAAGAGTAAGGACATGGTTTCTAACGCAAATGTACAAGAGAAAAAAAAAGTGGTTGGGCTGATTTGGTACTCTAGAATTCCTGATGGAAAATTGAGTGAGATTATGAAAACTGTCGCAAGAACCTAACAGATGTGCTACCGTTGTCAGAAAAAAAGTGCTCCAACCTTTTCTAGCCACATGGAAATCTCAATGATTTTTTGATTTTTCTAGAAACAGTTGCTTGAGATGAGCGAAGTTGTTTTCTAAAGTTAAATTTGTCTACTATTAAAGGAAAAACATCTCCAGTAGACTTTGTAAATGACTTTCTAAATTTAGTAATGCTTTATCCCACATCATTCTCTCTCTGCTTTAGTGCTTTTAGATAGCCGGCCTCACTAGTGATCCAACCCCCTTGATTTATTGGAGTATTCCAGTATTTTTCTTATCAAAACTATTTTAGAGTGTAGCTAAATCAGTAAATTTAGCTAGTCTATTTTGCAAATTCGAACATGTTTCAATTATTCAGCTAAATCCGAGCCTGCCACGGTAATTGTGTGGTAGATTAAAATGCGAAAGATTAAGAGAAAACTTCTGGCCTCCACACCCTTTAGAACGAAACCCCAAGATTCTACTGTTACCAATCATCGGCAGGGCTTCCCATATGGTACGAGCTGCAGTTCATGATCGATCGCATTCTGCAACTGCCGGCAGCCGGGTCGCCAGCCGCCTACTCCATTTCGCCTGGTGGCCATGTGACCTTGCACCTCTAACACGGCAAGCCCGTCGTACGCGACGAGCCCAACGGCGACCCTTGATGCCAATTTGATCAACCCCGGCCGGCTTTCGCGCCTGCCTATAAATGCACCGGTATTGTCGTCCTCCGGTCGACCAACAACAAAAACACCGACCGAACATCCAAGTACAAGAACTCGCTAATCTTGAAAATTGCAATTGACTAGCTAGCTAGCTAGCTGGTTCCATTTCCATCGAGCTGAGATGGCCGCCACCGTGATCTCCATCTCCTCCTCAAAGGTGGTTTCACTCGCTGCACTGTTCGTGGTGCTCGCGGCGGTGTCCGCCGAGGCGGCGAGCCCCAACGGCGGCTGGCAGGAGGCCAAGGCCACCTGGTACGGCGCGCCCAACGGCGCCGGCCCTGACGACAACGGTACGTGCGTTCGGGGCGTGTTACTACTGATGCTCGTGCGCATGTCTGACGTTGTTGCGTCATACTCCTATCTGTAGGTGGCGCGTGTGGGTTCAAGCACACCAACCAGTACCCGTACATGTCCATGACGTCGTGCGGCAACGAGCCGCTGTTCAAGGACGGCAAGGGCTGCGGCGCATGCTACCAGGTTGGCGTACACTACAAATAAATTAGTTAATCTATCTAGACATAATTAACCTGCAGTCCTGGTCAGTTAATTTGATCATCGGTCAATCGTAGCAGTAATAACCCTTTAATATCCTCGATACTGACGACGTTGTTGTTGGAAACCCATCAGATACGGTGCCTGAATAGCACCCACGACGCGTGCTCCGGCAGAGCGAAGCGTGTGATCATCACCGACATGAACTACTACCCGGTGTCCAAGTACCACTTCGACCTCAGCGGCACGGCGTTCGGCGCCATGGCCAAGACTGGGCTGAACGACAAGCTCCGGCACGCGGGCATCATCGACATCCAGTTCCGGCGGGTGCCCTGCAACTACAAGGGCCTGACCGTCAACTTCCGCGTCCAGGTCGAGTCCAACCCCAACTACTTCGCGGTGCTGGTGCAGTACGCGGGCAAGGACGGCTCCGTGGCGCAGCTGGACCTGATGGAGACCGACAAGGCCACCGGCAAGGCGACGGGCGTGTGGACGCCGATGCGCGTGTCGTGGGGCGCCGTCTGGCGCCTCGACACCAAGCGCCCCCTGCAGCCGCCCTTCTCGCTGCGCGTCCGGAACGGCTCCGGCCAGACGCTGGTCGCCAGCAACGTCATCCCCGCCGACTGGAAGCCCATGACCGACTACCCGTCCTCCATCCAGTTCCCTTAGTCGCACGAACGCTGCGATCACCCGCGTCATTGTTATTGGTCCGATTAATTGTATTGCTTCATTATGTATATGTGTTGTCGTTGTAATTAAGTACGTGTCTTGGGATGCGTGGGATAATGGAGGAGGCAATGTGATCTCCCGCCCACGATCGCAACATGTGAAATAATATATCATGCTGTTTGTTTAAGCTTTTGTTGTTGATGGAAAACCTGTCTTTAAGAGCTACTGAAATAATAACATGCAGGAGCATACTTCGTTCGCGCCACAGTGTGCCGTGGGCTGTTCCTGTACTTCGCCGCAGGTCCGGCTCAGGCGCTCGCTTCCCCTTTGGCCTTTGCAGCCGCCCCCAAACCGGCCGGCAACCAGTGATCACGTTGCAGCGCGGCCGGTTGGTACTAGGCCGCGCTTTCCGCGGTATCACCTCCCAGCTCGCGTTTGCGCCGTAGCGACGGGCGCGCGCGTGGCGGCGCCGGTTTACTTGTGCACGCACGCACGGCGTTGCGGATGTACGCTAGCCGCGTACGCTTCACGTGAGCAATGCCATAGCTTGCGATGTTATCTCGTTGCACGGATCACAAGTACGGGCATGTTTGGATCCTGTGAATTGAAACAAATCTCTATAAACGTGTCCCTCTTTCATTATTAAGTTATTCTTCAATTTCTCTCTTTGGTTTGAGAACCAAACAGGGCTTGATCTTTTCGACTGCTTTTTTTTTTCTCGAACGGGCCCATGATGTTTTATTAAGAGATGGAAGGATCAAAACAAGTAAAGAGTCTGACGAAGCACCAGTGGTAATGATCGTGACCCACACAAGCCACGTCTAAGAGATCTTTTGTTTTAGAATGAAAAATGAACAAAAAACAAAGGTTTGAATCCTGCAGCAATGGAGCTTCAAAAAAAAAAAAATCTTTCCGTGTCAATTTTCTATCTCATGTTTTTCATATACATTCCCACAAGGAAAAAAAAATACTATAATTCACATTTCGAACAAAAGAGGAATTATATAAAAAGATTTCTATAAAAAACATTAGGAATGAAGAATTCGGTTGCTACAAAGCTTATGAAATTCTTATAAAATGGCTTGTTTCATAGGGATTTTGGTAGAATTCTACCAATAGATAAAATTCAAGGAAACTATCTCTTATCGAATTACCATGTTTTTAATGTGCTCTGTCCAAACATTTGATCTTGTGTGTTCAATATATTGCGGGATTTAATTTCATTTTTCCTATTCTATGTGAATCTTGTGTTCCAAAGAGACCCTAACCGTTATCATAATTGTAAGATTGTGGGATTTTTTATACTATAATTCTTTTTGATTCATTATTTTAATAATAATTGTGTCTTTTTGACGATCTAATCCTTTTGGTCGCACTAGTCCAGTTGGCATAACGAAATAGCGTTGTTGCGCCACATGTATTGCCGCAACAAAATCTACCAGGTTAGACGATGTTTTCTAAGTGAAAAAACTTTCCGCGCCACTCCATTTAGCGTGACAGTATCGTTTTGTCACGCCACCGGAGTGGTATAACGAGACTTGACTTTACAAAAATTATAACTCTTTAGAAAAATCATAACTCTTTGATACAACGTCGGATGAAGATGATTTCTATACGGAAATTGTAGCTCTCGATGAAATCTATGACTTTAATATGATTTTTATAGGACATTGGGTTTTGTTGTGTTTGAAGAGGGATAGACTGAATTGGGAAGTGATCTGTCTTAGGCTTTAAGTTTATTGGGTTCAGGTCTGTTTTCAGGTTTAGTCTTTTTTCTTTGTGAATAGTTTTATTTGTTTGAGTTTTCATGTCTTGTTCATGAGGGGCGGGGTTTTGGTTTTGGGTTATCGCTCTGAGTTCTTCTGAGGTTTTTCTTACACTCTAAACATTTGGTCTTTTCACTTTATTTAAAAGAGCGGGGCACGAGCCCTAAAACTTTTTTTAAAAGAAAAACATATGAGAAACCTCTAAGATGCTTTATATATGCACTAATATACACGCATATACTAATTCAAGTGAATGCAAGCAACGATGTCAAATTGAGGCCTTTGTCACTATAAAATGGCCTATTGCAATTTGTCCTCTCTTTGTCAATGCAGTAATTGTGTCTACTAAGTCCAAGTTCATATGCAAATAGCGTTGTTAATCACTTGTGTCTATGCTTTTCCATCCAAACGGATTCCTGGTCTATATATAGTTCAATACTTTGCTTTATTCCTATTACAATTATATGCTCTCTCTTTTTTCTCTTTTCTACATTTTGCCTCACCCTTTTTTCTATTTCTACGTTTCCCCACTCCCCTGAGGATCAGTATGCAAGGCAACATATATCAAAAGTCAGCCCAGAGTTGTGCCTTGCATGATCTAATAAAGCTTTCATATATATGGACTTTTTCCGCAACGTTGCAGCTGTAGTTTGTTGCAACAACCATGTAACATTCTTAAAGGGACAATGATTCGGCGAGAATGCATATATATAAATGATAACAGAGTATTAATAATTTAATATTGTAACGCGATATTTGTTCTCCTGAAATCAAAACAAAGTTTAGGCCGGTAACTAGCTACGTGGTGGCACATCTTTTAGTTGCACAGCGGACGGGTGGACACGATGAATATAACACGGCACCACGTCGGGTGCAAAGAGCTAGTCGTCCAAAGATCTGTGTTGTGTTTACAAAATACTGAATCTGTCGCTCATTTTTGCCTGTCTATATATGCGGTATGCCGGCCTCGCCCCGCTCCGACAAAAACCCAACACGTACGACAGTGAAACAGAGTACGACGACCTTGAGCTGAGATGGCCGCCGACGCGATGTCCATCAAGGTGGCTGCACTCGTTGCGCTCGTCTCCGTGTTTGCCACGCATGGCGCTCGCGCGCAGCCGAGCTACAACACCTCCGCCGCTCGCAGGGAATTGTACTACTCCCAAACCACCGGCGGCAGCTGGCTCCCTGCCAAGGCCACCTGGTACGGCCGGCCCAACGGCGCTGGCCCTGACAACAACGGTGTGTGCGCCCTGCGAGTGCTAATGCTGCCGTGTTCCTTGTGCTTTCAGCCCTGACGACGACGTTGTGTCTTGCTTTCGTGCACGCGCGCGTGTCGATCGTGGTGCTTATCGGTATGGTTTTTTGCAGGTGGCGGGTGTGGGTACAGCGGCACCAACATGTACCCTTTCAATTCCATGACGTCCTGCGGCGACAGGAACACGTTCAGGGACGGCAAGGGCTGCGGCTCATGCTACCAGGTACTACTACGTAAAACTAGCATCAGTCCTTGCTTTCTTGGTCGAGCATTGTGTGTGTGAGTGCGCACATCCCTGCCGATCGTCGCGTTCAGCGTTCAGATCGAGAGGCAGGTCAACCGCAATCGCACCATGGACATGTCTGATGCGCTTTCTTGGCAGATAAAATGCGTGAGCAAGAACAACCCTGCTTGCTCTGGCGTGCCCCAGACGGTGATCATCACGGACGTGAACTACGACACCAGCCTCGGCCCCAATCGTTTCGACCTCAGCGGCACGGCGTTCGGCGCCATGGCCAAGCCTGGCCTCAACGGCAAGCTCCGCAGTGCCGGCGCCCTCGGCATCCAGTACAGGAGGGTGCCCTGCAACTACAAGGGCCTGAACGTGAGGTTCCACGTGATGGGTGGCTGCAACCCGTTCTACTTTGCGGTGATCGCGTACTATGCGGGCAGCGATGGCGCCGTGGTGCAGATGGACATCAAGGAGGCCACCTCGCGGACATGGAGGCCGATGTACGAGTCGTGGGGCGCCGTCTGGAGGATAGACCCGGGCCACCCGCTCAAGGCGCCCCTCTCGCTGCGCGTCCGCAGCGACTCTGGCAAGACCCTGGTGGCCTACGACGTCATCCCGGTCAACTGGAGGGGCAATGCCGATTACCGTACCATCGCTCAGTTCCACTGAGGCCACATACACGCCGACTATCAACACGTACTCTCCCCTCGTAATAGGGTTCATTATTTCTATCTTTAATTCAATCGCATGATTGAAAATTTATTTGCAACATCTGTTTATTTGTTGCAACATCTGTTTATTTGTTATACGGCCTTTTTGAGATTTCAAATACTTGCGACTTTGAGAGTTCTACTGGATACATGTTCTTGTGTGTCTTGAGATGCATACGTGGAACATATACACTGTACTCATCTCGGTATATAGGAGGCAAAGTGTTATATTCACGTGTCCGCTATCACAACTGTTTACAACTACCTTCTTAGCAAAAAGAAAACATACGTGTACCATGTAGCGCGTGTAACCAAATCAAGTTGATAAATTTCTACATGATGTCACTGTGTCGTTGTACGTGTGTGTGTATGCTCAATCTTCCTTGCATGTGCGCGTATGAGAAGCAAATTACTGTCACCGACCTGATCCTCAACATAACAATCGGAGACACAGAAATAGCACACGAACTCGAATCCCGGTTTCTGAAATGTTCTAGAAGTGTCTACAAAAGGAAAACAACACATGAAAGAGGAAGAAGGATAGGGAGAGAGTTACAACTCTAGCCGAAGCTAGCCTCGCATCGCTCGCCTCGATTCAAGCATGCGCTTGCAGCCGCCAATTCTGGAGTTTGGTCCTTTGACGCCTCCTTCCGTTCCCCTTGCTGGTATATATGTATGTATGTTGCTGCATTCCTACGCTTCACTGGGCAAAAACAAGTCCAGCACTGCAACCCATTAGCCGATCCGTAGCCTATGAGGTCTAGGTCCCTGACACAAATTTGCTAGGATAGAAGCATGTAACTCACTCTATGTATCAAGGAAACCAAGTGTTCAAAAGATGGCCAAGGATTTGTGTAACGTCCCGCCTCTTCGAGGCCGGGCCCGCTTACATCCGGCCGCTTGTCTAGGACATAAACTGTCCTCATAGAACAACACTAGTCTTTTCTGTGTACTTTGTTCTCACTCATGCGCACCCAGGAAGACTTCCCGGACGGCCACCCATCTCTAAATTGTTCTAGGCCAAGTACGCTTAACCTTAAAGTTCTTTAGTGATGAGCTTCCACAAAAAAAGTTACAACTTACTGATATGAGTATCCTATTAATCCTATTAAGCTCTGGGCCGGGGTGTTACAATTTGGTCGTAGCTCAATGATATTATCCTCAAACTAGCTGCCCAAAATCTCCACTAGCATAGGAGCATCGCCACCGAGCCATGAGCATAATTTGCTCGAGCTCGGGCTTAATTGGGCTGCGACATGATGTGGTGCGGGGTGGGTCTTAGTTGTGCTGCTTGGGCTGGTTGATAAGGCCATCAAGAGTCGAAAATTTCATGAAGCCATGATGGAAGTAGTAGATTGGATCCAAACTCTCTCCGGTTACTCGGTTTGTCCATTCCCAGTAACGAATCTTGGAGTTACTATATGTATGGAAGCCACGTGCCTGACAACACAAAGAACCACCACCCCTTATCTGTTCGTGTTGTTTCCAAGTTTTCTTGTTTCACATAGGGATGTTAGAACCAGTGCACCTTTTTTATTGCTAGTGCTTTTAAGTTTTCCTAGTTCGATCTCATGCATGCATAGAGAGGTTATTGGAAGAGCAGACAACACAAAGAACCATTATGGCTTCTCTGTTCTTATTATTGCTTGCAAGTTTTCTAGTTCCAATCTTATGTGTGCACAAAGAGGTTACAACTACAACACCTTTGTCAGGATCCGACGCAAGGGCCAGAACGGGCACAAGGACCAGAACAATGTGGCTGATCTGACAACGGCGTCAAAGAGTGGCTGAGCGTGGGACCGAGCACGAGATTGCTTCAACTTCAAGTTTTGACTGTCAAGTGGGCCTACAACTGTCATCTTTCCACTGGCGAGGCCAAGGGTGTGAGTGGCGTGGTGTCGAGGCGGTATATGAACCTCTGTAACTGAATCTGTTTGGTTATCAAATAAAGCATAATCATTCCCCAATCTTCCAATTCTTCTCTGCTTCCTCTGAACCTACCCCTGTTCTTGCTCTTCCCGGTCTAAATTTTAGATTCCAATCCAGTTATCGTTGTTGATCCAAGCCAAATCGCAATAATTGGTATCAAAGCTTCGTCAATTAGAGTCGAATTCATTGGTGAACAAAGCCTACGTCCCGCTAAGGTGGTGGTGTGTTAGTGTAGAGTTGACGGTGAGGTCGGTGGATCGGAGATCAGAGGCGGCGGTGTTGCGGTCTCTGATTCAGGCTGGCGACGAAGAGGGGAGCAAGCAAGCACCAACAGGAGATGGTGAAGTCCATGGAAGAGCTATCATCTCAATTTGAGAAGATGATGAAGCAATTTGACAGATTCTAGGTGATGATGAAGACGTCCCTGGATGCGTTGGATTCCATGGGAGGCAAGCAATCCAACGCAGACAAGGTGCTCGAGGAATTGAGCGAGAAGGCTTACAGAACGACTACATCACTGGCCACCGCCTCGAACCGGGTTGATCTCACCGTGACGAGGGTCGACTCGATCGAAGCGTGGCTGACGATGGCTCCCGCGGCCCCTCCAGCGGATCCGCCATCAGAAGGCACCAAGGTGGTGGACCTTAACCTCTCCCCTGGTTCGTCCTCGTCAGCTCAGGCGAAGGCCCGTTGTTGGGCACGACGATGACTATAGTGGTGTCCTCTGACCCCGGTTGCAGGACAAACTGAAGGGTACATTCTAGTTCCCACTTCCTCCCCAATTTCCACCTTATCCATCGTTCCCACCTCTGCCCTAGTTTACATCCCTACCACATGCTCATGATGATCAAATGCATTGTCGTAATCCACCTTTCCCTAAAATGGATTTTCCCAAATTTGATGGTAAATCTCCACATTTTTGGCGTGATCAAAGCGAGGTGTTCTTCAAACTGTATGCCACTCCATCAGCTCTAAAGATGTGCTTCATCTATCTAAACTTCTTTGGGCCAATGACGACGTGGTTGCAGACGGTGCAGTGTAATGGGAGGATTATTGATTGGTCCAAGCTGTCGATGATAGTTCTGGAGAAGTTTGATAAGCATCAATATCAGTTGCTTTTCAAGCAGATTGATGGGCTTAGGCAGAAGGGATCTGTTGAAGAGTATTAGGCCTCCTCATGAGAAGATTGCTCATGGTCTTTTGTTGTACAATAGTAACTATGATGACAATTACTTTGTCAATCATTTATTAGCTGGACTGAAGGACGAGATCAGATCAGCCATTGCTCTGCACTGCCCGAAGGATGTGGATATTGTTAGTGCTTTGGCCTTGATCTAGGAAGAAGTGCTTGCCTATGCTAGAAATCATGGTGGTCATAAGGAGTTTACCGGAGGTGGGTGGAGGAAAGGCAATGACAAGGGTAAGCAAGTTGAGGGTGACTGTGGCAAGCTTGAACAAAATCGGCAACCTGATGACAAGTTGTTAACCCTGCAGGAGTTCAGGAGGCAGAACAATTTATGCTTCAAATGTGCTAACAAGTGGGCTAAGGGTCACAAATGTCCTTCCCAGGTACCCCTCCATGTCATTGAGGAGTTGTTGGATGCTCTGGAGCTTGAGGATGATGATACTGACCTTTTGGATACTAAACCAGAGGAAGAAACAGTGCATGTAGTGGGTCACTTTGTTGGAAAAAGCACTGCCAAGAAGAGAACTCTGAAGTTATGTGGCAAGATTGGCAAGGCTGAGGTCTTGATCCTTGTAGACTCTGGTAGTGTGAGAACTTTTGTAAGCAGCAAGCTGGTTGATAAGTTGAAGCAGCCTTTCACAAAATGCCCTCCTACTCAATTTGTAGTTGTTGATGGTGTACCAATGTTATGTTCTTATTAGGTTACAAACTTGCATTGGATGGTCTAGGGTCATGATTTCATTACCATTGTTGTTGTGCTCCCTCTGTAATGTTTTGACACGATCTTAGGTGTTGATTGGCTTGATGCTTGCAGCACTACATGGGTTCATTAGGCAAAGAAGATCTCTTGAAGTTTACCTATCAGGGACAAAGAATTAGGTTACAAGGTGTGAGATCTGAAACCCTACAGTGTATGCAAATTGATGCTGACAAAATGACTTCTCTATTGCTTTAGCGGGGCGTGCATTGTTGTTTACAGTTGAAGCCCCAAGATCCAGTTCCTTCTTCACCAGAGTGTTGTGGGATTCATTCTCTGGATGAGCAGGGTGCTTTTAACCCGCCATCTGATTTGTAGTCTCTCCTGAGGGTGTATGAAGCCGTTTTCAAGGAGCCAACTACTTTGCCACCTCAAAGGCAGCATGATCATACTATTGACCTGATCCCTGGTGCTATACATGTCAATATCAGAACTTATAAGTATTCTTAGCATAGAAGAATGAGATTGAGAAGCAAGTAGCTGAGATGTTGAAGCAGGGCATCATTAAACCAAGCACCAGTCCTTATGCTTCTCTAGCTCTGTTTGTCAAGAAGAAGGATGGTACTTGGCGATATTGTGTGGACTACAGGCATCTGAATGCACAAATTGTCAAGAACAAACGTCCTATGCCCTTAATGGATGAACTTATTGATGAGCTGAAAGGTCCTAATGGCTAGAGGGGGGTGAATAGCCTAATAAAATTTCTTGCAAAGATACTTAAGCAACGTGTTAGACTAAGAGATGGCGTAAATGCAAAGCTAAAACTTCGATTACTCTATGCAAGCCTTTCTAACAAGTCTAGTATATAGGCTATACTACTAGCACCCAATCAACAACAAGCCTAGCAATTCTAAACATGATTTTTACTCTAGGCACTTCACAAAGCTAGCAAGAGCAACAAGATAAGAACACAAAGGAGCTACACAAGCTAGCAATTCTACTCACTATCTAGCAAGACAAATAATCAAAAAGAATGAATAACAAGCTAGATACGAGAGGGGGATTGGATGTTATACCAACGCGAAGCGTAGATGGCCAATCACCCAATCAAAATAACCACACAAGAGAATCCTCGACAATCACAATATGAACACAATGATTTTTTACTGAGGTTCACTTGCTTCCCGAAAAGCTACTCCTCATTGTAGCGATACTCCCGCTTGGAGATGTGCACGCTAAATTGGCACTTAACGCCAAACCCGCTGCCGGGTGCCGCACTATCAACACAAGACAGGGATCCTCCAAGCCACACGCAATCCACTAGAGTATCCTTTTGCGAACTCCCGCGGGAAGGATCAAGAACCCCTCACAAGAACACCGGGTGTGGCCTCGAACAATCTCCACCTCGAGCTCAACACCCTGCTACCTCCAAACCGTCTAGGGTGACAGGAATCACCCAAGAGTAACAAGAACTCCATAGCGAACTCAAAGATCTAGTGCCTATAGATGCAACTCTCAATGCTTAGCACTAGATTTTTACTCAATCTCACTCTAGATGAACAAGCAAGTCAAGAGATGACTGGGAAGGAGTTTTTCTCGCTCAAAGAATGCTCAAGAATAAAAGAATGGGCAAGAATGACTCCCAACAGCCGGCCAAAACCCATATATAATCACCTCAGATTGGCCTAACAAAACTTCTGGTGGAGCCCCACCGGAACTTCCGGTCAGTTTAGATCTTGCCGTTGTACGCGAGTCAGTCCAGATCTAGCAGTTGTACGTGAGTCAGTCCACGAAGTCATCCAGAACTTCTCGTCACCTGACTGGAACTTCCCATCATCCACCAGAACTTTCGGTCACGAACCGGAAGTGATTCGGGGCACACGGTTGCTCGAGCTGGGCTGACCAGAACTTCCGGTCCAGGCCCACCGAAACTTCTGCTGGTCCAGCACCACCCCACACTAAAATGGGCATATCTCTTAGCTCCGAACTCCGTTTTTGATGATCTTAGACTCTATGAAAAGCTTATTCAGAGGACTACACAACCAATATATCTTGAAGATTCTAAACATTATGGATTAAAGTAGTTTTCTAATCCAAGATCCATCACTTCTCTTTTCCAACACAAGTGTTTTTCATCGTCGAGCCTTCGCCAATCCAAGTAACACCACTTGCCAAGGACGCTAACCTCAACATGTAAACCTCTTTGATCACAAGAGTTAGCATGTATCCAAGAAGAATAGGGGCAAGGGTTAGCTCTCTAGTTAGTCTTTGATATGCATCATGCCAAGTCAAACCTAGAGGCACTTGAAGCGCGAATTCAACCATGAATTCCCCTCTTGATAATCGGTTATCAATCCTAAATGTGATCACACTCTCTATAGTGTCTTGATCACTGAAAGAGAAAACACCTATCTCTTGATACCTTTGCCTTGAGACCTTGATGCTTGATCATCCCATGTACAAGTTCACACCAAGTCCGTAGGCATCACCTCCATGTTACTTTAAGTATCTAGTCAAACTTAGATCAAAGCATTAGCAACATGAGTGTCATCAATTATCAAAACCAAACAAGAGCTTTAAATCTCCCCTTTTTGGTAATTGATGACAATCCTTCACAAAGATATGGAAATTGAATTCAATACGAAATTGAATTACTTGTCCAAGATAAATTGATCATGAATCTTGGTTGGACAAGAATTTCAACTTCGGTTTTGGTAGTGGTAGCTCCCCCTACATATGTGCATCCAATGTTTGGTCGATTTTCAAGCACATATGCATAGATAAGAATTGTGGGAGAGATATCATTTACCAAAATTGATGCTAAGGTTTATAGAATGGATCTTTGAAGCGTGATACCAATCGTAGTGCGATAATAAACCATCCTTAGCATCATGGTAACTAGACATACATCAAAACTCAAAATACCTCATCAGATCAACATTATAAGAGAGATACATTGAATTACATGAAAAACACTATGTCTAGAAACCACAAGAGAGCATGCTAGTACTTCATATCATCATTCAAGTTCTAGAACTAGCAAACACCATTCAAGCATGAATATTGAATTTAAACTTGCAATGCTCCAAATCATCATGCTATGCACATACAAATGCAACAAATAGCTTATGAGCTTGCTCCCCCTATTTATGTGCTCAACTTTTAAGTTTTAATTGATCCCCTTCCATTGATCTTTGTGACTTTTTGTGACTTATTTCTCCTCCTTTGTCAACAATCACCAATAAGGGTGCATAAGATGAGAGAAACAAGTCAATCAAATTATGGTCAAATCTAGATCATTTGCCTGGAATATGTATCTCAATTTGAACCAAGGACAAGCTTATTCACACCTCAATAATAAGGGTTATCTTGACCTTGTTGAAATACACATCATGAGCTCATGCTATAGATTAAACACTAGGTTTGCAAGCTCACAAACATGTCATATGCCACTACTAGATCAAATCAAGTATAGAAGAAATAGTGGTGCCATACATACATCAAATCCCTTTGATTTTCATGAATGATCCTAATAAGATGCACCATGACTATATGTTCTACACAACTAGAAAAGGATGCATGATATGCCACAAATAACTTTACCTTGCTATGTTGGAGGAGAGGCATGTCATATATAAGGGGTGCATCAACTCATGTTGGAGAATCTAAGTATGTTCAATTCATTCCTCAACTTGCAATATCTTCTTTCATCAAGTGGCTTGATGAAAATGTTGGCTAGTTGATCTTCAGTGCCAATGCTTTCAATGCTAATATCACCTTTTTGTTGATGATCCCTTATGAAGTGGTGCCTCACATCAATGTGCTTTGTTCTTGAGTGTTGAACCGGATTGTTGGTCATCTTGGTAACACTCTCATTGTCACAAAATAATGGCACATACTTGAACTTGATTCCATAGTTCTTCAAGGTGGCTTTCATTCATAGCAATTGTGCATAACAATTCCTCGCACTAATATATTTGGCTTTGATGATGGAAAGTGCAACACTATTTTGTTTCTTTGAGGACCAAAAAACTAGAGATCTTCCAAGAACTTGGCATGTTCTACTTGTACTCTTTCTATCAATCTTGCAACCGACATAGTCGAAGTCCGAATATCCAACCAACTCAAAGCTTGACCCCTTCGGATACCATAAGCCAACATCTTTTGTGCCCTTTAAGTACCTCAATATTCTTTTAGCTGTCGTCAAGTGACTCTCTCTTGGTGAGGCTTGATATCTAACACACATGCACACACTAAATATAACATCCGGCCTAGAAGTGGTCACATATAGCAAACTTCCAATCATAGACCAATATAGCTTTTGCTCCACCATATTGCCACTATCATCAAGGTCCAAGCCTCTATTTGTACTCATTGGTGTACTAATAGCTTTAGCATCTTGAAAACCAAACTTCTTGATCATGTCCTTGATGTACGTGCCTTGACTCACAAAGGTGCCATTCTTTATTTGCTTGATCTAAAGTCCAAGGAAGTAACTTAGCTCTGCAAGCATAGACATTTCAAACTCACTAGCCATCATCTTAGCAAACTCTTCACAAAAGTCTTGATTGGTTCAACCAAATATAATGTTATCCACATAGATTTGCAACACAAACAAGTCATCTCCAACTCTTTTGGTGAAGAGAGTGGTGTCCACTTTTCACATCTTGAACACTTTAGAGAGGAGATAATCTCTCAACCTCTCATACCATGCTCTTGGTGCTTGCTTCAAACCATAAAGAGCCTTCTTGAGCTTATAGATATGGTTGGGCTTCTTCTCATCTTCAAATCTGGGTGGTTGCTCAACATAGACTTCTTCATTGATGTATCCATTTAGAAATACACTCTTCATATCCATTTGATATAGCTTGATGTTGTGAGCACAAGCATAGGCTAATAGGATTCTAATTATCTCTAATCTTGCTACCGGTGCATATGTTTCTCTAAAGTCAAGACCCTCTACTTGTGTATATCATTGGGCAACCAATCTTGCTTTGTTCCTCACAACCAACCCATCTTGATCTTGCTTGTTCTTGAACACCCACTTAGTTCCAATCACATTGTGCTTCTTTGGCCTCTCCATAGACTCCCAAACTTAATTTTTTATGAAGTTGTTCAATTCTTCATGCATGGCATTTATCCAATTGGGATTCTTCAATGCTTCATCAATCTTGGTTGGCTCAATAAATGACACAAATGAATAATGCTCACATATGCTAGCCAATCTTGATCTTGTTTGCACACCTCTTTTAATGTCTCCAATGATATGGTCTAGAGGGTGATCTCTTGTAATATTTGAAGGTTGAAGCACTTGTTGATTTGGATTGCTTGCTTGACCTTGATCCTGCTCTTGATCTTCATGTTGAGTGCCACTAGTGCTTGCTTGATTTGAATCTAAGTTCACCACTTGGCTTGTCATTTGCACCTCATCATCAACTTGCTTTGGCCTAATATCACCAATGTCCATGTGTCTCATTGCATTACTCAATTGTTCTCCACCCACATCATCTTGATTTTGATGGTAACTTTGAGAGCCTTGGGTTTCATCAAACTCAACATCATGAAATTATTCCATAGTACCACTAGCCAAGTTCAATACTCTATATGCCTTGCTTGATGTAGAATAACCAAGTAAGAAACCTTCATCACATCTCTTATCAAGCTTTCCAAGTCTTTGGCCTTTCTTGAGAATGTAGCATTTGCAACCAAACACTCTAAAGTATGTAATGTTGGGCTTCCTTCCATTCAATAGCTCATATGGTGTCTTCTTATGCTTTCCATGACAATAGAGGCAGCTGCTAGAGTAGCAAGCCGTGTTGATAGCATCACTCCAAAACTTTTGGCTAACATTGTATTCACAAAGCATTGTTCTTGCCATTTCAATCAAGGTTCTATTCTTCCTTTCCACTACTCCATTGGATTGAGGAGTGTATGTTGGAGAGAATTGATGTCCAATGCCAAGCTCATCACATAACTCCTCAATCTTTGTGTTCTTGAACTCACTACCGTTGTCACTTCTTATCTTCTTGATGGTAGTCTCAAACTCATTTTGCACCCTCTTGACAAATGACTTGAATAGTTTATACACTTCACTTTTGTCATAGAGGAAAAACATCCATGTGTATCTAGTGTAGTTATCAACTATCATAATGCCATACTTATTTCCACCAATAGATGTGTAGGTTGTTGGGTCAAACAAGTCCATGTGCAATAACTCAAATGCCTTTGATGTGCTCATCTCATTCTTCTTGGGATGTGGCTTCCCATGTTGCTTGTTGGCTTGACATGCACTGCAAGGTCTATCCTTCTCAAATGTGACATCACTCAAGCCTCTAACCAAGTAATGCTTCACTAACTTGTTCAATTTCTTCATGCCAACATGACCAAGTCTTCTATGCCATAGCCATCCCTTACTAGACTTGCCAATCAAACATGATGAAAGTTGAGATTCACTAGCATGGAAATTAACCAACTACAAGCTTTCATGCCTAAACCCCTTGAATATGAGATTTTTTTGATCCATGCTCACCACTTCAACACTATCTTTGTCAAATATGCATTCGTAACCAAAATCACACAATTGAGCCACCGATAATAGATTGAAGTTCAAAGTATCAACTAGCAACACATTTGATAGACTCTTGTCATTGGATATAGCAATCTTTCCAAGCCCCATGACCTTGCCTCTATTGTTGTCACCAAATGTGATAGAATCAAATCCACCATTGTCATTCTTATCAAGTGATTTGAACATACTAGTCTCCCCGGTCATATGATTTGAGCACCCACTATCAAGCTCCCAATGCCTTCCTCCAGCTTTATAATTTACCTAAAAGCAAATCAATAAAGCTTAGGTACCTATTTTTGCTTGGGTCCTTGAAAGTTAGTTACCAAGATCTTTGAAACCCAAATAGCCTTCTTCTTTGGGCTCATCCTTGGATTACCAACAAACTTGGCTTTTACGCCCTTCTCACCCTTGGTAAGCACATAACAAGAATCAAAGAATATAGAATAAGCATGAGATTTCTTCTTGTTATGGTTCATTTTATTGTAATTATGCTCTAAATATCCAACTTGCTTGCATTTGTTGCAATAACGACCATCTCTCCTCACAAAGCTAGGCTTTGGGGTCACAAAGGCCGTCTTGCCTCTCTTGGGGGTATAGCCCAATCCTTGGGTATCGAAGGGCAACTTTTGGCAACCCAAGAACTTAAGCAAGCGGGCCTCACCATCATAGGCTTTTCCTAAGGCATGAGTGAGCTCATCCACCTCTCTCTTGAGAGCATCATTCTCAACTTTTAGTGATGAATCACTAGAAGTAGAGATAGATTGGGTAGTGGAGGATAAAGAGTTACAAGAAGGGTTAGCATTTTACACAATGATAGGCACAAAGAAAGATTCATCAAGTAAATCATATGTAGAGCCAATATTCTTTTTCTCAATAACCATAACTTGGGATTGCTCTTTATCATGTTACTCAACTAGGGAGGAATGAGCTTTGTCAAACTTAGAGTGAGCATGTTGAAGCTTCTTATGATCTTCCTTTAGACACTCATAAGATACTCTTAGCTCCCTAAGTTATTGCTCAAGGTTTTCTTTTTCCTTGCGCAAGCCCCTACATTCCTTTATAGATGACTTAAAACCATCCTTGCAATCCTCAAGCATAGTGATGAGTTCATATTTAGTGGGTTTATCATCATCATCATCATCACTATCGGGTTGTACCTTAGTGGCCTTAGCCATGAAGCAAGTCGATGGAGCAACAAATAGATAAATCTTATCTTGATTGGCAATGCTTGCATGCCCCTTCTTCTTGCTCTTGGAATCATCCTCATCTTCATCACTTTAGGAGGAGTCACTTTCCCATGTAGCCACATGAGATTCACCCTTCTTCTTCTTATGGGAAGAGTCATTCTTCTCTTCCTTCTTATTTTGCTTCTTCTTCTCCTTCTTCACTGCATCCTCATCATCACTATCATATGGACATTCGGCGATGAGATGCTCCTTGCTATGGCACCGAAAGCACTTCATTGAATGTTCACTTGTCTTGGAAGAGCTTCTCTTTCTTCTTGATCGGTACCCCTTCTTCTTCATGAGCTTGCCCATCTTCTTGACAAGAAGAGCCATTTTGTAATTTACCTCTTCTTCTTCACTAGAGCTTAGGCATAATTCATCTTCACTTGATGACTCTTGCTTCTTCTTGCCTTTGCCCTTGGATGATGTGGCCTTGAATGCCACACTCTTCTTCTTGTCATCTTCATTCTTATCCTCATCCTTCTTCTTCTTCTTGTTCACCAACTCCTCCTTCTCATGATCTTCTCTAAACTCATCATCAGCCATTATCTCTTGAAGAACTTGATTTGGAGTTGGGCTATCCTTCATTGAGGTTTTCACCATAACCGTGATCAAGGTGTTAAATCTCTTGGGCAAGCATCTCAAAAATTTTATAGAGAATTGACTATCCTTAATTTCTTCCCCAAGTGCCTTGAGCTCATTCACAATCACTTATAACCTATGAAATATCTCCGACACACTCTCATCATCCTTCATCTTGAAGCTTGAGAACTTCTCTTGCAAGACATATGCTCTTGCTGTCTTCACACTTGCGGTGCCCTCAAATGACTCCTTGAGCTTCTCCCATGCATCATCAGCCACTTTGAGATTTTTGATGATCTCAAAGGTCTTGTCATCAAGAGCTTCATGGAGAGCACTTATAGTAATATCATTGCATTGTAGCTTTCTCTCTTTCGACGGTGTAGGGTTATCGGCATTGGCAACCTCCACCTTCACCTCGGTGGTCTTTCACACCTCTCGATTGATTGACTTGAGGTGGCCAATCATCTTGACTTTCCAATAGGCATAATTGGTGCCATCGAAAGGTGGTGCCCTCTTAGTATTGTTGATATGCAATTATGCCATTTTTCACCGTAAGAGGTTTATCCAATTGCAAACAAACGATGCCTAGCTCTGATATCACGTGAAAGGTCCTAATGGCTAGGGGGGTGAATAGCCTAATAAAAGTTCCTGCAAATACACTTAAGCAACTTGTTAGAGTAAGAGATGGCGTAAATGCAAAGCTAAAGCTTCGATTACTCTATGCAAGCCTTTCTAACAAGTCTAGTATATAGGCTATACTACTAACACCCAATCAACAACAAGCCTAGCAATTCTAAACAAGATTACTCTAGGCACTTCACTAAGCTAGCAAGAGCAACAAGATACAAACACAAAGGAGCTACACAAGCTAGCAATTCTACTCACTATCTAGCAAGACAAGCAATCAAAAAGAATGAATAACAAGCTAGATACAAGAGGGGATTGGATGTTATACCAACGCGAAGCGTAGATGGCCAATCACCCAATCGAAATAACCACACAAGAGAATCCTCGGCAATCACAATATGAACACAATGATTTTTTACTGAGGTTCACTTGCTTCTCGGCAAGCTACTCCTCATTGTGGCGATACTCCCGCTTGGAGAGGTGCACGCTAAATTGGCACTCAACGCCAAACCCGCTGCCGGGCGCCGCACTATCAACACAAGACGGGGATCCTCCAAGCCACGTGCAATCCACTAGAGTATCCTTTTGCGAACTCCCGCGGAAAGGATCAAGAACCCCTCACAAGAACACCGGGTGTGGCCTCGAACAATCTCCACCTCGAGCTCAACACCCCGCTGCCTCCAAACTATCTAGGGTGATGGGAATTATCCAAAAGTAACAAGAACTCCACAGTAAACTCAAAGATCTAGTGCCTATAGATGCAACTCTCAATGCTTAGCACTAGATTCTCACTCAATCTCACTCTAGATGAACAAGCAAGTCAAGAGATGAGTGGGGAGGAGTTTTTCTCGCTCAAAGAATGCTCAAGAATGAAAGAATGGGCAAGAATGACTCCCAACGACCGGCCAAAACCCATATATAGTCACCTCGGATTGGCCTATCGGAACTTCTGGTGGAGCAACACCGGAACTTTCGGTCAGTTCAGATCTAGCTGTTGTATGCGAGTCAGTCCAGATCTAGCCATTGTACGTCAGTCAGTCCTGGTCACCTGACCAAAATTTCTGGTTATCCACCGAAACTTTCGGTCATGAACTAGAAGTGATTCGGGGCATGCGGTTGCTCGGGCTGGGCTGCCCAAAACTTCCGGTCCAGGCCCACCGGAACTTCCGGTGGTCCAGCACCACCCCGCACTAAAACAGGCATATCTCTTAGCTCCGAACTCCGTTTTTTATGATCTTGGACTCTATGGAAAGCTTATTTAGAGGACTACACAACTAATATATCCTCAAGATTCTAAACATTATGTATTAAAATAGTTTTCTAATCCAAGATCCATCACTTCTCTTTTCCAACACAAGTGTTTTTCATCGTCGAGCTTTCGCCAATCCAAGTAACACCACTTGCCAAGGATGCTAACCTCAACATGTAAACCTCTTTGATCACAAGAGTTAGCATATCTCCAAGAAGAACAGGGGCAAGGGTTAGCTCTCTAGTTAGTCTATGATATACATCATGCCAAGTCAAACCTAGAGGCACTTGAACCGCGAATTCAACCGTGAATTCCCCTCTTGATAGTCAGTTATCAATCCTAAATGTGATCACACTCTCTATAGTGTCTTGATCACTGAAAGGGAAAACACCCATCTCTTGATACCTTTGCCTTGAGACCTTGATGCTTGATCATCCCATGTACAAGTTCACACCAAGTCCCTAGGCATCACCCCTATGTTGCTTTAAGTATCTAGTCAAACTTAGATCAAAGCATTAGCAACATGAGTGTCATCAATTATCAAAACCAAAAAAGAGCTTTCATCTTACTGGTTCTGCTTGGTTCACTAAATTGGACTTGAGAGAGCTGGATATCATCAAATCTGCATTATCTTGGGAGATACACACAAGACAACCTTCAAGACTCATAGTGGACTGTATGAATTTTTGGTTATGCCATTTGGGTTGACAAATGCCCCAGCTACTTTTCGGAGCATTATGTGTCACGAATATGCCCTAGATATAATCATAGAGATGATGATATTCCCATTGTATCTATTACATGCATTAAGTGTTCATTGAATATCCATTATAGACAATTTGTGTTGATTGGCAATTATGTGAATTGTCTGTGGAACTCAGTTACTTGAATGGTTATTCTAAAGTTGTCCCTGATTCTTATGAGAATACACTTGAATATTAGACCAGCACATGTATTAGTTGATGGCTATGTTTCACAAGTCATGGACATGGAGATGTCGAACTAATAATGTGGGCACATGTGAGACATGTAGGCTGGACTGACCCGACATGAGATTGTCTCTATTCATGTCATGTATGTTATGTCCTTAGACCTAAGATTGTGGTACGCACTCAAGATATAAAACGACATAGTTAGGGATTATCAAACGTTGCTCCGTAACTGGGCAATTATAAAGATGATCTTCGGGTGGTCGGGAAGCATGCTATGAGACATAGACAGTCAAGATGGAATTTGCTCCTCTCTGCATGAGAGAGATATCACTGGATCACTCAAGTGATTGGATCAATAAATGCATGGTCGTGCTTGGGTTAAGTGTTAACCCACGAGTTGAACCATATATCAGTGGCAAAGGGAATAATTTGTACCTAGACGTAGTGATTCGTCTGATATGATCTTTGCGTATGCATAGGAGTTGTCACACCTTGCTAGAGACCGCGGTCAACTATTGGATGAGTAGGAGTACTCGGTCCATGTCTATGTGTGCATGAACCCATAGGGTCGCACGCTTAAGGGTTGGAAGCCTAGTTCGGGTTGGACCCGGATTAGACAAGGCTTAGGGTTCCTGATGGGCCTCTAGGTCGAGGTCGCACAGGGATGCCTATATAAGCAAGGGGTAGGACGAGGCAAAAGCAATCTAATTGAATCTGATCTGATCTGATCGATCTATTGAGTCATCGTCGCCCACCCCACGCTCATGCCTTTGCTCCTCATGGACCTAGCAGTCGGGTTGCGCATTGCTTCTTCCCGTACGTGTGTGATACCTTGGAGGTGCTGCATCTGCAGCACAAGGATGGACCTGGTCGATCACGGTGGTCGGCAACTGGTCGGCAACTGGTCGGTGACTAGTTGGACTGGTCGGCGATGAGTTGGACTGGTCGGGAACATGGTCGGATGATCTGCAAGCAAAGGCTGTACTTGACAGATGACCACGCAACTGCATGGCTCTGTTGTGACTCATTCGACTACTCTGAGTCTTCTGCTGCATCTGCGCATCTATTGGTAATCTCGTGATCTATATCTAGCAGTAGATCCTGGTTTATGAGATAGAAAAGTTTTGTTTTCTGGCTAGCGTAGCACCCTCATAACCCTACATTATGAACATCATATTTGCGAAACTGTTAAGGAAGGGTGTTTTAGTCTTTATGGATGATATCCTAATCTACTCTAAAACATGGGAAGAACATATGCATTTGTTGCGTTCTGGAGATTTTGAAGAAACATCAATTCTTTGTCAAGTTGTCTAAGTGCACATTTGCCTAGAAGGAAGTGGAATACCTAGGTCACTGTATTTCAGCTGATGGAGTAGCCACTGACAAAGCTAAGATCTATACTATGCAGCGATGGCCAGTACCCATCAACGTCAAGGATATTAGAGGCTTTTTGGGGCTCATTGTCTATCATAGGAGATTCATCAAGCATTATGGTCTCATTAGTCACCCCTTGAATGAATTATTGAAGAAGAGTGTTCCTTATGTCTAGACTTCTGTGACTCAAAATGCTTTTGAGAAGTTAAAGCTATCCTTGGTTACTACTCCTGTACTTGGAATTCTAGATTTCCACAAAACCTTTGTGTTAGAAACTGATGCTAGTGGAGTTGGTTTTGGAGTAGTGCTGTTACAAGAGAATCACCTAGTGGCTTACCATAGCAAGGCTGTCAGCAAAACTCATCAAGCTTGGTCCACTTATGAGAAGAAGTGTATGGCTATCATCTTTGCTTTTGATAAGTGGAGGAAGTATTTGCAGCATGCTCCCTTTAATAAGAACTGATCATAGAAGCATGTTATACCTCACTGTGCAAAGAGTTAGTTCCAAGCGGCAGCAAAAAGCTTTACTCAAGCTCATCGATCTCTAGTATACTATTTGGTATAAGAAAGGTATCAACAACACAATGGCTCAGGCCCTGTCTAGGTGTCCCAGCTCTGAACATCTGATGGCTATTTCTTTTTGTAATCCTACTTGGTTGCAGCATCTCAAAAAAGGTTATCAAGATGATGCTAAGGCTCTACAGATTCTTCAGGAGCCCACTGGTGATATTCAGTTCAGGATGGACTTATCAGATTTCAAGGAATAATATGGGTGGACTACAACAAATTGGCTCAGCAACATATCTTGAAGGCTATCCATACATCTGTTGTTGGAGGTCATGTTGGTGTGCAAGCACCTTATTATAGAATCAGGAACTTGTTTGCTTGGCCAGAGATGAAGTCTGACATTCAGAAGTATGTTCAACAATGTCAAGTGTGTCAGTAAGCTAAGATTGATCATGTTAAGAGTCTTGGGCTTCTTCAATCCTTATCTGTTCCTAATCAAGCATGGCAAATTATATGCATGGATTTTGTAGAAGGATTACCAAAGTCTCAGAGGTATGACACCATCATGGTGATCATTGACAAGTTCACTAAGTATGGCCACTTTATTCCTTTAGCCCATCCATTCAGTGCACTAGATGTTGCTCAGGCTTTTGTGGACAATGTCTATAAGCTCCATGGTCTACCTAAGGGCATTGTGTCTGATCAAGATAAGATATTTAACAGTGCCCTTTGGAGGGAATTGTTCACTTTGACACATACTGAGCTGAAGATGAGTTCATCTTATCATCCTCAATCTGATGGATAGGCTGAAAGACTTAATTAGTGTCTCGAAACATTCTTGAGGTGCTATGTTAATGCTTGTCCTAAGAAATGGACCAAGTGGTTGTCTATGCCAGAGTTTTGGTACAACACCAACTACCGCTCAGCCTTGGGAAGAATGCCTTTTGAGGTTTTGTATGGTTATCCACCCAAGCATTTTGGCATCAGCATGGACACTGTCTTTCATTCTCCTGATCTGGAGCAGTGGATGAGGGAACAAAACTTGTTGGGAGATTGTATTAAGCACCACCTGCATCGGGCTTAACAGAGAATGAAGACACTGGCTGATAAGAATAGGTCTGAGCGTGAGTTTCAGGTAGGAGACAAAGCCTATCTAAAATTGCGGCCCTATGTCTAGTCGTCAGTGGCTCCGAGGACCAATCTAAAACTCTACTACAAGTTTTATGGACCTTATCCTATTCTTCAAAAGATTATCAGTGTGGCTTACAAGTTGGCTTTGCCACCTGGGGGCAAGATTCATGATGTGGTACATGTGTCCCAGCTTAAGAAGCATGTTCCTTCGGCTACTTGTTGAGGATGATCTGTCCAGTGTACCAACTGATCCAGAAGCTAAAGTTTCACCCCCTGCACTTTGTGGATCAACGGATGGTCATCAAGGGTAATAATGCATTGGCTCAAATCCTTGTGAAGTGATGTGATCACCCTTTATCCATGACGACTTGGGAAGAGGTCTTTGACATGAAGAGAAGGTACCTAAAGCACCCAGCTTGGGGTCAAGCTGGCTTTTGAGGGGGAGGTAATGTCAGGATCCGGCGCAAGGACCAGAACTAGCGCAAGGACCAGAACACTATGGCTAATCCAACAACGGCATCAAAGTGTGGCTGAGCATGGGAATGAGTGTGGGATTGCTTCAACTTCAAGTTTCGACTATCAAGTGGGCCTACAGCTGTCATCTTTCTGCTGGCGAGGTCGAGAGTGTGAGTTGCGTGGTGTCGAGGCGATATATAAGCCTATGTAACCGAATCTGTTTGGTTATCGAATAAAGCATAATCGTTCACCAATCTTTCAATTCCTCTCCACTTCCTCTGAACCTACCCCTGTTCTTGCTCTTACTCGTCTAAATTCTCGATTCCAATCCAGTTATCGTTGTTGATCCAAGTCGGATCGCAACAACTTTCTATGTTCCTGCATTCAGAGTTTTCATGTTTCAATCTCTCTATCTCTTGCGTGCACGGAGAGGTTGGACGAGCGGGCCTCCGAAACTGTCATCCGTCTATCACGTACACCTCCTCACTTATACTTACATGTAAATCAGATTTTTCGGGAGCACAAGATTCTTACATGCCTTCATGACGTCTTTCTTCCCGGTGCCTATTTCTAAGTGGACGTTTGAGATATTGTTAAATTTAAAGAATGCACTAAAATTAGTTTTTTCGATGACAGTGACACAGAGCCAGGATTATTTTATAGAGATAAAAGTTAATAAGTCCATCCATGTCACCATACATGTCCATGTGTTTTCCGCAAGAATCATGATCATGCCACATAAGTGACGCAAAGTACTATCATTTGCATCCTGAATTTGTGCCCCCAACCCCCCCACCCCCCTGAATCTAGATCCATTCTCGATCACCGTTATAATGTGTCTTCAGATTAGAGAAGGTCGACGACCATTTTTCTTCATCATGCATCACGTGATCGCGTTTACTGACGCGGTGACAACAGTGGAATTAAAGTCGTCTGTTCATCGAAGAAGCTTCTATTAATTGCAAGTCAGCCATGTTAGCCATGGGGTTTAGCGCCGAAAATCACGGCTCGAATCCAGTAGGAGCGTAGTAGTACGGTTTACCTTTCCGCGACAATTTCCTCGGGGTCCCACATGAAAGTAAGATCCGTGCATCCATGATTAGCTCGAGGACTGGCGGTTATGGAAATCGGTTGGGCAAAGCGTTTGGCGGGAAAGCGACTTTTGTTGGGAGATTTGCAGTATCCCTTTGCTTTCGATCAAAGCACTTACTGTCACTGTTATGCTACTGCACTGCACCCTTTGCCTTTGGCCTTTGCGGTGGCAGTGAAAACTATGATGAAATTTTCTCTGCACGTACAGCCAAATCTCATCTCCCGGATATCAGAAAAGCATCAAAAAGATTGTCGTCGTTAACCAGTCATCTCTCAACCTCTCTGTTCTCTGATGGGCGGCTCGCTAGACGCTAGCTGTGCTCTACTGAAGAAAAGAGGTGCACTCCAAGTCAGTTACAGACCAGCAGCAGCCTGCACTAGGATAGCAGAAATACTGACCCCAATCATCTGACTACAAAGTCAATTCATTTATGAGAGGCACGGGTCCCCTAGCCCTGACATAGTTGTTAGTTGTGAGTAGGCATGACATAATACTGCTGCACTCCTACAATGCAACAATACTAGTGCACAGCGATCGGGAAGTTAGGCTGCAAGTGTTGCAGTGAAAGTAGTTGAATGAATCCAGAATGCGTGGAAACGAAGGAGAGCATCGTTTTTCAGACAGGAGGCAGCATATGGTAGTACTCCGTAGTAGTTAAATAGCAGCAGATATATATAGTTTATAAATTATATAACCATGATTTGCTGGTTACACACTCTGGTAGTAATGGTAGAGTGACAGTGGGCGGGAGAGCACATTGATGCTTGCCTCCTCTAATTTCCCACACATCTTCAGGACACACTCACTGACTCACACACCACGACGGAGTTGAGGTGAAAAATCCTCAGTCCGGTTGCCTGCCAATTACGACAGATCCACTAAATAAACAAGAACACTTAAGCTAGCGCCCCAGCAATGAGCTCGGACGACGGTGGCATGCAGAATTGCAGAACGTCGACGGGGTCGTCGGTTAACTAGTGTACTGGACGTAGGAGCGGTAGTCGACGTCGGCGATATAGTTGGCCGGGATAATGTCCTTGGCCACCAGCTGCTTGCCGGACTCGTTGGTGATGCGGATGGAGAAGGGGCCCTGGAGCGGGCGGCTGGGGTCGATCCTCCAGATGGACCCCCAGGACTCGTGCATCGGCTCCCAGTAGCCGGAGTCGTGCTGCATGATGTCCGCCTGCACCACGTCGCCGTCCTGGTTCTCGTGCTCGATCAGCACGGCGAGGTACATGGGGTTGGAGCCGTGCTGCACGCGGAAGGTGATGGTCAGGCCCGGGAAGTTGCAGGGAATCCTCCGGAACTGCATGTCGATGATCCCGGCGTGCCGGAGCTTGTCGTTGAGGCCCCAAGTGGCCATGGCGCCGAACGCCGTGCCGCTGAGGTCGAAGTGGTACTTGGCCACCGGGTAGTAGTTCATGTCGGTGATGATCACCGTCTGCGGCACGCCGGAGCAGGCGGGGTGGTTGCTCTTAAGGCACCGTATCTGGGGAAGAGAAAAAGCCAACCACAAGGTCAGCGGATGCACGTGCTGGTCCTGATCGATCGATGAGCAATCCAAGGCGAGCGACGCTACTGGTATCTCTTCAATTCATTTGACCAACCAAATAAAATGATTGGGCACCAACTGCTAAAATAATGTATAATGACACGGTGGATCGTCGGCCTTGGACGACCGTGGTGAAAAACGGTTATCACCCAGACACACCACCCACCTGATAGCATGAGCCGCAGCCCTTGCCGTCCTTGAAGATGGGCTCGTTGCCGCAGGACGTCATGGACGAGAACGGGTACTGGTTGGTGCCCTTGAACCCGCACGCACCACCTAATAAAGATTCAGCAGCACCAGCAAGACAATTTAGACATAGACATGGCATAGGATAAGGGCGCACCTAGTGTCGTAGGCTCCCGTACTGCGGGGTCTAGAAAAAAAATAGCCAGCAGTCATCCTTGCACAAATATGCAGAGACTAGGCTTGAACCCTGGACCTCTTGGTCACAGACGGTAAAGCTCTACCACTTGCACTAGGGCATGGCATAGGATCAGCCACATTATATTGCAGAGGACAGCAAGGGGAGATATGCATGGCTCGGAATGCTGCGGATCCTTACCGTTGTCGTCGGGGCCGGCGCCTGTGGGCGCTCCGTACCAGGTGGCCTTGGCCGGCAGCCAGCCACTGCTGTAGGATAACAAGGACCTGTCCTGCGATGAGTCGGTGGCGTTGTGGTCGGGCTGTTGCGGGTGGACACGAGCGCCATAGGTGACGACCACGGAGAGGGAGAGAAGCGCGGCCACCGCAAAGGCCTTGAAGGAGAGCGCGGTGCTGGCCATTGTTGCACTAGCTAGAGCTAGGGACCTCGCCACCTCGGCTTCCTTGGCAGTTCGTTGCTGCCTGTGGTTTGTGTTGTGTTTCGATGGTGTGTGAACTGGAGGACATTGCTGGGGTGGTATTTATAGGCAGGCACAGGACAGCCAAATGGGGACGCTTGAACTACCAATCCGCCGGCCGGCCGGCCGCGCGCTGTATCATCGATGGTCGTTACACCTGATCGACCCGCGTTAGAGGAGCTCGCGAGGTCCGTCGCGTCACATGGGCACCGCGCGAATCATGGAGCAAGGAATGGAAGGCGCCGGTTAACGCGACTAGTATAACATTATAGAATCAAATCTTGGCAGTTATGGCATGTTACTTGTAAATAATATAACTCCTGAAAATAATCTCGTTCACATCGAAGGCCACACCTCTACGGCTAAAGTAATTCGAGATGTATAAAAATTGGATCTGATTGTGCAACTGGAAACCAGTACATATACATGTATTGATCCCGTGCAATACATGGATTATATCCTCATCATTGCAAAGCTAATTTAAAACCAAATGTGTATTGATCCCGTGCAGTGCATATGAAACTGACAGGTATGCACGTACACCTACTAGCTACTAATGCATTAGTTCTAAACTAGTCTATCAACCTGCTCTTGCATAGCTTTTTATTCTAAATTTTAATTCGTTTTAGCTTTGTAGATATATATTATTTTTACTATATATCAAGATAGTACATCTGAATGTATAACAAAAGCTATATGTTCAAAAAAAAACCCCAAACCGTCTTATAGTTTGGAACATAGAGAGTACAATTAATTAATAAAAATTTTACTTATATAAATTATTTGTTTTTTCTTTATTTATTTTCAAAAATAATAGACGTAATAGATACTCTAGTCTATATCTAGCTATCATAATAACTTACTAATTATTATTTATCCATATTCATATTTTTCAACGTTGAGGATTGCCATTGCCCATTGATGATCACATGCTCTCTTGTAGGATGAGTGCTCAAGCTCAAAAACTTGCAGGAGGAACAACACTAGATTCAATGCAAAATTTGTCATGCAGCGGTGGATTGCAGTACCGGAGATGTAGGCGGCGCTGCTGGAACAATTGCTTGGGGGAAGTTGCGTTTTCGAATTACCCAGGGAAGTGCAAGAAATGGCACAATTTTCAAGGATTGTTGTTCACCAATTAAGGGCGAGTTTGAAGATGCTTTTCTTGCCTTTGTTTTAGGTGAAACATTGAAGACTATCTTGGACCACCAGAAAACTCTTAGGCTGGACCTGGTGACCTTTATAGGGCCTTGCAACGGATTTGCTGAGAGCACAAAACCAACAAATATAATGGCCTTGGCCAAGGCAACGTTGGCAACAAGGGGAGCCTAGGGTAGGTTCAGAAATGGCAGGCAAAGAATACGGCAAATCGCTTGTCAGTTCAAAATTTAAAAGTTCAGGGCCAGAAGAACTCAAGCAAAGATCATGGCTTAGATCAACAATAACCAAAGGAGAAAAAACTGACACAATGCGACTGAAAACCCAGACTGTGATCATTGAGCACATTCAAATCATTAACCAAAAGAGAGACAGAGTTTCAGAAAACAGGACAGGCTTTTAATCAAGGGGCTATTGCGTTTTTACCCTTCTTTCCTGAGACTTCCAAATTCTTTTCTGACGTTTAGAGAGAACTTAAACCATTTTGTCCTATTCTTCCTCCCAACCATATCGTGATGAAAAATAAGCATCAATCTCTGCCTAATAATTCACTTTAATTTGTATATGTGAAAACAAACTAATTTGTTACCAATCAAGAAGCAAAAATTGCGAAAGTTAACGAATTTGATATGAAAAACTAATATTTGTGATCCACCTAGACATGAGATCAGTGAAAAAGCTAGACTATCCTTATGAAAGATAACTAAAATGCCTTCTAATAATTTATAAATTATCCACCTTTATTATTATAAAACATAATGCTAAGTAATAGTCTAAGTTTAGATTTAACCTATCCATATATGTCTTTGTGAAAGATAACACTATGTTTGTTCCAAATTATAAGTTGCTTTGAGTTTTTTATACATCCATGTTGTTAAGCATCTAGATCTAATGTATGTCTAGATACATAGCAAAATAAATATACAAAAATTAAAACGGCTTATAATTTGGAATAGAGGGAGTACAAGGTACTATATTTATATTTGTACGTACCTTAACCATTATAAAAGTAAACAAAAAAGATCTCTGCAATCTAACGATGTATATCAAATATATATGTATACATTAGGATAAATATTTATTTTAACAACTTATGGAGAATGGAAAATGTTTGGTTAACAAAACACGTAGCAATAATAGTTTATATTAATATACCATGATAATATATTGCATAAATTGTTATTTAAAATGATTTTATATATTTTTATTGAAATATTATGTCATATCAACACTATTAATTTAATATTATGCATTATACTACACACATATAATCCAATGATAAAACAAGTTCAATAAGTTAGTGTCGTGATTCAAGCCGAGTTTCAACTTATGTGGAAACAATACTACTAGGGTTTAGTCTCTTTTTAATAAAAAACTATTTTGAATAAAAGATAAATTTTAGCAGAAATTATAACTAACATGCAAAAAACTTGCAAAAACTTGACTAATAGTTAAAATATAAACAATAGAATTATGAAGTCACAAAAAGGGTTGTACGAAGAGTTTATATATCTTAATACTAGATTTCAACTAAATACATATGACACTAGAAGGAAAAGATAGATACTAAAAATTCTAACTAGAGGTCTCCACTAGAGCTTACATGTTAATCCTCACAATACTTGATAGGAAAATAAAAAAGTATATTATACAAATTCTCATAAATAATAGAAACATCTTATCGTCAATTAGATATAACCTAATCACCATTGATAATAATAACAATAGCTATTGTATATGTTCTATTTTCTAAATAATCATCCACTTCTGCTGTCATAATTCTAATTTATTTCCCAAATATGTCATTAATAAACATGCTTTAAAGTAGACCTTTACATTTAATTACGCTGTCCTCTTATTATGTTCAATAATTTACATAACTCAATTTTCATCTCATTATTAGAAAAAATAATAAATACCCTATCAAATATACATATAAACTATCAACATTTCCTATAATAAAATTTTATTTAGATATCAAATAGAGCATATGTATGTTTCTACATTACCACACCTCTATCAACATTAATATACTTCTTTCGTTCGAAACTATAAGTCACTTTGACTTTTTTGTACATCCATTTTGTTATGTATTTTGATATAATAATATGTTTAGATACATAGCAATTTTTGAGTGAACCAAAAAAGTAAAAAGTAACTTATAATTTGGAATGGAGGGAGTAGTATGGTTTGATTAAAGTAAATACATATGTTATGTTTCATCACATAAAAATATTTCCTTAACAACTCATATACTAAAGATACTAACTAATTATTTATAAATTATATAGATTGTTACATATATTTATGTGTTTTAACTAAAACATCGGTGTCAACTAATAGTATAACCATAACTTCAAATATAATTCCTTGTTAAAAAAAATTCAATCATCTTGATAAGAGAAAAAATCAATCGTCTTGATAAGTATGAGAGACATGTAGTGGTTGTATTTTTCTAGCCCTTCAAAACAGTTTAAAGTAAAACAGTTGATCATTCTTAGGTTCAATAAGTACGAAAATTTTCTTAAAGTTAGAACTGCCCCAGATCTTACTTCAAGCATTATGACTTATCTTAAGTGATATGGTGCATGTTTCAAATAATGATTTATGCCATTTTAGTACCTAAAAATATAATTTTTGACCTAAAATCCTTATTTAAGAAGCTAAAAAGGAGAGTTAATGAAAGAGACAATCAGCACATAAGCCACATAGTTAAGCTAAGTTAATATTTAGTCAAAATACCATATGAAACTAAAATTATGTTGCGCGTAGATTTTATATGGTATTGCGATTTATTGATTCAATTAATAGGCTAGCCCAAACTAAATCCAACAATTTTAAGAAAATGGATATAAATACTACTTATAGTTTATCGTTTCTAAAATTCTTCCATGAAAACATGCTCGGGTCGCGGAAAATAAAACCCCATCGCGTGGCTGTAGCTGGAGGCAAAAAGACCGCCATTGCAATCCACCAATCAAAAATACCTGCGCTGTGAGTATTATTTGCACGCCCCAATTTTTTTTCCTTGTACAGATAAACTCGAGATACGCAGATCTTGCCTACCAGGCATTCAGCATTCGAGCCCCCACCATTTTATCTCTTCTTGTCGGAGCAGCGCGATACGACGATAGGTGATATCCGCCGAGGAACGCGACGGCGACGGGCAACTTGGCTTGAGCCGCAGCCGGGCCCGGAGGCCGCCGGCCGCATGTGCGCGCGAAAAGAAAAGCCGGACGTCGACGGCGCCGTCTCGCTCTCGCGTCGCCCGCGTCGCGCGCATGTGAGGTGCGGGCCACCGCGAGAGCAACCGCTCAGGCGCGCGGCCGTGCCGCTTGCTATCACGGCCGGCGTCGCCACGTCTGGGGCTCCCGGCCGCGCAAGGTCGAGGAGTTTGTGCCGCGCACGCACGGGCTTCTTCTGTTCTTGTGCTCTAAAACGGGTACGTCCACCGTCCGTGTACCGCGGCGTCTGCCTGCTGCATATTACTCGGGAGACTAGCTACAGTCGTGTACGTCGTGCGTGATTTGACGCCTGCTGCGCACACGACGAATTATTGAAGCTAGTATGGACGTGTTCTCTTGTCATGATCGTGCGTAATTGACAAATAGGGAGTAACGAAACTTACATGGTACTCCATGCACGATATCATGCCGGATTATGGTTGATGATATATGACGATAAGGTCAAGTTGCGCACGTACTCCTCTCCCAATGATTGCGTTCGAATCAGTCGATTGCCAGAATCGGGGCCCGGTTTTCAGGTGTTGGTTCGTGCCAGACTGCTAGTAGCAAGCTATAGCTCCGTCCTTTGCCACTACTTGGCAGACGGAATGTTTGAACAACTGAATGAGTGAAGATAAATAAAAAGAGAAAAATAATGGAGGTTGGTCGGCAGCACACAGCACTAGAACTAACTGAAACAAGTGCTGGTATTCATTCCTTTGTCTACAAATGAAGAAAATAAGGGCGCGCGCCAATGGCCGGGGATGGTATGCTCCACGTCGCGGATGAGGAGGGTCGAATCTTTGCAAACCACGTATATGTACGCTAGCTATAACTGAATTTGGCAGTGCACTGAGGAGCTAGCGAGCGAGGGTCAGCGAACTTCGCCGAGGAGTCGTTCGGATATTGGCAGCATGGGCGCATATGCATGGCTTACAAGCTTATGCAAGCAAACGTGCATTGCTGCAGCGATGGCACACAGCGAGCGAGCTCGATCACATGGCAGGTTTCTTGTGGTCGAGAAAAGAAACACACAACCAGCAACCAGGGGGGGTGGGCGTGGACTGCGGCGCCGGCGCGGAGCGTGTGGGCGGCAGCGGAACGCCGTGCTGCGTGGCGTGCTCGTTTATCACGGAACCCCGTGATCGCCGATTATTAAGGGAAGTGATGTGATGCGCACGCTGATGGTGTCAGCTGGTTTGGAAATTTTCTTCCCAGCTCACATGGGTCTGCTCGCTCGCTCGCTCCAGAAGCATGGAGACGCATGTCGACGACCGCTCACCTATCATTTACGCGAAGTCGCAACATGTATTACTCGGAGGAGGAGGTGCCGGACCAGTAGTACCTGCTGCAACAACTAGTACCTGATGACGATACATGGCACTAGCAGTGCTGCAATGCGAGCATCGGACGGCCTAAGGTAGCGGCGAATACATACACTAACGTCTCATTGTCTGAATCCGTTTCCTGCGTCCTCGCTGCTTTTGGGCTTTGGCGAACAAATAACAACCAGCAGCAGCATGCCGAGCATTGAAAAGGTGAAAGCGGCCACGGAGCGGCTCCCCCATGTGCCCCTTCGCTGCTCCGCCCACCCGTCGCGCTCCCTCCCGTGGCCCCATGCCCATCCATCCAACCCATGGAACGGAACGGAACGGAACCGCGACGTCGTTTTCGTGCGCACGTTTTTGTCCACGGCGAACCGGACCGCACGCGACGGAACAAGGAGGCCGGCCAAGGACAGGCGGACCACTAACTACCGGGGCGCGCGTCTGAGCCGGGCGGCCGGGGCGTTGATGCATGTTGCATGGGCATGGCGTACGTGGTTGGTCCGGAATATAACGACCGGCTAACGGTAGGCTTGATTGGCCTTGTCGGTGTGTTTTGCTTTTGGTCCGTTTGGTTGTGTGCTCTTTTAATGATGGCTTTTGCCCATGTGTCTCGCCATGTGACCGCAGTGGTACGTGCCATGTCGCTACCCATCGTCGACGTGGACATGCCATTGCACGCCCATCATGCCCCCAAAAGCTATTTGGCGCACAGACGCTAGTAAGGTTACTGGAGCACACGGTTGTTCCTAAAGAAGAAGGGGGCGGCGGTGACGGGCGGAGCGGCCTGCGGTGAGGGCACTGCAGCCGTGGCGGTGGCGGCGGCGTCGAAGGTCAGTCCACCGCCGTCTCTAGGATTAGGGTTCCGCCGCCGTCCCCTGAGATTAGGGTTCCGGTGGCGACGACCTCTTTCTTCCTCCTCGGGTATAGAACCCGCCAGGCCAGCCTAGTGGCGGCCGTGACACGACAATGGTGGCGGGTTGAGGGTGGCGAGCGAGGCAGTGGGGGCGCCGCTGAGCGGGCGTTGGTGGACAACCGGCTGGGCTGGGTAGGCGGCGGGGCCGAACTCCAGGAAGCGGTGGCGGGAGCAGGGTGGAGGAGGAGGAAGAAGGGGTGGCCACCGCAGCAGCGCTAGGGGTCGCCAGAGCTCGCGGCCGCGGCAGGAGGCGGTGGGTGGTCGGGCAGCAGAGACGACGTGGCGAAGATGAACAAGAAAGGGCCCATCATGATGCCACGGGTTTGTTACAACATCACCATTCTAATTCCAATATATAGAAAATCTAATTTTTGTTTTACATATGTAACTTTTATTATACACTTAGATACACTAAGCAATGTAAAGAAGTCTTCATCTTTCATTACAAGGAGTCAACCAATCTAAATTTTGTTAACATTTGCGATACCAAATAACATAAGCATCATTATATTGGTCGCATCATACATTTTTATAACAAACATATTTAGAGATACAAATGTTGATACTATTTTAAATAATTTTCTAGTCAGAACTATGATAGGTTAACTCTTCAAAATGCAAGATGGAGAATTATTTTGAGAAAAAGGGAGAATGTCGGAAAAGATAAAACCTCTTACCATTTGGGATGCATGTAGTCTAAAAAAGAATAAACCGGGTGCATATGCCTACATCCTACTGCCATCTCTACGGGAATTTCTAAGGCGGACGACATGTTATGTTAGAATTTAGAGTAAAGTTAGTTGGCGGTCTCCAAACTTGCACAGCTATGTTAAGCCGGTCCCTAAAGTCATAAAACGGGCATTTAGGTGCCTAATCTCTGTTTGGGTTTCATTCCAGTCTAATTGGGCGCGGGCGCGTGTGCATGTTATGCAAATAAACCCCTGCTTTGTGTTAACCCATCCTGGACTCCCATTCTGGTTGCGTGCATCTGCTCGACAGCCGCGATCCATCCTTGCCCTGCAGTGTCTCAGCCGGTTTGGCCTGCATCCGATCGACAGCATGGTTTCTCGGCACATCTCTTAGGAATTTCATTTTCAAAGTAGAAAGCATACAACTTCCATGATACAGCTGCAGAATCATATTTACACAAGTGAGTTTTATATAAAATATACATGTATTACTAGATAAGGAAAATGTACAAATATGCGTACACACACAGATACATACGAGGAGGATACAAGGACAGTTGTCCCACCAAACGTACACAAAGGTCCCTGGCTAAAGCACAAAATGTGAAGAAGACCTTGTGCCTAGAAAAACCTAAACTCGCCAGAAGCCTCCGTCGTCGACCGCCACAGTCGATGCCTCGCCGGCTGTCGTCTTCGAAGGAAATACCATGGATACCCCCAGAATAGCCGCAGAAGCCGCCCAACGCCGAGGCCGGGATGAAGACAACGATGAACGGACATCGGTCGGGGACATGCCTCGAGCTCCTCCGACCATGGATTGAAGCACGCCGATGACTCGCGCCGCGAGAACTCGAGTTCAATCCACTCTCCAACGACCCACTTCGCCCACAACTGCCGTTGTACCCTTGACGCAGGACGCCGCCGCCACCAAAGCGTCGAAGCCGGAAGCCGCCCAGACTCCTGTATAGAGGCCGGCACAGCCGGACCCCACCTCCACGCACACGTCACCGGCATCGGAGCATAGTGTCGCCGAGACGAGGAGGAAGGCGAGGGGACCTTATTCCGACGTGACGCCGTCGTCACCGCCGTCTCGATGCCATCGCCACCGGAACCCTAAACCTAGAACTACTAGGACCTACCCCTCCGATCGGTGAGGACGCAGTGGTCTCCACCACCTCCACAAGGCCCGAAGGCCAACGGAGGCGAAAAGACCACCGGCCCCGTCGGCGGAGACCGGCGCGCTCCTTTTCGCCGGCCCCGTCGGCGGAGACCAGCGCGCTCCTTTTCGCCTCTCTCAAAGCAGTAGCTGGCTAGAGAGTTCGAGAGGGAGGTATGGCGTGTAGGGCCGTCTTTCTCGCCACCGTCATTGTAGTTGACATGTCCGGCGGAGCGGATCCACCAGTGACGCAGATCTGGAAAGGAAGAAGAGGAGGGCGATGGGAGAAGAGAGGCTGGCAACGTGGACAAGAAGAAGAAATATTTTTATTTATTTTTAGAGATGTGTAGTGTAAGACCAGGAGAGCAAGTGTTTTCTTCAAGAGAGATTCAATCGGAGACTGGGTTCGAACCTTGCATGCCACGCGTGCATGCGGGGAGGGAGGGCGTGGCGTGGGGTGAGTTTGAAGCAGAATGTGAGAAGCCTCGCTTCAAACTTCTTGTGTCCGCCGTCATATCAGATGTGGATGTTTAGTAGCCCTTGATTCAGGTTATGATATTCAAGCATTGTGTAGGATGCAATTTTCTCAAATTATTATACTACACAACAAAAATCAGAAGCTCACAATGAGAATATATTGGTCTACAAGTGAATCAGAAATTCAGATATAGAAAAGAACCACAAACATGTACCAGTCTGTTTTAAATTATAGTTTATTTAACTTTTTTAATTCTAATTTTGATCCGTCATTTTGTTTAAAACATTGTTTAAAATATTATTTTTTTTATTATGGCTTACTTTATAAATAAAATATTTTCAAAAATAACCTAAATTTGATTAGTTTGCTTAAATTTTTTGAATAAGACGAGAATAGCTAAGACATTTGACAAGGCTAAGACTAGGGGGGGCCGCCTGGGGTGTGAGGTCATCGAATGCCAAAGGCACCCATATGCACACTGAAACGAAAACTGGGCTTCGAATGCCAAAGGCACCGATATGTACACTAAAACGAAAACTGGGCTCTTTGGCATCCACATGCACAGTGGAAACAAAAATTAGCCCCCTTTAGCATCCATATCCACACTGGAAACGAAAAACATGGCCCTCTTTGACGTCCATATGCACAGGAAACGAAAAAGGGCCCTTAGAAGGGAAAGAGAAGCCCTGACCATTGCAACGTGGAACGAAAAATAGCCCCCACGTATAGCGAACAGGGAACAAACCCTGACAATTAGCAACTGCGTTCCGAAGCATTGAAATGAAAAGGACAGATGTAGCTAGCCACTGCAAAGTGTGGCGAACAAAAATAATGCTCACTCCAATAACAGATCTCTCGACGTAACATATATTCCTATCTTATAGTTATTAATGAATAATAATAAAAACAGATATGGTTCTCTACATTTCTACCGAACCAGGGTACCAATGGCTTCCAGCAACGCATAGACAACCCCAGGAGCCAGACCAAACAAAGTCCCACATGTACCACTGCTACAAAATGCCAATCATCAGTCCATCAATAGTTTGATGAGCTTCAACGGCATCCTCCTACGGAGGACCAAAGTAAAACAACCCTGGTGACCTGGCACAATAAGTGAGTTATCACAGCTGCATAACAAAATTATCCTCAAGGAATACCTCACCAGCCAAGATACTAAATCCAATCTATAGATAATGCCATCCGAGATTCTCTTTCTTGCAAAATGTGCTTCCAGTGAGTCAATGCTTCAGTCTACTCCCCAGTTTTCTTGCTCCGGAAATTCTCTCTCATTGCTGCAACTTTTTTCTTGCATTGGACTACAGTTTTACCTGGGACAGCAGCGGCCACACGCTCCCATCTTTGGCTTGCATCCTTGGGAAAAGCCTTCAAAGCTTGAACTAGAGCCAGGACCTGTGCCTCTGTCCAGGCATCTGGATCTGCCACAGATGGTGCTCCATCTGGGACAGGATCAGCAGCAGCTTTCCCATTGGCTGTCTGGCTACTCGCAGGTTGTGCCGCGGCCTTGGCTGTCTGGCTACTCGCAGGTTGTGCTGCGACCTTTGATGATGTAGTCCCAGCTCCCTCAGTTGAGGAATTAATTTCATCTCGGGTTGAGAGAGGTGAAGCAATAGATTGGGCTGGTTTGCGCTTCTCAAGGAAGGAGTCAAAAGCTTTCGATGAGTCTGGCTTCTGCAGAAGAACGCTCTTGGTGGCCTTGAGAATTTCCTCAACTGATCTGTTAGTCCCAATAAATTCTGAAACAACCTCCCATCTTCTCGAAGTCCCCTTAGGATACTTCTGCACTGCTTTCCTAAGCATCTCAACCTCTTCCTTTCCCCATGGTCTCTCTTTTTTTTCATAGCTGTTCAATATGCTGCTACTGCCTTCTGTTGCTCTACCTACTGTAGAGTTGGATTTTGGAGCAGAACTCTGCACACCATTCGCTTCAGTTTTCTTCGCTTCCTTTGAGGAACTTTCATTGCGAAGTGCATTGCTCATCAGCCTGGCCTTTTCACCTGCATCCTTCCCATCCATTCCATCACAGAGCTTCTTCAGCTGTTCCATATCAAGTTTAGCACATGTTGATTCAACATCTTCCTCTGACATACCAAAGTGGCTATCTGCAACCACAGTTGCTGCAAGAGTGCGCAAACGAGTTTTCTCTTTGCGGAGCAGCTTCTTCTCTTTCTCCTTTAGCTTCTTCTGATGTTGAGCAGCTTCTGCAGCTTTCTTAGACTCTTCTTCTTTCCTTATCCTTTCCTCTTCAGCAGCTCTTGCTGCCTCCTCTTCTTGCAATTTCTTTGCCAAATACTTCGCCTCCTTTCTTCTCTGTTTCTCAGCTTTCTCCTCCTCTTTCCTCCTCTGAATCCTTGGGTCTTTCTTATAAGCATTGTCCACAAGAGTGCGTATTCGCGCGTATTCCGCCTTTTTGGCCTTCTCTTGTAGCTTTGTGTTCTGCCTCTCCATCCATCTCTTATGTTCACGAGATTCAGCTTGCTCCAAGTCATACTCATCATCATCAGGAAATTCCCTCCAACTCTTGAAGTTGTACCAGAAATTATAGAACTTATCAACCTCATCTACAGGAGTAGTATCATCTCCTAGAGAAGGAATAGGCTGGGTAACAGACCAGCGTCCATTTCTCATGAAGGCTGGGCCAAAAACCTTGAAGAAGTCTTGTGGGGCACAGTCTGTTGGGACATCATCATCAAACTCATCTGTAGAGTCATAAATCCTCCTCTTTGTAGGGTCTATGAGGACTTCATAGGCCTCCTGGATGGCTTTGAAATGGCTCTCTATCTCATCTTTTTTTGCTTGTTTTGCCTCCTCTGTTGTCTCTGCAAGAACTAAGGAAGCCTGCTTATCTGGATGATGTTTGAGAGCCATGTCACGGTAACTTTTCCGAATCTGATCTTCAGTGGCCAAGAACCTCAAGTGCCCCAACCCAAGCAATGCATAGTGATCATGCTGTTGACTTCCAGATGACTTCTTCTTCCCTTTGCTGCTGAAGGTATCAGAAGCAGTATTAAAATCTTGGCTTTTGTCATCCGATGAGACACTGCGATCATCAGTTTCTATGTCTTCATGCTGCCCAAGACCAAGAAGCTTCATTGCCGCAGCATGGAATGAATGACCAGCAGGTTCATATTTCGAAGTTTTTACAGGCAGGCAGTTTGATGAAACATACAGAGGCACTCCATCTACAATCTCCTGTGAGTAAGTGATCAGAAGACAACTCTTCTGGGACTCCATATGTCAATGATTTCAAATTGTTAACAAAGCTCCTGAGTCAAGATAAAATGATACAGCCTGCAGAAATTAACAAGACTATTAGCCAGTAAATGCAAAGACAACTTGGTACAATATATAAATACAACAATTATAATTAGTAATCAGTGCAACCAAACAATGAACAAACATACAATAAGAAGCTACATTCCATCACCCAGATGAAATCATGAAAATATGTAAAGTTTAGTCTTTAGCATGACAATCTGCTATCTAAGTTGATAAAATGGTAATACAAGTTGCATGCGAGGACCAAATACATGCAAAGGCAACTTGTTGGGTACCACAATTAGGGGTACCCGGCGCAAAGCACTAAACGATCATCTAACCATAAGGACTAAAAGAGAGAGTGCAAGCAAGCGGTTCTCGTCCTGTCCGAGGCCGGCTCAGCTACAGAGACTCCTAGGAAATTCTCCGCTTCGCCCGAGGCTGGCTCGGTCCACGACCAGATCTCCGATTCGCCCGAGACCGGCGCGAACCACATCCCTGCTATCTCCGCCTCGACCACCTACTCCGACAGGTCGTCATGGATATTTAATGCACCCTGCGACTCCCACGTTATTCATCGTGGAGGCGGAACGGCTACAGAACTGACGAGACTGGTGTCCACTCACCTTTTTACTGCCCATGACGGCGCCATGGGGGTGATTATGAAGCACCGTGCCGCCTTACCATACACTATGTTGACTACAGAGGCCCCTGCGGCATTCGTACTATTTGGGCTCCCCCCAGGCTCCATTGCGGCTCCGACCCGGCCTTGGCTCTCCTTAACAGTCAAAGCGCTACAGGGGTCAGCAAGTCTTCTACAGAATCACCACGTCATCCACAAGGACGAACACCACCCCCCCCCCAACCGCCGCGTCGCTTCAGTACGTGAAGGACAGAGGCCACTCCTCCAACCATACTGCTACAGGAAAAGGCTACATGGCTCGGATTTATCTTCGCCATCAAGAAACCCCACGTAGAAATGCATGTAACCTGAGCCCCTCCCCTCGGCTATAAAAGGGAGAGACCAGGGCCAACTCTAGGGCATCGATACATCAGGACAACACAATTTCTTAGTTCACTTTGAGACCTGAGATCCGCTCCCTCTCTCGCCTGCTTGTAACCCCTACTACGAGCACTTAGGCGCAAGGCAATACAAGTCTTCTCCCCCAACTGGACGTAGGGCACTCCTTGCTTGAACCAGTTTAAATCTCTTGTGTTCTTCTTCCATCACCATCCAGATCAAGGACGCACAGCAACAAATCTACTAGTTGGTTTAGGATTCACGCGTCCAAACACCGACACAACTTGGTAGCTAAAATAGCACAAATGCTACTAGTATTCTGAATATTAAGGATTAACAATTAACGTAAACCATCATGGTAAACAATCATGGCCATTAAGCCCACTTGCTGCCATCAGAATATGAAACCTAGGACACTTCATCAGATGCAGCACCCTTTCTAGTTTGCAAGGCTACAGAACCTGTAAATGTTCAACAATAATTGCACAAACTTTATACATACATAACATAGAACATGAACGAATGCAGCGCATTTCTTTCAAATCTGAAGGCTACAGAATCCTTAATTGTTCAACAATGAGTGGACAGACCAACTGAAATGCTAAGAATATGTAACAAAAGAAGGGGATTTGAACAAACAATCACTTATTTCAATTTGGAATGTGTACCATAGGACATGTGAACAAATGCAGTACCTTTCTTACAATTCAATTTTTATAAGGCTACAGAACTATTAGTTGTTTAACAATCCCCGGTCAGACCAGCTTAAGCCCTGGGAATATCTATACCCTAATATTTAATGGTCAAAATTTCAGTCTGTTAATTCTATTCACTAAAATTCTGTCCGCCTCTCTCTTGTCGTGTACGTGTCTAAACTAAACGTGGTTTTAGAACAAACGGTTTCATGTTTTTGCTTTTTTGTCCGTTTCCTCTTCAGATACCAATACACTAGGACTCTACTCATGGTCACCCCCTCAGGAGTTCAAGTTCAGCACGAATATATTGAAGCACATAGGAAATCCTCCCTAATAACTAAAATCATAGAAAAATCATAAAAATGCTAGACCAGTTTTATTAGTTTCATAAAAATACAATCTATTCATAGATGTTATGAATGTTCTTATATTATGTTTTATCTATAGGTTAAGATATATTTATAACTAAAAAATTATATGCTTTGCAATGAAAGTAAAAATATACCAAGGTGATATTAATTTCTTTTGCCTAATGTGTCTTATGAAGGGCGGCCCTGGTGCAAGCGGTAGAGCTTTACCGCCTGTGACCAAGAGGTCCAGGGTTCAAGCCCCAGCCTCTGCACATTTGTGCAGGGATGGCTGCTGGCTATTTTTCCTTCCCTAGACCCCGCAGTGTGGGAGCCTACGGCACTGGGTACGCCCTTTGCCTAATGTGTCTTATACGTTCACGGCCCGCAGCAAGGGTCAGGCTCGTGGAGCGCCCTACACCGGCTGTGAGAGCCTGTTGTTACTGTGTTCACTAGAAGCGACTCGGGCAGGTCATGGACGCACAGGTGCCACTGTTACTACATACTCAGACATTGAAGACACAACTGGCACAAGACGCCAACGCGGAGCTGTCAAGACGCCACAGTGTAGGCATGTCAAATATCTTAGGATTCTACAGCTAGTTGCGACCGCAACGAGACTGTGCTCCATTTGTTGATCCCTTGGCGGTCACGGTATGGGAAGGTGGACATCCGCCAACCCGCATTATTGATCGAGCCACTCGCTATGGCCCAAGAGTTTCTTGTCTAGAGATACACTGGCCAAGGGAAGCGAGCGAGGAGTTCGTACCTCGTATCCACCACCGCCCCTGTTCCTCATCCAAGGTTATCACCTGGCAACCGTGTGCCAGACAGCGATAGCAAAACTATTTAAGGGGGAGATGCACTAGCACAACATGAATAGGCCGAAGACGAGCAACTTTAGCATCTCTGTTTATAATAGCATGCTCTTTCGACAAAAGTTAGGAGCCCTAGGTTTTCAAGACCAAAACTATGAATTTCCTGATGAGATAGCGATGATCGAGAAATACTTTACCTTGTTTATTTACAGTATACTAAACAAGGCCAATAAATTCTTTTGTCATCAACAATAAATAAGGAACCTTCTTTAGCTACATTAGATAAGCTTAAAATGGACTATATAATATTCAATCCATATATATGGTTTATACTACGAAAAAGGTTAGCTGGCAATTTATGATAGTGCTACGTCCCTCTAATTGTTCCCTATAGTTTACACATTATATCAATTTTAAGACGTATTTGAAAAGATAACGCGGCCATTACAATTATATAAATCTCCAAGTTGCTGACCCGATGCAACGCACGGGCATGTTTTGCTAGTGTAACCAAGAAAGGAGATTTGGACCAACACAGTCCCTTTGTTCAATTTGCAAGGTCATGTAACTCATAATTCTTCAACAAAGTGCAGTCAAACCAGCACCAATGATTTTTATTTAACTTACAAGTAGGCAATCGAATGCAGCATGACATGGAGACAGTACTCGGCACACAATCTATTTATAATGAATTGAGAGAGCATGGCATCCTAATCCTATTAACCACGAAACAAGCTCAAAAAGGCACAGGGTGGGGTGGGTAACCACCCGCTGCATATGCTCTCCCAATTCAAATTCATCACGAAACACAAATTCCCTTGGTGGAGCCAGTGTCATAAATTACGAATCACCACCAATGTCTAATGGGATGGCAAGTTAACCCCCTTCCCCGCAATAAAAATCGAAGCATCGCCTAGAACATCGCCTAGAACATGGATTGATCGGGGCTTCCTTACCGAGAGAAGGACCGAGACCGACGGATCTCCCTCCGTTCCGCAAGTCGGCTCGTTGGAAGCAGGGCGGCGGCGTGAGGGTCACGGAGGCCGCAGGGGACGGGAGGTGAGGACGGGGGCGGCGGCGATGCGAATGCCCACGTATTAGCTTGTCCCTGCACAGCACTGTAAATAACTCAAAATGCTTAGATCCACGGAGAATGTAATGCATCTGTCTTATCCATAGTTGAGCAAAGCAGACCAAACTGAACCAGCATTCCATAAGAACAGAAACAAGCCCTAATACTAGTCAAAGGATGAACTACCTGGCATGGCATAGCAGGGTAGAACAGAGAGGATTTACACTTTTGTGACAGGTTAAGAAAAGCACTGTGATGAAACTTCAGAAATTGCATGTGTGTGAAAGTATGACCAATCATCTAGCGCCATTATTTCTGTTGGAGAGCATATCTACAACTACAACACCGGATGAACTCAATCAATCTGTATCCTCACATAATAAACATGATAATCTATCTGGAGTCGAACATGAAGCCAAAGAAAATATATAGTAGCACAAGAGAGAAATAAAGGTACAGGAACAAGCAGTACGGAAACTATATGGGAGATAAACTCTAAGTAGTAAGGCCTCATATAGCGCCGACCTTCACACGTTTGGATGTGTTACCTGTAGAGTTGCCGCCGGGAGTCAGCAGATCCGGACGAGAAGACGAACGAGGCGGACTTGGCAGCGGAGAGACGATGACAAAGGACGGAAGAGGGCTTCTTCTTCTTCTTCTTTATTGGGCTCCGCCGCCGCCGACTACCCCAACTAGCGTCGCCGCCGCTGCCGCCTCTCTCCTCCGTGCGCCCCTCGAGGACGCGACCACGGCTCCGGCCTGGGCAGGGAGGGCGGCGCGATGAGGGGTCGGGTCGGGCGGCGAGCAGGCGGCGGGCGCGCGCCGGCGGGGCTGCGGAGTGCGAGCTCGGTTGCGGCGGCCAAGATCGTGAGTGCGTGACCTGATAGGATCCGTTCCCAGGATCCGTGGGCCGACCCTTACGATGATCGTCACAATAGACTCAGGCTCATTCTACAATCCAGCCCTTCTACAATACAATCCAATCCAACTCGATCCTTTCCCCCCCTATACGGCACATATAAAATACCTGTAAGCCCACGAGTCAGGGAGCCCTTTGAGCCCTTGGGCTTAGAGAGCCCATTACAAGGCTTAGGTGTGACGGGTTAAGACACGAAAATGAAATCCCATTACCAGGCAGGTAGATTGCTATCATCTCATGGCCTGTACTCTCTTCGTACTAAATAAGTGTCATTTTCGTTTTTTTAGAAATAAGTATCAATAATTTTAAAATATATTAATATTTATACTAAGTAATTAGTCTTGTTGAAAATATATTAAAATTTAATTTTTTAATAAAATTATTTAAAGATATAAATATTGCACATATTTTTTACAAATCGATCGGTTATTTCATAAAGCAACGACCTCATCCTCTCTCCCTTCCTCTCTTTTCTCCACATCATTAAAAATCCTATGTAGCAATACATAAGACAACATATGAGACCGCTTACGCGTAGCAATGTACTTGCCCTTAATAGTCATGTGTTAGACATTCAACCGTGAATGTCTAGCATAGCATCACGTCTCTCTGCATTCGTTTTCTTGCCCAAATGTGTGTAATTCTAGGTTGTGGCTATGCACACTGAAACGAAAACTGGGCTTCGAATGCCAAAGGCACCGATATGTACACTAAAACGAAAACTGGGCTCCTTGGCATCCATATGAACAGTGGAAACGAAAACTGAGCCCTCTTTAGCATCCATATGCACACTGGAAACGGAAAACATGGCCCTCTTTGACGTCCATATGCACAGGAAACGAAAAACGGGGCCCTTATAAGGGAAAGGGAAAGCCCTGACCATTGCAACGTGGAACGAAGAATAGCCCCCACGACTATAGCGAATAGGGAACAAACCCTGACAATTAGCAACTGCGTTCCGAAGCATTGAAATGAAAAGAACAGATGTAGCTAGCCACTACAAAGTGTGCCGAACAAAAAATAATGCTCACTTACAATAACAGATCTCTCGACGTAACATATATTCCTATCTTATAGTTATTAATAAATAATAAAAACAGATATGGTTCTCTACATTTCTACCGAACCAGGGTACCAATGGCTTCCAGCAACGCATAGACAACCCCAGGAGCCAGACGAAGCAAAGTCCGACACGAACCACTGCTACAAAATGCCAATCATCAGTCTATCAATAGTTTGATGGGCTTCAACGGCATCCTCCTACGGAGGACCAAAGTAAAACAACCCTGGTGACCTGGCACAATAAGTGAGTTATCACAGCTGCATAACAAAATTATCCTCAAGGAATACCTCACCAGCCAAGATACTAAATCCAATCTATAGATAATGCCATCCGAGATTCTCTTTCTTGCAAAATGTGCTTCCAGTGAGTCAATGCTTCAGTCTACTCCCCAGTTTTCTTGCTCCGGAAATTCTCTCTCATTGTTGCAACTTTTTTCTTGCATTGGACTACAGTTTTACCTGGGACAGCAGCGGCCACACGCTCCCATCTTTGGCTTGCATCCTTGGGAAAAGCCTTCAAAGCTTGAACTAGAGCCAGGACCTGTGCCTCTGTCCAGGCATCTGGATCTGCCACAGATGGTGCTCCATCTGGGACAGGATCAGCAGCAGCTTTCCCATTGGCTGTCTGGCTACTCGCAGGTTGTGCCGCGGCCTTGGCTGTCTGGCTACTCGCAGGTTGTGCTGCGACCTTTGATGATGTAGTCCCAGCTCCCTCAGTTGAGGAATTAATTTCATCTCGGGTTGAGAGAGGTGAAGCAATAGATTGGGCTGGTTTGCGCTTCTCAAGGAAGGAGTCAAAAGCTTTCGATGAGTCTGGCTTCTGCAGAAGAACGCTCTTGGTGGCCTTGAGAATTTCCTCAACTGATCTGTTAGTCCCAATAAATTCTGAAACAACCTCCCATCTTCTCGAAGTCCCCTTAGGATACTTCTGCACTGCTTTCCTAAGCATCTCAACCTCTTCCTTTCCCCATGGTCTCTCTTTTTTTTCATAGCTGTTCAATATGCTGCTACTGCCTTCTGTTGCTCTACCTACTGTAGAGTTGGATTTTGGAGCAGAACTCTGCACACCATTCGCTTCAGTTTTCTTCGCTTCCTTTGAGGAACTTTCATTGCGAAGTGCATTGCTCATCAGCCTGGCCTTTTCACCTGCATCCTTCCCATCCATTCCATCACAGAGCTTCTTCAGCTGTTCCATATCAAGTTTAGCACATGTTGATTCAACATCTTCCTCTGACATACCAAAGTGGCTATCTGCAACCACAGTTGCTGCAAGAGTGCGCAAACGAGTTTTCTCTTTGCGGAGCAGCTTCTTCTCTTTCTCCTTTAGCTTCTTCTGATGTTGAGCAGCTTCTGCAGCTTTCTTAGACTCTTCTTCTTTCCTTATCCTTTCCTCTTCAGCAGCTCTTGCTGCCTCCTCTTCTTGCAATTTCTTTGCCAAATACTTCGCCTCCTTTCTTCTCTGTTTCTCAGCTTTCTCCTCCTCTTTCCTCCTCTGAATCCTTGGGTCTTTCTTATAAGCATTGTCCACAAGAGTGCGTATTCGCGCGTATTCCGCCTTTTTGGCCTTCTCTTGTAGCTTTGTGTTCTGCCTCTCCATCCATCTCTTATGTTCACGAGATTCAGCTTGCTCCAAGTCATACTCATCATCATCAGGAAATTCCCTCCAACTCTTGAAGTTGTACCAGAAATTATAGAACTTATCAACCTCATCTACAGGAGTAGTATCATCTCCTAGAGAAGGAATAGGCTGGGTAACAGACCAGCGTCCATTTCTCATGAAGGCTGGGCCAAAAACCTTGAAGAAGTCTTGTGGGGCACAGTCTGTTGGGACATCATCATCAAACTCATCTGTAGAGTCATAAATCCTCCTCTTTGTAGGGTCTATGAGGACTTCATAGGCCTCCTGGATGGCTTTGAAATGGCTCTCTATCTCATCTTTTTTTGCTTGTTTTGCCTCCTCTGTTGTCTCTGCAAGAACTAAGGAAGCCTGCTTATCTGGATGATGTTTGAGAGCCATGTCACGGTAACTTTTCCGAATCTGATCTTCAGTGGCCAAGAACCTCAAGTGCCCCAACCCAAGCAATGCATAGTGATCATGCTGTTGACTTCCAGATGACTTCTTCTTCCCTTTGCTGCTGAAGGTATCAGAAGCAGTATTAAAATCTTGGCTTTTGTCATCCGATGAGACACTGCGATCATCAGTTTCTATGTCTTCATGCTGCCCAAGACCAAGAAGCTTCATTGCCGCAGCATGGAATGAATGACCAGCAGGTTCATATTTCGAAGTTTTTACAGGCAGGCAGTTTGATGAAACATACAGAGGCACTCCATCTACAATCTCCTGTGAGTAAGTGATCAGAAGACAACTCTTCTGGGACTCCATATGTCAATGATTTCAAATTGTTAACAAAGCTCCTGAGTCAAGATAAAATGATACAGCCTGCAGAAATTAACAAGACTATTAGCAAGATACTTAGCTAATTAGTTCCAAATTGAAAACAGCATATTTCGATGTACAATATATATACAACAATTATAATTAGTAATCAGTGCAACCCAAACAATGAACAAACATACAATAAGAAGCTATGTTCCATCACCCAGTTGAAAATATGTAAATTTAGTCTTTAGCATGCCAATCTGCTATCTAAGTTGATAAAGTGGTAATACAAGTTGCATGTGAGGACCATGCAAAGGCAACTTGGTAGCTAAAACAGCATAAATGCTACTAGATTAATAGTTAAGGTAAACCATCATGGCAATTAAGCCCACTTGCTGCCATCAGAATTTGAAATCTAAGACACTTCATCAAATGCAGCCCCCTTTCTACTTTTCAAGGCTACAGAACCTGTAAATGTTCAACAATGAGTGCACAAACCCTGTTGTGCCTTGTTATAATTATACATACATAACATAGAACATGAACGAATGCAGCACCTTGCTTTCAAATCTTAAGGCTACAGAACCTTTAATTGTCCAACAATGAGCAGACAGACCAATTGAAACACTGAGAACACGTAAGAAAGGAAGGGGATTTGAACAAAAAATCACTTTCTTCAATTTGGAATGTGTAACATTGGACATGTGAACAAATGCAGTACCTTGCTTTCAATTCAATTTTTATAAGGCTACAGAACTCTTATAATTGTTTAACAATCCCCAGGCAGACCAGCTTAAGCCCTTGGAATATGCAACCAAGAAAGGAGATTTGAACCAACACAGTCCCTTTGTTCAATTTGCAAGATCATGTAACTCATAATTCTTAAACAAAGTGCAGTCAAACCAGCGCCAATGAATTTAACTTACAAGCAGCTAAACAAATGCAGCATGATATGGAGGCAGTACTCTGCACACAATCTTTCTATAAAGAATTAAGAGAGCATGGCATCTAATCCTATTAACCACAAAACAAGCTCAACAAGGCACGAAGCAAGCTCAAAAAGGCACAGAGTCATATGCTCCCTCAGCCTCAATTCAAATTCATCAGGTATCACAAATCCCCTTGGTGGAGCGATGGTCATAAAGTACGCATCATCAGTCATCAATAAATGGGGCGGCGAGTTAATACCCTTTCCCGCAATAAAAAAAGAGGCCTCGCCTCGAGCATGGATTGGAACAAACGAAGGTCTGATCGGGGCTTCCTTACCAAGAGAAGGACCGGGGCTGACGGATCTCCCTCCGTTCCGCACGTCGGCTCGTTGGAAGGCGGCGGCGTGAGGGTCACGGAGGCCGCAGGGAACGGGAGGTGAGGACGGGGACGGCGGCGATGCCAAGTATCGGCCACGCGATGAGGGGGGCGTCGGGGATGGAGGAGATTGTGCTCGGGTCGCGGCGCCAACTATAAAACCCTAGCAGCCGGCGATAAATAGAGGCGGCGCGGCGGTGGGGAAGGGAAAAGGAGGATGGCTTCCAGCTGCCTTTCTCCCCCGTGTGCCGCACGCTTCCTCTATCCGTCACGTCTCTCTCTGATGGGCTGGGCTGAGCTAGTGTTGGCACCGTCGAGTTGCAGCTGTGGCGGCGGCGGCGGCGGCGGCCGGACGGAGGAGGACAAGGCCGCGGAGTTGGAGCACGGAGGCGCGGAGTGGAGGGCCGGAGAGCCGGAGAGGGACAGCGGGCGACGGCGGCGGGCGCGTAGGCGTGGCCACGACTCTGCGAGGGGAAGGCGCTGGTCGAAGAGAGCCACACTGGCGGCTGGCTTGCCCTACTCGCTGCTTTTGTGTTGGGCTTCAATGGGCCGAAAAATTGAAGAGGTGCTCCAAGCTTACATGGGCCGCAACTAGGGCAGCTGCCTGGGCTGCCCTAGTGTTGGGTCCGCCCGGGAGATGAAGTACGTCACTGAAGAAATAGTATCACTCCTGCCCTTTGAATCACCCCTGCCCTTTGTAATTTCTTTTAAGTGCCCTTCATGGGTTTTTTAGATATACAAAAGATTTGTGTATCATAGTATTAGATAGAAGAGTTTATATAAACATATAACACGCTACAAACGAGCGCCCAAGGAGATCAAGGTAACAAGCTGGACCATCCTGCCACAAAATCTCTAGGTATCTGAAAATATAACTGTTTTAGAAGGCTTGGAACTCAACCGGCAGCATCGTTGATCGTTGGAATGCAGAAAGTGTTCACTGAGTCAAATGCCCAGACCTTAACATCTGTACTTTCTTCTAAAGATTTTGATCGATTAGAGCTAGGGAAAGTCATGCATATGTCGTAATATTGCTGAACCTTTGGTTTCATATGTCGTAATATTGATAAGTGTCATAGGACTTGTAGTGATGCACTAGCTGATTGTCTAGCATCTATTGGTGCTTGTTTGAATGTCGGTAATTCTAGGTTGTGGCTAGATCAGGCAGCAAAGTTGGTAATACCTCTCGTTTCCAGTGATTCACAAAAACCGGTTAATTAAATTAATGGAATTGTGCTTCCATCTCCAAAAAAAACTTTCTAAAATAGAATCAGACCCATGAATTTATCGCCAAAGCCGCTTGCACTTTTTTTAAAAAAAAAAAAAGTTCAAACATGTCAACAAGTCTGCATTGTGAGTGTGAGACCGTGATACCGGATATCGACTTTTAGCTAAGGAGACAAAAAAAAACACATACCAAAAAAATTATTACACAGTGGCAAGGCATAATCTCGTAGACAACTTAGGGTCAGTTTAGCAGGATCTCCACCTCCTCCTAACAACCTTTTGGCAGGCCTTTAGCTGAAGCCGGAGCCGCTCCAGGAGCTCTGGCAAATGAGCCTAACATTGTCATCACCTATCCCCAAATATTGATATACATCCAAAAATGAGAACTGAGTGATGATCATCATTAGAATTTAGCACGCAAAGGCTGCTAAAAAGGTTTGCAGTCAGCTAATGAGCTTGCACACAAAATGGTCACACATCACGATTATTTCCATGATAGACGCCAACCGATTTACAGACCGAATAAGCACACCTGCTATATCTAACAAGATGCCGGGGTCGATAAAGCAGCACCATAGACAGGTACAGAGCGTCATTCAGAGCGTAATCCTCCCATGAAGGTTCTTGGGTCAGGGCAGGTTCCACTGAACTGAGCTTGTGAAAAGTCGAACCCTGGGTTCTAAAAGAGTAAAAATGGTAGATAACACAATTAGAAAAGGTGCATGCAAAATGAAACTCGAAATGTGTACGATAAGGCTGCTGCCTGTCATATGGGACTTCTACATACATCATCTGTCATTGTCCTCCAGAACCAGAATAGTATTATGCACACTGTTTGGGTTTAGAGAAGGGTCTTCAAAAAAGTTGGCACTGTTATTAATAGCTTCAACCACACCTCCTATAGACATGGCAGTGTTTTGCCATTTTCGCTCCTATTACCACCAAATTACTACATAACAGAGCCAGGGTTTTCTCTTTATTCTGATGTTTGATGGAGTCAGGCTACCACACCCACAGTAAACTTCTCTTATTGGCAGTAGACATTTTTTTTTTTTTTTGTGATTGCAGAATTTGGCAAGATCAGTGATAGGAAATAACTGCCCGCAGCCAGAGCATATTATCATAAAAACAATACACTAATGGCCTGTTTGGATCCCATGAATTGAAACAAATATCTAGAAAGTGCTTCTCATTTCACTATTCTATTACTTTCCGATTCCACTCAATTCTTGGGAACGATAAGTCCACTTTTAAAGAAAGTAGGGATGAACATACACAATAGCAGAGACAATATACTCCTGCAAGTCCTAAACTTCTTGACTCAACCAATTATGTCCAACTCTAGCTAATTACACAACACCAAACATTTTCAACTCAAAGTTACCACACCCATGTCAATCATGCAATCTACATAGTTTTAGGCCCCTATTATCAGTAACAATCATGAAGATTAGTATATATCGTGGGGAAATTGGATCTAGATTCAAACTGGCTAGATATTGTTATTAGCTTGTTTATCGTACTCTGATTCAACCATCTTAGCTACATTCTCTAGTTACATTGCAAGTTCTTTTAATAGTACACAAATTTGAATGTGAAACTAAACTTGCAAACAAGACTTTTCCAGTGGACCTGTAATTTGATCTGAGGCATTAGCATGCAAACCATATCTACCTATATTGTTAAACGTAGAGATTCAGCCTCACTCCCATATTACTGTACTTCAACAGTTTTGTACCAAACCCCAGACTCATACCACTGTACATTAACAGTTCCTGCTTCCTTGCCGTCCATTCTCCAACCAAGCACAATATCTGTCGTCCACCTGTCTGTCTTTCCAGAAACTCCCTACCGTCCACGAACCTACCCGACGCCCTCACGCAGAGTACCCTCTCCGCCCGACTCCTTCCCCGTCGCCTCCTCTGCCCCCGTACCCCCATCCCCACGCCGCCACAACCACGCCGCCCAGCCCTCAGCCACCACCGCCGTAGTGCTCGACCTCCAATCCTTCCCTAGACTCCGCCAGCTACTGATTTCGCCATCGCCGGGGAGTACGTGTCCACCATGTAGGCTACCAGAGTTATTGTCGTCGGTGCCGAAACCATTAACAAGGTAGCAGCCGGAATCCCGGATTCTTGACAGGTTCCACTCTAATCCTTCTATACCTTAATTTTTTAAATAAAAAAAATCCTTTTTTTAATCTTCCTCGATGCCTAAGCAGCAGCTATAATCGGCCTACAGTCTTCTCACTTCCCTTTCAATAAGACTGCTCATGTTGGATAGCAGGTTTTCTTTTTCCAGAGAGATCCCCCCACGTACATGACATGGATACAGGCCGCATCAGAAGGCGTATTCATCTGGACAATCCACATCAAGGTAATTTCAGCTCTAACTGTGTTCTAACTGTCGTACCTTTGCATGCTCCGAATTGTTCGGTGACCATTACGGCATCCACAGTTCAGTGGCTGCACAATCAAAAACGCAGGTCCCGTACAGCGCCTAATGCTTGCGACAACAATGATGCTGGCCCCTCCCGAGTTGCAGCAACTTAGCTAAGATGATAATACAGTCAGTGATTCCTGAAATATCATATGGCTTCACTACTGCTACATTTTTTACTCTTCAGTGCCCTCCCCTGCAAATCAACCTCCTCCTCCTTTTGCAGCGCCCACTACTGCATACCCACCTAATCAGATTAGGTGCATCAAACACAATATTTTGCAAGATATACCTGTTAAGGTGGACCACAGACATGATCGACCACAAAAGGACTGCAGGACAATTAGGGGAAAATAACAGCAGCACTGCTGGGCTAAAACTTATGTTTCTGAATTATTATGTATGGATTAATATTCTCACTGCCTATTTCTCATGTTCCCACCTGTTGGTATACAACACTCATGTAACTTTACCTTTTATGATCTTTTCTATTAACTCCACAACCATGTAATGCGGCGCCGGTTATTATTCTCGGTCTGCCCCGCGTATCGCACGGGGAACCTGCCTAGTTAATAGTAATATGGTTGGTGATTCAAAAATGTCTGGCCCTGCTTCATATTGTATTCGTGTACAGTGCAAATGACCTGAGTTAGAAAACTGAAAACAATGTGACAAACTAAGAAAAGAAAATGAAGCATGAAAGCATGAGATGGGAATGCACGGAAATAGAACTTGTACAGGGGAGGGAGGGAGGGAGGGAGGGAGATCATACCTCTTCCTGAAACCTTTGGAGCATAAGCCGCTTTTGCTCTTGATCTGCAGCATATGGATCCAAAATTCCTTGCCCTTGTATTGGAGATGACCATGTTTTCCCCTTCTCTCGTTTTTGCAGTGTGATATGCATCTCACCATCCTCTGTAATTGTCATCACAATTGCCCATGTTAAAAATTATAGTCAAATAAGGTGTATATGACTCAGTTGTCTTTACAGCCAGAGCCATATCCTAACATCCATAGTACTAAATTTCATGTGAGCGACAGATGCTAGCATGCCCTTATGCATAATCTCATGTTATCACTAGCTCAAATGTTTTACTGGTTGTTCCCAAAATCATCACAGCACAGAAGCATCCTAATTGTTGATTCTAGCAAACTTTGTTGTCCAATTCACGAGGGGGCGACAGCCTTGCTGTTGTCAATAGTTCCTGTGTTGTGGGTCGGGTCCTACCCAGTGTTTGTGTTTTAGATACCTAGGCCTTGTTGTAACTTAACACCCCCACAGCTCGGGCCGGAGTGGGGGTGGCTTCTTGTACGGGTCTGTTTTCTCCTCTCTTAATGCAATGATATGCAGCTCTCCTGCATATTCGAGAAAAAAGATGTGTTTTTCTACAGTCCTAGATTGGGTGCACAATTCAATGCTACTTTTGCTCTAGTTATGCACTAACTCAGATTATTAAAAAAAAAAAAGCCAACAATAGCCAACACTTGATGCCAGCAAGTTTCAATCATAAACTATGCAGACTCATAAGATCATTGGCTGGAATTGAGATTGAGACTCATAAGATCATAGACATGGAATTGATACTGCATCTTTCATGGAAGATATATTCATATTATTATATTTATGAGAAGTTGATAACTATTACCAGCATATTAAGAGTGTAAGACTATAGAAGTAAGACTACATATTTTGTTGTCTAAAGTAACTAGTAAAACACAAAAGGGTAACAAATCAGGAGCATTAGTACACAAAGGGGTAAAAGATCAGGAGCAGCAATACACTTGTATTCATCGACAATTTCAGCTATCTAGCTTTCAAGTCCCAGCTAACCCTGGCAAAAATTAAAGTCAGCCAACAATATCACCATTATCAGTACAGCTGCTAAGTAGTTTTTTTATTTGTATCAGCGAAGCAGGAGCAATCGCTTTCATAAACTAAACCTTGCATTGATTTTCCAAAAAAAAAAACTTGCATTGGTAAAAGCACCGTGCCAATTTGACAATTATAAGCACAAACAGCTTGTACCAACTGAACAACAATTTCAAGAACACTTCTCACGATGATGTCAGAAATCAATATCCACAGTTTCACAGGCGCGTATGTAATTTTATTTGGGGTTGTGTGGTGTGTGGGTCTTTCCCCCTTTTTATCTTCTCAATATAATGAAGTGCAGTACTTCTGCGTTTTCGAGAAAAAAATGTTCAAGAAAAAAATGATGTAAATGTTCAATAGCCATAAGTTCGACTACACCTATTGTCCAGAAAGACGAGTCGGTCTTCACGGGGTGCGTCAGGTCGTGCTGCAAAAGCACCCAAAAAAAATATTCAATCCCCATCCAGACGCGAGAAAATATTGGGAACCTAGTGGAACCGAATCGCAAGGGCAGCCTTGAGAAGGAGCACACACGTTGAGGTATGGTGGGTTGCCGCGGATGGCGACCTCGACGTGGCTAGCCTGGATCTTGCAGTGGAAGAGCTTGGTGGGCACGCCCTTGGGGAGCTCGATGTACATGTTCACCTCCTCTAGCGTCTGGTCCCACTCGAACACCTTCTGCCCTGCTCATGGCGGGGGATGGGGATCATCGACCCTAAGTCAGAGGGATGGTGTGCCGCGGGGAAGGGGAGCTATGGAGAATACGAAGGGGGAAGCGGCTCACCGTTGTGCACGAAGGTGTGGCGCTTCTCGGGGCCCAGCTTCTCCGCCATGGCTGGCAGCCGGTGGGAGCACGTGCTCAGTCCTCCCGACGCGTCTAGAAGATTCCGGACTCTGCTCGCGTGGCTCTGATTAGGTAGGGGGTAGGCGGTGGAGGGGCGGAGGGGCCTCCCCGGCGGTGGAGGGACGGCCGACGGGCTGCGGACAGGCGCGCACAGGCGGGACGCTCTTCTGAAAGACGACGGAAGGGAGGAAGCAGATGTGTTCAATCAGGCGAGGGCTAGCGGTGGCCGGCGAGAGGCGACAGGAAAAGAAAAGGAAAATTGTCATCTCAGTGTCAATCACTTATAAAATGGGCGAAATCACTTAATCAACCCAATTCGCGGCTCAGTGTCAAATTTTAAAAGGTAGACGAACCGATTTGTGATAATAATGTTGTCTATCTACCCATGTTTACGATGTTTTTCTAATTGCCGAGAGGCGTATTAGAAAAAATAAATTGTTTCATATCATATTTTTATTGGCAAAATGGAAGGCCCTGTGTTAGGGGTTTAGGCATTCAAAATCTTGATATCAATAAATGTTTATTAAGTAAATAACTTTTTAAATTATTGAATGAAGATGATATGTGGCATGAACTTTTGAAAAACAAATACATCAGAATTAAGACTTTAGGGAGCTGTGAAAAAACCATCTGATTCTCATTTTTGAAAAATCTTAATGAATACCAAAGATGGTTTTATGGACTTGGCTAGTTTAGAATCAGGGATCTCAAATCGGGTTCTGATTCAATACTTGGTTAGGGAATATGCCTCTTAAAGATAAATTTCCTTCATTGTTAATATTGTAATTTTAATAAAAAAAAGACTCTGTGGCACAAGTGCTTAATTGAGTCCCACTAAATATTTTCTTTCATCGAAATTTAGTGGGTGTGAAATTAAGGGCTTGGCATAGAATTTTTGCCTCCTTACAGGGTATTAACCTAATGGATCAAAGGGATGCTTTTGTCTGGGATCTAAATACATCCAAAACCTTTACGGTCAAGTTCATGTATGGTGCGTTAATTAACAATGGGGTTAGAGCGTCATAAGATTTATGGCAAATTAAGATAACTATGAAAATAAAAAAAAATTCTCTAGTGCCTCAAAAGGGGGATTTTAACTAAGGATAACTTAGTAAGGCTGCTTCTGTCATTTTTTAGAAATTATATAGCATCTCTTTTTAGATTGTGTTTATGTCAAATTCTTATGATGTGTTGTACATAAACTTTTTTGAATTTTGCCCCCAACTTATATGAATGAACTTTTTATTAGGTGATCAAAAATTGCAAACAAAAAATATAATTTATTGTTATTAACAATGGCTGCGGCACTTTGTTGGACAATTTGAATAACAAGGAACGAAATGGTTTTTGATAAATGTAGACCAAATTATTTCTTGTAGGTTCTGTTCATAGAAACGGATTGGCTTCGACAATGGGCAAGTCTGCAGCGGCATGATGACTAGCGAGATCAGCTGATTCAAGTTGGACACCATCTAGAGACATTAGCTTTGTAGTTTTTTAGTTCCAGTGAATGGTTGTCTTCAAGATATATTGGTCATGTTTAGTCTAAACATTATTTTGTTTTGGTTGTACATTTGATGGCCTGCAAACTTGTATTATTTGCGGTCTGCGTTTGTGCCATTTGACAAAGACTTTATAATAATTGACATGATTCTATCTGTTGATAGATAAAACGTATATAAATTATCCTTTATCTAAAAACGAATCGATTTGTAGTTCAGTGGGTCAAGTGTTTTGCATGTAAACAAATTCAACAAGCATTTGTTGCAATTATAGATAGATTGAACCTAAGAACTAAGCAAAGAAATGTAAGCATACTGGATGCCATGGATTAGCAAGCATCAGAAAGAGACCTGTAACTGGATGTGGCTGTTTTCATGCAAGAAACCAATACAATAGATATAGTTGTCAAAAAAATACAATAGATATGAGTTCTATATTATCCCCATCGTGCCAAATTATAAGTTATTATTTACTATGATCAGAGGTGCAAAACGAAAACAAAAACCCTAGAAAAGGCAAACTAAAAGGAGTCAATGCACCTATTTCAAAGGGGTAAAATGTCTGTAAATAATTTTTTTCATATCCACATCAATACACATCTTTCTAACAACTATAATTTTGGCCTCACTTGTCCAGTTGCCCATGCAGGCTGCAACAAACTAAAAGGTGTGGTCGGTGTTCTTGGAACATCCGATGAGCTCTAGTTTGGTGTAGCATTTCGTACCATAACATGTCACACATACCACTAAAGTTTATGGCCCTTTAGTTAGCTAAAAGTGACTAAAGTATGCATAGACAACTATTTTAGTGATCTTTAGTGAATACAATAAAGAATTAACGTGCGAGACCCTCTCAATTAGTTCACGGGATGACAACGGAGAGGAGAGAAGGCGCATGACACATCAGATCATTTCAAACATTATCAGAAGAAGAGCTTATCATGAAAACTTAGGCTTCGACAAAAGATAGAAACTGAACGCAACAGGTAGATGACACGAAAACGTCGGAGGCGAGGTGTGGCCGACCTGACCAGCCTTGATGATGAGGGCTCTCAAGTCTGTTATTGCCTTCTTGGCGCTTGAGCTTGTGAAAGTGATAGAAATAAAAATACAAAGAGCTTCTAAAAAGGTTAGAAATAAAAATATAAAGGAGTAATAAATAATATAAAAAACACTTGAGCTTTTGGAAATGTTAGAAATGAAAATACAAAGAGTCGTGAAAATATTAGAAATAGAAATAGAAAAAACTTGATGCCCATTCGGACCAGGACGGTTTGTCAAAGGGTTAGAAATAAAAAATAGTTAAATAGAAAGGTGCAAATAAAAGTAGAAAATGTTTGAACTTGTGAAAATATTAGATTTTTTTAGAATTGAAGATATGAAGAACCGGTAGAAAATGGTTTATAGACTACAAAAATTGACGAAAGAGGGATTTGAACAGATGCCCTTTCAGACCATAATAGAGAAAACGCTTGAGCTTGTGAAAAGGTTCGGAACAAAATTGAAAAGGCTCAGAAAAAATAGGAAAAAGTTTAACGAGAGTGAACTTTGTGAAAATATTAGATTTTTTTAGAATTGAAGATACGAAGAACCTGTAGAAAATGGTTTATCTCTGTCTCTACCTAATAATAAACCATGAAAATTTCTGTCACCCTTTTTTTTCTACCTTTTTTTCTGTCCACGTTTATATCACTGTAGAATTTCCTTCTGTTCTCTAACCTCTATATATTTTTTTCTGTCCGCCTGTTACAGAGTCCAAATATAGGACAATGTACGATCAACAGTCCGTATAGGACTGTGTTTCAAATTCGGATCGTATTTCCTGGAAGAAAAAAGTCCCTTGCCGTCTCTTGCTTGTTTACTTTGATAATATAATGAAACACGTACAAATTAAGGAGAACTACACAAATTTGGATATCTGGAGAAGTTGTCTATAGAAGAGGAAGCTAACATGAAGATTCATGGCAAGCATCTAATCTAGATAACCGCAGTTTGCTCAGATGTGTTGTTGGCCTGTAGACGTGAATCAGAGCCACAACCGTCTCAAGCCTTTGATGTGGCTAGGCTAATCAAATTATTTAATTCCCGTGCAAAGCCGAGGATATCGTTGCCGCCGGAGGAGCTGAGGCCGTCCATCACGCTGCAACTGCAACACTGCGTCGTGATAATTGTCCTTGCCTGCTTCAGGAACACTCCGCAGGTCGCTGCCGGATACGGCTGCGCGGGCGGGCTGCCGCCGGTACGGCTCAAATAAAAAGGCGTCGACGACCTCGGTGACACGGTCGTTCACGGGAGCGCACAATGGGTCGTTTCGAGGTGAACATCGGCCGTGGAGGATTCATGTGCGTTCCCAGCTGCCAATGTCGCTAGGACGGAGCGGCAGCGCACCACCGGTGGGCCTCAGATGCGGTGGCGCTACCTGGCCCGCCCACACCGCCGACCAGCAGGTCCGAGGCACTGTGTGGTTGTCGGGTGTCCTTCAGAGCGCACGTTGCCATGGAGGCCGCGGACGAAGGATGCCGCCGTGGGCGTGTGGATTTGGGTGTCGCAACGGCCTTCGCGTGGACCTGGGCACCACTACCACAGCCGCAGTCGTCTGAGATGACTGCAGTATGGAATACCATTGCTAGCTCGCGGAAGTCGTCTCTAGGTTGCTAGCGGGGAGCCGCTCGACGGCGCCGCGTGCAACCTTGGTTACCTCTTGGCACTTCCTCATACGTATTCACGAGATCCTTGGGTTTTCAAGTCGGTAAAAATAATCGAAAGCAATAAAGAAAGGTCTCCTCAACAGTTTTTGAAAAGCAAACGAAGGCAAAATTAAATGGCCTTGGGTTTTCAAGTCGGTAAAAATTATCCAAAGCAATAAAGAAAGGTCTCCTCAACAGTTTTTTAAAAGCAAGCGAAGACAAAATTAAATGGCATGGCAAGCATTGGTCATAGAAAACAATGCAACCAAGCCTTTTATCAAGAACATTACATCAGACGACTAAGCCACTAATTAGGTTTATCTTTGATCTATCGGGACGTAAAAATACGTTTTCAAGTTTGCATATGATAAATTTTAACTGTTGCAGGAGTGTCATGTCCTGACTGGAAGAGCTCAAGCTCATGCGTACTGCGATGATGACGACACTTTTTCGGCACGAGTACAGAACAATAAATTACATGTATATTTCGTTGCAACGTACGGATATATTTTGCTAATAGACATAAAAATAAATAAAAAAATTGATCACAGAGGGATTTGAACGGATGTCCGAAAGGTAAAAATTTCACCTCACTTCTACCGTTCCATGCGAACCATCCTCCCCTCTCCCACGATAGAAATTTTGGAAGGTGAAATCTGGGAGCCAATCCGCACGTTAAATTTAGAAGGTGACTCCACACGTCAAATTTAGAAGGTGATGTCATCCTCCCAATCACCCGTAATCTCTCCCTCTACACCCCTCCCCGTGCTGCAGCATCGCCGTGAGTCGTGACCCATCGCCTCAACGCGCCCCTGGTCGAGCCTCGATGCCGTGCGACCGCGCCGTCGTCCTCGCCGCCGCACACCGTCGGAATACCGCCGCCTCCACGAAGCACGCTAGGGTCGTCCGCGCCGTTCGCCCCCACGCCGTCCCGAGCCGTCGTCCTCGGCTGCCGCGCCGCCGCCTTGACGCCACCGGACATCCTCGACGACGTTGAATGCACTGGAAAGACCACCGCCTCCACGACCTACTCGTCATCCCGTTCGTGCGATCGCGCCGTCGTCCTCGCCGGGCGCCTGTGCCGCTGTCGTTGTGTGGAGGAGGTAATCCATCGATCTACCCGGTGTTCGTGCCGTCGACGCAGTTTGGTTGCCGTTCTGTGGCCGGATTTAAGGACACCATCATTGCAGCGGTGACAGCGGTAGTGGAGGACGTGGTCGTGGCACCGGCCAAGGTGAGTTCTGCCTTCACCCGCCTCGATTCCTATGCCGTCAGATTCTTCTAATCTCCACGACTATTCATGTCTTAATCTGATTGGGCGCCACTTTGTGCCAAAGCTACTCAAATCTGTATGTCTCGTATTTTGATCTTGTCACAAAGTTTGTGCAATAATTTTGTGCTACTTCCAATCTGTGAAAGAAAGCAGAGCCGGAAAATCTAATAGGCGATGCTGCTTCGATGATGAAACAAAAACATATTATTTTCTGACTGCTGTACTGAATTCCCTACTTTATGCCTTTTTGAGACAAAATAAAATGGAAACACCCTCATTTTGACAAACTAATCCTAATCACTTGTTGAGTGCAGTGAAAGTCTGAAACTGTTCGATGGAATGCATGTATTGGATTGCACGGGGATGTTTTCTCAAAAAAGCTGAGGTATTTCTATAGTACAGATGCTACTGCCATCTCTATTTTTCTATAGTACAATTGAAAATAGATGCTACTGCTACACTTAATTCTATTTGATCCCTAGCCAATATATTTTTGAATTATGTATAGGGTCAGAGCAGCAGGTTACCATGTCCCTTTGTGCTCTGAGAGTTAGCTGCTTGTTTTGTTAATCTGGATCAGTTATCTGAATCTACTACGCAGTAGCATATAAGTTAGATGAGGTTCAGGAGCTTAGGAACATGGCGTAATTGGACTTCAGCCAGGCACTGCTTCTGGACATGAAATCAGATTTTTTATAGAAAAAAAAACATTAACTGTTACTGTTAAGCAAAATTGAACCAATCGTCCTAACCAAATCATATATTGCTGGCTTGCTGTTGACGCGGTCGCCGCTTTTCCTTGTCCTATTCGTCTTCGTTCATCTTCCACAGATTGGTAACATTTGTGTCACAGGCTGTAAAATGTTGCGATCTTAATTTCTAGCCTGGCATTACTGCATTTTCAATATCTATTACAAAGCGTTGGATAGTGACAGTATTACTCGTTAAAAAAACTGAAACGCCTCATGCCCTGAAATGCAATCATTTGATTGTTAGCTAGGGTACAGGATGGGAAGAGTTAGAGGCAGCTCCAGTCATTCTAAAGCACTCGGAGCATGTTAGCATAACCTTGAGTTGAGCATAGTAAACACAAGGTAACTTACTGAACCCATTCCAGTTGCTTCAACCTATGATCTATGTACTGTACACAACTGACTGCACCTTGGTAATTACAAAAAAATTATCTTCTTCAGTTTACACTCCTTTGGCATAATGGTTGATGGAAGCGATTCTTCATGCTTAACCACATTTTTAAGCTATGACATCATTTGTCAGTTCTTCTCGTTCCATAGTTTACTTGAATATCACTCTACTGATTCAATATCTGGCTTTTCTTTGCTGTAATTAGTATCTAGCTTTTCACATGCCCTTATCCCTACTCTATTATGTGCAAATGGCTAACATTAATATGTCTCAATTGCAGTTAAGCCAGCTGACATATCAAATTGTGATCCAAGGCTTTGGAAATTAGGATCTCAATGATGCCGATTTGTAAGTAATAATAAATTGGATATCTAATTCTGTAGCTGTAAGTATATAATTAGATTTGGTGCAAACTAATTTATCAGTAAGTATTATTTTGGAACTTGGTTTAAAGTTTGCTTTTGACAAACAAGCCTTCTCTCTGCTTTGTTTAAGGAGAAAGTTGGATTTTTGCTAGCCGGAACAGTGTACTTCACGAAATTACCATCCCAATTGTTGGTTTCACAAAACTGAGGTATGTCGCTTGTTACTGAAATATGTACTTCGTACATTTTCTTAGGTTGACCTTACAATTACTTAAACGTTAGGTGCTCCGTTAGTCGAAGCATGGCTCCCAGGTCACAGTGCCGCCACCGTTCGATGCTGCGACGGCGCTGCTCATCTCCGTCTCCACTGCCGTCGCTGTCTGATGTGGGATGGCCGCATCGCTCAACCCAGCGTCGTCGCCACTGCCGCCGTCCAAAATGTGGAGGTTGTGCCGCCTTTATGAGAGGGTTTTCAAGATGTTGTATTAATCACGTGATAGTCACTGATATATACATATATACTCGCGTATGGAATACGGGGGAACGTGTTTATGAATTTATAGGCGCATGAAACAAAATGGCTATTTCTACTAATATAAATAAATGATGATATAAAATATTATCTTAAACTCATCGTAGAAAGGTCTATAGCATAGAGTTTGTGAGCTTGCGACATCGTGCTCGACATAACCATTAATTTTATAAACTTTGTTTTTTTATTAAAATGTCACTTATCGTGCAATCAGTGTGCTTATATTATTAAAGTTTAGTTATCCCGCTACCTAGTAACAGAGAAAAGGCTTGAGATTGTGAACAGGTTCGGAAACAAAATTGAAAAGGCTCGGAAAAATAAATAGGAAAAAGTTTGACGAGAGTGGGATTTGAACCCACGCCCTTTCGGACCAGAACCTTAATCTGGCGCCTTAGACCAACTCGGCCATCTCGTCACAGTTAGAAGTGCTGAGGCTAAAGGATTTTTATTGAGAGCTACGTCAGGGACAACAACCAACAGAAAAAAAAAAAAAAAAAAACTAAGACGGGAGCGAGAGAGAGCATCTTCTCTGTTTTCTTTTTTTGAATGAGAAGCATGGATTTTATTGCACCTATAAACATTTGATGGTGCACGTATTGGATTCAAAAAACACACACATGGCTGATAAGAGTAACAACAACTTGTGCTAACCTATGAGCTTCAAAATTTGATCTCCTTCCATGATAACAAGAAAAACTACTAACCTGCTCTAGCTTTTCCTTCTCCTTAATCTCCGAAAGGAGCATATAGTAGCCGTTGTTATTATAAAGTTGTTTTGTTACCTCTGAACAATCAAATTCGATCAAATTAAGTGATCGAAGCTAGAATAAACGACCGAGATGCTATCGCTAGCTAAGTAGTCATTGTGTCGTCATCGTGCCCTTTGGCATTGTTCGTCCATGGATGATCGTCACGAGCAACATCCGTGGTACGGTACTAGTCCCATTTATGCTCATCACGAGCATTCGAGCAAATTAAAGCCAAAGGTATATGGATGTGGCGTCACCGCGTCAGCTTCTGCCGCGGCGCCGCCCGTTCCTCCGCGGCGCCGGTGCAAGAAGAGTTCGCCGTCGATATGGGCAATTTGGCGCCGCAGTGTTGGCCGCAGGAAAATCACATCGACAAGAGGTGAAAGTGAGCATTAGTAGTCTCCAATCTCCATGATGATATTCTTCTACTCACAGCGTTTAGGATGAGTTTGCGATGACAAGGTGTGATTGTTGTTAATGACCACTAATACCACCTACCGTGATCACAGCTAGCTTGGCCAGATTTACTGCAATTGCCTGGACGAAAACGAGAAGCTGCCAAGTGCCAACTAAATCCTGGCTACTGAAACACACCGATGGCCAGCTAAAAGCTAGCTGACGCAGTGACGCGCCTTGCGCTGCTTTTTCTGGTATGGTCGATACAACCAAAAGGTAGGTACTAAGTGTACTAGCAGTAGCAGTAGTAGCAACCAATCAAGGCAGCATTTTCTTTCTTGTAATCTTGTTTGTGTAAGCTTGCATTGCATTGCATTGCATTGCATTGGAGCCATCGGCCGATCCCCATCCGTGACTGGAGGAAACAAGCTACTACTAGTAAGTAGCAGGAGACTTGTTCAGCAAAAAAGAGGCATGCGCGCCGACAAAAGCATCGCACGTCCATGTGGGGAACCCGCATCTTGCTTCGTCCTCCAGTGGCACTGATAACCGAACATCACCAACAAGTACTAGACTACTAGTGCAGCGCATGATGTGATTCAGGCCTTGTTTAGAACGGTAGCATTTCGTTTGTATTTGGTAAAAATTATTTAAACTTTGACTAATTAGACTTAAAACATTCTTCTCTTAAAGTATAACAAAACTATGCAATTAGTTTTTGATTTCATCTACATTTAGTACTCCATGTATGTGCTGGTATTTTAATATGATGAAAATCTTCTTGGGAACTAAACAAGGCCTTTGGTAGCACGCAGAGGCACCACCGATCCTTCTCTAGTCTTTGCCCATTTTGCAAGTCAGTGTTCCCAAAGAACAGGGCCTAAGCTAGAGCCATTTGGAGGAGGCAGCACAGCTACAAGTTGCTGGATAGGGAAGGAATTGAATTGGAAAAGATGTCAAGAATCTCAAGTGTCAATACAATTCCATTAATTGGCCAGGATCACAGACTCTCTCAGCGGTCAAATGCAATGCACCTTCGGTTTTGCATTGCCAAAATATTCCACGAGCACAATTAGTTATGGGTTGCTTAATTTTCCCACCAATAAATTTCTCTCTATTGTGTCAAACTGTAACTCCTACAGATCACATACAGGCAAGCTGCCGTTCCCCCATGCGCAAGCAAGAATTCAAGGATTACCGAGTCGTAGCACGCCCAAATCCTATTATTGATCCCCGTATTCAATCAGGCCAGTTATGCAAACGCAACATCCTCTCTGTTTCATTCACGGGCAGGCAGGCTACGTCGCCATTTCCTTGGAGCAGTTATTTTCTGCTTTATCTTGTGGATCTTCAGTTTTTACAAGTGTCTTGAACGCCCTTAATTTTGTAAAGCCTGGCTGGCCCTGTGCTGTCTGTATTTAAGTGCTGTGCTTAAGCAACCTTCTTTCTCACCTCCTCCGATCCCCGACTCGTCCCTTGCGGTGGTGGAGAGGATAGGCGATGCTTGTCACCTACTCCTCCCTTTTAATCCCCGCTCTCACACTTCTTCCGCCTCTTTTTTCCATCAGATTATTGTTGTTATGTGATCCTTGGGTTGAGTGAGTGAGTGAGGCCCGCTCGAAGGCAGCAGCACAGCAGCAAGCAAAGGGAGAAAGCAAGGGAGCCAGAGGCCAAAGCAAGCAAGCAGCTTGCAGCTAGCTGCTCAGTGCTTGCTCCTCCAAGCCTCCAGCATTGCAGCAGCGTTTGCTCTGTGCTGGTCGATTTTGCAGGAGAATTCCTTGCTTGCTGGTGTTGCCTGGTGATGGACAGGCACACCTGCAAGCTCTGCTTCCGGCGGTTCCACAACGGCCGCGCGCTGGGCGGCCACATGCGCTCCCACGTCATGGCCGCGTCCGCCGCAGCGTTCCACTCGCCGCTGCTGTCGCGGCAGCCGCAGTCGCCGCCGCCGCTCTCCCTGGCGTCTACCTCGTCGACGGAGATGGATGACGACAAGCCGGCGGCGCAGCAGCAGCCACCGACGCCGTGCGTCGTACGCGAAGGCACCAAGAAGAGGTTCCACGACTCCCCTGGACTCTCCTCCGGCGGCAGGGCGGTCCTCGGCGAGTCGTCGGTCGTGCAGGACGGGGAGAGCGACACGGAGTCGTCGTCCCCGCGGTTCGCTGTAAGCCGGCGCCGATCGAAGCGGGCGCGGCGCAGGTGCGCGCCGCCGCCACCTGTTTCGGTGGCGGTGGCGTTGTCCGATCCCGAGCAGCCAGGGAAGAGCGGCGTCTCCGACGCGACGCCCGAGGAGGACGTGGCCATGTCTCTCGTGATGCTGTCTCGGGACTCATGGACGCGGTCCAGCTCGTTCGTCGGTGTCGGTGTCGGCGCGGACGACGCCGATCATCAGGAGCACGACGACGTCGCGCGCCCGCCGCGCGGCGGCAGCAGACACCAGTGCGGCGTGTGCAGGAAGGTGTTCCGGTCATACCAGGCGCTCGGCGGCCACCGCGCCAGCATCAAGAAAGGCAAGGGCGGGTGCGTGCCGGTGCCGCCTCCCGCCACGCCGTCGTCCAAGGCTGCTCACCGCGCCGAGAACAACGGCCCGGCGGTCCACGAGTGCCCGTTCTGCTTCCGCGTGTTCGAGTCCGGACAGGGCCTGGGCGGCCACAAGCGCGCGCACATGCCGTACGCCGCCACCGGCGCGCCTGCCGCCCCGCCGCCGACCCCGTCCCCACGGACGCCTGCAGCGAAGTGCGGCGACAGCTCCGGGTCCTTCGATCTCAACGTGCCGGCTGCCGCGACGGACGACGATTTCGAGCTCTCCGCCGTGTACGACACCGAGTTCGCCGGCGCCAGACAGTGAGTAAGGCCAGGCCAGCTGCGGATCCGATCGGTTACCTACTACTACGACGCCAACTTGAGACCGGCTGATGATGCTGTTGCGGTAAGCCGGTAAGGGCGTGCGTTCCATTCCATGCAAGAACCTGATGGAGAGCAACAGTTGAGCATTTTTGTGTTCCTTTCTCTAGTTTCCTCTGTTACTACTCCATTGCGATTGTTAGCCTAGCAGTGCGTACCTAAATTAGATGAACAGCAAGCAGCACATTCATATATATATATATATATATATTCATATTCTTTTGGTTCTCTCCTACCAAAATCAAAGTGGCCCATTACTCGAAACTGAAAAGTGCATTCACCGTGCATGTTCTTGATCTTGACCTGTCCCATTATAACTCTGCTTCCTTGAACCTCAGTGTCACAGCACAAGTAGTAGCAGTGTACTACTATAGTATTCTCGTAACGTGGGGGTCCACTGTTGGGCAAACCACCACCAACGCTTGGGTACAAGAATTTGACACCATTCAAATGCCATCATCCAAAAATCCCGAGGCGTAAACCTACCTGCGTGCAGTGCGTCGTCGGATCTCCGTCGCGTCATCACCGGCGTGAATGCGTGATCGACCTTACTTATGCACCTGCTGCGGCGTCGATGTATGCACCGGGACACGCGCGTCAGGCGGATTCCATCGCTGACGGTGACATCGCTTGATAGCGCCGTTAACCTACCTAACCTTGCAGCAATGTTCCTGCCAAATTTTCTGTGCGTCTTCGTCTGGCTGGACCCGTCGGCGATCTGGATCCGCGCCTCTGCGCTCTTGTACATGCGCGTCAACCGCATGCAGGCCCTCAAGTAAAAGTCACGGCGAGATGCGGTGCCGGTGCGTGCGTCGTCTCACATGAGCAGCGTAATCGTATCGTACACACGTAGTACGATCCAGTGAGCAGTGTCCTACTACCAGCTCAGCTACGGCAGGTTCATAAATCTCTCTCTGTTTCGATTTTAAAGGGCCAACGACGACCGCGTGCTGCTTTATTAATTTGGGGAAACAAATGGTGGCAGATAACCGTACTACGGTACTAAGTCCTGAACCTTTTATACTTTCAGTAGGACAAAAAGGAAAACGAAACAGCAAATTTTGCATAGAAAAACAAAAGTAATCGAATTACTATGTTGGATCAGGGTTTCTGATGCGCTATCATTGTCAACCGGCGATGAAAGTTTATATCCCGCCATGATTCGCCTTGTATCATTACAGGCAGTTAGAGGGCCTGCTGATATGGCAAGATCATGTGGAATAATAATGCAGATATATAATCATCTATAGCTAGCCTCCAGGCTTTTCCTGCTCAGTCGCAAGAGGAAGGCTGTCAAGTGGACCAAGAATCAGAGGAGCTTTGACAATGGTTGAGTGGCCAAGTTGGCCACACATGTGACCATTGTTCATCAAGTCGATGATCAAGACTGGAAGCTCGAGGGCATCTCACGTGGTGATGAAATGGTCCTCGAATTATTAACATAGCTTTATTTCTCCTTCTTGTGACTGACATGACGCTATTGTAGGTTAAAATTGTCATCTATACTAGTGAGGGTGCAAAAACGAATGGATTTAAAAGTTGAGGGGCCCAAAATCCGGGTTTAGAGAATAGGGCAAGTTCCCTCAAAAAAAAAAAAAAAGAGAGGGCAAAATCAGATTTATGGAAAAGGAGGCGGGATTAAAAAGGCTTTTTCTTTCATTTTCTACGATGGCAATGCCCACGAAGGCTAAGAAATGGCCCACCACACGTGCTTATGGGCCGGGCCTCTCATCAGAGAACCCAATCACATCTCGTATTACTGAAAGGCTCCGTGCTTCCTCCTTCCAATAATAGGCATCCCAATTCCCAACCTGCGAATCCCCCGACTCCCCCCACCGTCGTCGCCGGCGAGCTGTCGGCGATGGGCTACGACCAGGGCCTGCCTCCCCACGGCGCCTCCTGGCCGCGGCGGTCCGACTACGATCCATACTCCTACGGCTACGCCCCCAGTCAAAGCGCCGCTGCCGCCTCCTACTACCACCAGCCGCCCCCACCGGGAACAGAGCAGGCTGCTCCCGCGGCCGCCTCCTCGTCGTGGTCGTCAGCGGGAGCTTCGAACAGCGTCGTAGTGGGCGGGCCAGGGGCGTACCCTTTAGCCGCTCCCGCGATGTCGCAGCCGACCAGCTTCGCCACCTCGATCGGGTGGTCCGGGCGCGACGCGGGACACCTGCCGTACTACAACCCGCAGTATCCGCCGGCGCAGCATCCCTCAGCGGTATTCAGACACCTGGCTTGCGTCTCTCTGTTTACTGTGCTGTCTACAAATTTTATCATCAGTAGGGTAAAAACCCACCGTTGTTTGCGGGAAAAAAAAAAAAAAACTCTGAACTTTGCTAAGACGGTGTGTCCCCTTAGTTAATCCTTGATTCATTAAAGGAAGTCTATTCAGGCTCTTGAAACCGTTGATGATAGTTGCTCCTCGATTCATTAAAGAAAGTTTATTTACGCTCTTCAAACCTTTGATGACAATTCTCGAGGGAAGGTAATTAGTTTCTTTAAAGGAGTTTCTGCATCTGTATTCTGAGTAACTGATGAATGCACATGGACTGCTGATTAGTAGCTACAAGGTCTTCATAAAATTTTCACTATAGTGCCTGCTGCGTTTGGTGCCGCAGATTGTGCTAAATTTCATTCCAGAGACCGTTCTAGTTTGTCTCTTGGAATGGAACATTACAGTACCAACCTATACTGGCGTACCAACATATATTTACTTGTATGCATACAAAACTTTAGTAATAATCATGCTTGGATCGAGTAGTTCAGATTGGCGAACAGCAGCTGCAGACTTGCAGTGTGAAAGAACCAGTTGGCTTCTTATATTCCTCTAGTTTTGTCGAATCAACTATAAATGTATAGCCAAATGTTTATTCGACATATCTGATCTGTATAGTTTCCCAGAATTAGATGTACCTCTTGTGAAGTCGGTATATTTGCTGCATATTCAGTCTGTTTTGTGTATGAAGTAAGATATGCATTTGAAAATATTATGTTCTTTATTACTGAATCTGGAGTTTTGATGGACACTTCCCTGCATTAGATGAAAGTAGGTTTCTTTGTATGCACTCAATGGATAGATAATTGTATTGTATAAATCGGTTTGCTTTGACATTATAGGGTGGAATGGGGTGGTCCACCATCTTCTCACTCCTCACGTTTTTTTTTTTTTGGTTTAGGGAATTGAATGAGTTGATCCTTTGCACCTCATTCCTCACAATCTAACAGTTAGTACATAAACATAAAAACCTCGATCTGCATGGCTTTTTTTTTTTTGGGGGGGGGGGGGGGGTGGGGGGGGGGGGGGCGGGGGGGGGCTAAGACAGTCCCCGGGCATTGCATTAAGAAGACCTTCTCACACAGGTCGAGAAACCCCCGGTCCTCCGCCCCACCCACAATTAGTATAAACATCATTCCACCAAATTTGAGGGATGACTTGTGATGCACCACCTCACCTAAGATGGAATGGTTCCTCAAACCAAACACTCCCTAACTTTTGGACCAATGCAAATCAAGTGCAAGTGAGTTATCCCCTGGAAGATAAGCGATTGTTTTCTTTTCAAAAGTTTTATGGGTATTGGTTTACTGGGGTGATTTAACTTTGGAGTCCTGTAAAACAAGCAGTAAAATTTGTGATCACCGTAAAAACTGGAGCCTTGGGTAGACATACATATCTATGGTCGCGTATTGGTTATATTAATATGCCTGTGCACAGCTCGTATGAAGTTAGTTTGAGGACAGACTCAACATGCACACTAAAATTTCACTTTGATTTTCCAATTTCCATCCATGTCGTTTTTTTTGTAGTGCAATATCTACCATAGGATTTTACTTGAGAAGGATTAATTGGATTTGGTGATATCTCTGACTCGGAGGAACACTCCCTTACAGCTGCCTAATTGACTTATATTTTAGGCAGAAATATTAAAGGTTACTATTGGAACATGCAGATATCTTGGAATTTTGAGAGTTCTTGGATGACCTACTTCACACTCTAACAATGATATCTGCAGTGTCATTATAACCTAACCAATAATTGTATATGATATTCCCTTGGGAAGGATTTCCCATATTGTAACTTTTAAACCCATTTGCGATGTTGTCCAAACAAATTGGTTGATCTACCATAGAAAAGAATATTGGTCGAATGAATAGGGAAGGTAATTATATATATTTTTTTTCTTACCTGTTCGTGTGAGGCACTATTGGCTAACAGCAAATTTATTCCGTGATTGAGCCAATGAGATGTTGCATGGAAGTTTGTCGAGGTCGCTGTTGAAAGACGAACTGTGGGCTAGTAACCTGTCCATGGTTATTCCTTCAAATGAGCGTTTGCTAGCACAGTTCCATGGTTTCTGCTGTTACTGTACTAATAATGTCACATACTCCATGATCACACCAATAATTCATGGATAAATGGAACACTGATAAAAAAACTGTTGTATTTTCTCTGCCTGACATCTGCTTTGAGCTTTGCTTGAGATTCTTGTTCATTAGTTCTTCATTAAGATTAAACTGGAAATAAGATATACACAAGAGAACAGTATTATGCTGGCTTGGAGTTCTTTGTTTTAACTTTTCCTATTTGTCACTTATAATGTGTCTACTGCACACAGACAGGTGGTAAATTCTTGTAAATTTGTGTTTGTATGTAAGCTCCAGCAAACTGTTAACTGTGTACTCCTAAAGTACTGGCAACAATACAAGATTGCTGCAACACGCTGTGGAAAGTGCAAATTAACGTGAGGCATGTTACCAGATACCTAACCATGGTGCTGTTATCTTTTCTTGCAGGTCGGGGGTATAGGTAAGCTCGCGGGTGTAAGCAGAGGTGGTGGGCCTTCCCATGGTGGGGGCAGAGGTGGAAGCCCTATGTATCACCCTCTTACATGGAATGCAGGAATTACATCATGTGGTAGAGGACGAGCCCGAGGCCGAGGGCGTGGAAACAAGAACAGTGATAGGGAGTTAGCAATTCGAGCATCTGATGGATCATCTGCATCAGAGCCTCAGCCCGAAACAGTGTGTGCACCAGCACATGTAGTGCAAGCTACAACAACCAATTCCACATGGGATACTGTAGTTCCAGTTGCTTGGTGTGATATATGCCGAGTGGGGTGTAACAGCAAGGAAATCCTTGAGCAGCACAAAAATGGAAAGAAGCATAAACGGACTGTGCAGAGAATGCAAGATATGGCTCACCTGCAAGGTATGACTCCTTCTATAACTGACATGGGTGCTCCTTCATCAACATCTTCTCAGTTGGTTGAAGTACAAGGTCCTGCTACCGCAGTACATATGGTCCCACCTCTTGGTTCAACCAGCCTTGGTGGGGAGCACAAAGACTTGGCTCCTGAAAATTTTGTAGCTTCAGTTTCTGTGCAAATTACTGAGGTGACAGGCAGTTCTTCCAATCAAACCGCAACACATCATACAGCAGCAGTTGGTCACAGTGTTGAAGCACAGGTAGAACCACATGTAGCTATTCAAGCTTATCAGCCTTCAAATGAGATGAAAGATGGCGTTGAAGCTCCACCAAATGCAACAGGTCCATCAAATGTGCAACTGGTGGAAGCAAGGATGGATGTCAACGGCAACAGGAATGGCCCAAAGAGGAAACTGACAGGAGTTGGCCGTGGTGGAAAGAAACTGAGAGTGTCTCAAGCCCCACAGCAAAGGCCTGTGCGAGTAAGGGAGCAACCAGTAGTCTGCACCGTTTGCAATGTGACATGTGATACAAGAGCTGTATTTGACATCCATCTGGGTGGCAAAAAGCATCAGTCACGACTCAAGCGTTTTCAAGGCCCAGACATGCTGTTCGGTCATTTGGTTGCGCATATTCCTCCAAACCAGTCGGCAGCTCACATGACAGGAGCTCCTGAACCATTATATTATGGCTTTAAGAGTAAGGGAGCTCCTTTGGTTGAGCAGGAGGCATATCTGGCTGGTGCGATGCAGCACGCGTTCCCTGTTCTTCCTCAGACTGGTCCAACCATTACGGCTGCTCATTATCCTGCACAACAGTTACTGTAGCAATCGGCGCTTCTTGCAATGGAAGACCTGTCTGTAACTGCATCTAGTCTGCGTACAGCTGCGGGGGGATGCTGAAGTGAAATAGGCTTGTCTGCATGTGGCCCCCGCCTGCTGTTTATACTGCCTCACAGGTTTCATTGCTTTTCGGTGGAGACTGGAGAGCAACCAAATTCATAAGTAGTACTGAGCAATCTGAATATCAGATGAAACAATAGATCATGTCTCCCAGTCTCTGGAAAATGCACAAAGCTGACGTGTTCGACTTCCACCGAGTTGCTGATAGTACAATGATGGAACAATTTGGTTGACATAGACTTGGTGTATGGCTGCAAGAGTTTTTTAAGGCCGGTCTTAATGGGTTTTTTCATGACACAGCTACCAAGACTGCCACGTTAGATTTTGAGTGTGTTGGCAACTGTTACAAAAGATTTTGGGACTGTTCGGCTAATGGTTTATATGGTTGATAAGCCGACTAATGTTGTTTTGTTATTGTATAGATGAAACTTTCTCTATATCTTTTTTCATAACTAGTTTGTCAACTCAGCAGCGTTAAATGAGAATGAAAGTTCTTTAAAACGTTATTTGAGATTTGCCTTTAAAATTAATACGTAGAACTACACCTCACCTCACATAGTAGCATGTTCTTGCTTGCTGGTATTCTGCAAATTTCTATTGCTCATATGCTTGCTGAATGCCTTCTTTTCCTTCCTGAATGTGCTTCCGTGCATGCTTCATCTGCTTACTGAATCCCTTCTTTTCCTTTCTGATGAATGTGATTCCTTTAGCCCCAGTCAATGTGGCCGTTGCTAATTGAATGGGCTTGATTGAAGAAAACCTATGAGCTATTTCGGCCCAGTACTGCCCATAACTTCTTCCCCTATCCAATGCAACGAATCAGCCGCAACGACCGCCGAATCGCCTCGCCATGACAAACGCGGCGGCAGTGGAGCCGGCGCCGCTCGTGCGGGTCCGCGCCTGCACGGCCGCCGCCGCCGCCGCCGCCTCCTTCCCGGCCCCGCGCCGTCGAAGGGCTGCTGGAGCTATCAGGGCGTCTCCCGCGTCCGGCCGGACCGAGGGCGCCGGCGAGCTCCCCGCCCCGCTCCTGCCGAACGCGCGGCGGCGGGGACGCGACCCGCTCTGGCACGGAGGCGGGTTCAGCCTCGGCGTCGACCTCGGTGACGCCCGCACCGGCCTCGCCGTCGGGAGGGGTATCACCCTCCCACGACCCCTCACTGTACGCACCTCTCCCTCTCTCAGTTCCACAGCCCAAAGCCAGCCTCACCAAATTAAGGCACGGTTGGAAATGACGCCAGGTTCTGAAGCTCCGCGGGCAGAGGCTAGAGCTTATGCTGCTCGACGTGGCTCGGCAGCAGGTGAAGTTTCGCTTGACTTCTTCTCTTCTGCTCTGTGCTGACATTTCAAAACTGAATGCGATGGTGGGCGCTTTGCGACTCGGAGATTGCAGGAGGCGGACGAGCTCATCATCGGGCTTCCGGTGTCCGCTGATGGGAGGGAGACACCGCAGTCGAACAAAGTGCGGAGCGTCGTCGGGAGGCTCGCCGTCCAAGCGGCCCAAAGGTGCGTCGCATGCCTGTACGTGTAAATTTGGATCGCTTCGCAGGCTCATCGAGACCTCTGAACTGGGTGCGTTGCTACAATATTCGATGTGAATGTGTGATGATTGTTGCGTAACTCAGTGGATTTGTTTTCATGGCAGCAGGGACTTGAGGGTATATCTGCAGGATGAATATGGAACGTCCACGGACGCCCTAGATTACATGATCTCCAGGTGAATATTGGTTTTGTTCGGATCCTGCAAAAATTAGCATACTAGTAACTCTTAGCAGTTTCCCATATCACTGTTGCTGCAATACTTATAGCTGGACCTTGCTGGTGATCTTAAAATCTGACCATTTTAGCATTTACGTTACTACTCCATCCTATCAATGCAGAAGATGAAGAATGCAAATTTGTCCTGCACATTGCTGATTATTATATCGTGTCAAACTGTTAGTCTGAGAAGAATCACTGAGAAGCTTGCCTGACTGCATACCTCAATTTTCAGGGGTGTCAAGAAGTCTGCCCGTGATACCAAATCTGATGCATATGCTGCTGTGGTATTTGATGCTAGCTAGTATATGTTTCTACTTAGTATTTTTTTTTTTGCGAGAACTTAGTATTTATTTACTCGTGTTTCTTATTGCTTCTTACATTTGTTGTAGATGATTTTGAAGAGATATTTCACATCATCAGGTCAAGAGGCTAAGATTGTCCTCCCCAGGCAACCAGAGTTACAGGACAAGTTAATAGTTCAGTCTAGGCAAGATGCTGAAATTTAGAAAGTTATGTCTTCTAGTTTCTCCATCAGTAGAGAACATGTCCAGTTGCGAGCACCTCATTTTCTATAACATCTCATCTTATGTCATGCAGATATTTGAGGTACTCTAATTGTGCTGCATCAAAATCACAAGCTGTTTTTTAACGTGGTCCTGATTGCAAATTGAGTATCATCCTAAAACAAAATTTAGTATATTCATTGTTGCATTTCGTGATTTATTTTCCTTGGTATCCTACCTAATTATTTCTTTCTGAACTCTTGTATAACTCTTATACTCCCTCCATCCTGAAATGTAAGGATTTAAAGTATAAAATTTGTATCAAAATATAAGATGTTCTGGATCCTCAATCTTTCTCTCCTTTGTTTTTTTTGGCAAGGAATACTGAGATTTTTGAACTGGTGTCATCAAAACAACCTATCAGTAATTAAGGAAATAAAAGTTGAACTACTCCCTCCATTCTATTTACTGAGGGGTAAGTTAGTCTTTTGCCAAGCTCTTTATTTTGTCTAAAAATCGCTTAGAGATACTTTATACTCCTGGACAGAGCTCTGTTGAGCAAATCTATGACATACTGCCATGAAGACTGCAGAAAAGAGTCTGTTCACAAATAGTTTGGACGGTCCAAGTTGAGCAAATCTATGACATACTGCCATGGAGTACTTTGCAACAATCCCCTGCCCCTTCCATGCAGCCAATATGCTTTTTTTTTTCAATTCAGTACAACTGGCCTATCTTTCCTGTATCTGCATCAATCATGGTTGCTGCAGGCAATGTTTATACATTACTACGAGTACACAATGGAATGCCTGAGCGAAAACCACCAGAATCAATCGAGAATTAACTGATCTGAATCAGCTGTTCATACGGTGACGAAGCATATCAAATCTGTGCGTAAAAGAATCAGTACAGCTTGCTGAATTGAGTCTCCTGTGCTGGTTCACCAATCCGGGGGAAGAATGGATCCCTCTCGAGCATCGTCTGCAGTGAGTCCATCATCCTCACCATGGACCCCCACAAGAATGGCGCCGAGCAAAATGCATATCCAAATACTGCCAGAGCCCTCACAACACCATCATGGTACCATGGGAATGCCATAACAATGAGCATGCCCACAATCGTGAGCCACGTAGTAAGCACGTCAAGTGGTGGGAGCAGGAAAAGATTGATAACAAGAACTGACAAGGCAAGCGCACCAAATAGGTAGACGGACCAGCCCATGATCGGGTGAACTGTGCGTGGGATCACAAAGAATGGAATGGAATATGCAGCCACCAGAGCCACAATTGCAGCCAGCTTGATCAGCCACTGCACCAGGGCACTTTGCTTCTCAGGCCGTCGGTTATAGCACAATTTGGTCATCCCTGGCCTTGCCAATCTGGTGACCGCTATGATAACCATGTACATCAAAACCTCCATCAGAATCACTGGCATTTCAGCAGCATACCTGTAAATGTAAGCAGGTAATTATAAGTGGATAGAACAGAAATGAATTTTCAGTCTGCTCAGTTGCATAATTTGCTTCTGTGTTGTTTTATTGACTCACCCAAGATCGTCCCAGCGCTGCTTGTGCCAGGAAAGCCCTAAAGGCAAGACTGGCCAGGACCACCAGTACCAAGGTTTAAACCAAGGTGCGCTGGGGAATGTGATAACACTGTTGGGCCCACACGGGACATGCCAATGTAACTTGAGATCTGCAATGTTCAATCAAAATGGTGGTTGAAATTTTCGGAAGCAATAGCCGCAAGCAGGTGCATTGGTATTGAAACTGAGTGGCTGCAGCACTCACAGTAGTAGGACGCATCCATTTGATAGCCGAGAGAAAGCCGATAGGTCCCATTGAGCTTTGTGCCATTCTCAGGAGGGTGAAACATTGGTTTGTCGAGCAAGTCTGGGTAGCACCCAACCAAAAAGCCTTGGTCAGCACCATCAGAGTTTTCACGGCCAGTCTCCAGGTCATGAAGCATGCCCTTGAATACATCAATAGAAGGCTGAAGATTGAAAAAGAATCAAATATTAGTCTAATTGGCCATTACCTTTCTGATCACAACATATCTGAGTGTGTGAGTTTAATAATAATATATTTATGCATGGTGGGCATTTTCTTGTGTGGGTCACTTATACTCCCACACTTATACTTGCAGAAGACATATACTTCATCTTTGGTTGTATGCATGCTCAAATTCTATTAGTTTGTAATTGGTATATGACCAATTTGTGCCATTATTAACACAGCTGTTTATGTTACATATTGTTACTAGACTAAAGAGGTTTTGTATGACATAGCTAAGTCAACAAGCACTCGCGGTTTCAAGCAAAATGACACAAATATTGGTTGTACCAGACAGGTCACAAGTGGAATAACGAAAGGTCAGGACATACCTGGAGCACGAAAAGACCAGTGTGGAAATAGCAAGGGTTGATGAATACAGCACAGAACTGTCCACATTGGAATAGCTCGTCTGTGTTCTGGAGGAAGATGTTATCAGAATCAATCATGACGACACGCTCATAGTCCACCAGGGTCCACGCATAAAGCTTGTTCAGTGTGAGCTTGAACCTCTTGTTGATCCCTCCTAGGTTGCCCTCGTATGGATTCCTGAGGTTCTCCACTATCACCACCCTCAAGCCATCCTCTTCTGTCCTGCGTAAGTCCCCATGTATTGTCAATAGGTGCTCATTTCATTTCACATTTTGCAGTCAAAACTCCTAGTTGGTTGAAACGAGTAATCTGCTCGGAAGTAAAGCAAGTAGAAAATGTTTTGTTGGCCAACGTGAAATGATGAAACCATATTATCCCAACGAAAGACACAAGTATTAGCTATGAACCTGGTCAGCCAAACTACGGAAAAGCATTTATTTCCGTACAAAAGAAAATCCACTGTGCAATTACTATTAAAAGAAAAAGGAAAGTTGACCAGTGTAATTGGATAGCAGACAATAAAAAAGTACAGGTTGCAAGCAGCGACAGGAAGTTGACCAGTGCATCCATGACAGCATATTCTGTGAGACTAACAAGCAACTTATAAACAAGTACTAATGGTACTGCGCATAATGGCAAAAATTAAGCATGCAGATGCAGGGCATATGTCTCCATGTGAATGGCCGAAGTTACCCCACAAGAATTTGAAAAACAAAGGCAACGAGGAGAAGCTTCCTCTCTGCAGGTGGTCCCTGTTCCCCAAACCTGCAAATCACCGTGCTCCCATGGTACCCGAAACACGTCACCCTTCTAGTTCTAGTCTTGACCTTCGGTTTCTACTGTAGTTTGTGCCAGCCGCAACGCGACGCGGGTTTGCAGTGCGTAATAAAAATTCGAATTAATTACTGCTTGCTAATAAAAAATGGCCTGGGAAGATTTCCTAGGAATGGCTTCAAAATCTGGATTGATTCGGTATTGGTTGATGATCAAGCCGTGCGTGCCCCTAGGGGAAGGGGAGTCGAACAACGGAGACGCGTCGGAGCGGAAGAAGAAGGCAGGAAGGCGGGGCGGCGGAGGCAGCAGCACTACTCACATTGCGCGGACCCAGTCCCGCGGCACGTCGGCGGAGGCGATGAGGACGCGGTCGGCGTCGGCGCGCACCCGGGTGAGGGAGCGCATCATGACACGCACGGCGACGTAGAACTCGTAGTCCCGCGGCGTGCCCATGTACATCATGGCGGCGTACGCGTGGCGGTGCCGCGCCGGCGGGCCCTCCACCCGCGGCCGCGCCACCGCCAGGCCCCCCCGCCGCTCCTCGCGCGCCGCCGACGCCGCGGTCACCGCGAGCAGCAGCAGCAGCAGCAGCAGCAGCGACGACGCCGTCGCGAGCGGGTGACGCCTGCTGGCGACCGGCGCCATCGCCGCCCGCTCCCAGGGAGGGTCGGTCGCCTCAGCCGGCCGTTGACTCGCCTGGTGGTGATCAGCGAACGAATAGGCGCCGCGCCGGTACCCGACCCGACCGGGGCTCGCTCGGTTGCGAGGCGCTGCTCGGCCTATCTGCCTTGCTCGGCAGTCGGCGCAGCTGGGTATGTACGCACGCCCCCGGATGGTGTTTGGGGGGAGATGCTTCGGATTGGATTGGATGCCGCGGCTCGATGCTTCTCGTTGGCAAAAAGCAAAGAGAAGAACAGGGAGGGAGAGAGAGGTGATGTCAGAGGGGAGGGGAAACGGGGCAGCATTGCCTTATTTATGAGTTGTGGGAGAGAAACCCGCCGGAGAGGAGCAGATGCTTTCCCCTTGTCCCGGTCCAGCATCGTACGAAGACACTCGGTACGCCCCCACTTGGTACGTACCTGACACGCGGGACCGGGTCGCCGGTCGGCCCCGCCCTCCAGCGACGGCGACGGTTCGGCTACGCGGTTACCCGTGGGGTGGCCGCGGCTAAAGCGAGCGCAAAACGAAACAATGCCGCGGGCCGGCCGGACGGCGGGGTCCGGCGACGCTTCCTTCAGCGTCCGTCCCGCCTGTGCAACGTCGGAGCGGAGCGGAGGGGAGACTAGTGGGCGGTGCGCTGCGGTCGGCTCGGACTCGGACTCTGGTGTGGGTTGGTGGGACGCCCGGGATGGACTGGACCCGTTCTACACGCGCTCGACGACTCGACACGTTTTAGCGCTAGCGAGTGCCATGGCA
>CM041628.1:66819631-67026117 GCA_023333625.1 Bothriochloa decipiens
AAAAAAAATGTAATATTGGATATATATAAGGCCTGTCCTGATGTTGTGTTCAGGCCAGATAAGTACTCGATCGTGACGGTTCTTAGTAGTTAGTACTATCTCCCGTATATACTCGTACATGTAAAGAGCCCGCGCTTTCTTACTCGGGAGGGCTTTTAACTTTTGAGCAGGCGAGAGCATCCTCTTCTACGCAGTTTGCACCGTATTCATGTGATGTGAATGAGAGCTGCTGAAAAATTAAGCCAAGTTGCTTCCACTGGCCATAAATAAATAGTAGAACTACTAGCCAAGCAACAAACATATTCAAATAGGATATTTTGGGATCGGTGATTGCCTTGCCAGCGGCAGGCACCGAGCTCAAGGTCAACCTTAACCAGCCTACATCAATTTTTCATCAAGAAACTGAATGAAAGAAAGGAAAAAGAAACTGTGTTACCAAAATCTTCATTGCAAGGCTAAATTAACTGGGCCCCGTGCAAGCTGCGGCCTGCATCACATGGTATCTGTAGAGGAAACAGAGCTCGTCCCATCCCACCAGAAGAGACCAGAGGCTAGTGCTGTGATTATGAGGCCCATAGTTAATTGGCCTTTCCAAAGTTAAATTCACTAGTTAATGGGCCTGCTTGCTTTCCAAGGAGCCTGGGCAAAGTGTTAATGGGCTGCATGGCTTGCCCACGTAAATGCGACAAATTTCTTGATGTACCACACGAGTTGTGATATAAACGACGAAGCCAGCGGGGGCTACCCGTGCTCCAGCCCCTCCTAAGGTCATGATTTACATGGAGCCCGGGCTACTGCTACGAGGATAAAGAAGAAGACAAGAAGGGGCTGGAGGAAGAAGAAGAGGAAGCCAGCCTTGGCTTCGTCGATTCCTAGTTTCATCGCTAATAATAGCTAGGGGTTTCAACTTTTTTTTTAAACTTTTCTCTCCTGTCCAGCCATAGTGTGTGCTTTTTCGTGTTGGTGGTTGTCTGGTTGACATTGTGTGTGTCTATTGTGTGTATGTGTGCGTGTATTTTTCTTATCTTCTTATTCTTTGTATGTTCATATTTTTCTTTGGGGAACATTATGACTTAGACTTTGTTTAGATGTTATGAAATTCACTCAAATCACATGTACTGGGTTCGTATTTAATTTAAGTTACACTTTAGACCGCCCTGACACATATGAATCGATGGAAATCTAATAACGTCCAAAGAATATAATGTCTTACTTGAGTGATGAGATGGAAAACGTGATATTTAATTTGATGTTGAATCAAGTATATATAGCTACCAGTCTCTTCGTAAGATAGGTATACTCCGTAGAGGTATACTCCGTAGAGGCGTAGACCACAGCGTCAAATATCGCACCTAAAAAGACTGGATTCTCTCCCCCCAACGTTGACACCTCCCTTTCCTCGTGAATTCCTCTCGAGCGTGTGTGTCCGAGGAGACTATATTATTATTACTAATTAGAGGTTTCAGCAGAGTCATCATGTTAACTCTATCAGATACGCTAAGAAAAAAGATAAATTTAAGAAAATCTCATAATAATCAGAAACATCTGACCTTTAATTTTTTAGACTATAATCATCATATTCGATAATAGCCATTAGATCTATTGTAATTTATAAAGAAATTAACCACATTTGCCATTATGAAAAATATATAAAGTAACCCCCTAAATTTACATATATTACTAATTAGAGGTTTCAACGGAGCCACCACGTTAACTCTACCAGATGCGCTAAGAAAAAAGATAAATCTAAGAAAATCTCACAATAATCAGAAACATCTGACATTTAATTTTTTAGACTCTAATCATCATATTCGATAATAGCCATTGAATCTATTGTAATTTATAAAGAAATTACCCACCTTTGCCATTATGAAAAATACATAAAGTAACCCTCTAAATTTACATATAAATTACCCACACGTGTCATTATACTAAATAAAGCTTATTTTCTAAAAAAAAGAAAGATCATGACGTTGCCTCATAGTTGATAAATTACCCATCTTTGCTATTATAAAAAATATATAAAATAACCTCCTAAATTTGCATATAAATTACCCACACGTGCCATTATACTAAATAAAATATACTTTTCAAAAAAAAAGAAATATTATGACGTTGCCTCATACGAAGTAGTTGGTGAATATAAAATATTAGATTGGTCTATCTATCACGTTGGCTTAGTAAATATATTTTAATATTAATATAAATATTTTGTAGCCATCATGTTCATAACTATTTTGCATATAAATTACTCCCTCTGTCTCAAATTTTAAGTCATTTTTGGAGAATCAATTTCTCACAATTGACCAAAATTATAGAGAATATTTTAAATATTTATAACATCAAACAGGTATAGTACGAAAAATAATTAACAAAGAATTCATTGATACTTAGTTGACATCCTAATTATTATTACATTATCATATAAATTTAGTCAAACTTAGATTACTTTATCTCTCCAAGATTCTTGGAATGACTTACAATTTGAGACGGAGGGAGTATCTATGTCGAGTGAATATAAAATATTAGATTGGTCTATCTATCACGTTGACTTAGTTAATATATTTTAATATTAATACAAATGTTTGTAGCCATCATATTTATAACTATTTTGCATATAAATTATCTATGTTTGCTATTATACTAAATAAAAAAATATTTTTCAAAACAAAAGAAAAAATATAACGTTGCCTTATAGTTGGTTAATATAAAATATTAGATTAGCTTATCTATCATGTTTATTTAGTTAATATATCTTAATATTAATACAACTATTTGTAGCTACCATGTTTGTAACTAGATTAGTAAACCTATTTTTGCTACGCTTGGTCATACATATAGAAGAAAAAATTCGTCTTATATATAATTATTCATAGATAAGTTAATATAAAATATTAGATTGATCAACTAATCATGTCACTTGGTTAATGTATCAATACACCAGAAGTGTGTTACAAAAATAAACTAGATAATCTTATATCAATCCTAAACATATTGGTATTAAATAGAAACTCTTGAAATAACCATTGGATTTATTTTATTTTATAAAAATTACCCACCTATACTATTACACAAAATATTTTTGAAAATAAAAAATTAAAAAAAGTTAGATAACATTACAAATATTCTTTCATAGTTGGTTAATACAAAGTATAAAATAAAAAATATTAGATTATCATATCTACCACGTTTAGTTAATTATTGTATTTATTAATAAAATCTCAAAGAAAATATATATAAAAAACTAAGAGCTTCAATTTTCATCAACAACACACAAATAGAAATCTATTTCTGTGGTCTACCATGATTGTGGTGTTTGTCATTTAATTTTTATGTAGTAATTCTATATAAAAAAAGATAAATTAATATCATCATCATTATAATATTTTAGTTTACTATTGCGATGATCAGCAAACTTTAAGTGAGATTGATTAAGCCAATGAAGGAACTATGAAAAAACAAATTATCCAATGGATTCTAGAGCATGAGATGCAATCTAGCATGGTAGTGGCGAACAAATAAGTCTCAGTATGATTTTTATTGTTTACTATGATATAATATCGTTAGATTATTTTCGATGTACATGCTAACAATGTTAAACAAATAGGGGACTAAAATTGCACGATGTTATGAGTAAGGCCACCTATATGGTTTTACTACTAATTTAATAAATTCTACTAATTATCTACATCTTACAATTATTTTATTAGCTTATAGAAAATATTGAAAGCACAATATGTTTCTCCATTGATAATTTTATAAAAATAATATAATAAAATTGTTTTAAGTAAACATACATATTGTGCCAACATACAAATCTCTCTCATATACACACTTAAGATATATGTTTTTAAGTTTTAATTAAAATGATTGACATATCTATATTGATAATATAACCACTACTACATAAAATTTTGTTGATAAAAAACATCTTTAGAAGTGAGGTTATTATTACTCCCTCCATGAATTATAATTCACATTAATTTTTTTACATCTATTTTTTTATGCATCTCAATATAATAATATTATCTAAATACATAGCAAAACTGTATGAACGAAGAAAGTCAAAATGACTTATCATTTAAACGAAGGTGTCTATGTCTTCCCCATCGTAATCTCACACCAAACTTCATCACTAATCTCTCCGTCACTAATCTTAGGGGACATAGTGTAGGGTTAAATTTTTAAAATGATATTTTCATATTTTATTAACTATCTGGACTTTTCTTTTAAAAAATATTTTCGGCACTGCTAATACCACTGACATATTTAACTACCTATGTCATCATGATACCTAAAAATAAATATTAATATAAATATTTACTCCTCAGATTCTAACCCGTGCAGAGCACGGGTTGATAGACTAGTGAGCGTAATAATAATAAAACGAAAAGAAATCCCAGCGTGCGCACGGCCGAACGAACCATCTCTCGTTTTCAGCTCGCCGTGACGTACGAGCACTCTACACTCTAGAAATGGCTCTCCTCTCCCTTTCTCCCACCAAACCCCATCATTTCTCCAATAATATCCTTTTTCACATGCCTCCAAAAACCCATACAAAACAACCGTTGGCCTCTATGTGTGTACAGAATGAAAATACGCTTTCCATGGACGCATCTCGATAGCTACACATATGAACTGATGCCAAGTTTTTTTTCCCAATTGTTGAGCAGGTAAGAAATCGCAGATTTTGATAGAACGAACTACGAAAAGATGATGGAGTTTATCTGTAGAAATGTCAAAATGTAGGCATCTAATAGCGAGATAGTACTATACATCATATGGTTCTTCTATCGATTCATGAGGGTGACTTGTCCTCACAAAAACACTTCTTTCTCTCCATGACATAAACATCGCAACTCGATCTTCCAAGTACGAGCTCTTGTGTCGTCGTCTGATTCTTGCATGGCTGTGCTTCTTCTTCCTCCTCTTGTCGAGTATTTATGCTGCTTCAACAATGCACTGATAACCAGATAGCCGAAGCCTGTATTTATTAATTTATTATCTTAATTTATATATTATTCGGTCCATATTTATCTCGCTCGAGCCCATGGCGGAGTCGCGGCGGCCCTGCACGTCGGTGTCCTCACGGCGCCCCAGCACGTCGGCGTCCTCGCGGCGCCACGCCTGCACGGCGGCGGCGGCCTCCCGCGCCGGCTCCGGCGCCTTCGTGTACGACGGCATGCGCGCCACGCCGCTGTCCACGTCCACGCCCAACTTCACGCGCTCCCTCCGCAAGGCGGCCTCCTTCGCCCACAAGAAGTCGCTGCCCCCTAGCGCCGACGCGCTGCCACCGCGACGCGCTCTGAGCAGCAAAGAGAACAGCAGCAGTGCGGCGTCGACGCCGGAGGCGCTACTGATGTCGCCGCACCGCCGGTCGATGCCGGAGCCTGGAGCCGCCGCCGCGAACGGTCCCTGGAAGCCGACGACTAGGCGGCGGCGGAGCACCGGGACGGTGGATGAGGCCGGCGCGGGTAAGGGGTCGTCGTCGGCGTCGGCGTCGGGCGCGCTGCTGCGGGAAATCATGTCGCCCCGCAAGAGGGAGGAGCCGGAGAAGGAGGAGGCCGCGCACCGGGCGCGCATGCTGACGGCGCGGCTGCTGCAGTGGCGGTTCGCCAACGCCCGCATGGAGAAGGCCATGGCACGCGCCACCTCCGCCGCCGAGGTGAGCCATGAGCCCATGCCTTGCATCATCGGCACGAAACACGATCGACAAGCAGTTTGTTTTGACATGTCGTGGCGATTCCGTTTGTTTTCTGAATTCTGACGGTCGTTGTCGCGCCGGTGCACGCACGCACGCAGAACAAGCTATTCTACACGTGGCTGCGCGTGGCGGAGCTGCGCAACATCCAGGCGGCGAAGCGGATCGTGGCGCAGCGGCGGCGGCAGAAGCTGAAGCTGGCCCGGCTGCTCCGCCCGCAGCTGCCCCTGCTGGCGTCGTGGGAGCCCCTCGCCAAGCCCCACGCCGACGCCACGGCGGACCTCGGCCGCGTCCTCTCCGCGGCTTGCACCAGCGTGCCGTTGGCCGCCGGGGCGCGCGCCGACGTGGACGCGCTGCACGAAACCATGTTCTCCTGCGTCGGCACCGTCAACGAGATCGAAGCCATCACCGACATGTTCTATGCCACGGTACGCACAGTGCATTACACACACAAGCGGCAAGCGCATCGTGAAAACGTTACACGGCCATGTGCAGGCCGGAGCGACGAGCGGCGTGCTGGGGGAGCTCACGCGGACGATCCAGCAGGAGATGGAGTGCCTGGAGGAAGCGACGCGTCTGTCGAGTATCGTCACCGGCTTGCAGGTGGGTGTTGCCCGGTCGCTCTCGGGAGATGGATGGCTCGCCGTAGCCGGGGCGGCGCTAAACGTCTGCCAGATACTCTTCCACATGGATCCTATATTTTGGTGCTACTAGTAGCTAGTACTGTTCTCGTCCACCAAGCAGCAAATAGGGCGTTCTTGTTGAGCTTGAGTTGCTTTCTCTTCCCTGTTATGCAGATGCAGGAGGTGAGCCTCCGAGCAAATTTGATGCAGGCAAAGCAGAGGATTGACCTGGGGCTGGGGCGGCGGCGGGGACCGGCCACACCCACACCGGCGGCGCTCGCAACTTCTTTTTCTGGTTGGTGTTTTTGATCGGACCAGACATCACTGAACACAAGCAGAGTACAACTACTCACCCACTATATTAAATTTAAATTAAGAAAAATGATTAAGGTGCAAGACTTGTGTTCATCGTAAAGGCAAACCACTTGAGTCCACGTGTGCTAGCTTGGTGTATAGTATATGCGTGTCTGAAAGTGGTAGTAGCTGATGATGGCCAGAGGTGCACTTGCGTGCGAACGGGCCTGATGACCGACCGGTCACCCGAGGCCTCAGTAGCACCCGCCGAGGTCCTAGGTTCGAATCTCTCTGTAAGTGGATTTCTGAGGGATTTTTCTGAAATTTTTAGGGTACACGCATGTGTACGCATTCGGTGGTATTGTGTGTTTCTCGCGCAATGAAGACGGCGACGGCTCCTAATCTCTTCTTAGCGTGTGTTCGGACGCGTATATATACGTGTGTGTGATGTGAGTGTAAAGTGTGTGGATTGTGTGGATCAAATTATATCCTATAAAAAAAAAGGTGCCCTTGCGTCGCAGTGCACCTGTCAGATCTCATCGCCAGCCGGTTCTGCAGTCCTACTGGAGTATATATTTCTAGTGGAGTGAGGTATTTGTTCATTTCCTCTTGAAATGGTGGGGTGTTTAAGTTTATATTCTTTTCGTGTGTGTGCTTCACTGCTTGTTGTGCATATTTATAGATGCTGTTTGAGTTATTCATTGGCACCTGTGCACCGACTATGTAATTAAGGGCTTGCATGTATTTATGAACTACATACTTCAGTTGTTAACATTGAGCTGAGTACTTATTCTGGGGCGAACGATGACTTCATTTGCTAACCTGTGTTTTCGGATATACTCCCTCTGTTTCTTTTACATGTCATATCTATTAACATTGTCCTAAACCAAGCATTTCTAACTTTGACCACCAATTATCTTAAAAAAATACGTGCTAACAATATAAGACATGCTTTAGATTCACTAAGACAAATACTTTCACAATACATAATTTACATGTGGAACTACATAATTTTCTACAAACTGATGGCCAAAGACGAAACTACCTGACTTAGGACAAAACTAATATGACAAGTAAAAAAAAATGAGGGAGTACTTATAGAGGTTATACATTTTTTTTTGAACTAGTGCATGTGTGTGTCCGTAGATATCTGCGTCTATACTACATACAGTGGCGGAGCTCTGTGATGGCAAGGTGTGGCACTCGCCGTACCTTGATTTCTGAGAAAGTTTGAATCACATATACTATATACTACTTATAGATACCTAGAAAGAAGTCTCGGACAGTAACGAGAGAAAGAAAAACAGTACAACGTGAATATTACGATGTTTTGTTGGTGTTGAGCTGCTCCAAACGTACAGGCCACGGCCAGTGGTCACGTATATACTTGCTTGCAGCAACCTATAGTCTGTAGAGTCACCGAGAGATGGAAATCGAATCGATGATTTAACTTGCTTGCCGCCACACCGTGGTTCGCAGTCTGCTCGTATACCAGTTGATCCATTTTCTGTGATATCTATCTATGTTAACGATTTCGCCACACCTTAGTTTTGTTTCGTCCTCCGCCACTGACTACATAGATACTGTAATTTGAATACAAACAAATTTACATTGTTTTTACTCAAGGTGCATGGTTATATTCGTAGATCATGTTTGTCTTTTCACCCAAAATTGTACCATACACAAGCCAAGCTGAATTGGTGGCCAACTTTATCCACCAAAATAAATAGGTGCGGATCTAACACCGGGGCAGGGTGGATTCGAGCCTTTTGCCTCCTATAAATTTGTATCTATGGAATCTTGGAGGTGAGAGATGGAAGATAGTAAAAGAAGCCCCTTCGACCTATTTCTCTAGATCTACCACTAAAAGTTGCCATTGTTTTCTTCTTCCCATCGATCACGGTAGCCCACGTCCAGGGACCAGACGCACCTGAGCGCCTTCTCGTACATCGCGCACCTCCGCGGCTCCACGTGCGGCTCGCCGACCTGATCCGCCAGCCAGTTCAGGTACTCCACCTGCCCATAGCATAGCAAGGCATGCGCAAGCTAAGCCACTGCCGAGTCGAGGTTTATTAGGCCGAGATCGAGTTCAGGTCCAGTGAGCGGACTCTTACATATCGAGGCCACAGTGTGTGGGTGTGGTGCTTCGGCTTCCCGGCGTCCTCCATGCGCCGGTAGTCCTCCTGCACGTCGGCCATCATGTCCTCCTCGCTCGGCAGCGTGGCACGCCCCGACAGGACGGCGGCGACCCACTTGGATTCCAGCTCTAGTGTCGAGAAGATGAGGCTCTGAAAAACACATGTATTTTGTGGGAATAGTCGACTGGAGATGACATCGATGTGCCATATAAACAACGTGCTATATATGTTCTTAACATAGATTTGAATTTTCGTATCCATTTAGGTCTATTTGTACCTTGTATGGCAGCCCAACGAAAGAGAGATTGGGTGCGTACTTGGGTGGGAAGACGTGCTTGTACAGTGGCCCGACGCGGTTGTTATCAACGGTGAACCCATCCAGGTCGAGGAACGGGAAATGGTAGCGGTACCTGAAGGTATTGCAGTTTCAGTCTTTCAGGAATGCTAATGTACTGCAGACGAGAAAAATGTAGAGCACCATTTTTGTGTGAAGTCGCAATACCCTGTGCAGTAAAGAATGGTATCTGCAGCTACAGATGAACCTTCGGCAAAGCGCACCTGCCCGTCATCTTGGATGCACTCTATCTGCTTATCCATATTAGTCCATTAACAGAGACTGCCATATGCGTAGCTTATGTGTCGAAGAAAATTATGAAGCAGAGGAGCAGAGAAAGTTCAGAACTGAACCTCGCCGTGCATCCAAGCGTTATGGTAGAGTTCAATCTTTTCAAGCCTGTTTTCCGAGTATCTAGCTGCGATGTGCACTTCCTTTGCCACATGTGAGATTTCTCTAGCAATGTCAATTCCGCTAGCTCCCAATCCTACAGCTACAACACTCTGCAAAGAAAGAGCATCAGACTGGAACTGGTGAGGACGAACAACCAGCAAGAAAAGGAAGTAGAGGACAAGTACCTGATCTTGAAATGGTTCTGGGACGCGATAGTTGTGGCTGTGCATTTCCTTCCCCCGCCATTTGTTAATTCCTGTAATAACAAACAAACATCGCTAGATTCTCTTGTTATCTAGGAGACAGGAAAAGGGAAGGTAGAAGAATGCACCTCGGATCTTGGGCAGCAGAGGCACCGAGGTATGGCCGATGCAGACGACGACGGCATCGAATGCCTCCTCCGCGACCCCGCCGTCGTCCCCGCGCCACGCCACCGCCCATTGCTCCCCCTGCTGTGGCCGCACCCGCAGCACTTCGGCTCGAAGCCTCACGTGCGCGGCGACGCCGAACTCCTCAGCGAAGGCGTCGAGGAACGCGAGCACCTCCAGGTGGCCCGGGAACGCGCGCGCGTCGCCCGCGAAGACCCGGCCGGCCATCGGGAAGTCTGAGAAGCCCATGAGGTCGCGCGGCAGGTTCGTGCGCAGCGACGCGTAGAGGCTTCCGTGCACGGCGCCGGGGGCGCCCGGGTCGCGGCTCAGCGGGTCGACGGCGTCCGCGCGTGGGGTCGTACGCCCAGGTGCCACCCGCGTGGCCCGACTTCTCGAAGACCGCGACGTGGAGGCCCTCCCGGAGCAGCTCGCGCGCGGTCGCCAGCCCCGCCGGCCCCGCGCCGACTACGGCCACCGTGCGCGGCATGGGAATTCGCAGCGCTCGATCGTCGTGCTGCTCTGTGGTCTCTGGTCGGAGGGGGTTGGTGGCGTGGCGGCTCCGAGTACTTTGGCGTGCCGCGACCGGCGGTGCGAGTGCGATGCTCGACGTCGACTGGCCCGTTAACAATTGAGGCAACCACCATCTGATCGGCCGCGTTTTTTCTTTTTTTTTTGAAATATTCGTTTCACATTTTTTTATTTTTATAAAACTATAAAGTTTTATAATTCTATATATGATATTTTATCAAACAAAACTTGTCTCACATTTGTAGCCTCCGAAAGCCGTTTTCTTTACTTGGGCTCCAAAAGTGATGATCTAAGTATGTTTTCTGATAATCTTAACAATAAAAATATGATTTTTTTAAAGGGTCAGAAGGGGGGCCCTACCTCTATTTTTAGTATTTATATAAAAAATAAAAATATGATGATGGAATCTATTATGCAGTTTGGATAATTTTGGTTTAAGATTATATTCTTCTGGTGTGTGTGCTTCACTACTTGTGCATATTTGTGGATGTTGTTTGAGTTATTCATTGGCTTGCATATTTTATGGATGCTTGATATAAATTTATATTATTTTCAAGTTATTGAAGGGTTTGCATGTATTTATGAACTACATAAATGATACATTAGTTGTAAACATTGAGCTAATTCTAGGTCAAACATTTTACCTCGATTTGCTAACATGTGTTTTAGGATATACTCCATATGTTCTTTTTTTACATGTTGTGTTAAGTTTGCCTTAAGTCAAACATTTTCTAACTTTGAACATTAACTTTATAAAGTTTGTACATGCTAACAAAATAAAGATTTATGCTTTTAGGTACACCTGACAAATATTTTCACCATACATAGTTTACATGTTGTGAAAGTAGATATATTTTCTTAAAATTTGATGAAAATATTTTGACTTAGACAAAGATAATATGACGTGTAAAAAGAACGAGGGGTAGACAATCTTTTTAGAAGGTGTTCATAAGTTGCATGCTTTCATATGAGCGGGTGCACGCGTATGTCTATGTCTACGTATATACTATATAATTTAATAAAAAACAATTATTTCATTTTTTACTCAAGTTGTATGGTTATATTCACAATCCATGTTTGTCTTTCACCTAATGTATCATGCACTAGCCAAGCCGAATTGCTGGCTAGTGGTTTTAACCAACTTTGTCCATCAAAATAAATATAAAACTGGGGTGGATCAAGCACCAGGGCAAGGTGGCCTCGAGACCCCGCACCCCCTATAAGTTAGTGTCCATGGAAGCTTAAAAAGAGGGGTTACAAATCAAAGATAATAGAAAAACCCCACTTAGCCTTTTCTCTAGATCTATCACTAAAAATGAACTAAGATATCAGCTGGCTGAGCTACAAAAGCAAAAAAGTTGGCAAAAAGTTGGCACTCACCTAATGAAGGCCAATTTTAGCAAAAGTAGGCAAAATTTGGCTTGACATCCTTTGACACGCATGGGTAACCGACCAAGGTTGGATATCCTTTGACACACATGGGTAACCAACCAAGTACACCTTGCCAAAATGATGGGATATCAATTTTTTTTACTAATGTCTTTCAATTGTCAACCGGAAGCCCCAAATCAGTTTAGGGACATTTTTCGCAAATGGTAGCATCTAAAGATGTGTTATGTTCACCAAGGAGGATAAAAAGATAACTTTTTAGTAATAACCAAATAAAGATATCCCAAACAATATGTCCATAAATGTCAAAAGCTAAAATTCATTACAAAGCTTCCTACCAAGTAGACTCCGACACTGTCTACCACTTAGCCATCACGCAGCCAAACCTCCAAAATTTCTAGGGGGTCTTCCGAGCGAATGATGTCAATAGACTGGTCGATTATTGTCCACCTAAGACTATCTGCACTCATGTTCCCCTATATTCATCATTTAAAAAGAATATTCCGTCCTAATGAGCCAGATTCTCTGCTCTATACTATTTTCACCCACACTTATACATCCTTTATGTCATCCTCTATCCAGTATGGGGCTCACTTTCTAAGATTTTTTTTTCTTTTTTCTTCTTTTCTCTTCTCTTTTCTTTTTTCCCTTGCACCCTTATCCATTCGCCATCCTCCCTGCCCAATCCCATTCTCTCTCGACGCGCAAACGCGCACACAGCCGAGGTGAGCGGCGGCGCTCCCTGTCCTGCTGCCTCTGCAGGACGCCGGCCTCCCTCCTCCCTCCGCCGGATCCAACGCGAGCAACAGGATCCCCATCGAGGAGCCGTCGTCCTCGCCCTCCCTCTCCGGCGCGGCGGCCCGTCCTTTCCCTCCCCGCGCGGTCGGCGAGGCTGGAGGGCTCCTAGAGGGCGAGTGCTTGTGTAGCTGGAGGGCTCCCTCCCCGGCGCACGGCCCCGGCGAGGGCACACGGCGGCCCCGGTGAAGGCACGGCTCCTCCGCGACGACCTCGAGAGCCCACCTCCCCGCACGCACGAGCTCCACGACGGCGACACGGTCCGCCTCGCTCGGATGGGCGGCTCCGGGGCTGACGGACCTCAGCGTGCTTCGGGCACTGTGCGGCAAGACGATGGGGCAGTGTGAGGTGGGGAGCAACGAGGGCAGGAGCTTGGCGGCTCCGATGCGTTCTGATGATGCATGACGTGACCCGATTCCTGTGAGTTTTGAAGGTATGCATGTGTATATATCTTACGAGTTCCGAAGTCCTCATCTGTCTTGTGTTGGTAGATTTTGTAGTGCAAGCATGAGTATTTGTAGATCCATTGTTTCCAGATGAAAGTTTTCTTCCTTTGAAAAAATTGTTCCTAATACAATTTCTATTTCCTGTGCGTCTGCGTCCAGCTATCTAGCAACTTTTTATTCCTCTTACTATGTGTCTAAATGTTAGATTGGATCTTGCGATTTTTATTGTTATTCATCAATCTTGATTAAAAATTTGTTTCTAATTTTGCCCTCAAGCACCAACAGATTGCTACCCTAAAACGTCAGTTCATCAGCAATGTGTGCCAATTGCTGGGCGAGATTTTCTGTTGCCAGTGACTCGGCCAACAAGATGCAGGTTGCTGACAAGCCTTCAACTTCCAAGATCGACCAGCTTTGAAGTGATCATCACGTTCCATCTTTATCAGATTGATCATAGCTGGATCTATAAATGATTTATAGATTGCCTTTCTCAAAGCTCGAGATGTAAACCACGTTTAGTCAGATTACTCAAGCTCCAACTGGACTTTTGTGTCACCAAAATGGCTGGCTTAGTCTCACTATTTTTTTTGTTTGTATAAAATGTCAAACACAAGTCTCGTAAACATAGATTCTAGTAGATCTTATCTTATTTAAATGCATGAAAATTCAAGTAAATCATGGATAAAGTTGTCGTAAACCATGATATCATATTCACAATGACAGCTCGGCACTCATTATTGTAATCCACATTCAAGTTTCATTATTATAAATCACACTGAACTCTCGTAAATACATTATCGTAGCTACATGAGTTAGAAAGAAAAAAAATTCAGTAAATCGATTACGTACATGGGCAGGAAACATATATTCTAGTAAATCAATATAAAATTTCTTGTGAATCAAACTAAAAGGTGTAAAAAGTATAGATTCCGGTAAATAATTTTCAAAAACAGTCAATAGAATATCGTAACTACCAGGGGCGAAAAGGCATGGATTATAGTAAACAGATTATGGTAACTAATCAAAGAAGCCGTCATATATGCGGACGAGCTTCGGCTCAGTTGGTTAGCGGCCTCGTCGTAGGCGCTGCCCGCCCTGGAGGTCGCGTGTTCGACTCTCGGGTGCCGCACCTGCCCTGGTCCTGTTGCTGGCCTGGGTAATATATTTCTGTGGTACACGCACACGTGCGCGTTCGATGGTACTATGTGTTTCCCACGTAATGGAGGCGGCAACGACTCCCAATCTCTTCTTAGCGTATGTTCGGACGCGCACACGTATGTATACGTATAGTATGAATGTGGTATATATGAGTTATGTACGTCTAAATTGTACCCTATAAAAAAAAGCCGTCATGTACTAGCACGTCTCCAGTTACCATAGCTACGAGAATGATGCCCCAGCATGTAGCACGGGCCCACCAAGGAATTTTCTTTCAATTACCTTTAATAAATAATGAATTTACCACCGGCTAGCTAGCTCCATTATTGGATGGCACACGCGTGAAATCAGCATCACGTGTTACGGGAACCCAGCCCAGCAGCGCTCGTTCGGGAGCAAGCTGGTGCGGTCGGACGACCTGGCTACATAATATCACATTGCTACCTACAGACTATACTCTCCATATATATATATATATATATATCAATAAAAGCATATAAACAGGTGTCTAGCCTAACAGTGGTGAGATAGGTAAAAGCTTATGACAAGGCAGGGATCAACAAGCAATATTTCTATCATGCATAACCTATCCCAGGTCTAAGCATTGCATAAAAGTAAAGCATTAGCATTTCCAGATATTAGCCATGTCTAATAGGATTTCTAAGAGAAGGTGCTGCCTTGACACCTGCGCTGTCGAGGTGGTAGTGGTACAAGCCTTCTTCCATCAACGTAGTCGTTCAGCGGAACCTCCTCCCTGGTGTTCGTAGCTTCCTCCCTCGGATCGCTCCTCGTTAGACTTTAAAATCGAGACGTAATAGTCGCGTTAGCGACTCTATAAAATAGCACAAAGAACTAATGAATAGCAAAAAGATCCAATTGCATTCAAACATTAGCTCATGGTGTAGAGCTCGATTTATAGAAAATTTGGATACTTGGATCATAATTTTCGGAGCTCATATGAATTAGCTATGAATTTCCGAAGATTTACATGTATTCAGAAAAAGATAAAACCAGGCGTGACACGTGTCAGCGTGTGATAGGTCCATATGGCAACAGCAGTCCAGGTGAGGTGGCGTACATGCTGACGTGGCTGATGACGTGATGCTGACATCAGCACAGACATGTGGGGGCTATGTTGACGCCATCACGGACTGACATCATCAGCTGACGTCATCACGGACTGACGTCAGCGTTGACGGTCAACGGTCAAACGCTAATGGGCCGTTATTGGGCCGGATGGGCCGGGCTCGGCCCGCCACATGGCACTCTGCTCTGCTGCCACGTCTTTGAATGGATTCGGCCTGGGCTCAACTGGGTCCATGGTGCACTGGTCCCTGTGAAAAACTTTATCAGTCACCGGACCCTGGGCTCAACTTTATCATCCCAGCAGCATCTTGTCCCCATCCTCTCTTAGGCCATGACGGCGTAGCTCTCTGACGATGGTGAGGCTACCCAATCCGCCGACTCGATGGTCCTCTGGGGAAATCAACCGGTGTTTTGGCTCCGTGAGGTCGTGGCGAGCACGGTGGAGTAGAGCAAGGCGGCGGTGGGATCTCCGTGCGGCTCCGGCTGCGACGTCGGCGGCGGCCTTGCAGCGACGAACGACGGCGCAGCGCAAATGCGCATTCAGGAGCCAAATTGACCACGCAAGTGTCCAATACAAACCCGAGCGATGCTACAGGCCTCGTTGGCGGCGACCATACGGCTTCGACAGACACGGCCTTCGCACGGACGACGGTTTTGCGAGCTCGTTTCCTCTCTTTGGCTATGCAGCAAGGTGTTGCGGTCATCGCGGATGCTCAACAGCGCATCCTGTTCAGAAGACATGGTCGGAGTAGCGTTTCAAGGCGGTAGCGCACGGCGGCGCTCTAGCGCGGGCTCCGATAAGGCGGCAGCAAACGGCTAGGGCACAACAGGCTCCAAAGGTTTCATCAACTCGTCGGACAGAGGCAGCAGTCCAGGGCAGAGCTTGTCGGCCATGTCTTGCCTCTCAAGATGGCAAGAGCCGAGCATGGTAGTCATGCCACGGCGGCGCTCCGGCACGAGCTCCGCTACGGCAAGGTCCCAGCTGGTAGGTCATGGGGGCTCATCTTCAAGCACAAACATGCGCATGGAGTGCACAGCGTCAGGGCGGCTCAAAATCGGGGTGATGGCTTCCAGAGGCCACTCGTCATGCCGGAAGAGTGGCTCGCCACGGCGGGGCATAGCCGCGGCGACGGTCATGGCAGTTGTGTCCACTCCGGTGTCCTCCTGACACCTTGGTCTGTGGGGCTTGGCTAGGCAGTGCTCTGTGTGTGCACATGTATTTCCAAGGGGCCGGTGATGGCCTTGTCCTACGCGTCCCGTACGGGCGCCATGGCCATGAGAGCAAGGTCGGGGGTTGGAAACGATGGCGAGGTCGGCGGCGCTCACCGACGCTGCAGGGAATTGGAGGTGCGGTTCGTCTTGTCAATGCGCCGCTCCGTTGCGGGCGATGTAGACCGGTGTGGACGATGCCGAGGCTTGCGGTACAACTTGTCTCCTCCAGCTCCGGTGAGGTACTCCTTCCTCCCGACGATGGCTCCGGCTCCTTCTTCTTCCCCACCTCCTTCCTTCTCCTTCCTTGGCTTGGTGTGGCGTCACAGGGAAAGACGAACGGCGACGGCGGCGTAGCGGTACTGCTCATCCTTCTCCTGCTTCGGCACTGACGGTGAGGAAGATCTCCGGTGGCTTGCTCTGCCGCACGGCTCCATCTTCCTCTCTTATTTCTCCCCTCTTCTCCCGTCTATTCCTTTCTCTGTGTATGTGGTCAGTGTGGAACCACAGAGCGGCGGCGGGCTAGGAAACCATAGAGGTTTGGTGCTGTGCTTATATAGGAGGGCGGTGCGGGCAGTTGGCCGGCGAATGGTGATCAAGTCACCAGGGCGATCATGCGGGTCCAAGATGCTCGAGCGGTCGCTGTCATGATCCAGTGGGCTCCACCGGTCAGTGAGGCACGTGTGGGGGTATAGACCCCGTATACCCTCGCAGCTAAACTTTGGGCTGCTCGGTCTAGACGGCACAGACCAGAAGACGAAGGTTGGTCCATCATCATCCTGATCGGTGGGCCGAACGACAAGACAGAGCCCGTGGTCTGCTATCACCTAGGTCGGTGGGCCGCACGGGTGCTGAAGGCTGCTTGGCATGCAAGGAGTCTTAGTCAGTTAGATCTGTTCGTGTACTCTAAGGGTACGACGCAATGTAACCGATCATAGGGAAACCCTAGGTATGTAACCTTGTCCCCTGGCTTTATAAGACGGACAAGGACCCCCTAGAAGGCATCCGATCTGATCTAATCTGATCTCATCTGATCGGAACCCTTGTAGTCGGAAACTTATCAATACAGCAGTAGAGACGCAGGACGTAGGGTATTACACTTCCCAGTGGCCTGAACCTGGATAAACCCTGGTTGTCTTGCTTGTTTGTCTTACGTCTCACATCTGGATCGTAGGTCTTAGTGCGCCCTCACCGCAATCTACTACCTCGGGGTATCACGTGGTAGACTGCCGAGGAGGTTTCATCGACAGTGGCGCGCCAGGTAGGGGGAGCATGATCTGATCAGCAGGCGATATAGATGGTTCCGTTCCCAGCTTCTTAGACTTCAATGCGGCCGTCTCCCTCACCATCGGTTCACTCATGTGGACCACCAGCGTGGCGACGTCCCTCATGTTCGTGGAAGCAGCGTGTAACAACCCTAAAAATTACAACTGAAAAATGCAACCAACAAAAAAAAAATTTCAAAACATGCCCATATTTGTTGCTTGTCATGTAGGAGCACAGCCCTTTTGCACCTGGCACATATATTGGTGCCACACTAATTAACCTTGTCATCACATGTGACTTAATATAATCTTAGGCCACATGTGATAGCACCCTTGTCTAGCCCCTAATGTGTCATGAGTTAAGCCTCAATGTAGCACCCTTGTACTCATGTTGCACAAGGCTAAACTCTAGATTCCCCTCCTATGTAAATTCCCCATCATGCTCCACTAAATACCATAATCACGTTCATGCCCCTTTGCTATGGGAATCTTGTGTGCAATGCAACTCTAGCTAGCTTCATCTTGTTCATACCCTTTTTACTTTGGGAGCTTATATCCAATGTACCTCATGCTCGCCTCTATACCCCACTGTTATATCTTTATGCCACACTAGTTTTACACAAATGTTGCATCCTTGAACCTGTGTTACTTGAAGCTAGACTCATGAGCATCTCTCTTATCTAAATCACCTACCTTGCCCCACCAAATCTTCTCCTTTTTTCTCAAGCCTCTTACATTGGGATCATGTGCCCAATGCACCCTTGTTTTTCCTCTAGGTTTCACATGTTTGACCTCTATGTACCACTAGATGTATCTTCATGTTGCATTTTAATTATAACTTATGATTTGGCTCTTTATTGGATCTTATGTATTAATTAATTAAAAATGCTAGGAAATATTTATTTATTTACTAAATAAATATTAGGGGGAAATAATACCCTAGCATGATATAGGACCATCTAGATCCATTAAACATCTATTTGCAACAAGCTACTTTTATCATATATATATACGTATATGAAATATACAAAAATAGAAAATAGAAAAGGAAAGGAATATGGAAAAACCTTTCGGCCCATGACCCTGGCACCAGCCCAGCTGGCCTGCCTTTCTTTCTCCTTCTCCTGCAACCAGTCGGCCCAGCGAGCAAAGGAGACCGTCGGCCCATCAAGCAAGCAGGCAACCGACCCAGCGAGCCAGCCCAGCAGCAGACGCCGTGCCCTTCACCTCTCCCTCACCGACGGGTGGACCCCACTCTAGACCTCGCTTGTCATCTTTTCCTCCCCGGTCCCCTCCTATGCATCACGTGAAGCAGAGCACCGCGGCCGTGATACACCTACCACGCCTCGCCTTCCCCGCGTGGCGACAAGGGGAGCTAACCGCTCACCTTGGATGCCCTCGCCACGCAAGTGCCGTGGGGCCGACATGGCCCCGACCACAAGATGCCCACGGCCGCGGGCATCATTCTCCCGCGTGCGCACATGCTTGCCGCACGTGAGCTGTCCCCTGCCTGTCCCCCTCTCATCCTTGGCCGCGAAGCCAATTCGGCTTGTCCCATTGCTGCTGAAGCCCACCGGGGCCAAGGAAAGCAGCCTGGAAGCTTTCCTTGTATGAGAATGCCCCCGCAACTGCTCCTGGCCGCCATGCCATCCTACCCCTCGCTCCACCCATATAAGCAAGCCCCGACGCCTCCTAGGTTTTCCCAGCCGCCGCCACCACCTTGTGGTTGGCCAATTCACCATGCCACGACCCAGTTGGAGGAGTTGAAGAGGAAAGGGGAAGGAAGGAGGCGGGAAAGAAGGGAAGCCGCCGCCATCGCCGGACTAGAAGAAGACGGAGCCACTGCATGCCGCCAGTGAATCATTGAGCCCTCGGAGGAGCAAGGGCGCTTCGAGGAGGAGTCAGACCCGCGAACGCCTTCCTCCGCGCTGCCTTGACCACACCGAGCCACGACGCATGTGCCTGAGCAAGGAGGAGCAGAGAAGCTGCCGTCGGAGTTGGAGAAGGCGACCTCGCCAGCTGCGAGCGAGCTGAACTGCTAGTCCACACCGTCTTCTTCCTCTACCTCGACAATTCAAAGACGCAGCCGCTGGACGTGTACCGCACCTCCATCCACTACCGCATTGGTGAGTCGCTGCCGTGCCTCGTTCACCAACCCCTGACCTTGCTCTTCACGGTCATGGCGACCCATACACGGGTCACGAAGGCCAAGGCCCTTCCCGGCCTCATGGACACACCGCACGCGCACACACGTTGACCAGCCGAGCCCCGTGCACTCCATGGCGTCAGGTGGACACCAGAACGGCCAGCCTCCATGCACGCCGCCGCGCATCAAGTGCCACCACGGCGAAGCCGCCTTGCCAGCCCACCATTAACACCCGCGCATCATCAACTAGAGATCTGTTCCCACCTCATCGAGACGCACCCCGTGCGCATGCTACCCGTCTGTTTGCTACACCGGAGCACCGCCAGCGCACCACCTTGTCACCACAGTGCCGCCACCTTGTCATTCTGGAGCACCACCAAGCACCGCCATTCCTCGTCGATGCCAACCATCGCGAAGGACAAGAGGACCCCGAGGAGCTTCACCGGGAGGAGTAGCATTGATCTGAGGAGAAGATGGAGACCAGGGAGCCTCCCAAGGTATCGTGCCACACACCGCAGACCCGTCAGAGCTCTGCCGTGGGTGCAGCTGCCCGCGCGGACTCCGCCATGGGTTATGGTCGTCGTCGGCGCTGCAGAAGTGCATTGGACGACCCCAATTGCGTCCCTGTGCCACGCACTGACCAAGGATTCGACCGCCAGACTGCCACTGTCACCTGCCATCGCCGTCGAGCCGCTGAGCACCGAGGAACACGCCGCCGGAGGCCAAGACGACGCCTTGTAGACCGATGCCGTGATCGTCAAGCCGCCTCGAAGCCGATGGATGAGTTGATGGAGCTGAAGGACCACCACATCGCCAGAATCGGAGGAGATGGTCGCCGCCGGCGGGCTCCGTCGACGCGAAGCTGAGGCAGGGAAGGGGATTTGTTCGTTGGGAAGATGATGGACGCGGTCTACGTGCGCTAGAGACACTACAAGTGGGACCCAAGTGGAGCCGGTGCACAGTGGATCGGTCTGTGGATCGCATGGAGCCGAGGATATGTTTGTGCACCCAGTTCACGTGGACTCGAGTCACTGACAATGTACCCAGCAAGCAGCCGGTGCACCGTGGACCAGAGCCGTGGACGGGATCCGTTTTTGATCTGGACTGATGACGTGGTAGCATCGGAGAGCGCCACATGACGGGCCAAGCCCGGCCCATGTTCGGCCCACTTGGCCCAACAACGGCCCACTAACGGCCCAATAAGGGCCCAGTCCGGCTTTGACCGTTGACTTGGTCAACAATGACGTCAGCAGTGATGTTAGCTTGGCCCCACCAGTCAGTGATGACGTCAGCAGTGACGTCATGTGGACCCACCTGTCATTGCTGATGTCAGCATGACGTCGTCATCCACGTCAGCATCTGTACTGTTGCAGTTGACCCATCAGTGGCACGTGGCCCAGTCCCAGGTGGACACGTGTCGGCCCTATATAAATCCAGCCCTTTTTCTTTTTCAGAATATGGTTAAATCTTCAAAAATTCATAACTAATTCATTTGAACTCAGAAAATATGAAACCAGCGCCCAAATTTTCTATAAATTGAGCTCTACGTCATGAGCTAATGATTGAGTGCTTTTGGATCTTTATTTCTAGCATTTGATCTTTGTGCTATTTCAGGGTTGAACGAGGAGCGATCCGAAGGAGGAGGCTACGGACACCAGGGAGGGGGTTCCACTGAACAACTACGCTGACGAAAGAAGACTCGTACCACTACTACCTCGACAGCGAAGGTGTCATGGCAGCACCTTCCCTTAGAAATCCTATTAGACATGGCTAATATCTAGTATTGCTAGTGCTTTACTTTTATGCAATGCTTATACTTGAGATAGGTTTGCATGGTAGATTTTTACTCGATAGCCCCTACCTTGACATAACCTTTCACCCGCTTACCCACTGTTATGTCAGCCACATGCTTATCTGCTTTATATATATACTTCACTCGCTTACATTTTGATGTGACTTGATGAACCCTGAGAGGGTCTGGCAGGGTTGTCAGGCTTGGTGCGTGTGTTGATGGATCAGATGGGTATGTGAGCTGATGATGATGTATCTGGGTTTGGGGTGGAACTTACGGCAGGAGTAGGGTGAGGGTTGAGTCGATCAAGCTGGGATCTACGATGAGCTTTTGGAGCGAGTCTTACCGAAGATGCAACCTGGGCATCTCTATCATCTTACCTGTGGCGGGTAAACCCTGTTTGAGATGGTGAATCTTGGGGTGTGAGCCTTTGAGGGGTGGAGCCCGGGATGAAGGTGTCATGGTAGCACGTTAAGAATCAACCCTGGTGAAGATATCCTGGCTTGGTCACACTTAGGTACTGTTGCACTGGTAACCGGATCATAGGAATCCTTTGCTATCCACTCGCTTCCTATGGGGGAGATGGCCGAACCACTGGATACATCGATGCCATTACTATCAGGCGAGCGTGTGTTAGGGAGGTAGGAGCATGTGACTCACACCCTTTCGAGACGGTCATGATGCTCTGCGGGAATGGGATCATGAGTCCCCTCATAGTATCATCCACTCTAAGGGTGTTTCAGGGCTGAGAGGTAGGGTGGCATCGTTCTATGGTAGTAGGCGCTCAGAATCTACCTAGGTGTGTCGACGCGCCTATGATGGCTATCTGGTGGATTAGTGAAACCTCTGCAGAGTGTAATGGTTGATCGATCGATACATATGTCGATTCATCGGCTATGGACCTTTCCTGTGTTCTGCTTGCACTGGACTAGTGAGTGGAGTGTTCTACCTTCCCTTGAGAGTTGTTTCCGACCGTGAGCCAGGTTGAGGGTTGCGGGCCGCTGAGACCGGCCAAGAGGGAGTTGGCCTGGTCGACCCGAGAGTGAGTCTTGGTGGTGATGTGGTGATGGATCTGGGATGGATGGGATGGTGGACGGATGTGTGTGTGAGATGGGAATGTGTTAAAACCTGACTTATTGTTATAAACTTGATTACTGCTTGCATGCATAGGAAAACCCACAGCTAAATTATAGGATCGCTAGGTCCTTTGTTTTCTCTTTCCACTAAAGCTCATCGGCGCTGACCATGACCTGTACATACCTAGCGGTGTGCAGATATGCCTGCTTTACAATGAAGTTAAAGACAGATGGATTAGATGGTCTCGTGCCTGCGCTCAAGATGGTTGATGAGGATCCTTCCGCGAACGCTCTTCTACTTTCGCAGCTGTTCTAGATGATTGTACTCTGATGATTCGCCATGTGACGATGTAATGAATGATGTAAGCCCTATTATGATACTCCTTTATCTAGTTTTGATGTATAGATTTGATTATTAATTGTTGTATAATAATGTGATAGCTTACATTTTCACATTATTATCCATTCCGTGGATTTTCCCTTTATGGAAAATTTGAGGATGTTTCACAGCGCAGCAGGTCCCAGCTCCAGCTGTGACACAGTTGGCCCCAACACCGACCGCGCCAACCATTTCTCCAACAACCCAGATCTCGGGGCCGCCCTCGGGGTCGTTGGAGCCGCCCATGACGAGGACAGAGTTGATGTTCATGCCAGCGGCGAACTGGTGGCTACCTCGCTACCAGAGGAGGCACATCGACAACTCCGATCTGATCGACATGATCGATCGGCACGAGGCAGGTCTGGCTGAGCTCCTCGAGTACATGGAGTCCGCTCCTGCACGGCTCCATGAAGAGTACTTGGACTTCATCCCAGTCCGACCATGCCGACGCAATCGCGCCAACCAGCCACGCCGTGTGGATCCAAATCCGCCTGTGGTTTGCAGGCCACCACCTGTCCGCCAGGAGGGCAACGCTCGGCACCAGCAAGGATGTACAGGCCAAGCTGGTGGCCCGCACTAACCAGATCCAAATCTGGCTCTGACCCGAGCATCACCTGCTAACCGTAGAGGAGGAACACTAATTGCTCACCGAGGCGAGCCTCCTACTGTGGTGGAGCACCATCAACGATAGCCCACGCCCAACTAGGGGCACCATCAGTAGCGCCCTGCACGTAATCAGGCTCGTCACCCATGCCGACCAGATCCAACTCTGGCCGCTGCCCAGGCTCCGCCTCCAGTTAGGCTGGATGAGTTCATCAATGTGCATCAGCGCCAGCACACGCTTAGGCATGCTACTCGCCAGGCCCGAGCAGAGCAGAGGCAGCAGCATCGGGCATAGTAGATGCAACCTGCACCAGGGCTGGCAGATCCAATTGCCCCCGGCCCAAATAATATACCCATCTTCCCGCACGGGTTAAGCAATGCAACCGCGTCCTACGCGAGAAACCTGCAGAACGCTCCTCGGCAACATGATGACCACCTCCTAGACCTAGATCCCAATCTAGTTCTGGTCCCGAAGGATCCAAGGCCCATGGTAGGCATGGAGGCTTTGCAGCAAATTCCTTTCGGGTTGGACGCTATGATCCCCAAGGATGACGCCGCATCCAATCTGTTCTCTGGGATCGACGGGAGGCCCTCCATTTCCTTTGACCTTACTGAGTACCTCCTCTCTGACAAAGAGAGTCCTGAGGTTCAGAGTTAGGAGAATGTCGACGAGGAGAGCCCGACCACGCCGGACCACCGGACCTGTTCTGCCGACACGGCACCAGACACCCCTAGGATCTCGCCTGGCTTCAACGGCTCGGTATTCACGGTCAGCGTGGATGAGCCTCCTGTTCCAAATGAAATGGAGCAGGAGAGGCAAGCAAGGGAAGGCCGCAACACTGATCGAGAACGCCAACGTCTCTTGGAGGCACAAGAAGCGAACGCTGCTAACAATGGAGGCAACGATGGTAACGGTGCGGGCCCTCAGCCGTGCCGCCTCCAATGCAACTGTAATGGCGAATTCAACATGGTGGGGGATCAAATCGTACACGAGACTCCCACGACCAACATTGCTATGGCTATGGATCGGCTTAACAACCTTCCCCCAAACACACCCGGTGCAGTCGTCGTCGCCTACCTGCAGAAAGTGGCGTCGACAATGAGTCTAATCAGGGAAGACCTCCACTTGAACAGCCTCGACAGGCCAACGCCAATGACGCCCCACGAGAGGTGCCGCACGACGATCAGTGCCAACACGGCAATCGCCAGCGTGCCAATCGGCAATAGGCCAACCACCGCACCGAGCGCAACCAGGAAGTTGAGCAACCCCAAGATCGCGATCTCCGTGGCCACCTCGATGAACGTTACCGTGCTCGGTGACACATGAGCGTACCAGCCCCCTTCTCGGAGGAACGCAAGGTCGTCCTTTGGCCAAAGAACTTTTGGATTGGGGACATCAAGATGTATGATGGGCAGGACGATCCTGAGCACTGGATCATGCTGTATGAAGTGGCAGTCCGAGCAGCGAGAGGTGACCAATTCATCATGGCAAACTACCTCCCGGTAGTCTTGAGCAACGTCGCTACCTCCTAGTTGCTCCACCAGCGTGCCGGTAGTATCCACAGTTGGCCTCAGCTCAGGCAGATGTTCATCGATAACTTCAAACCCACCTGCGTGCAGCCGAACACCAGGTACACTCTGGCACAGGTGCAGCATCATCCAAGGGAATCACTGTGACAGTACATCCGGTGTTTTTCCGATGCATGGAATCATGTGATCGGTGTCATCCCGGCAGAAGGGATCAACCTTTTCGTTACCGGCCTTGTCCAACCACGTGGTCTAAACCTCAAGGAGTTGCTCCTCGAGCGACCAAGAACCATGGAAGAGCTCCTCTCCACCACCCATAGATTCACCCATCTCGACGACAGGCTGAACGAGGGGGACCCCATTCCCCCCAACCACAACTACTGCCACGATGACGACCATGACCATGACAGCAACCAAGATCGCTGGCCAGATTGGTGGGATGATTGCCGCAACCATCATAGATATCGCGACCCCAACCACCATGATGACGATCGTTCTTTGAAGCTTCATGGCCGGGATGCCTAAAATGGTGGTCGGTGTAACCGCAATGACTCCTCTGTCAATGCGGTAAAGGGCCAGAAAAGGGCGAACAATGAAGAGCTCGACAGGGTCCTTAGTCAGGATTTCCCTTGTCATCCTAGCAAGGGCCACACGCTGGGTGAGTGTAGGGTCCTAAAAGAGGCGCTGGAGAAGATGGCCAACAAGAAGCCGTGCCCAGCTCCCAAAGCCAAGGCCAAGAACCCCGTCCAGCAAGAGGATGCCGACGAAGAAGAAGCTCAAGATGCGAACCCACGACACACCTACAGGAAACCCGTGAAGAATGTGACTGCCATCATTTTTGGTGGCAAGGTCGGACTGGAGAATGCCTGCGACGAGAAGCTGCTGACGTGAGCCATCGTGGCTATCGAGGAGGCTGAAGACTTTGTTGCGGATGTCAAGGTGCTCGCCTGGTCTGTGTAGCCCATATCATTCAGCCACAATGATATGTAGGCCAAAATCCTCGACGCCGGTCGGTTCCCGCTGGTCCTTGACCCAGTGATAGACGACGTCTGGTTCGAGAAAGTGCTAGTTGCAGTGGCAGCGCCCTGAACATTCTATTCTATCTGGCCTTCAAGGAGCTAGGGCTGAAGCAGGAAAACCTCAAGCCATACGAGTCTCTATTTTGGGCGTCATGTTGGGCAAACCCTCATACCCCCTCGGGCAGATCACATTGCCCATCCAGTTTGGGACAAAGAAGCACTTCCGTATCGACCACATCGGTTTCATTGTGGCCGACTTCAAGGGCATCTACCACGCCATCATTGGTCAACCAGGGATCACCAAGTTCATGGTGGTTCCTCATTATGGGTACCTCATGTTGAAGCTCCCAACTGAGCTAGGCATCCTATCCCTGCGCAGTAACATCTTTACGGCGCGTGTGTGCGAGTCCGATGCCTATGCAATCACAGAGTTCGAGGAGTTGAAGCACGCCATGGAGCACACTAGCCTGGGTGTCAAGGAGGCACCCTCTGCGGAGCTCGAGGTTTCAGTTGGGTCTGCACAGCGACCTTCCAACAAGGTCAAGCAACACAAGTTGACTAAGCTCGACCCGAATGACCCCTCAAAGACCACCAAGATCGGGGCTACCCTTCCCCCCAAATAGGAAGACACGCTCATCCAATTCCTTCGAGAGCACATCAGCGTGTTCACGTGGAAACTTGCCAACATGCTAGGTGTCCCGAGGAAAAAGGCCGAGCACTACCTTGATGTCTCGAAGACCACTAAACCTATCAAGTAGAAGACGCGACGGTTTGCTCATGACCACAAGGAAGTCATTAGGGTAGAAGTAGCCAAGCTTCTAACAGCTGGCTTTATCAAAGAGGTGTATCACCTGGAGTGGTTAGCCAATCCAGTTCTTGTACTAAAAAAGAATAATGAATGGAGAATGTGCGTTGATTACACCGATCTCAACAAACATTGCCCTAAATAGGCTTTCAATCTCCCTCGAATCGATGAGGTTGTAGAATCTACTATAGGTTGTGAGCTGCTCTCTTTCCTAGATTGCTACTCGGGCTATCATCAAATAGCCCTCAAAAAGGAGGACCAGGAGAAGACCGCCTTCATCACCCCCTTCGGTGCTTTCTGCTACACGACCATGTCGTTTGGCCTCAAGAATGTCAGAGCTACTTACCAGTGGGCCATCTAGGCCTGCCTCGAGCACGAGATCGCCGACGACCTTGTCGAGGCATATGTAGATGATGTGGTGGTGAAGACCAGGGAGTCCCATACACTGGATGCTGACCTCCAATGGACCTCCATGGCCTTCAACAATTTTCAATGGAAACTGAATCCCAACAAGTCCATCTTTGACGTTCCTTCTGGGATCCTGCTCAGTAATGTTGTCAGCCAGGACAGCATACGCCCAAATCCTGAGAAGGCTCAAATTGTGCTGGACCTGTTGTGGGGGTATAGACCCAATATACCCTCGCGGCTAGACTTTGGGCTGCTCGGTACAAGATGGCCCAGACCAGGAGACGAAGGCTGGTCCATCATCATCCTGATCGATGGACCAGATGACAAGACAGAGCTCGTGGTCTGCTACTGCCTAGGTCAGTGGGCCGCACAGGTGCTGAAGGCTACTTGGCATGCAAGGAGTCTTAGTCGGTTAGATCTGGTCGTGTACTCTAAGGATATGGTGCAATGTAACTGACCATAGGGGAAACCCAAGATATGTAACCTTACCCTCCCACTATATAAGGTGGGCAATGACCCCCCTAGAATAGGACCTTTCTCTTTGATTGGATCTGATCTCATCTGATCGGATCTCTTGTACTCCGGTACTGATCAATACAGCAGCAGAGACGCAAGACGTAGGGTATTACACTTCCGAGCGGCCTGAATCTGGATAAACCTTGCTTGTCCTGGTTGTTTGTCTTGCATCTCACATCTAGATCATAGATCTTAGCGTGCCCTCACCGCAATCTACTACCTCGGGGTATCCCATGGTAGACTGCCAAGAAGGTTTCATCAACACCTGTAACCACCACGAAGCATCAAAGATATCCAGAAAGTTACCGGCTGCATGGCGGCCCTGAGCTGTTACATCTCCTACATGGGCAAAAAAGGGCTTCCCTTCTTCAAACTGCTCAAAGCTAAAGAGAAATTCGAGTGGAGGAGGCCAACAAGGCCTTCAAATAGCTCAAGGAGTACCTTGCGACCCCCCAGTATTCAAGGTCCCGTGAGAGGGCAAGGAGCTTATCCTCTATATTGCTACCACAACTAACGTGGTTAGTACCATGATAGTGGTCGAGCACGAGGAACCCGAGTACGTTAGCGAGGTTCTTAACAAAACCAAGCAATGATACAACCACGTGCAAAAACTACTATACACGCTCCTGATCACCAAACGGAAGCTCCTCCATTACTTCCAAGCCTACAAGGTCACGGTGGTCACAGAAGCTGCACTTGGCGACATTCTTCGCAACAAAGACGCTAGTTGTCGTATTATCAAAAATGTGTTAGAGCTCTCTGAGTTCACGCTGAATTTCTATAGTCGCAATACTGTGAAGTCTCAGGCCCTGGTTGATTTCATTGTGGAGTGGTCGAACCTCAACCTGCCCCTGGCTGATACGTCTACCAACCACTGGATGATGTACTTCGATGGTTCCTTGAACATCGATGACACGGGGGCAGGGGTCTATTTTATCTCTCCTTCTAAGGACATGCTCTACTACGTCTTGCATAAACACTTCAAGGCATCCAATAATGTGGCCGAGTACGAAGCAACCCTACATGGCCTCAGCATTGCAGTCGAGCTGGGCATTAAATGGCTCTTGGTGTATGAAGATTCTACTCAAATCATCCACCAGGTCAACAAAGACTGGGACGTAGTCAATGAAAAGTTGGATGCCTATGTTGCTGAGATTTGCAAGCAGGAGAATAAGTTCTATGGACTGGAGTTCACTGACGTACCTCGTGTCGAGAACATAGGTGCTGATGAGCTATCTAAGCTTAGATCATCTCGAGCTGAGGTACCACCTGGTGTTTTTGTTGAAGATTTGATTAAGCCTTCGATCCCCAATCAGGCTTATGAAGCACCTGTGCCTAGTACCACTATCGACCAGCTCATAGCGGTGCTCAGTGGTAAGGCAAAAGAGGTGGAAGATAGCTACCCCGACCAGCAGGGATCTAATGATGGTAGTGAGCAGCCAATGGTTGATGAGTCAACCGAGTAGGTAGCGCCTCCCCAGCCCAATTAGAGAGAGCCCTTTGTCAGATACCTGAATGACCACCTTGTTCTGGAGGATAAGATCAAAGCTCAACAGCGGTCCGCAGAGCCCATGCCTACCTCATGGTTAACGGCGAGCTGATGCGCAAGGCTCCAAGGTCTGTGATTTACTAGAAATGCATCACCCAGGCAGAGGGTTTGAAACTTCTGAAGAATATTCACGCGGGCACTTGTGGTAACCATGCGGCATCCCAGACACTGGTCGGTAAAGCCTACCGAGCAGGGTTCTACTGGCCGACAGCCGTCTCTGATGCAGAAGATTACGTGCGCCAGTGCAAAAATTGCCAGATGTTTGCCAAGCAGATTCATGTCCCTGCACATGAACTTTAGACCATCTCGGTCACTTGGCCATTCTCATGCTGGGGACTCAACATGATTGGTCCCTTCAAGAAGGCTCCTGGCGGACACACGTGTGTCTTCGTACTCGTCGACAAATTTTCCAAATGGATTGAGTACAAAGCAATCAAGAAAGCCGAAAGCGGTACAATTCCTTGATGATGTTATCCACCGGTTTGGCATACCCAATACCATCATCACATATTTAGGCTCTCAGTTCACGAGCGATGAGTTTTTTGACTTTTGTGATGATAATGGCATCAAAGTCAAATATGTGTCCATCGCTCATCCTCGAGCAAATGGACAGGTGGAGCGAGCTAACGGTATGATCATCGACGCCTTGCACAAACGGGTATGCCGTGATGACAAGGATCTTAAACCTGGTCGGTGGCTCAAGGAATTACCTGTCGTGGTCTGGGGACTGCGTACCCAGCCCAGTGGCAACACTAGAGTTTCCCCATACTTCATGGTGTCTGGATCCGAGGCTATCCTACCAGCCGAGGTTGCACTCCTTTCACCGTGTGTCCAGCATTACAACGAAGAAGCCTCCAACGAAGCCAGGGAAATTGACATCATCGCCAAAGAAGAGATAACTCTCGAATCCTGTGCTCAGCTGAGTACCTAGCTTTAGTGCGTCGTTACTAGAACTGCAACATGAAAGGCAGGCTCTTCATGGTTGGTGACACGGTGTTACGATGAATCCAGAACACAGATGGTCTGCACAAGGTGTCATCCAGATGGGAAGGGCCGTTTAGGATCAAGGCTGTCACACGCTCGGCGTCCTATCGATTGGAGATGATGAAGGGTGTCGAGGAGTCCAATTCATGGTGCATCAACCACCTCATACGCTTCTATCCATAGAATAAGATATGTACCCAGATTTTTGTTGTTCAGATATTTGATAAAGTTTCCTTTATTGTTCTCTTTTCCTATCACAATTCTATATTTGTGCACACATTTGTCATACATGCGCCCAGCATAAGCCACAATTAAACTTTGTTTTCTACCCAACGAGAACGGCTTGACAAGGCACTGTCCCAAAAACTCTTACAATGTGTTACAGCTCCGCGCTACATGGCACTAGGAGATTTCAGTAGTCGCTCTCTAATAGTGCTAGGTACCTAGTGATCCTGGTGATCCTACGCTGTTCACTAGTGCATCTCTAGTTACTTGACAGAGTTAGCTTGCTTAGAGGGTGGGGGCAAAACTTAATTGTCGACATTTTTTGAAAAATGAACTACGCATAAATATGCACCTAAAAAGGAAACAGCAAAATTTTATCACTCGCTTAAACATGCCTAATTTATCTGCATCAAAAGGCTAAAAAGTTTACGAACGCCACCCGCTCGGCACAAATTACAAACAATGTTTTTCATGCCAATACATTGTTTATGGCCTACTGACCACCATCACCTTGTGCAGGATCTTCAACCAGAGTCATGTTGTCAAGAAGGGCGGCAGCAGCAGGCGTCGACATGGTTTGAAGTCCTCGGCGGCGGTCTCCGAAAGCTCTGGCGTGATCCCAAGCGCAACTTCTGCCGGCTCCACCCCGGATACCTGGAGCGGACCACGGCAAGTGCAGTTGCAACCGCGTAGCGTCCAGCTCCTGCGATGACCCCCTGGAGTGCCGGCCATAGTCTCCTACACTGGTCGGCGATGACAACTACTTCGCCTACAGGGTCGGTAGGGTGCTCTTCTCCTCAAAAGATGGCCCTTAGCATGGGCTTGATGTGGTCAGTCATGGCCCGCAACTTTCCTTGGAGGACGGAGATGGAGTCCTCTAGCACCTGGAACTTGGCCAAATAGCATTCCCATAGGCCTACAACAACAAAGCAATGGTTGTTAGCATATCCTGGTCCGTCCAGTATACGGTAGACTACACATAACAATACTACATTGTTCTACTTACCAGTCAGCTCGGTGATCTGTGCCTGGTCCGCCTTAGCCTGCTTCTCAGTAGTTTCCTTTTGGTCTAGTAGGCCGGCCAGCTCCCGAGCCATGGCTTCATTCTGGCCATTTAGTTCTACAAGAAGCACCCATAAATACACAACAAGGATCAGCGTGGAATGGGTAAGAGAGGTCTACTTACTCTCGTTGTCCTCTTCCAGGGCCTCCACCTTGCGGCGCAGAGCGGCAATTTCCTCTTCTTGCTGGACCTCAAGCTCCTGGTAGACCTGGGCTAGTGCCTCCAGCTCGGCTTTGGCTGCCCGGAGGGTTTTGCATTCCTCCCAGGTTGCCGCAAACCGGTCGATGGTCTTGCCACACTGAGCATTAGTTTCTTGCAGCGACTGTATACACCACGGATTGATTAGTGAGTTTGTGGCCAAACGCCGAGCTCAAAACATGCAAGCAAATCTTGTTTAGGTTTTACCTTGACCCTGTCTAGCAGCACCTCCACCGCATCCTGGACGCTCGCGTCGATGTCATTGTCCAAATTCTCCTCATAAGACATGAAGTCGTCCTTCCCCAGCTTGCGCGATCTGTAGATGCATTGCGTGGGTAGGTCTATGTGTGGCATCTTCAGCACCCTGGGCACCTCCTTGACCTCTCCTGATGGCGCCGGCATGCTTGGCCCTGCCTGGCCTAGTGTGCGCCTTGGCAGTTGACCTGTTGTGGCGGTGACTGGCTTGAACGGCACCACCCACCTCTCTGGCTGCGGAGTCAGTGTCGCGCTCGGCCTGGTAGGCGTTGTGGTGCTGCTGCCCGCCTCCTCTTGCCCCGCGAACTGTGCCGTGTCGCCGGTCATCACCTGCTCGGTGGTTGGTGGTGTGGTTTGGCTGGGTGGTGGAGTCGGTGTTGTCACTAGGTGGAGCATGGCTGTACATCATATTACAATCATATTTTGTTCACAACAAACGCAAAATCAAGAAAATGCAAGATATGCGAACTCAGTGAGACTTACTCGGCTGGCCGCCAAAACCCTCCTCTGAACTGCGGGGCTATTGCCCCATTTGAAGCACCTGGGGCCCCGTCGGTCACCCCGTTGTCATGCCCAGGGACTCGGTCTGACGCCTCGCTCTTCCGGCTCGTTCCGATGGGGCGCACCAGAGAAGTTGGCTCCCTTGCCTCCTCTCGGTGCCCCGAAGATGAAGCTTTTTTGGCTGGAGACGTGGCCGCCCTATGTGGCACAGGTTGCGACAATGGTGGTGGTGGTGCTGATGCCCTGGCCTGCTCTAGCCGAGTGGTTGAAGTAGTATTTCCCCGCTGAGGGGGAGGAGTTGGTGGCGGAGCGTTCCACACATATCTCCTGGGTGTCATTGTGGGTGGGGGCCTCAGTGTCCTCCCCGTCTGAGGCATTTGGGCCTGACATTTCTTCTGGCGCTGGTTCAGCATCAGCAGATCATCGTCCGATGACTCTGGGGTGGCCAGTGCATCCCTTTTCTTGCTCACCCTGCTCTGCTGTCTAGATTCAACTTGCCCCGGATAGTAGAGTAGAGTGCCTCTTCGCCTTGGTGGTCTCTGACATGGGCCGCTTACCTGCTGCTTGGTGCTTTGCCTGAGCAGTGGGGACTTCATCATCATCTGGGCTAGAGACGTCAACCGTCTCCTGCCCTGCTTTGGCCCTGCTCCAGTAGTGGGTCTCCTCAGTTCTGTGCTGGTTGGCCTACGCCTTGCCCTGAGGTCATGGCTCCACTGGCACAGCAGAAAAGAACAACTTCCGATCCTGTCCAAGCAATGTCTGACAGTCAGACAATCCATACCAGTGTATACTAATCAAATCAAAGTGTGAAACTGGTCGGCTTACCTTTGGTGGTGGTCGAGAAAGGTTGTACGGCAGTGCACGCAATTCTAGGTAGCTGGTGGTCGGGTCAAACTTCTCAAAAAGCGATGACATACGTCAGTTCACTGCTTCTAGCATCGTCCTCTCTTGGGTCTCCCGTGAAGGGTCAGCCCAGCCAACATACTCATACAAGTGGTTCACCCGCTCCTTGCACGGCTCGATCCGGTGTGTCAACCACGTCCCTGCCACCAGTGCTCCATTGACAATCTTGTTGTTAATCAAGGTTAGCAGCTCATTCACCCGACCACCTAGGGTTGAACTCCGGCACCTGCGTTACATCGCAAGGCACCCTTCTCTCTTCCACGTCCTGGCTCATATAGAACTAGCGAGTGTTCCATCCCCTGGTGGCCGATTGGTGCTGGCTTCCTAGCCAGTGCATTTTCATTCCATCCAGAAGATGCACATAGCACCCACCAGCAATTTGGGGCCCTCCAGATTTGGCCCCCTTCTTCCTCAGCAGATAAAAGTGGCGGAACAGGTTGAAATAGGGGTTGATGCCTAGGAACATCTCACAGTAGGCGATGAAGATAGAAATGGAGAGAATGGAGTTGGGATCTAGATTGTAGATAGAAATCATCCAATAGATGCAGAGGTCATGGAGGAATCCATTCACAGGCACTCCTAATCCCCGAGTCACCATGTTCTCGAAAACTACAAATTCCCCATCTTGAGGAAGGGGAAAGTCCTCGCCTCGTGGTTCACGCCATGCCTCCATCTCATATGGTGGTAGCAAGCCCTCATCAGTGTGTCAGATCCGGTTGCCTTCCCCACCTTCTTGGCTCCCTTCTTTGCCATCTTCTCCGAGGATGGTGGGTTGCGGGGTGAGCGGAAAGCGGCTGCGGTGCGAATGCGTTAGATCTGCTCGATTGCCTCGCGGTAGCGGGTGAATTCACGGCGGTGGACCGGGAGCGGTGGCAGTTGCTCAGGAGTAGGTAGACGAAATGCTCGAGAAGATGGAGAGAGTGGGAGTGGAAATGAATGTGACGTGAAATCGATTCCACTGGCGGCGCCAGTTAATACTTACCGGATGACGTTGTTTTGACTTCTAGGGTTGGACCCCGCTTGACTCATGTGGACGCGGCTTGGTGGGCCATCCTGGTCCCGAGTGCGCGCGTGGGTCGGATATTTTATTTTCCCCCATGAGCATGATTGCGTATCTAATCCCGGTTGGTGCGCACGTGTCCGGTAATCTGGGGATCTAACCTCAGATTTGCTTTAAATTTTATACTTCTTTCCAAATTTGTTCTAGATTTTTTCCTCAAATCTAGGGACTGCATGGCAGTTTTTCACCCAGTGGTTCTTACGAACCACGGGCTCTCAGTGTCCTTCACCCGGTCGAGCCTGTGACCTGTTCTGAGCACACCCGGGGACTGCGTGGCAGTTTTTCACCCAATGGTGTTTGTGAACCACGGGCTCTCGGTGTCCTTCACCTGGTCGAGCCTGTGACCTATTCCGAGCACACCCGAGGACTGTGTGGTAGTTTTTCACCCAGTGGTGCTTGCGAACCACGGGCTCTTAGTGTCCATGGCCTGGTCGAGCCTGTGACTTGTTCCGAGCACACCTGGGGACTGTGTGGCAATTTTTCACCCAGTGGTGCTTGCGAGCCATGGGCTCTCGATGCCCTTGGCCCGGTCAAGCCTGTAACCTGTTCCAAGCACACTTGATCACCGCGAGACAGGTGGAACACATCTAGTCCTTTGATACTGGCCTCGGTTAAGTTAGTGTTGTTTTTGACTTTTTTCCTAAAAAGCTCAATATAATATATCCTATCTTCTATCGAGCTTGGGGACTATGTGGGCCCACGTCACCTCGCAGTGACTTGAGCCTATCTTTTGTTCTTGGTTGGATACCTCTACCTCTATGGATGGTTCATGTTAGCATCCCAATGACACTTTGTGTCACGTGTTAACATGGGCCCATGTTCCAGGACGTGAAAAGAATTTTTATTTTTCTTGGAACACCATGCATCTTTTGATAGATCACCTTCCTTGACGGGAGCTGTGGTCAGGTGCAGACTTACGACCTGCTTGGGATGAAGCTGGTCGGCACTACGTGGTCAATATCTTCACTGGTCGGCACTACATGGTCTACATCTTCACTGCTCGGCACAGGTCAAGACGGTGACTCCCTCAAGGTACATGGTGCTCAGGGACTAGCTGTGGGGGTATAGACCCCGTATACCCTCGCAGCTAGACTTTGGGTTGCTTGGTCCAGATGGCCCAGACCAGAAGATGAAGGCTGGTCCATCATCATCCTGATCGATGGGCCGGACGAAAAGACAGAGCCCGTGGTCTGCTACCACCCAAGTCGGTGGGCCGCACGGGTGCTAAAGGCTGCTTGGCATGCAAGGAGTCTTAGTCGGTTAGATCTGTTCGTGTACTCAAAGGATTCGACGCAATGTAACCAACCATAGGGAAACCCTAGGTATGTAACCTTGTCCCCCGGCTATATAAGGCGAACAAGGACCCCTCTAGAAGGCATCCGACCTAATCTAATTTGATTTCATCTGATCGAAACCCTTATACTCGAAAACTCATCAATACAGCAGCAGAGACACAGGACGTAGGGTATTACGCTTCTGAGCAGCCTGAACCTGGATAAACCCTAGTTGTCTTGATTGTTTGTCTTGCATCTCACATCTAGATTGTAGGTCTTAGTGCGCCCTCACCGCAATCTACTACCTCGCGGTATCCTGTGGAAGACTGCCGAGGTGGTTTCATCAACAGCATGGCAATTTTGCCGTAGCGGCCAAGGGAGATGGGGGACAAGAAGGGTACAGGCTCTCGCACTGCCAGAGCATATGCGCATGTGGGAGGAAAAGATGCCCACACTGTGGGCATCTTGTGCAGGGCCTGTCAATCCAGGTGGCGTACTCCGTGGCGTCAGATGGTCAGCGGGCGAAAACGGGAGGTGGAGGGACTTAGCGTTGTGAGTACGAGGTGCTACAAGTACGCGGTGCTCTGGTTTGCGGTTCAGAACAGAGGAGAGGGGGTCCGAAAAAAGATGACAGCCAGGGTCCACTCGTGGGGTCCTCTCATCAGCGCCACAGGATAGGAAACATCAGCACATGTGGTGTTGCGGTCGTTGCTGATTGCGGCTTGGTGGGCCGGTCGGCCTTGGGCCGGGAGGGAAAAGGAAAAGGGAGAGGTAGGGAGTTGTAGGCCGGGCCGTTTGCTTGGGTTGGGTGGTTGGCTTGCTGGGCCACTCGGTGTGGGAAGAAGGAACAGGAAAAAGAGCAGACTGGACCGGTTAGCTGGTACGGGCCGGAAATGGCTTTTCCATTTATTCATTAAACTTTCTTCTTTTTCTTATTTCTGTTTTGTATATTTCATATACATATATATGATAAATGTAGCATGTTGCAAATAGATGTTTAGTGGACATACATGGTCCTAGGTTATACTAGGGTATTATTCCCCTATATACATATTTATTTATTAGATAAATAAATATTTGTTGGCATTTATTAGATATCACCACATAAAATCCAAAGAAGAGCCAAATCACAAGTTTATTAGCAATGCACATGGATGATCACCTACTGCAACATATAGAAACATCTAGTGAACATTGAGGTAAAACAAGAGGTGCTTTGGATACATGACTCTAATGGCAAGATGAGGGGAGTTAGTGGAGCATGTTAGGTGATGAAGATAGAGGGTAGTTTTAGAGCCTAGTCTCATGAGACATAAGTACAAGAGAGCACATGGGTGAGTCACATGTGTATCATAGGTACTTGCTTTGTGAATTGACATGTGCTAGATAAAGGGGTGTTTATCACATGTGGCTTATAAATATATTAAGACACATGTGATGGTGCTACTTGAAGAGCATGACAAGCAACAAACATGGGCTTGTTTTAAAAAAAATTTGTTGGTTGCATTATTCATGTTTGTAAATTTTTGGGTTGTTACTAGCGTGGTGGCCACGTGGCCTGAACTGCTTCAAGCTGCACTAGTTTATTTCATGGGTGAACCTCCATCAGCTCGCCAAAGAAGCGCTCAACAAACATATGGGTCAACAGGGGGCTCTGAAAATGATTCTTGTGTATGTCTTCAGTCTTGCAATACCAAATCACCCATAGCCAAATAACCACCCTTGTGTGCTCCTCGTGTTTAAGCAATCACATCACCTCTACAAGTCATGCCTGAGCGTGGTGGCCAAGTAGGAAGATGTCCACGAAAATCTTTGAGGTATTCTCTACATGGTTGGTGTGTGATCCAACTTGGACCATGGTTCCAAGGGTGAATAGTAAGTTTAAAATGACGTCATAGTAGCTGACAGAAACAACAAGTGCTCGACGTGATGATTTTAAGACCTTGTTGTTGTGATATTGGTGTGGGACTAGATCCATTTAGAAGATCATCAAACAAGATTTCTATCAAGTGCTCATTGACCTCAATAGTACTCTATATGGATGAGCTATATATGGCTTTCCAATAAAGCATTGTCGGGCTACCGACGAACCGAATGTTAGGGTTCAATGAGCTTGCACTTTAAGATTGGTCTTGTGAATGTTGTATCTATGTTCCATCAACTATAGAGGCCAAAGAAAAGCATATTTCCCAAGTTAACACATCGTCATCAAAGTTGTTTAAGTGTATACGTTGTCATGCTAACATAGGAACGATCTTACATTGTCTTTAACTTTCATGAACATATCGATAGGTGTTATGTCCTCAACCGGAGGTGTTGGGGAGGAATGCAGTGTGAGGGAACCAGGGTTGGGGATGTTTGGATGCAGGGACTAAAGTTTAGGAGGACTCATATCGGATGTCACATGAGGTGTTGCATGGAGTGTCTGGATACTTATAAAAACACCATATTCTCTTGTCCAATGATTATTTCGTTCTTGTTGTTATGTTTCCTTTCGTATTTATGGATTAAAGCATGTCATAAAATGACTAAATACCTAACAGTCCAAAAACTATATAGGTCATTTTCGTCTGCTAGCTTTGCTGTGTCATTGAAACCACCCCCTCTGAAGTATGATGGTGCCAACTATAAGATCTAGCGTTTCAGATCCATGCTGTGGTTTATCCTTATGCGCCGTGAGTTTGCTGTCAAGGGAAAGCGCACTGCACCGTCTCTTATTCCTGAGAAAGAGGAAAGATTTAGTGATACAGATAACTTGCTCAAGCTGTCTCTAATCAGTGTCATAGATGAGGGTATGGTACCACGGTACATGGATATGCCTACGGGCAAGGATATGTGGGATGTGCTTAAGGCCAAATTCGGGGTTTCTGATGCTGGCAGTGAGTTGTACATCATGGAGCAGTTCTATGACTATAAGATGGTCAATGACCGTTGTGTAGTTGAACAAGCTCATGAGATACAGATGCTGGCCAAGGAGCTTGAGAACAATAAGTCAGTGCTGCCCGACAAGTTCGTGGTCAGCAGTATCATCGCTAAGCTGCCACCTTCAAAACTTTATTAATTCATCATTAGCACATTTTATTGTAGCACCGTATTTTCAAATCATGGACTCATTACACTTAAAAAGTCCATCTCAATTAATATATTTAATATCATAATTAATTTATATTTAATACTCCGTACACATCTAAACATCTGTCGGGACATCGACTAAAGTTTTGAAGGTGTGCTGTAGCCAAACACTATCGATGCGCCGAGATCTGTGGTTGTGATTGACGGGAGTGGGACAAGCGTTAGGGGTGGCTAGCATAGGGGGACGACATGGGTATGCACTATGCAGACGTGTGTAATTTTTTGGAATATGCAGACACCTGTGTGACTGCCGATTTGTATCCTGGTCAGTGATGGCTGGGTCGAACCATTATGCGCGTCAGTCAATTAATAAAAATTCAAAACACGTATCCAATGGAGAAGATTAGAAGCGAGTAGGATGGATTTTCAGAACACACATCCAAGGAGATGAGTAGGATATATTAAGGTGAGAAACATTTTATATTTTCTTCATTCTTTTATGATATAGAATAAGACCTCTCTATGTTCTAGATTATAAGTCAATTTTGATTTTTTAGTTCATCCATTTTACTATGTATCTAAACATATTATTATATCTAAATATATAGCTAAATAAATATATTAAAAAACTAAAATGGTTTATAATTTAAAATAGAGAAAGTATTTATGATTTCTTATACGTACTTGTTCCTAGAGAAGTACTACCGGAACATTGCTGCTTCATGTTAATAATGCAAAACTTAATGTATGCGCGTGTACTCGTCCACTAGACACTAGTTAAAAAGAAAACATTAGGTTGTAGAGAAAGGCCAGATGGAGCAGCCAGGTCGATTTACCTTTTAACTCAAATCTGAAATATGATTTCAATTTTGAAATGGAAAAGTACGAGTAACCCAAAGTTGACCTTGGACACCGTGTGCCCCGGCCGGCTACATACTACACTGACACCATAATGCTAGCAGAAATGAAAGTAACAATGCATTGACAACTAAACAATGACAGGATTACCACCAATCCGGCATGCAATCCCGCACGCATGCAGGATACCACGTGCGCATGGTGCATGCGTTTGCGGTTACGCGCACTTGAAGCCCGTGGGGACGCCCTTGCCGCAGAAGTTGAGGACGAGGCTGAGGTTGACGGGGATGTTGAGGTTGAGCCCCAGCACGTTGGCCTTGATGGCCGTGCACAGGCACACGGCGGCGTCCAGCTCCACCAGCCCGTTCAGCAGGGGGCAGCACTGCTCGTTCACCGGCACGCCGGCCTTGGCCTTGATCAGGTCCAGCACGTTGGCGCACACGCCCAGCTTCAGCGCGTTCGTCGGGCAGTGGCCGTACCACCCGCTCGTGCCGTCGTTGCCGCCGCCGCCACCACCACCACCACCGATGGGGCCGTACCCTCCACCACCGCTGCCGCCTCCGATGGGTCCGATTCCACCGCCACCTCCGCCAATGGGGACGCCTATCCCACCGCCGCTGCCACCGCCACCAATCGGGCCGTACCCTCCGCCACCACCGTTGCCCGGGCCGCCGCCGTTGTTGCCTCCCCAGCTGCCGCCGCTACTGCCCTCACCCGGCCCGCTGCCGCCGCCGTAGCCGCCGCTGCCCCCACCGCCATGGTGGCCGCTGCTGCCGTGGCCATTGTTGCCAGGGCAGTAAGGGCAGGCGTTGGCCGTTGCGAAGAGCAGGAGGTTGAGGACGAGGAACAGTGGCACCTTGGTGGACGCCATTGGTCACGAGCAGCTAAGCTAGGCCAAGCCGAGCACCACCCGCTGTGGCAGCTGCAAGTGTGGATCTCCGAGTGGAAGGAAGGACGCTTTATATACACGGAGATCTCTCGCTGCTACTAGCTATACTCAAAAGTCCTAACGTAGGGTTGGACAGAATCAGCATTCAGCGAATCAAAACAAGGTGGAGCGGAAAGCGATAGAGCAAGGTGCGCTGCTCTTCGGGAGACGGGCCGCGTTGGACAAGGGCTGTGTTTAGTTTCTCAAAATCACTCTAAAATTCACTATGTAGAATTCCTATCACCCGTCACATTAAAATACTGGCACATATATGGAGTACTAAATATAGATAAAATCAAAAACTAATTACACAGTTTTGTTATACTTTACGAGACGAACATTTTGAGTCTAGTTACGTAAAGTTTAGACAATTTTTACCAAATACAAATAAAATGCTATAGTACACTGAGATAACATAATGTGATATTTTCATTTGAAATTCACGAGAACTAAACACACCCAAGAAGACGTGACTGGATAACACATGCATGCATGCGCACACGGGCAGAATGGCCCATGGGGCGCATGGCATGGTCGGCGGCCGATGTGTCAACCCGTGGGCTGGCTGGAGACTTTGGCAAGTTGGCGCTGGCGGCGCTGCGGATCAAGGTGACAGCGGTGGCAAATTTGGATGTTTACCGCGCTGCGCACGGATAAATCGCCAAAACAAATCCGTAGATTGTGAAATCTTTGGGTAAGCACTAGCTAGACCGGCCCCGTGTTTAGCGGAATCCCTAGGCCTAAATGGACGGTGTGCTTAATATACACGTTTCTTTCTCTATGTATCCGTAGAGTACGATTCAGATCCATTGAGCCATGAGATTTGAGATCGGCGCCGGCTTGGCAGGTAACAAGGTCACGGGATGGCTATAGGTTTCCGGGACTGTATGTTTGTATGTGTCCAGTGTCCACAGCGGCGGCTGGTGCTACGTTGCCCTCTTGGCACAGCTCGCACGCTAGATGCTGAGAGAGGGTACCCAGGATATGATCCGGCTCTGGTTGGTCCCAGCAACTCATATCCTACCCCATGTCATTTTGCGTTACAGACTTTCAGTAGCCACTTGTGTGCCGACATGGGCTAGATCGAGTAGTAAGTGATAATTGATGTGAGATTATGCATGGCCACTAGTAACTTTGTTTATTATTAGGTAACACATTACAAAACGTGTAAGGGCCCCATTATGTTCCCACGTTATATCCTGGTGTGTATTGGGTTTCTAAGCCTTCAATTATTCTTCTTATATATATTTTGTACCGGTGGGCCTATTACACAACATCGATCCAATCAGGTTCATACCGCCAACGACACAGGTATGAGAATCAACCAAATTGGTCCAAGTTATGTTTGTATGCCTAAATGATATCTTGTTCTAAACAATGTATGCCTAAATGATATCTTGTTCTAAACAATGTCCTTTATATTCCTAAAGCTAGTAAAAATCTTGTCTTTGTACATTGCTCACACCCGTAATCACCTTAACTGAACTTCATCCCGATTATTTTGTGATCTAGGATTAGGCAACGAAGAGACCATACCTGGACGCAACTATGAAGGTGGCTTCTATCCATTGAAGTCTAGGTCTTCCCCAAAATAAGTGACGTGTGGCACCATCAAGTCTTCCTCGTCTAGGTGGCATAGCCGCCTTGGTCACCCTTCGTTTGCAATAGTTGATGAGATTCTTAGCAACAATAATCACATTCCCTTTGTTTAGAGTCGAATGAGGATATATTGCGTGACGCCTGTTAGAGAGGCAAGAGTCACTAGATGCCCTATCCCAAGTCAACAAGTGTATTGTCTAGTCCTCTTGAGCTTTTTTTATGTATGGTGCCTAGCTCTCACCTCTATTGGCAAGAACATCTTTTATGTTAGTTTCATTGATGATTAGGGAGGAGAATATTAGAAGTTGAATGCCTTCTTTCAACACATTGGGATCTCTTGCCATGTTTCTTGTTCCTATCAAAATGGCTCAGTCGAACACAAACATCACCATATTGTTGCTCATGCCTCTGTGCCCCCCTAAAATTTTGGGATGGCATCACCACCACCTATATGCATGATAAATGGCCTTCATTCCTAGCAAAGTCATTGTCAGCCCGGTCAATTTTAGAGTGTGACAATCATCCATGGCCATACCCCGCTAGAGCTTTTGTTTCATCAAGAACAAGATTACTTGACTCTCCATACTTTTGGTTGTGCATGTTGAACCAATCCCCGCCCCTAAAACTTACGAAAGCTTCAATCACTCTAAGCAATGCATTTTTTTTTCTATAGCAATATGCATAAAGGGTCCAAGTGTCTAGATGTCTCTAAAGGTCATGTTTATATTTCTCGTAATGTTGTTTTGATGAGAACTATCCCTTTGGTCAACTCCACCCCAATGACGGAGCCCATCACTGATCGGAAATTCTCCTCCTCTCGTCCACCCTCATCACATTACAACCACTTTCACAACTCTCACCGTCAGATGCTGGTACAACGGAGCCAATAACACTGATATATTGATTCTTGCTTAACAAAAATTGACAACGGATGAATGACTATACTAAAACCTACTCCGTATTTGGTTCCTAGAAATTGAGAGAAATTGAAAAGTAATTTAGCAATAAAATGATAAGCATTTTTAGATATCGATTTTAATTCAATGGATCTAGACGTGCCAAGATTTTAGGCTCACGTGTTCGTTGCACACCTCAATGCTTCCACAGATCCACAGCACTCCTTTCACGAGCCGCACGCCAAGAAGCCAGGGACCGGCCGACCGGGGTCCAGCAAGGAGGAACCATCACCTCGCCCGAGCGCGCGGCCGCGAGAAGCCGAAACCCGAAAGGAGCTCGGATGCAGCGACGCGCTGAGGTGGCCGTTGTGGGCGCGGGCCCGGCGGGGCTGGTGGCGGCGCGCGAGCTGCTCCACGAGGGCCATGCCGTGGTCGTCTTCGAGAAGTCAGGCCGCGTGTGGGGCACCTGGGCGTACGACCCGGGCGTGGACGCGGACCCGCTGGGCACCGACCCGCCGGGCGGCCCCGGCGCTGTCGTGGACAGCAGCCTCGACGCGTCGCTGCGCACCAACCTGCCGCGCGAGCTCATGGGCTTGTCGGGCTTCCCACTGGCGGGGCGGGTGTTCGCCGGCGATCCGCGCACGTTCCCGGGCCATCGGGAGGTGCTCGCCTTCCTCGACGCCTTCGCCGTGGATTCCAGCGTCGCCGCGCACGTCAGGCTCCGAGCCGAAGTGCTGCGGGTGCAGCCGCTCGGTCGGGGACAGCAGGCGGAGCGGTGGGCGGTGACGTGGCGCGGGGATGACGGCGGGGTCGCGGAGGAGGCGTTCCATGCCGTCGTCGTCTGCAACGGCCACTGCTCGGTGCCTCTGGTGCCCAAGATCCGAGGTGCCTTCTTCTACAGTTCTACCTTCCCTTTTCCTCTGCCTCTCTACTAATGAAGAAGTGACAATGTTTGTATAGTACAGGAATTAACAACTGGCGTGGAAAGCAAATGCACAGCCACAATTATCGCACCCCAGAACCATTTCAAGATCAGGTACTTGTCCTGCACTTCTTTTTCTGGCTGGTTGTCCTCAGTTCCTCGCCAGTTCCAGTCTGAATGTCTGATACACTCTCTTTGCAGAGCGTCGTAGTTGTAGGATTGGGAGCCAGCGGAATTGACATTGCTAGAGAAATCTCACATGTAGCCAAGGAAGTGCACATCGCTGCTAGGTACTCTGAGGACAGGATTGGAAACATTGAACTCTACCATAACGCTTGGATGCATGGCGAGGTTCAGTTCTGTAACTTTGTCAGCTCCTCTGCACCGTATGAACTTTCTTCAAGGTAACATGCTCATATGGCCGTCTCTGTTAATGGACTAATGTGAATTCATGATAAGCAGATAGAGTGCATCCAACATGACGGCCAGGTGCGCTTTGCCGAAGGTTCATTTGTAGCTGCAGATACCATTCTTTACTGCACAGGGTACGACGGCACACAAAATGGTGCTCTATCTTTTCTCCTCTGCAGTACATTTAGCCTCCTAAAACTGAAACTGCAATACTTTAAATCACTTTCAGGTACCGCTACCATTTCCCGTTCCTCGACCTGGATGGCTTCACCGTTGACGACAACCGCGTCGGGCCACTGTACAAGCACGTCTTCCCACCCAAGTATGCACCAAATCTCTCTTTCGTTGGGCTGCCATACAAGGTACAAATAAACCTAAATGGATATGAAAATTCAAATGTCTTCTAAGAGCATCGTCGTTTATATAGCAAATTGAAGTCATCTAAGTCGACAATTCACACAAAACTCCTTACATGTGTTTTTCAGAGCATCATCTTCTCGGCGCTAGAGCTGGAATCCAAGTGGGTGGCCGCCGTTCTATCGGGGCGTGCCACGCTGCCGAGCGAGGAGGACATGATGGCCGATGTGCAGGAGGACTACCGGCGCATGGAGGACGCCGGTAAGCCGAAGCGCCACACCCACACGCTGTGGCCTCGATGGGTAAGTGTCCGCTGAATAAACCCGCAGCCTAAACCTCGACTCAGCAATGGCTGAGCACGTGCACGCCTTGCTATGCTTCGGCCAGGTGGAGTACCTGAACTGGCTGGCGGATCAGGTCGGCGAGCCGCACCTGGAGCCGCGGAGGTGCGAGATGTACGAGAAGGCGCTCAAGTGCATCTGGTCCCTGGACGAGGGCTACCGTGATCGATGGGAAGATGAAAGCATTGGCAGCGGCTCACCCTAGGACCAACCAATCGAGCATAATCCCGTCATTATTAATGTATAACTGCGCATTGCTTGCAAAATATTAAGCTGAAAGTTTGGTTACAACTTACAACAAACGGATATGTTTGCTTGTCGAAGCAGATAAAGCCGCTAATGCAAACGCCACGCACACAAACAAGTTGGAGTCCCCCTCTCGTGGTCGTGGCCTATCACCTCCAGCGCTCGTGGGCTTGCGGGCCTGATGACGAACTCCAGATCTCCAAGCCATGTTGCAAATCACCAGAGTTGAAAATATCATCGAAAGTTTGGCGTGGACGAAAAACGTGATAAAATTGTAGTTGAGGGTAACGTTCATTATTTCAATGCTATTTTATGGAATGACAGACTTTCTATGGTATTTTCCGAATATACCAATATGCTATAGAACATTACTGGAAACCGGTACTTTATCGTGTGTAATTACACACGGTAAATAATTTTTATACACGGTAAAGACTTTGTCATGTGCAGCACACGGCAAAAAGTACACGATAAAATTTGACTCGGTAAAGAAACTTTGCCGTGTACTACACACGGTAAAATATTCAAAAATTTTGCCGTGTGCTTGGCACGGCACTTGACAAAATTTTTCTCTGTCACCGCACCGGCCGTTAACGGATATTTTGCCGTGTGCCGCAGCCATGGCAAACGGCAAATATTTTTATTTTTAAATTACTTTACCGTGTGTCACCAGCCTTGGCACACGATAAAGTTTTTTTATTTTTTAAAAATTTACTTTGCCGTGTGCTACCAACCAAGGCACACGGCAAAACTTTTTTATTTTTTTTAAAAAAATATTTTGCTGTATGTCAAGACACACGGCAAAGCTTTTTTATTTCTTTTTAAAAAATACTTTGCCGTGTGCCACCAACCAAGCCACACGGCAAAGACCACGAGAAATGCAATTTTTTTATATTTTTTTATATATATATCAAAAGCACATCAATCATCACATCTATATCAGCAACATGCATTATATATCAAAAGCACACGCATATTTCATAAATCCATTGATAATCCATCGAAAATCCACCAAAGTTCAACATCATAAGTTTATTATTACAAGTTTAACATAAAACAGTACAACATCCCTATTACGGCGACCTACTACGACAACGGAGAATGCAACTGTCGCCTCCCGGAGTGTCGTGACGGATAGGACTGCGGTATAAGGTTGACGGCATCAGCCACCGGTGACACCGTAGCGGGATAGTTTGAACCCGCCGATGGAGGCTGCACAAAAGAGAATAGATTGCATGTGTTAGACTCAAAATTGAAAATTTTGACAGCACCTCCCCTCCACGGGGAGGTTTGCAACCTGCAAAAAATAACGGCACGAAGGCCGACAATCACAATGCCACGAAGGACGAAAATCACAACGGCATGAAAGTCGACATTCCCAACGGCACGAAGGCATTAAACTTTCATACTTACAGGAGTGAAGAGACGAACCGGAGCCATGTTTTGGAACATCTGAAAAAATTTCGCCATCTGCTTCTGCGTGTCCTCCATCTTCTTCTGTGTGTCCTCCAGTCGAGCCTCCAGCTGCGAGGTCGTCTCCTTTTGTTGTACCAGCGCCGCCTGTAGTGTTTCAATCACATGTTTCAGTATTGCAAATCCGATCAATGTGTGTAATGTTCAATGTACGACGAGTGAAACCGGAATTACCTGAAGTTTGTCCACCCGTGACAGTGTTGGAGTAGGTCGTGCACGTATGGGAAGGCTTGTGGACGTGCTCCATGACCTCAAATCGGAGAGAGAGGGTGCAGACATCGAGGAGTCGGTGGCGTTTGCAATCCACAACCACCTGTGCTTCTTGCCTTCTCCCAAACTCACGATCACCTCTGTCTCAAGGGGCTCAGTGCTCAGATTGTAATCTGGACCATGGAGCGTCCTAACCACCTCCGCGTAGTCTTTGACCTTAGCGTGGATGCTCGGGTCAGAGTAAGCCTCGGCAGGTGCATCCGGGTTGAAGACGACATCGGATTTCACCCGGCCCAAGTGGGACACAGCCCATGCCCCAAACAAGGACACCGGCATGCTCGACTATGCCGCCTCCTGCGAGAAAGACAGCGAGATGATTAGAAATCAGGCAAAATTGAGTGTTAGAATAGAAAAAATGACGTCTCCTACAAGTACCCGCTTGAATGTGGGAAGGTTACGGCTGCCTTGGTGGTGAGTCGGACTGGTCCTCATCACCCGCTTTCGCTTGCCTTTCACATGCTTTGCGATGTACTCCGGGGATAGGTACCTGTCCACGATCTTCAACCATGTCGCTCTGTGCGACAAGCACCACTGGGGTGGCACCTACACATCATCAAGTGTTTGACATATAAGATGATCAATTCTAGACATACTAAATCTCAAAATGAATCAATACTATTCACCTACCTGAAGGTACTACGCCTTGGTCAGCATCAACTCTCTTGAGTCACCCTTGATGAGGGGCTCTTTTAGGATGGACCTATAGTACAAGACGTGGGCCTGGAGTCGTGCCTTGTAAATCATGTCACTGATGAGCTTGTGATAGGCTTTGTGTGCCATCTGATCCGCCTTGGTCTCTTGGCTTTCTTCAACCTTAAAGTACTTCTGCATACAAACGCGATGTATCCGTTCATTATTTCAATTAACTTAACCAATGAAGGATATGTATTTGAGCTTAATTGTGAGACACTTACCCAAAAGACCGCCAAAACCTGCTCCTGCTTGTTGTCCTTCTCGTCATCATCGCCGAGCTTGTACCTTTTCCACGACCAGACCGCCCCTCACGTGCCATCTTTCAATTTCACAAGGATGGGGAAGTGTTTCTTGTACAGACATCCCATGATGTTAGCAGGGGTGCATGGGGGGTCAAGAGCACTCGACAAAACTAGCCAGCCCCTGCATAAGTGAGTGATTAAGAAAAATTATCAGCTTCTATTTTGATTTTGAACGTATCATATGAAGTACTAGTGATAACATCTATAGTACTTACTTTCCTGCCACAGGAGGTCAGGATTCAGAGGATTATGAAGGGTTGTGGCACCTCGCAGGTAACGAGTCGGCTGAGCAGAACTATCCTGCGTCTGCTGAGTCTCCTCGTCCCCCAACGGAGTGTCTGTGGTCGTGCCCGTGTCCGCCGGGGTAGAAGACAGGTCATCCGGCTGGTCAAGAGCCGGGGGAGAAGGCAGGTCCCTCCTTATGCGACCGGGAGGGTGACAATGCCCCCTCCCCCTCCCCGTCCTGGGGTGACCCGGGCCTGCTCTCGCCGCTACCACGGAAGACATCCTCGCGCCTCCATCAGGAGGGCGTAGCCTCTGGTACACCGAGTAAACCTGCCTCGGTGTACGGTTGCCCACCGTCAACAAGCATTAGTACAAACATTACAAATAGTTCAAAAATGAATAAACATAACAAAATTTAATAAAAACATAGTATTACATGCTTTAGGAATAATCTTCAACATTGGGGTCATAGGTCTCGTCATCACTGTCAAAATTGTCCAAATAGGCTATACTATCCGAAGGTTTTGTGTCTTCCTCATTGTCTCTGCCTAAATGGAATCGCTCAAGCATTTGAATGTCCTTCGGATTCAGCATTACATCTCCAGGGTCATCGTCATCAACCGTTTCATTGTCTACTTCCATGGCGGTCGCAACGGGTAAGACTATCTCAAAGCTCCCTTGTCGCCCACTTGCTTGATAGAACTCTCCATCATATGTGTTTGTGTCAAAGGTGTAATCATCATCGTTTGGAACAGGTAGTTTACCATGCAGAGATACCTGGTGCACAATAGACCAACTCTTAAGATGGTCTTTGTCTTGGCACACGTGTGGTGTATGATACACCTGCACGGCCTGTTGAGCCACAGTATAGACATCTTTTTCTTTATAGACGGAATCATGTCTAATCTCGACTATGCCAAGTTGAGGGATCTGTCTCATTTGTCTAGGATCAAACCAGTGGCACTTGAATATGACAGGGGTAAGAGGTATCTGGCCCTCATATTCAAGTTCATAGATCTCCTCAATTATTCCATAGTATTCGACGCCATTAGTGCCCGGCGTAAAAACTTGGTTGTTGGTGGTTTTCCGACCGAATCAAGTTTGCTCGTGTCTTGACGTGTGGAAGCGATATTCGTTCACGGTCCTCCATCCTTTAACAAATACATAACATGAAGTAATGTGTCCATCAATTGCATCTATATGGTGTCCCTACTGTCTAATAGGTGAGGATAGGTCCTAATCCCACCCGCAGATGCGCGGATGAATTAGTTTCCAAGGTCTCCTCCAATGCGAGACAGAATTTTGGCAGGACATCCCCGTTGTTCTCCCGATACACGTCCTGCAAGGGAGAGTGTGTATCCGGAGAACAACAGGGGGTGATGCTGAAACTCCGTCTCAGACAGGAGCGGACCATGGAAACTAACTCATCCGTGCACCCATGGGCTATCCAAAAAACTTGGACAATTCGAAACAGATACGGTCGAAGATATACAAAGTCCTGCATACCTCCATCTGTATCTCTTTTGAATGGGAGATGCCTAACTGGGTTACGCGCGGGCTATGACAAACATAAGGAAAGAGAGGTTATAACTAGGGTCGCCTAGGTGCTCCGATTCGCCTCCGACAAGTCCTGCGCTGCAAAAGAAGAAGCACATCACTATAAGATGAAAAATTCGACAAACCTCCCCTGTACGGGGAGGTTTCCAAAACCTGCAAAAAAATGGACACGATGGCCGACATCCACATCAAGGGCACGATGGCCCATACATCCATAATTCCGGCACGAAGGCCGCCAACACATAAACGGCACCATGGCGAACACCCGGAGCCTTTACCTTCCTCTCCGGCGACGAACGGGGATGACGGCACGGACAAACTCTTAATGGGCAGCAAGGATCGGTGGATGAACGTGGATGGTCGATGAACTTCTTCCTCTTCTCCTCCTCCCTTCTCTTTCTCCTTCCTCTTCTCCTCCTTCCTCTCCTTCTCGTCTTCTCCTCCCTTCTCCTTCTTCTCCTCTTCTCCTCCTCCCTTCTCCTTCTCCTTCTCCTCTTCTCCTCCTCCCTTCTCCTTCTTCTCCTTCTCCTCTTCCCCTCCTCCCTTCTGCTTCTTGTTCAGGTGCAGGGGTTCACGGACGTGGGTGACGTGGGCGAGGGGACGGCCAGGGTGGGGCGGCCGGCGGGCGAGCGGGCGGCACGGCGAGGGGACAGCCGGGGTGGAATAGCTGGCGGGGCCAGGCCAGACAGGGCGGGGCGGCCTGCGGGCGGGCGGCCGGACGGGCGGCGCACGCGTGAGGGCGGGACGGGCGGCGTCCGCGCGGGCGAGCGACGGCGGCGGGGAGGCTGGGAGCGGCGGTGGGGCCCGACGAGAGGCGGGGAGGCTGGGAGCGACAGCGTGGGCGCGGCGTGCTCGGCGGCGGTAGCGGGCGTGGAGGCAGGAGTGATGGGGCGGGGGCGGGGGCACGGGCGGGGAGGCGCTGGGGGCTGAAGGGATAAGGTTAGGGTTTGGTTTGTGGGCTTTATGGGCCTTTTTCATTTCTTAAAACAAATTTTACCGAGTGCTTCTAGGCCTGGCACACGAGAAAGAAAATTTTGCCATGTTCCCCCATTGCACATGGCAAAATATTTTTGGTTTTTTATTTTGGGCCTAAATTTTTTTGTGGAGCCTTGTGACAGTATTTATGACTCGCTGTTAAAATTGGGTCTATTTTTTAACTTTTTTAATATATTTTATTAATTTATTTTGTTTTGTTGAAAATTTTAAAATATTTTAAATTTGAACTGTAGGTACATGGAATAATGGAATTTGGTGATTTAAAAAATGATTTTCATGATATTTGGTGTATGTTGAGGCCGTATCCAGGACATCACATGAAATTTCGAGCATCTCATTGAAGTAATATGTCGAGTGGGAGGTTTGTCGTGTGCCAGGCTTTGCCGGGTGCCGGGCACACGGCAAAGACACCATTGTCATGTGCATTATTTTGCCGTATGCAGCATACGGTAAAATACAGGTTTACCGTATGTCCTAATAAATTGCACACGACAAAGTATCAGGCACACATCAGCGTTCAGTTTTCCAGTAGTGGAACCAATGTGTTTGGTTGTCTTGCACATTTTATCTCATGGAATCGCAACCAAACACTGTATGTATAGCCAAGATGGCCAAATACGAGCAACCAAACAAAACAATGTGTTTGTCCTAGCCTAACTCGATTAAAGCTTAGCTGAGCTCACACAGACCAGATTAAATTAGGTGATATAGGGACCAAACAAATCATGCCACGCTGGCACGATTCAAAATATTTTAACAATACCGTATTTTGGGCCGTACCAAAACAATAATGTGTCGTGACCCGTTTCTTTAACTGCACGGCTAGCTCTATAACAAATGTAAATCTCTGCGATTGAGCCAATCTATCTAATCGTCCTAGTTCCAACTAAGTAAAACCATACACATCTGCATGCTCCTTATTATTCATCGATGGGCTCGCTAGTTATGTAAGTATGTAACCATACACATATGCGGGTTAACGGGGACAGGGGCCATCATACCATACCCGCCACGGCTAGACCTGACTGGAACTGGTTTTGCCCTGTTTTATCCCCGTGGGGATGAATTTTGAACCATCCCCGTTTCCTAATAAGGGAATTCCCCACGGGAATCAGGGATCAAGTCCTTGTTGACATATAGAGTCCAAACTAATGCAAATATATGCTGGAGCATGGGATGTGGTTTATGATGATCTCTTTAATTGTCAAGTGGGATCATTTCTAATAAAATATCTGAGAGTCCCCATTAGCCCTAGTAGGTTACATGTTATAGACTGGCTTCCTCTAGAAGAAAAGAGTGCTAAAAGATTAAATGTTTGGCAAGGGAATTGCATGTAATTCCTAGAAGAATAGTCCTAATTAGTATCAGTCTTGATAATGCCCCAATATATCATATGTCCATCAGTGGCGGATCTAGGATTTTGCCATAGGGTATGCCGCTCAAAATTCTCATATGCAACTAGACAAAGCCTATTTAGCAATTCGGTATACACAATAAAAGTTGTCTCACGATTTAATATACAGATACAAATAATTCTTAAATCTAACAACATATATTACGAAAGTACATACTCCCTCCGTTCCATTGAAAGTGTCATTTGAAAAGCGTGCCCTCCTCACAAACACGTATCCCGGGCGACATTTTTAATGAGACGGAGGGAGTAATCTTTAATTTCTCATATTTGACTACTAATATAATGTAAACCTGTTTGATTTTACATATACAACAATAGTGAGTATATAATCAATGCTATGTCAATGGGGTAAATTTAATTTAGAGAATATAAATGATAGTAACTCTAACACGCTCTTTGTGCCTAGAAGTAGTACTGTACTGCTTTAGTGCCTAGAAGTCCTAGAACGCTGGCTGCCTGGCCTCTTAATTTAGCAAATAAAATGAATGGTTACATGAACTTGCATGAGCCTAGGGTATGCAGCACCATACCCGTGCCACCCACTGGCTCCGCCAGTGTGTCCATGTAGTTGTTACCCAAAACTTTTGTTCATAAGCTGGATAAACTGAGAAGAAGGTTCTTTTGGCAAGGAGGTGGTACTAAGAAAAAATACCACTTGATCAAATGAACCAAAATTTGCAGGAGTAAAAAGAAAGGGGGTCTTGACATTAAGGATATCAGAAAAATGAACATAAGCCTCTTATGTAAATGGTGTTGAAAGCTGGAATGTGAGGAAGGTTTATGGCAAACCATTGTGAAGTTTAAATATTTGAGGAATAAATCTGTTTGCTCTGTAGAGCACAGACAGTCACAGTCTGATTCTGTTGTATGGTATGAGCTTTTGAAAATAAAGAATGTATATTTACAAGGAAGAAAGAAAAAGATAGGGGATGGGAGAAACACTTCATTATGGAAGGACTCCTGGGTTTATGATAAACCTTTGAATGTGCTCTTTCCTGACTTACTCAAAATGTGCTAGCAACCTGATATATATTGGTGCGTCAGGCCAAAAGTAATATTAATAGCATCACTTTCACTAGATGGTTAGTGGACAAAGCTTACGCTGATTGGGGGAACATAAAAGGCAGATCATCCAATATACAACTATCAGACAATGAAGATACGGTTGTTTGGAGACTTAACCCTAGTGGAAAATTTTCAGTCAAATCTGTTTACAAAGCCCTAACCGAAATGATGTTGGTCCATATCACAAGAAAATATGGAAAGGGAAAATCCCTTCCAAAATCAAATCCTTCTTATGGCTAATGATGAATAATGCCCTCTTAACTAATGATAACTTGATTAAGAGGAAGTGGGTTGGCTCCCCATCTTGCTGTTTCTGTGAGTGTGATGAATCATCTATTTTTTGAATGCAGCATTGCTAAAGTTGTTTGGGCTATTGTAGCTCATACCATTGGAGCAAATAATTTACCTAGATCTCTCCAACAATGTTGGAACATGTGTGATCACTGGTTATTGGTTCCATGCTCTAGGCATTGCTACTATTTGCTGGGCTTTATGGAAAACTTGTAATGTTGTTTGCTTTGACGGAAAAATTGTAACGAATCCTGCTTATATTGCTTGCTATGCCTGCTCGTTCATGGGTTATTGGGCAGGTTTGTTTGTGAACAATGACAAGGAAATGAAGATGAAAGGCGTGGACGTGATGTTGGCCATTGCAACGAAGCTGGTGACAACAGAGAAGAAGAAGAAGCAAAATCAGTTGCAGCTGGAGGACGAGCCGGACAATAAGCAGAATTGAGTACAGAAGCTGACAAGACACGAATCACACGGGATGATTGTTGTTCAGCTATAGTCTGGAGCTTTTTTGTACTTAGCTGTTGGTTTGGTTTTGCGTTCGAGGTATCGATGAGTTTAGCTGGTGGTAGGCGGTTAAGTAGGTCTGGGCTTCTTCCCAACCCAATCATACTTTGCACTGATCCTTTTGCTTTGCTTCCCTTTAATTCTCGAACAATGTATTTCCGTTATCATGGTAATGGAAATGGGGTGTGTCCTCGTGTTAAAAAAAACATATATGTTGGAGCATATAGTATTTGCGCTAGTCCATTACTACCTCCGTCCCAAAATATGTGTCGTTTTTGTTTCCTGAGAAACAACTACCGGTAATTATATATTAAAATATATAAATATTTAAGTTAAGTAATTAGTATCCTTGAAAAGATCTTTTGGTCTAGTTTTTTTAACAAATTTATTTAAATATATAAATATTATACGTATTTTCTATAAATCAACCTTATGGTACGAAAACTTAAAACGACACTTATTTTGAAACGAAGGGAGTAGTTTGCAGCAGGCCATTCGGTACCAGGTGTACCTGTAGTACGTTGGTTGCACGTACGTAAAGTTAGAGTTTGTACCCCATCGCCGTCAGGGCGTCACACTCCTCTACGTATTCAGAAATCCATGCGCTGATGAGGCCTGCGGGCTGACCCCCCTGGAGCCACTCAATAATTCACCAGTACATGCATACCAACCTGTGGCTACCTTTATTGGCTTGTTTCCGTCCTATAGTATATGTTAGTCAACGTAGTTTGCAACTGGATCTGCACACCGAATTCGCGTTTCCACAGCCCATGGATGGATTCGCGGGATGACCTAGTATAATCGTTGTTATGTTGCCGCTTGACGCTTGGCCATTGCAGAGAGGCGGAGCCGGACGCGACGTCTCGTTGACACTTGGCCAGCGGCTTAATCATTCTTCGTCGATCGGTAGCTGCTCGCCTGCTCCTGCTCGACCACGCTGTACGTTTCAGAAATTCATCGCAATTCCCCGACCGGGCCGTCAGCAAAACGCACACGGATTAATTAATTTGTCTAGTTCAGGCCGGTACTCGATCCGAGTATTCTACGTCGTCGTCGCCGACTCGATCGCCGTCCACCCACGGAGCCACCACACAACACTTCTTGTTTCCCAATTCAAGATCACACACACAGAGCCGCGCCACGTATACTCTCCGGCCGGTACTAGCTACTATTGCAAATTTGCATTATGCAGCGTAAACAAAGGCAAAAACAGTGGCGCCGCGAGCACGTAATAAACCAGGCCACCTGTTCGCTTATCATGTGACGAATAATAATGCACAACTATACTAGGTCTAACTGGCTCTTGGAGATACCCAAAAGCGAAGGGAGCTAGGAATCTCGCCGCGGATAGAGATTGCGAGCAAGCCATCATCATCCATCCCTAAGCTATTTTTTGCTCAATAATTGTGCTTTGACTAGCAGATTATACTTGCGATATATAGTACTTTGTAGACTAGCAGATCATCATCCATCCCCTGATTGATCAGGGGCACTAGTCAGATCAGCATCAGACTCATTAATTGGCGCGCACACATACACAGAGTAATATATATATATCTGCCTATTTATCTATCTGATTCATTTGTTTATGATATGTTAAGCAGCTGGTCTGCTAGAAAGTACAAAAAATGGTGGATCGAGAAAGCGATGTTTAGACGTGTGATTAGTGACACACAGATAAGTTAGCGAAGAATTAGGTAGTACGAGTAGCTAACAAAAATTATACGGTGGCGGTGAGATAGTATTAGTGGAGCTAGTCATGTCTGGCTCACCTGGGAGACTCTAATCATATTTTTATTCTTCATTCGATCACCTCTGTTTCACACAAGAAGAGAAATGAATGGAACTCTCGTATATATCATAATCTAATTGAAGATGATGCGTTCTCCAGTTTGTAAGTATCTTTTATTTTGGCTCTTTGAATCTTCTTGGGCTGCAATGCACGCAGTGGATTAAAAACACTTGCAGGCTAGCAGGAGAGGTACTTGTTTGCATGCTTTGGTCATAATAAACCGTAAACATTTTTTGGTAACCTTGTATTCTCGTTCATTTTATTTTCCATTCAAATTTCAGAGACGACGAACATGGGCTATAGGTAGCCCTGTTTCAAAAATACCGATAATCCTTTGGTTGGAATGGTCACATAAATGAGAAACAAGAAGTCAGCTGCGTACGTTGTTGTCCAGCAATTACACACAGATGAGTGAAGATTGTTTGCCGGGCTCCTGCTCCCTAAGCAGGGATCAGGTCGAGCTTATTCTCGGAATGATTACCCTGATAGCTTATTCCCACACCATGTGATTCTCATTCTGTCAAGCATCTGCATGGAGATCGCTGCGTTAGATAATGTTTTGGCTGTTACGACTTGTTGCAAGGCGGCCCTTTAATTTGAGCTGTCAGTTTGGGTTGTAACTTAACAGTTTATAGAAGTGCAGAGGAAATGGACTGATGATAATTGCATGTTCAGCCTAGTGCATAGTGATTGGAGAATCGCGATTCCTTTCTTGTTTCAAATATCAAATTATTGGCACAATTGTCCCACCATTATTTTTTTTTATTTTTTTATTTTTTTTGCGAAAGGTCACACCATTATATTTGAAAGAGAACCTGCCATGCTCTTTCATAGGAGCTGATCGAACTGGAGTTGACCTGACAGTCTGACACCATCAGATAAAAGTGCTGGACTGGGATCAAATGGACTGTTATGTCTCTGAATTCAAGTTCACTTTATCAGCCTTTTTTTGAGGAGAACTACGGGAGGGGTCAATAAGATCCCCACCTGCAAATTTCATTCCACATGTGCACATGGGTGAAACCCATGGCAATGGAGTAGAGGGTTTGCCCAAATACAAAGTTTACAACTGAGAGGGGGAGGTTTAGATTACATAGAGAAACATGAGCTCCAATGCTGCATGCACTAGGGTGGCTTCCTTCCTGGGGATCCGGCAGCTCCAATCCTTCAGGGCATTCTTGCAAGCGGCAGTGAGGCGCTCAAGGCTTGGAGGTAGATTATCAGCCCTTTTTGGCGGTTGCTGATAGCAAGCTGTCAACCTGTCACTCTCCTTTTATGCTAGCCAAGCTATCAGCGGTAACTGGGCTCTTTCAAAAGATGAAAGAAACACCTAAGCAGCTCAAGAATTCATCCAAGAGCTAGGTGTCAAACAATGTTTACTACCATCTTAGAAATAAGGAGAGTTAGATGCACAATGTTCTAACCAAGTTGCTTGGAGATTTTGATTGGCGTCTGGTTTATCTGAGCTAGCTTAAGGGCTCAAGAAATAGAAAGCAAACAGTTAATTATTGGATTATATAGCATGAAGATACTAGCTGGGCTTGGATAAATGCCACGACCGTGGAAGGTTTCTCCTAATTTTCTAGCTCAATTATTGGCCCAGTTGCATGATAACTTATCTCCTGGTCTGAACCTTTCTCTTTTCAGAATTCTCTCGTGTGTAGGTGCAGATGCAGGCGTATGAAACTGCATCCTAGTTGGGTTGTCCAATCGCAGCACGTACTTTTTTGGCAGATCGCTGTCAGAACATTTTGATTTCTCGGCTGAGTTCATACATTCATGGAACACAACAGACTGACGGATTAGCATGCGTGTTGCCACTTGACAGATAAGCACAGACATGCATCAGGCATGATTGCACCATCCGATGGAGAACGACGCTGAGCTGCTAGGGTGTCCTCACCTGCATGGAGTATCTTCTTCTGCAGGTAACTCAGTTAACGTCTATTTCCCTGTAACTGTTTCATCTGTAGTTGAACTCAATTTCTTGGTAACAATGCAAAGAGTACAGATGGATAGGCATGCGCGTTTGGTTTTCGGTTCAATTTTGGTTTGAATTCTCGTTTACTGAAGAAAAATGGTTTGTAGAAAATAGGAACCGAGCATTTTATTTTTTGGTTATTTTGGTTAATGAACTTTTTCATTAGAGGTTAAGACAAAAAAAATACATAATTCTAAAGCAAATTTGAGCATCACTTCTTTGTTTTAGATAATAATAACCGATAAGAGGAATATAGTAATAAAATACAAAACGGTTCAAATAAAGACATCACATATAAACCAAACATGATCTTACAAGATGCAAATAACACTATGCCAAAAAAGACTTTCACAGTCTGTCATTGCCAGTTGTTTTGGCTTCAACCGCTAGTGGTATAGGTGGTCTATCACTGCCGAATTATGGTTTCAACCACAGGTGAAAAACTATTTTGCACAAAAAAACTAATCACTTTCTCACATGGGATATTGAATCAAGATAATATTTGTATCAAAATTATAGAGTTTAAAAATGTAGATTTTTTTGTAGTTGACAACTCCTTAGTTTAAAATGGTTACAAGTCCAAATATTTAATATAATTTCTTGGATCAGATTTGATATGATTAACAATATTGAATGGAGATAAAGTCAACACCAAACGAGATCTACAACTTTACATTTAACAACCTTTTTATTTGTGTCTATTTAAAGTGCCAAATATACCCATTGATCGCAGTTTGGGAACTCGACGTGGTTGTGGTCATCCGTCTCAGCGGGCTTCTTGTTCGGTTGAAACTTTTTACTTAGAAAAACCCACATAATGTATATCTAGGTGTGTAGCAAAAATTAGACACTTAGAAATGTCAAAACGACTTATAATTTGAGATGGAAAGAATAGTATTTTTATGCGAGTGGGAAATAATAGTCTAAATTGAGGAAAATTTTTACCCATGTATGATTGCATACTCTAGGTCTTAGGGTTAGTTGATCCAAATTCCGCTGCAACGTACAGCCATGCATTTTCAGAAAGTGGTTTTGTCCCCTGATAGCTGGAATAACCTTTGCGATTTCAGAAGGGCGGGATAGCTAGTCCTATATGTTTATTTAAGCGCTAGCTAGATTCAGACAAGTAATCAACACACAAACGTCACATTCTCCTGATTTTTAAAAATTCAAATCGAATGGTCCGGGGGAGGACGAACAAGTTAAAAGAACCCAACTGCCCGTTAAAAACGACAATTAGGATAGAGATGCATGGCACTGCCTGAGGTCATCTTCAGGGTTTTGTCGCCTGCATATTCACTGACGCGCTATACAAACCTGTCCAATGGGTGCTTATGACGACATAGACCTTATGATACTCGTATATACGAGTACCTTTCTCCTAATGCTGACTATGCATGGATCCTTCGTTCTGGGTTCTTTTGCTGTCGGTATTGCAGGAACTGCATGAAAACAAATGAGTGCTGACGCTTGCCATGCTGTCAGTACATAAGGTTAATTGACTATGTTGGTATTTTTAATTCAGATGTATGATATTATATCGTGTAAACGAGAACATATAGGTGTAAACAATTGGAGAGAGGAAGAAAAAACTTCGGTATGGGGGCGTGAACACTGTAGTCAGTTGTCTAGCAGCTGTAAGTCTGTAAATATGGTATTAGCAACTTGCAGTATAGATAGATTAAGTGGTGAGTAGAATCCAACTGCTACACAGGTCAAATCACCAATTCTGAGAGGGAAATTCGAAAATGCGACAGCCGGTGGCTGGCGAAAGAGGTCAAAATTCTTGAAAATGGCTTCGGCACCCTGAGGGAAACTCGAAGATGCAGACACCCCCCGGGGAGCTCCAAGAGGTGCTTGCCCCGATCAAGAACTCGAAAATGATTATTACATGTTAATATGATTTTGCAATAATAATTCGCATGAATTTTGAGAAGTTGAATTTTTTGTTTTGGGGAAATAAACCATCAGCAGCTAGACTCGGTCGGGGATGCAGCAAATGGAAGTAAATTTGTTATGAGCTGTCTGTGACGTACTAGTATATAGTACATCGGAAGAGTGTCTTAATTTACCATTTTATTTTGACCAAAAAATACTGTAGGGGAGATCCCCATAGTCTTGATAAAATTTCATTAAAATAAAGGAAGAGAGTTTACATACAGGCGTCTAACCAAGCACAAAAGGATGATCGTAAATTATCCCTAAATCTAAGAGATTGAAGGCGACATTGGTTTTTAAAATTACATGACCACAAATTCAAGTCAGGTTGCCTTCGTTGGAATACTTTGTCATTATGTAGCTTCCAAAGCTCCCATGCCACGATCAACACCGCTTCATTAATTTACCATTTTATTAGGGCGGGTATATAGCTTTCCTGTGTCATCAGTCGTCACCAACAGGGATTCTTCATTTCTGTATAATTCTTTATGTTTGCAGTGTCTGGCGTATCAGCTATGGTATATTGTTTTTCTCGCACGATAAAACAACGTCAACTAACTTATTAGCCCCGGAAACGATCAGCTGGGTAATGAAAGCAGGAATTGAGTATGAGCACCGGCATAAAACAGAGCAACAGTTACAGCAAAAGAAATGAGCTATATTTTTCCTTTATCAAAAGGGTTCACAGAAAATCATTTACTATGCAGTAATAAGAACAAATATATGCAATTTCTTTTATTAGCAATGGGTCTTAAGTTTATCCATTAATTCCTAGCACTTAATTACCTCCTTAATTTACTAGACCATGCAGGAGCATGTGTTGGTGTGTATCTAATAGCAACAAGCTTGCACTTTAAGTTCAAATAAACTTTCGGTACATTGGACATTAGGATGTGTTGTGGGCTAGAGAGGTACAGTAGATGTCTTTCCGTCGCTAGCTCAAGCAGCAAGGAACGGTCCACTTGACGCAGCCAGAATAAATAGAATCCACTCTGGCAGTGGCAGGCTGATCTGCATAGCCTGCATCTGACCAACCAAATTGAACATGATCTTTCTCACAAAAAAAAAAAAAAAACATGATCCCCTCTTGGAGCACATTCATGTTGTCTGGATCCAATTATTAGACAGCGGAACTGTGCGTCTTCTGTCTCCATGCATTGTCATGGTCCAAGAATTATAGAACGTTCACAGAAGAATTCTTGCTTGTTATTTCTAAGATGCCTCGAGCTCGTGACTCGTGCCCTTGTCCGCTGTCCCGTGTGCCCTGCTGCCTCAAGTTCACTCCTCCTGGTCCTGGCTATCATCTGCTTATTAGCATCAACAGCGGGCGCCCGCTCGCTATCGCGGAGAGACCACCGGTCACCAGAGGCAGAGCAGGTCGGCACACGCGAGCAAGCACAGGAAGACCCACGGATTCCAAGTCTTGCACAACAGTGGATTTACATATATATTTGTAAATATAAATAAATGGAAGTATTGTGTCGATCGATCCCAAGTCGCAATAATGTCAACGCGTGTCGTCGTAGCAGCTACTAGCTCCTAGCGCCTAGCGGCTGTATTGTCAATCGGAAAATGGACGCCGTGGTCCGCTGAAAAGGAAGCAAGGAAATGGACGCGTGCTGCGCAAGCTGCACGATGGCGCAGCACGATGGCTGTGCCACTGGGCCGCCAAGGGGGATGATTTTCAAAGTCGGAAACTTCTTCTTGTTCCTGTTACGTGACAAACTCATATCCCTCCGTTCTAAAATATTCGTCGCTTGCATTTTCTAAAAAACTACTGTCAAAAATTATATATTAAAAAATATTAGTATTTATAATAAATAATTAATATCATTAGAAAGATCTTTGAATCTAATCTTTTAATAAATTTCTCTGGAGATATAAATATTATATTATTTTATACAGATCAAGTCAAACTTACGGTGGCTTGGGTCCCTTCGAGTGCACAAATTTTTCGTGATTCTCAGTTTGTCACGACAATTTTGAACGATCTCAAAGTGAAATTCAGGCAGTCGGACGGATATGGTGGCCTGGGCCTGCTGGTCCATTGAAAGCGGGAAGAAACGCGGACTATGCTGCTGTGCTGGACCGATCCACTCCAAAACTAGAATGACTCGTCGTTCACAGACACACCACATCTAGTAACCAAGAGAAACAACTAAAGTCAACGAGACATATATAAGCGTGAAACTCGAGCGAAACATCACTGGACAGCAAACACACGAGTTTCTGAAGATGTATACCACTTATATATATATCTAGCAAAGTAATGTCAAAAGGAGAATGGCACCATACACATATCTCTAGCAAAGTGGCTAGCTCAAGAGTGAAGTTCACGTTGTACCGTCCATTGTGACAGTGAAAATTACCGTCTCGATCACTTTCTAACCAACCTAGGGCAGGCACCCTTCAGTCCACCGAGCAGGCAAAGGCGCAGGCTCAACTAGGGCGTCGGGGCCCTAGGGCGTGCACGGGAAGCCGAGCTCCACGCCGTCGTCCGACCCTCCCCCGCTGCGCAGCAGTCGCAGCACCGCCGCCGACGCGAGCAGGCCACCTCGCCGCGGTGGGAGGCCGCCGGAGGGGGAGGCGGTTGCTGCAGCTGCCGGAGGGGCTAGCGGCGAATGAAGATGCGGTCTTCTTCCTCGATGCCTGATGCGCTAGGGAGGTGATTCCATCGCGTCGGACAGGGTCGGGCCATGAAAAAACGGTTGGGGGTAGCTTCGCTCTGGAGCCAGCCCGGAGGCCAAGAGGTAGGCCCGGTGCTCTAAACACGTGCGCAGGCCACCCTCCCGGCCCTCTACCAAACACCACCTAGACTAACCAGCGGCAGAGTCATTGGAGCGGGATGACCGGCAGACCAGGGGAGATGCTGATTCTTCACCCGCATGGCTCACGGGTTTACTATTTTTTAATCAATCGAATTTCCCACCTATAGCTGGTGGTAAGTGGTAAAGGTTGTCGTGTGTGTGAGACGGAGGAGCACTCCATGGTGGGAGGAGGATCTCTCAGATCCGGGGTAAGTAACCCGAATCCCGACGCAAAGATCCACCACCACCACGCGCCGTCGCCTATAAAACCCGCCCCCGGCAGCGCAGGCTGCAGCGAGCATCGGTGGTGCCCCGGTCGAGCCAACGAGACCCCACCAGCCTCTCTGCCCTCTGGGAGCTCGAGCCTCCTCGTTGCCAGATGGCCTCCGTTCTGCCGGATACCGCGTCGGAAGGCAAGGCGGCCCTGACGGATGCCTGGAACTACAAGGGCCGCCCCGCCAGCCGCGCCACCACCGGCGGCTGGGCGTGCGCCGCCATGATCCTAGGCGCCGAGCTGTTCGAGCGGATGACGACGCTGGGCATCGCGGTGAACCTGGTGCCGTACATGACGGGCACCATGCACCTCGGCAACGCCTCCGCCGCCAACACCGTCACCAACTTCATCGGCGCCTCCTTCATGCTCTGCCTCCTGGGCGGCTTCGTCGCCGACACCTACCTCGGCCGCTACCTCACCATCGCCGTCTTCACGGCCGTCCAGGCCACGGGGGTGATGATCCTGACGGTCTCGACGGCGGCGCCCGGTCTCCGCCCGCCGGCGTGCGCGGACGCCAAGGGCGCGAGCGCCGACTGCGTGCGGGCCGACGGGACGCAGCTCGGGGTGCTGTACCTGGGCCTGTACCTGACAGCGCTGGGCACCGGCGGGCTCAAGTCCAGCGTGTCGGGCTTCGGCTCCGACCAGTTCGACGAGTCCCACGATGGCGAGCGCGGCAAGATGCTGCGCTTCTTCAACTGGTTCTACTTCTTCGTCAGCATCGGCGCGCTGCTGGCCGTCACGGCGCTGGTGTACGTGCAGGACAACGTCGGGCGCCGGTGGGGGTACGGCGTCTGCGCCGTCGGCATCCTCTGCGGGCTCGCCGTGTTCCTGCTCGGCACCAGGAGGTACCGGTTCAAGAAGCTGGTGGGGAGCCCGCTCACCCAGGTGGCCGCCGTGACGGTCGCCGCGTGGAGCAAGCGCGCCCTGCCGCTGCCGTCTGACCCGGACATGCTCTACGACGTCGACCACGCGGCGGCCGCCGGCGCCGACGTCAAGGCCGGGAAGAAGGAGAAGCTGCCTCACAGCAAGGAATGCAGGTAACAAGAATCACTCTGATGATTTGCAACATTCCGTTCCTTAGCTTTATTTACTGGGTGATTAAATTCACAGTGACAGTAGTGGCAGTAGCTACTGATACGATTAGCAGTGCCAACACATAATCGACCACACCTAATAAGTAAGCTCTAATAGTGAAATCTGAAGTTCTGAATAGTTCAGTTCATCAAGTAGTTCAAACAGACGGGTGAATCCTGAATCCTATCCGGCCTGTTTTTTAATTAAAGAAACATCATCCTATCCCTGTTCCCCAGCTTGTCAAGAACATGTGGGTCACTGGTACGGCATACACCACACAAGGCACACAGAGATGTATGTATCTATCAATCTATAGGATCGGATATATATGAGTAGGAAGGCAAAGGTTTTAGGCAAATTGCGATATGGATATCTGGGGAGGAGCCGAGCTCATTATTGGTGGGCAACTGCGGTGACTGCTGCAATCTCGGCACGCCAAATAATTCTGCAGTTTTCAACTCTTCTCTGCAGTTCGCTGCTGCTCACCTTCGTGCATACAGTATACTACAGTATAGCGAGGCCACACAGCTCATGTCCATACGTGTGTTTGTCACAAGATCACTGCTACTGCTGCGCTCCGTGCAGTACTGCAGCGTCTGTGCTCCGTGCCTGGTACTGCAGCGTCACGGTATCTCATGGCATAGTACACGTACCGGGACTGAAAACCTACGCTTTAGTTCCCAGATTTTGGACTTCCGATTCACTGTAGCGTCATTAATGAGTCACGGTAGCATTCCGTTTGTATTTGCGAATAATTGTTCAAACATTGACTAATTAGGTTTAAAATATTCGTCTCATAAGCAATTAGTTTTAAATTTTATCTATATTTGGTACTCCATGCATGTATCGTAAGTTTAATGTGACGAGAAATCTTCTTTTTATATAATATTAAAATTAGAAATTTGGTACGAACTAAACAAGAACTATAAGTAGCATTTTTGCGAAGGGGTTCATGGTTCAATAGTACTGTACTCCCCAGGAGTGTGCTGGCTACACGTAAAAGGAAATGGATGCTCAAACGTGTGGACAATTGCACACAGGAGGTAGGCGCGAGATGTGGACTTGTGAGCGTAGAAGCGATACAGTGAGCTGAGTGAGGCAGCCATGGGCCCATTGGCCATTGGCAATCTCCAATCGACACGGACACTTGTGGCGCCTATATATCCACCACTTGTGTCTCGTACTGTGTCCTGCTTGCATCGCACCGCATCATGACGGCAACCGAAACCTCTCGAGGGCAGTGTCTTAACATATATATTCCGATAAATACGGTATGGTTGAAAAACCGTAGAAACCATTATAAGCAGCTGCTTCCATCGAAATGTAGTAGAAGTAGAACGAACAAGGGCGACGACAACGGTCGGCGCCTGTTGTGCTGAGGCACAGAAGATTTGTATTAGGGCCTTGTTTAGATGGCTAGAAATTTAAACTCGAACTACTGTAGCAATTTTTTTATTTGATGATTATTGTCTAATCATAGATTAAGTAGGTTTAAAAGATTTGTCTCATGATTTATAATTAAACTGTGTAATTAGTTATTATTTTTATCTATATTTAATACTCCATGTAAACAATTAAAAATTGATGTGATAAAGAGATAGTGAAAAAACTAGCAATTCTGAGAGCAACTAAACAAGGGCTAGGGCGAGGTAACGCCTCTCCCACAGTGACACGTACAGCTTTCACAATTGCTGGCCGATCGGCCATTCTAAAGCTTCGTTGTTTAGTCCCCGCCCCCAACAAATGCTTTGTCCTGTGGAGAACTACCAGGGAAACGGAGTAAGCCAGCTGCCCAGCTCTGGTATTTGGATAGCGGTGCCTGTGCCCGTGCCCTGGCCACGGGTCGCAGCGCCGGCAGGACTGCCGATTCGCTTGCCGGGTCACATGTCTGCCGCGCAAGGCGCGGTCACGGTCTCACCGCACGGGCGCTGCCAAGATGGCCGCTTGTTCGTGGTCTGCCTGTCCTGCTGATTCGTTGCCGCCCCAACCCACGGCGATTCTTGATCGGATGATGTGCATAGCCTCGATGACGGTTCAAACCCCGCACGAAGGCAAATAAGATCACGTGCACAGGGTCCATCACGAATCGCCTAGTGCACTAGTGTTCGATCGTCATTCGTCAAGCAGTGCAGTTTCGCGATCGACTGTGACGCGCAGGTGATTCTTGATCGGACGTGCAGAGCTTCTTGCATTTTGATTCGCCCAGCAGCTCGCCCTTGCCTCAGATCGAGTCGATCGACAATAATTTTGGTCACCTGGCAGCCAGGTGGTAATGATATGATTAAGCTCTGTTGCAGATTATTCCCGATTGTTAATGATATGATTAAGCTGGCGTTGAAAATGATGTGCTCTCCACGTAAACGAATTGAGTATACGATACACACAGATGACTTACTTGTGAACCGAATGACGCAGGTTCCTTGACCACGCCGCCATCATCGGCAACGGCGAATCACCGGCGACGGCGAGCAAGTGGGCGCTGCGCACGCGGACGGACGTGGAGGAGGTGAAGCAGGTGGTGCGGATGCTGCCCATCTGGGCCACCACCATCATGTTCTGGACCATCCACGCGCAGATGACCACCTTCTCGGTGGCGCAGGCCGAGGTGATGGACCGCGCCATCGGCGGCTCAAAGGGCTTCCTCATCCCCGCGGGCTCCCTCACCGTCTTCCTCATCGGCTCCATCCTCCTCACCGTGCCCGTCTACGACCGCCTCGTGGCCCCCGTCGCCCGCCGCCTCACGGGGAACCCGCACGGCCTCACCCCGCTGCAGCGCGTCTTCGTGGGGCTCCTCCTCTCCGTCGCCGGCATGGCCGTCGCGGCGCTCGTCGAGCGCCACCGCCTGCAGACCGCCGCCTCCGAGCACGGCGGAGTCACGCTCTCGGTGTTCCTGCTCATGCCGCAGTTCGTGCTCGTCGGCGCCGGCGAGGCGTTCACGTACATGGGCCAGCTCGCCTTCTTCCTGCGGGAGTGCCCCAAGGGCATGAAGACCATGAGCGCGGGCCTGTTCCTCAGCACCTGCGCCCTCGGGTTCTTCTTCAGCACCCTGCTCGTCACCATCGTGCACAAGGTCACCACGGCCCACGGCAGCGGTTGGCTCGCCGACAACCTCAACGACGGGAGGCTCGACTACTTCTACTGGCTGCTCGCCGTCCTCAGCGCCGTCAACCTCGTCCTCTTCACGTTCGCCGCCAGGGGCTATGTCTACAAAGAGAAGCGCATGGCCGACGCCGGCATCGAGCTCGCCGACGAGGAGTCTATTGCCGTCGGCCACTGATGCTGCCACCACACAACCCTGCGTGCATCTTCTTCTTTTATGCTTTGAATGACTTGTTTTGGCGTGAATTCGGTGGGGATATGCGTGATGTATCTTGGCACACACGGTGTGACCCCGTCTTACATGCACGCAGGTAACGTGTACGTAAGGGTAAAAAAAAATGTAGAAAGAAATAGTGATGCACGTTGTATTCTGCTTCTTGAAATGAATGGCAGGTAGCGTTGCTCGTTTGTTTAACAGTACTGGACGAATTAGATCCTTGTAACATGAGTAAGTTATTGACGCAATTATTCACGTGGATCTGACACATATGTCCAAATGAACAAAGGTTTGTGTGCATGCCAAGTATTCAAACGCTAAAACACGTTCCCATTGAACCATTTTCCTTTCGTCCAATGAACAATATAGTTGGTTTGCCATCCTAGAATACTCGTTATCTAAAAACTCCTAGAAGAATACTAACCTTTGATTCCAAATCCCCGTGTGCTAACAGGTTTTAAATTCATGCGAAAGTGATACACATAACTAGCTGTTCTAATAGCTTTGTTACCCAACAATGACGACATAAGGATAGTTCCAGTCTAGTGACTATTGAGATAGTTTTTGTTGACACCGTTTTTTGACACGTGTCAATATAAGCCGAAAACTGTGCTGCTCGGCAAGGGAGTGGTTATTCTCCAGTATTGCTTTTGAATTGCCGATGGATGATTGCCGATAAAAGACATGTTGATCTCGTACATTGCCGATGAAGCCAGAGGGCTGTTGCCGATGGAGAGAGAGGCATGGTTGCCGATGGAGAGAGAGGCATAGTTGCCGATGGAATCCACAGAGATGAGGAGCGTGCCGATAGAGGTTTCATCGTAAAGCAATGGATAAGGAAACTGGCAATATTTATGCCATTATTTTAATAGTTTATTTTTGAGTCCGACCTTGGTACGAGTCGTTATTTTTTATTCCTTAGAGATAAGACTTGTTTAGGTAATATTTTGTCGTGTCTGTTTAGGACTCATAGTACCAGGGTATAAATATGTACCGAGAGACAATGTAAAAAAGATATACAATCAAATACAACAAATCTATTACTTTTATCTACTTTTCAAGCAATCTACTTTTTGACGACTTCGTCACCAGTACCTTTTCCTTTTCAACGAGTTCTTTCAAGAATCGGCGGGCTGCATCAACTTGATCTCCGGCGACCTTGCGGGTTCCGCGTCTACCGAGCACGATTCAGGCTTTGACGTCCGGGCGTATCGCTGTCGTCTCGTCTGATCTGTTCAACAGTTATCGAATATCATCTGAGCTTTGACGTCCGGGCGTATCGCTGTCGTCTCGTTCGGGTTTTATTTAAATTTATCATCCTTGTCGATTAACTGGTCAAATCGACTGGCACGCCTTGATATCGAACTAGGGTATTAGCCCGGTGTGTTTGCAGATTCAACGCCTTTTTGCATCAACACATCTTTTGGCACGCCCAGTGGGACCAAATCAACAGATTTATTATGAAGAATACTACCAATATCACTCCAAAAAACATCATCGAGATATCAGAATCAGATCTCAAGGAGGATCAGAGGCAAGCCATGGAGAAAGCTATGGAGGATTACAGGCAGCTCTGCTTGAAGTCTTTCAGTATGAATAGGGGAGGAGAAGTCATCCAGAAGCAAGATCTGCCGTTGCCTCGACAGGTAACCTTTGACTCCAACCCTGGTAAATTACAGGAGATGGTTAATTTTGCATTAAATCAAGCTTTGATCAACCACTCCACCGTGCTGTCTAATATTGTTTACAATGCTGTTTTGAAACATTAAGAGAAGGACAAGCACCAGGGTATGTCGGGCCGGCATATCATCAACCGGGATCGGCATCTACCAGCACTCCATCGGCAATTCCAGCCGTTGAGAGTATAGAAGCGCCTACTCCAGCTATATCAGGACCATCCATCATTGAAGCCACGCCGATAGGATTAGATCTAACGTCTCAGGAGAGGCCTAGTACTCAGTTGAGCACAGATCTATCGGCATCGGCAATGTCAGGTCCTTCAGGTCAACATAGTCAAACTGCTGCTAATTGGTGGGGTTACGGTATGCCTCCAGGTCCATCTACTGCCAATTCTGGACTGCCTCAAGTGCATGATATAGCAGGGAAGGGTCCGATGACATCGGCTACTCCAATTCGGCCGGTGGCTCAAGTGTCGCATTATTCTACTGTACCTCCTGCTATACAACCATCGTCAATGGGATTCTACGCGCCTCCGCAACAGATATTTTATGCGAATCCATTGACTAATCCCCCACCAGTTCAATAGAGAGCTTCCACTACAGAGCAGCCCGTAGTACCATTCATATCTCAGTCTGGGTTACCTGCAATTCAGGGCAATTATGCTGGCTATCACCCATCTATACAAGAGCATCAGTTGTCTACAAGCTATCAGCCATCGGCAAGCCAGGTGCCGATGAGTTACAGTCTCAATTGGTCAGGGCAAGCGCCAATTCAACAACCTGCTATTCAACCAAGCCACCAAGCAATAGGGACTCAACGGTATAGTCCACAGACAACTTTCCAGGAGCAAGCATCGGCAAAACAGCCGATGAACTTTACTCCGCAGATTGGTGCCGTGAATATGCCGATTTATCCAAGCCAAGCGCTGCGGGGGTATGTAGAAGCATATCAGCCAACGCCTCTAGTAGAGATCCAGCCAGTGCATCGGCAAGATCAGGATGCACTCTTGACCGATAAGATTGCAAAAGTGATGAAAGAACAATTTGGGATTCAGCCCAAGATCGATACTTACTCTTATCGGACTCCATATCCTTCATCTTACGACTCAATTCCTTTCCCGAATCGGTACAAGGTGCCAGATTTTACTAAGTTTTCTGGGCAAGATGACACGTCAATAATGGAGCACATCAACCGATTCATTATCCAATGCGGGGAAGCAGCGAACAAGGATGAGCTGAGGATCCGTTTATTCTCGTCCTCTTTGTCTGGATCAGCCTTCGCATGGTTTATATCATTGCCACCGAACTCTATTCTTACTTGGACCAATCTAGAAAGGCAATTTTATAAATACTTCTTTGCTGGTGTCCACGAGAAGAAGCTTACCGATTTAATGAAATTAAGACAGCGAAGCGACGAATCGGTAGAGAATTTTGTGCAAAGGGTACGAGACATGAAGAACAAGTGCTACAGCCTAGTGCTTGATGACCGTCAGTTAGCTGGTTTGGCTTTCCAGGGTTTGTTGACGCATCTTAGGGACAAATACGATGCTCAGGAGTTTGAAAGTTTAAGTCATATTGTGCAGAGGGTCTCTGATCAAAGAGCTCAAGCTCCAGAGCATAGAAAGAGCTGGAACAAGAAGGTGTCCTTTGTAGAGGCAGAGGAGTCAGATTCAGATGAAGAACCAACTATCGGCCTGGCTGAGTGGGTAAAAGGTAAAAAACCTTTATCGTGTCCTTTTGGTCAGAAAGAGCCAGAAAAATTCACGTTTGACGTCACAAAGGCCGATAGAATATTTGATCTGCTACTTTAAGAGGGCCAAATCAAGCTATCACCCAATCATGTGATTCCATCGGCAGATGAACTAAAGAAAATTAGGTACTGCAAATGGCATAATGCAATTTCGCACAGTACCAATGACTGCAAGGTTTTCAGGAAGCAGTTGCAATCGGCAATTGAATCTGGGAGAATCAAGTTTGACAATTCTAAAGCTCAGAGGCTGATGAGGATTGATCAGCATCCTTTCCCAGCAAACATAGTGGAGGCCGTAAACAAGACCAAAGTGCTGACATCGGTAAGCAGAAAAGCATCGGTGTATCCTAAGAATCAAGCAACTACCGATGACTTGAAGGGGAAAGAGATAGTTGAAGCAAGTAGTAGTTCAAGAAGGCCTCCTAGACCAGCTCCGTACAGAATTCCAAGTAACCACTATCGGCATCGGCAAGAGGAGTTGCGTTGGGAAGCATGGCATCGGCATAAAGACCATTGGAGATGCCCCTTCTTCATCTATTGTTGGAAAGAAGGCATTAAATTGCCTACTGTTGATAGCTGCCCCAAGTGCAACGGTTATGATCGAACCGATCGGGCAGAAAGAAGGCTACGCTATGGTGATCGGAGCAGATACATCGGCAAACCGATCAGAGAAGGGGTATCGGTACATGATCGGCTGGGGGGCAGGACCAGTGTACATGAAAGGCTGGGCAGGCGTGCTGACTGTTTGCTGATGAATCAAAAGGAGCTCGAGGAGATGACCAATGCAGGAGTCCCTGAAACGATACTCTGCAGGGATCCCGATACAAATTGCCCAGGTTCAAGTGCAAAAATTTACCAACCTGTCTGGAAGACGAAGCTTCCTCAATGGTGCCCTAAAGGTCTAACGAGGACTCAAAAGAGGAAGATGCAACGTGAACACAAAGAGAAAAGTTCCCGTGGAGCAAAGACTCAAATATGACAGCTAAAGCGCAAAAGTGAAGGTCCATCGGCAGATATCAACATGGCTTTCCTATTGCCGATGAGATTCTTAGCACTTGCCAACAAAAAATATATATATAGATAAAGTGCTTGTTCAAAAAAGAATGTATCGGCACTACGTTAATATAAAGTTTTACAAACGTCCGATACGTCACATTGCCGATGAAAAGGAAGGTTTACAAGTTCAACAATGAATGGATAGATGATATCGCACGCAGGCGAATTTGGTCAGCTTCCTCCAGTATCTTTGTATCCTCATCGGCATTGCCTTCAATTGGCTTAATCTTCCTCTTGAGCGCCAGCGTCTTGAGGACTTGGTTGTCCCTTTCTTGCTGAAGAGTTTTGACAGCTTCGGGCATTTGGGCCTTCTCATGATTTGTTGTGTCCAAGGCTCCTTCAACCTGTCTCAGCTCCGCTAGCAGGGCTTCTCTTCTTGCCGATAGCTGAGCAATCTTGTCCTCCAGATCTGCACCAGAGGCTTCTAGCTTACCGATGTCTTTGTGCTTCTCATCGGCAAGTTGCTTATGCTTCATCATGTCCTCTTGAAGTTTTACCTGAGTGGCTCTATCAGCAATCCGCTGGGCAGCCCTTTGATACTGCAACTGCCGGCTCTCTAGATGTGCAGCATGGAAAAGTGCCTCCTCAACATCGGCAGGAATCTGACCTCGAATTCCTTTGAAAGTTGCTCTTGCAGAGTCAGAATCTTGGATCAGTAGAGAGGTCTCCTGTTGCAGCAATAATAACAGCGTCTCTAGCCTTGACTTGGTCTCAGGTGATAGAACTCCAAGGGCTGGAGCAGAGCTTTCTTCAGAATCTTCATCATCGGGAACAATTCCACTGATAGAGAAGGAGAATAGACTATCGGGGGAATCTTGCTCCTAAAAAGGAAAGGATGATGTCAGCAGAAGAGCCCAAAGTGTTAAAGGTTGTCAAAGGGAGTTAACGCACCTGTTTCAAGGCAATCTCTCGCCTTTGGCTCGGAGAAACAACCTCAGGTACAATTACCGATGACGTTCCTTGTGTTGGTACCTCGATTGGTTGCTGCTGCGATACCGATGTCGATGAAGATCCTTGTATGGGTACAATGGCCGATGGAAGAGCAGGTGCCGATGGAGAGGTCCGCACAGATACGTCAGGCGATATCGGGCGAGGCGAGGACGCCGACGGAGATGGTGTAAGTCTTGTCCGCTTGGATTGTGATTCTTCGCCCGATGAAGCCTTACGCTTGTGCTGTAAGATATCGGCATCAGACGGCTTGGGGGCATCGGCAATGGATGGCTGAGGAATCGGTACACTTGGGACGGTTGCCGATGCAATCACTCGGTGCTGCAAGAGAGACAGATGAGTAAAAGTGCCGATCCCATAATTAAGGTTTGAATAAAGAATACCTCTGGAGAATCATCAAGGACAACAAGGTGGGGCGACGAAGGCGATGCAGGAGGAGACGAAGGGCGAATTGCCGATGAAGATTCTAAAGGTGTAGAACTCGCGCCCTAAAATGTGAAATCGGTAAATCACAGCAATCGGCATCTGCAAAAGAAAGTGAGATTGGTACCTGAGATGACTGTGCTGAAAATATGACCGATTTGGTACTCCTCTTGGTACGACCACGGCCCACTGGAGCATCTAGCGAGGGAGCCTTGTGGCCGATGATGGATACCGGGGAAATCGGCTGCAGCCGTATGACTTTACCACTTTTACTCAATGTTGGAACTGGGTCATCAACCTGTTGAAAAAAGGGTTAGTTGTCGATGGATTAAAGGGGAGTTGAAAGAAGTACAGAGGGTCAGACTTACTGCATCGGCAGGGATGGCGTGATCGGGATCAATGAGGTTCCAGTAAAAATGAGGAGAGGCAAAGAATAGCTGCTCTTTCCATTCTTGCCACCATAATTTAAAGGACTCGGTAACAAAAGAAGCCGTACCCAATCAGTTAGATCAACATTTGAGGTATCGGCATCGGGAAGGAGAGTGACAATCTTGTGCCAATCCACACGGCTCACAATAGTCTCTCTCGGTTTAATCACATCGGCAAAACATAGGTTGATGGGCAGTTGTCCAAAAGCTAGTTGTCTTGCTGCTGCCGATGGATAATAGAACTCGTATGTGGGATTAATGTTCTTTCTGCTTCCAAAAATGTTGACCGGGATAGCACGAGGAGTGATTATTGCCCTAAGAATGTCGGCATCCTGGTTCAGGGCCTCATCGGTAAGGTTAAAAGAAAGAGGGAATCTTGCTGCTTCATCAACATACGAGACCCAGGCCCGAAGCTCAGAGGGGATGCCGATGTAGAGGCTGTGGAAGAGATTGCCAATCTGGATTCTGTTTGCCTCTGCCCCTGGTAGTACTGCCAGTGCTTCTCCAAAGTTTATAGGGGGGCGCGTTGCCAATTCTTCTTCCCTGAGTTGATAATCTTCGGGAAGACTTCGAGGGAATTGCTGGGCGAACAGGTCAATATGGAAATACTTGTGCATATGGGCATTCAACCACATATTGATGAACCACCAGGGACCCCCCAGGTTGCCGATGGATTTACCTTGCAGCAGCCTTTGTGATACTTGGTGGAGGAGATGGTAGACTGAGCCAAGAAGGTATCGGCCCAGTGGGAGTTGAACGCCACTAGCTAACAGCTCTGCTGCAGGAAGGTGCATGTTGGTCGGTCCAACTGTTCTGCCGCAGAAAATAAATTTCTCCAGCCACATATTCAAAAAAGCTGAATGTTCCCTGTGACTGACTGAACCAGATTTCTTATACTCGCTGATATAGCCAGTCCAGCCGCCAATGTTCCTGGTGGTCAGCCGATGCTCAGGTTTTCGCTGGAACAGTGAGTTGTCATCGGCAGAAGAGATGTCTAAGCCAGTGAGCATGTACACATCGGCAAGTGTGGGAGAAGCTGGCCCATGTTTAAAGATAAAGGCGTTCAGGGTATCCGACCAGAAATAGGAGGCGGCAATTAACAAAGGCTCATTCCTCTCCATATCGACAATAGATATTCTGATGCATTGTTCTAATTTGCGTTCCGCCCAATATAGCTCCATTGGCCTAGCGACCCTCAAATACCAATCTGTCCATCCCTTGGTGGTTTTTGGCCAGGAACGAAAGGTATCAGTCCAGAATCCCAAGTCAAAATTCTGAGCTTTGAAGGGGATTCGATTGGTTTCTGCGTTTATGATGTCGGTTGGGTCTGGATTTTCCATTGGGCCTAGGCAGATAAAGTGATTCTGATGCGTTGAAATAAGAAGATTATTGCAAAGTTCCTGAGATTAAAGATTGAGAACAAGGAAGAGTCATGAACTGCGCGGAGAAGGAGAAACGAAATGTCAGAGGACAGGCAAAAGAAAAAGACTAACCTTGGGGACGTCAAAACGAATAGCCATGGCCGCGACCGAGAGGGAGAAGGCAAAGAATGCTAATGGAGGCTAAGGATCACCGTCAAGAGTGCCGATGATCGAGTTCGTCGAAGGATCGCCTGTTGATGTCGCCGCTGGAGAGAGAAAAGCTAGTTTGAATCGCAGATGAAAAATGGGCCGCGGCGGAGAAAGCATTATATGGGCCTGTTGGTACAAGATTTCTACTACCACGCGCGCAACTCTCGAAGAGAAGTTCAAGCGGTTTGGGCAATCATGACCTGGAGGAAATTTCGGCGCATAAAGTATCTTATACTCCGAAATTGGGGGGCATGTGTTGACACCGTTTTTTGACACGTGTCAATATAAGCCAAAAACTGTGCCGATCGGCAAGGGAGTGGTTATTCTCCAGTATTGCTTTTGAATTGCCGATGGATGATTGCCGATAAAAGACATGTTGATCTCGTACATTGCCGATGAAGCCAGAGGGCTGTTGCCGATGGAGAGAGAGGCATGGTTGCCGATGGAGAGAGAGGCATAGTTGCCGATGGAATCCACAGAGATGAGGAGCGTGCCAATAGAGGTTTCATCGTAAAGCAATGGATAAGGAAACTGGCAATATTTATGTCATTATTTTAATAGTTTATTTTTGAGTCCGACCTTGGTACGAGTCGTTATTTTTTATTCCTTAGAGATAAGACTTGTTTAGGTAATATTTTATCGTGTCTGTTTAGGACTCATAGTACCAGGGTATAAATATGTACCGAGAGACAATGTAAAAAAGATATACAATCAAATACAACAAATCTATTACTTTTATCTACTTTTCAAGCAATCTACTTTTTGACGACTTCGTCACCAGTACCTTTTCCTTTTCAACGAGTTCTTTCAAGAATCGGCGGGCTGCATCAACTTGATCTCCGGCGACCTTGCGGGTTCCGCATCTACCGAGCACGATTCAGGCTTTGACGTCCGGGCGTATCGCTGTCGTCTCGTCTGATCTGTTCAACAGTTATCGAATATCATCTGAGCTTTGACGTCCGGGCGTATCGCTGTCGTCTCGTTCGGGTTTTATTTAAATTTATCATCCTTGTCGATTAACTGGTCAAATCGACTGGCACGCCTTGATATCGAACTAGGGTATTAGCCCGGTGTGTTTGCAGATCCAACGACTTTTTGCATCAACAGTTTTATACTGAGTACTTATCAAGTCTTATATATAACTACAAAAACGTTTCTTTGAAATATTTTTTTTGCTCACTCATGTGTCTTCACTCCCATATCATCTACCTATCTCATCTCTTCATATCTGAATTGCTTGTTGATATCCTTTCTTATGTAAGAAACCATTTTCTCCTTTCTTACTCTTCCTTAATTCCAAAGCCACACCACCATTTTGCCCAAAAAAAAAAGCTTGGGTGTTTCCGGACGAAATAATCCTGCACACATAGTTGTCCCACTAGGTGTGTTGGGCCTATTTTTAGGGCCTGGCTGCCTGTACAATTTATATAGAAGTGCAATGGTACTTTGGCAACCATTGCAAAGGAGCTCCATATATGTATAAGCACCAACCCATGGGTTCAATCCATTCAACCCCAAATAAAATCTAAGAATTTTCAACCCAATTTTCTATTGAACCAAACTAAACCAATCCATTGAAGGTATAAACTCACTATCACCCGTCCAATGTATACTGACTTGAGAATCCAATCCATTAGATCCATTTCAACTTAAACCATTATTGGGTCTACACACTCGATCACACTTATTTGATCAAATTTGAATGATTCCATTGAGAGGTTGGATGATGGAGAGGTTAGAGTACTTCATCCCTTTTGGGCTGGCTAAGGCCTAATTCGGTTCGGCCCAATTAAAAAGGTGTATAAGGATGGCCTCTTCGGTAGAAGTAATTTCTTTCCTGCAAAAAGAACCGGTAGAAGTGGCTTTTTCCTACAAAGAAGCCATTTATGTACCTATAGTTATATTATTATTATAAACTTATATTTTAGACCGAAGAGAGAATTGATTGATGCCGAAAGCCGAGCCATTTTGATTCTATCAAAGATGACCCCTCACACCCGCATACCATCAGATGATCCGGAGCCAGGAAAAAAAAAGCATATTCTGTACAGCTCATCTGAGGCGAATAATATAAAATGAACTAGTAGATCAATAAGCTGAAACTACATTGCAAACTCCAAGTCTCCAACCATGAGCATTCTCTTTCTTAGCCCTTTGAACAGTAGGAAATTACTTCAGGGACCCATCATTATCCTAATCCTTACTCGACTAGCCACCATAAGGCAACCTTGAGCAGCATCACCACAGTGAGATAAACACCCAAAAGCATGCGACAATATAAGCACCAAACATGCAAACACGTCCCAGTGAATGCAAACAAGAAAATAGTATCATTGACAATTCTTTTAACAATAATGTTAGCAAGATTTCTCATAAGTATCCTAGTATCGAAAAAAGGTTGGGTTATGCTTGAATGTCCTTGGTTTCAATGTGACAATTGACAAGGAAAGCATGTTAGCTCACGGCGCAACACGAGAGAAAACCCTCTCCATTATGTACCAAACGATGTCAACACCTACTGAATATGCCCTTACGGCCTTACCCCTATATACTTGAGCTAGTGTAGAGAGCGGATGGTGGCAGCTTTTGACTGCTAGACAAGTTACCAAATATGTCATTGCAGCCAACCCATGCTCTCTGCTCCCTTGCCTCCCAGTAACCTCCAATATAGCGGTATGTTCCATCCTCGCTGTCCCTTTGGAACCATCTTGGTTTCCAGCCACTCTCCTGCATCTTCCTTGCCTGCAGATGAACACATACATGGCATCAGATAGGGCAAAAAAGCCTCAACATCCAATGATGGAATTCAGTACACCACGTGCATGCAAGATCTCAAGGTGCAGGCAGTACTCAAACAATATAGAAATGGAGTCATGTTGTAGCTTTCATGAAAAGAAGTAAAGCATTGCAAAATGGGTACAACCATCCGCTGCCGTGTCTCGAGGCGCAGTTTTTCAGCATTGGCCTTCTCGTACTCCCCATTCTCCAGGTGCCGTTGATCTGGTCTCAGCCTCGAATCCGTTGGTGGCAGCTTCGCCTTAACAAGAGGGTAAAAGTGTGCCTTAGACTTTTATGTCAAGGGGTAACAGAACTAAAATGATGGGTTATATGTATGTTCCATGTGTACCTTGAGCTCTAGTGTTAACTCATTTAATGTTATTGCAAATGCGGACAAGTTGTACCGAGTAGGATTGACTGGAGGCTCGTTTTTCTCCCATAGCAAAGTGGCACCAGAACTCTGATGTGAACCATGAGAATTCACCTTAGAGGCATCCTTATTGATGATACAGTGCACACTTTCATCCCACTTCCCCATCAATGTTGCAACCTTGCTTCCATCAACATCCTTGATGACTCCTTGAACCTTCCATAGAGCTATATATTAGCACAACCCATATTAATCTTATGGGTGATTGCACTTTTTTGTTTTGCCTATCTTTACCTGGCGAGGATTCCGATCAAGGAAAGACTGCTCTTTAAACGTCAGCTTGCATGAATATCGTCTATTCCCACTTATGTTCATTGTGCCATGGTGATGGCAATATACTCGACCAAGGATAAGGTTGTTAATTGTTGTTGTAACCTGAGAAGGAAAAGAAAAACATTAAGCATAATAGTCAACAAGCATTTACTATCTCTTGCAGATCTCAAGGTGTAGATATGCAGAGAGGCAATCCACAGATGGGCTGGGTTGACCCATCGGGTAGTTGGCCCAACCCACAAGAGCAGGGGCAATGGGCCGCAAGGATCAACCACAAATCCAAAAATAAAAAATGGACCAATAAAGCCAGAACTATTGACCCGATGGGTAAGATGGGTCAACACTCGTGCGATCACCTGACCATGACACCCAAGGCCCCGCCTTCCTGCCTCCACTTCAATCCCCATGCAGCAGGTGCCTATATGTGATATATTTGAAACCAGTTTTTTCTTTTGTTTTTAAGCGCACTGCTTGTATTGGTGTGCACATATGCGATGAATTTAAAATCTTGCAAATGTTGTTAGATTATCACAGTCGATTTATTTATTTACATTTAACTAGGATCCACTTCAAATTTCTCACTTCCCTTTTTTCTGAAAAATATTTAGACCAACCCATGATGCATATTGAGCCAGCCGAGGCCAGAGTTTTTAGCTAAAATGGGTTGACACACTGAGCCAACCGAGGCCAGAGTTTTTAGCTAAAATGGGTTGACACATTGAGCCAGCCGAGGCCAGAGTCTTTAGCTAAAATGGGCTGACCCGTGGCCTCTGAATTTGGCAGGTCCAGACCAGCATCTCTAAGGCAATCATTTTCTAGTAATCAATGAATCACAAATCTAAATATGTTGAAATTAAACTGGGTTGTGTTCATACAACCAGTGGAGATGTAGACTAGAGAGACAATAGCTGCATAATTATCAATCAAAGAAAGGACATAATACGAGTATTATCCATTGACAAGGAATTTATACCTTGCTCCATTGGAAAGTTTCTCCATCATCAAACTCTAAAGTTAGCACACCATTAGGATCCAGTTGAATGGATTGTCCCCAGAATTTGTTCTTTAGATTGCTGTCTCCCCAAAATTTCCAACCTTTCCCCTCACAGTGACATGCCATAACCATAGGATGATGACTGACCTGGTACAAGAATAAACAAGCACGTTTAGTCAATTGTGTTCTCATATATCACCAAAATTTAGTAATACTCCAGTGCTGGATCCCTGTACATGATGTTCTCAGTGATTCCTCTTTGAGGCTATATTCAGTATGGTTTATTAAGTGACCAAACAATAATTGAGCATTAGCTAAACTTATATGTGTTAGATACCGAACTGACCTTCTCAGAGAAGAAACGGATCCCCTTTTCAGGGTAATCAGCTTCGTAAGTTTCCCCAAGCAATGGATTGAAAGGTTTGCAGGGGCGGGAATCCGTGGACGCATATCCAGAGACCGCAAATGCAGCAACATAAAGAATTCTCATCAGACCATTCCCCTGAATGCAGAAGCAAAATTATTATGATACAGTCAAATCAATTTACCAATTTATAGATAAATAAGAAATACCAAACACCACTAGTCTGAGAACTGACTACTGCATGATAACTTGATTGGTAGAGTCTCCCATTGAGGAGGCCACCCACCCAGGCTCAAACCTACGTGCTCACAAAATCTGGGTACCTCTCCTTGTGAATTGGTTCAGCAATCTTTCTGACCACTTAAGTTCCAGCAACTATTTTAAGACAAAGCTAAGGGGATGCCACATGGTTGGTTTGTTTTTTTAGGAAAAAAAACTGCAAATTTCCTGATTTAAAATATTTATACTATGCCCTTGGATCGAAAAGAATTTTTATTTCATGTCCGGCCATTGTTTTAGTCAGTTTCTCTTCATGGGCCCACCTATTCCCTACTATTGGATCATTCCCCTAACAGTAATTTCCAGCAGGTTTAAGAAGTTCAATGCAGGTGTTTGGGTCAGATTCTCATTCAAAACAAAATGTATGGGTCAAGGAAAACTGGAAGGTAGAGAAACAGGCATACCTTTAAACCACATTCATATGCACGATCCAACAAATAAGAGTACTCCAACTCTTCAAAACACTTCTGGAGAGAAGATAAAGGCTCATTAAAGTAAACAGGAAGGCAGACTCTTGTTAGATCCTTTCCAACATTGTCTTTGATCATTGACCAAAGGCTAACTCCTTTCTCCTTTTCTATTGGTTCAGGCAACTGTGAGCGCCTTTTTGAATGTGACAGCGTATATTTCTCGGCCTTGTCAACAGTCAGTGATTCAACAGATTTATTATCTTCAATTCCGTTGTTTAAGCATCCCTTTCTTGGGTCAGCAGGACTAGTAGCAAATTCACTGAAACTTTGCCTTGTGTCATAGAAATGAAATTCATCTCCATCTGATAGTTCACTAATCTCTTGTTTGCCAACATCATCAGAAGATTCTGTGTTGCTATATTCTGATGAGAAAACAAAAGTAAGGATAGTAAGCATATTTCAGATCACATGCAAATGGAAATGGCTGCAACGGAAGTGCATCGAAGAAGCCATAACAATGCTTGGGCACTGCCTATTCCTGGAATTTAAACCATTTGATATTTAGGCAGTACAAGGGAGAAAAAGCAAGAAGTGCAAGTGGACTGGCAACAGCTCAAATGCTGAGTGTCTATCATCATTTCAATATTGACATGTCATAGATATTTATAGCCCAGGGAGCTTCTATGCTACATGTTTACAGGTGGAATGATAGAAAACTATTCGCTATACACAAATTCCATCCCACATGATCAAATGAAGCTAGGAAAGAAACAATGTACTAAAATATTACTCCTGAAAAAGTGGTCCAGTAAAATTACACAATGAATAGCCACAGTTATATGGAGGAATGGAATTGATATTATATAATCAACGAAAGCCTTATCATGGCTAGGAAAAAGTTTACGTCACTATTACCGAGTAATAAACTTTAAAATTGACTAGACAGAAAAATTCAAAGAAACAGGAGCAACAAGAGGAACATCAAGTACCACTACATTTTCCAGAGCTGGAGCAGTCATTCTTGAACAGCTCCAGCTGTGGCTTCTCAGGGACAGTTGAATCTACTGAATTAACTACCTGCATGAACAGCAAAAGTTCTCTGGTTAGTGGACGGCGTCCCACTCCCACAAATTTATTATTCGACTTACAACACAGTCCAAATAACCTTTTTAGTGAACATGTGAGAGTACATTTGGCTAGTAAACTAGAATTTGTATGGTCTATCTTCTAAATACAAGAAGTGTTGATCATACTACAGTTGGCAAAAGAAAAAAAAGCATATAATATGATTGTAACCTGCTGAATGTACAGCAATTAATCCATAAATTATAGGTATATCTGGCACCCAATCCGAGAGAAAAAAAAAATAACACTCAGGTATACAATTCTAAAGGACACCAAACATTATTTTTTTATGCCATGGTATAACCAATAAGATATTGTCATATGAACTGCAACTCTATAGATAGCTTATTTTACCAAATGAATTACAAGAAAAATTTACCTCAACTTCCCGTGGAAGACTACCAATAAAGCTTAAATACTCTTCGCAACGCTGCTTCATCTGTGTTTGGTACTGCGAAAATTCTGAGTGAATAATCTGCTCACAGTCTTTGATAACGGCCTCACCAATGCCTTCAGCGTGCAAACGGTTTCTGAGCTTTTCTGTCGAAAATGATGCATCATTCTGATCACCTGATAAATCCCCATTAAAAGAATATTCACTTCTTGCAGTGACAAGCGCTTCAATCCATGTCGCCCGGTCCTTAGCACAACCAGTCCTCAGTTGAAGTGTTTTGGTCGGAGTAATTATATAAAACCGTTTATCATCTGATTTACTTTCACTAAATGATGATATCTACAAAAATAGGTAAAGAGAATGGCTGATCAGCAACCAGACTATTCAGAAGCAGGCAAGTAACTAAAACTCTAAATTGTGTCATCCAAGAAGTGATGATATCTACACTGGCACTCTTGCAGTGCACTTAAAAAAATATCTTCAAACCTCCACCATTGCATTGCCATGCCCCTTAATCACCCCTTCCTCCAGATAAAGAAAGAGAGAGCCAAAAAAGACGAGCAACTTTATATCTCATTGACTGGAGCAGAGCCAGCAGGCGAGGGACCATTCAAGGGCCGGGAAAAATATGAGCCTTTTAAAAAGCTCACAGCCCCTTTAATTCGCTACGGACAGAGTGCCCCGTAAGAGGTACGGCCTCACATTCCCACCAACCCATGGACTCCCAATACGACACAAAACGGGAGGCGCCAAGACACCAACACCAGGGCGTTTGAACAAGATCCAGCTGGGAGCCCGGTTGCCCCCACCTGTAAACATCTCGCCGGCCCCTCCACTCCAGAGCACGGGACAAGAACGCCACTGTTGCAAGTCGATGCAAAGACTGTTCTTTCACACTGAGCAGACATTGAGCTGACGCCGTAAAAGGCGAGCTCCAATCAAACTAAGGTGTTGCTTTATTCCGACAGGGGTTAGCAATTGCTTGTAGTAGCATACGGAGAACGTACGTACTATAGTAACTTTGGATCGTTCCTTTACAAGGAGCGTGGGAGTGATGAGTGCGAGTGCGTTTGCAAGCGATCCATACCGTGACGATTGTACCGCGCGAGGTGACTTTACAGCTGGAGACTGGAGCTGCGCCAGCGCTCGTCTGTTGGACTGTTCCGATCCGACGTGACGCGGAAAAGGGGGGATTGGAGCAGACCAGCTCCACTAATCTATAGCAGAGTTTTTGATGTTCTGTTCGTTTGAGTTCAAGTGGGCTCAGAAATGCATAGTGCTAGCCCTACTTACCGAATGATTAGGCTGAATGTTTCACAGTTCTGAGGATGAATCAAGACACTAACTAACTAACAATGCATCCTTTGCTCTAAACAATGACGAGATGATTCATGGCGAACGGGAGCGAGGCGACCAAAAAAAAAAACAGAGAAATCAGAAAACGAGCGCGAGGCGGGCGATCACCTTGAGAGGCACGAATCCGATGGGTCGCTCCCCGGCGCCACGCGCCGCCCCGATCAGCCTGACGCCACCTCCGCCCGCGGCGTCGGAGGCCGGAAGCGGCTCCGCCGCGACGCGGCGGCGGATCTTGGAGTAGGCGAGCACGCCGCCGCGGATCGCGAACCAGCGCGGGCGCCAGCCCTTGCCGATGTTGGTCCACTTGTACAGCACCCCCGCCACCGCCGGCGCGTCCGCGTCCTCCGCCGCCGCCGCCGCATGCGGCTGGGGGGAGCGGTCGCCGGGCGCGGCGAGCCCCTCCCCGCCGCCGCCGCAGCCCGAGGACGGGCACCACTCCCCGGCGAGGCAGCAGAGCGGGTGCATCTCCCACGCCCGCATGGCGCTCGCGCGCGGCCCCTACTTAGTCTCGCTCTCCACAGGCCGGCCGGCCCGATCTCCGCCCGCGCCGCCCCTCACTCACGCGGCCACCATTTGGCGGCTCTTGAGACTACTCTATTCCAGCAGCGGATTCGGTGGCGAGTGGAGCGAGGAGCCGAGACGTGGACTGGCTGCCTCGCAGAGGAGGCTTCGGTGTGGCGGGCGGGCGCCAGGGGGCTTTATGCTGGCAGCCTTGCGCTTGACGCCTCCGCCTCCGGCTCCGCGCATCCGCGAAACAGGAACTAGGCGTCCGTCGAGCAAGGCAGCGCCGGCGCGGCCTGCTCTGCACTGCACCTGCTCCGCGTGAGCCACAGGCCAGAGCCTCTGCCTGCCTGGCCGGCTCGTGCGTGCCCGGCGCGGTGGCCCCCGCGTGTCGGTGGATGCGTGCGGCCGGGGTGGTTCGGCTTGTTGGGGTTCGCTGGCTGGTCGGTCCCTCGTGGCAGTGGCAGTGCCGGGATCCGTGCGCGCTTGGGCTTGGGGTCCGTCAGTGGCGTGGGTGAGTAGAGTAATTTCGGTGCAGTGCAGTGCAGCTGGGCAATGTCCTCCTCTGACTGGCTGTAGGCACGCTGGACGGCGGGGCCGACCTGACAGTTGGCTCTACCACGTTGCCGTCCACTGTTTGTTCTTAACAAAACCTGTTTATTATTTTCCATCCAAAAGTTGTAGAATAGAATCCGGACAGGTGAGCGCGGGGGAAATGATCCGACAGGAATATGCTCATATATATACACGTATATATGCCACTGTGATTGAGAAGAAGACGACCAACTTGCATGAATCGAAATGGACGGTACCACTATGCTGCCTGCTAGGGGCCTGGAAGTAGTATATTTATTTAGGTTTTATATTTATATTATTACGAGGGAACGTTGGCAAAAAAGAAAGTACAAGAAGGAGAAGAAGAACAAACAGGTCGAAAGTGGAGCATCGCGTGATGACGACGGCACGTCGCAGCCACGAACGCGCGAATCTAGCGGGGCCAAAACTAAACGAGCCCCCAATTTACCTGATCACGCGTCCGCCCACCAAAAACGCCGGCCAGACAAACGAGACGTCCCCATCGCACGTACTACACGTACATGCATCATGTGTTGCCCATGGCTGCGCGGCCGCCACGATACCATATCCGTCCAATGATGGTCCAAGCCTCCAAGAAAAAACGTGCCCGGAGCCGCCGGAGCCGGAGCCGGAGCCGAGGTGGACTGGAAGCTGGGCGAGGAAGAAGAATCTAGCGACCTGGCTCGCTCCCGCAACGTACGCTTGCGGTGGTTGCTGCCTCGCTTTACACGGGCACGGGCAGGGCATCGTCCCATCCCATGTGACTCGTGTTCCGTCGTCGTCGTCGTCGTCGCTGCTGCTGATGCTTTGCCGCGTCGGTAGGTTTCCTTGCATTGGTGTGAAGCTCCCTGACCTGACCTGACCGGATCGATCAGTTATCACGCAACCAAACTAATTAGAGCATCCGTCAGACTGTTTCCTAATAATCTTCGTGTCTGAAATCTATATCTATATCTATACCTTATCTTTAAAGAGATAAAATTTCTTCACCTCTTTTTTCTTTCATCTTTTCATGTCGAAAACCATAATTGAAACTATAATCTTTCTCTAATACTTAATTAAAGAAATTTCTCTCCGTCAGAAACTTTCTGTCCACCAGCCCAACTACGCCTTAGTCTGTCCGTTCATATAGGAAAACAAATATCCGAAGCCCTCCCGTCCGTATAAGAAAACAATAACGGAGCCCTTCCGTCCGTAGAGAGAAAAAGGGAAATAAAAAAAGCTGGCCCTCCGGTACGCACATTAAAATAAAAATTAAAAATAATAATAAAAATAAGAAAAATAAAATAACGAAATAGAAAAAAAATGTGACGGCTGTTTTGCAAAATCAATAATAGCAATGATAATTTTGCAAAGCGATGACAATTTCGTTACATATTATACGCAATGTTATAAGCCGTTCAAAGAGTGATGAGTGAGTTCATCATCTAATTCGGAAAGGAGTTGTTACCAATAATAGAAAAAAATGGAGTATTCCACATAAAAAAGTTGATGCAGTAAAATTTTATTTCAAAATATATATACAACAAATGATATAGTAAAAGTTCTGTAGGGTTCGCGCCTAGGACGTTTGATGGCCGCATCAGATTATTTTGGTACGGGCTGTGGTTGCCTGGTTCTCACATGGCACAGACTGCCCTGAGGTCCCAGCTGAAGAACTCTGCCACACTCAAACAAAGCGACCATAGAGGTAGTGGCCGAGAGCAGCACGGACCACAACGGTGAGGAGATTGTCATAGCGGGCCATACCGATCGTGCAAAGAGTACTTGAGCGAGTTCGCAATCTACTTCAACAAGGAGTTGGTGGCAAGAATAGAAAAACTTGAGTGCCCCAACTAAAAAAATGGATATAGTATGATCTCAAGATATTTACGTAAACTTCGAGGATCCCAATACAAATTGTTTTGTTAGTTGCTTGTGTTTTCAAAAAAAATGACAAAAAATATAAAATCCATATAAAATCGAAGTCAAATCTAAAATTTCTAATTCAAACTTTATTAAATTCCTTCTAACCATAGAGTGTAACCGTGTGTGAAATAAAATCTTGAAAAGCCTAAGGACATATAAAAAAACCATAGATAGTATGCTCCAAAGGCAGTTTGAAAAGTTATAAAATTTATAAAAAGTTATCAATACAAACCAGCGGGACTGGAAGAGACTCAATGTTAGGGTTGTACTTAATCTATAACATAAGAATTGGTATAAAGATGAATTATTTTGAATACGATATAAAACCTAAATGCATTTAGAAATAGTTTAAGTTTTCAGTGAAAAAATATTTAATAAGTTTTTATTATTTTCTAAAAATGATGAAACTCATTGCAATAGATGTGGACAAAATTCATAGCGACACGGGTATTTTGTCTCTTTATTATTAGGCATCGATTATGACTAGATACACAATAAAATCAAGCAATATTTGTAGAAAAAAATTAATATATCTTATAATTTAAATATAGGGAGTATTATGAATTTCGTGACCCGTAGCAATGTATGGGCAAATTTGCTAGTAATTACAAATATCGATTGTCGAGTTGTCGACAAATTAGTTTGATCATACAGATCTAGTTAATCTTAAAAATGATTGATTATACGAGAACCGAGATGTATAGTAATAGGTTATTTGATTGCGTTCAAAGACAGCTTAGTTTGGCGCCACGTGCCAAAATGTGTGTTGGGCTTCGGTTTTCGTGTTAAAATTTTAACTTGATCGTATAAAATACATACTAATATGCATTATAAATATTAATTTTTGAAATATTTTTTTTAGATCACACTTATGCGTGTATTTAATTTTTAAAATATATAATTACCAGCAGTTATTTCTCAGAAAGTGCAAGTGATAAATATTTTGCAAACCGAGGGAAGTGTCTAATTTTGGGTGGATGGTTGCGTGGAGTCACCTTCGTTTCCAGGACTTAATGTTAATAGAATTTATTTATACTGCTTCTTTCTAAAGTCTTAGAAACTGATAAATGGAATCTCCACTAACATTGGCTAAACCATTCTAATCTAATCTAATGTACGAAAAGTGTGGATAGGTCATAATCTCTCCTTGCGTCCGATAAGGTTGTCAGTCCGCACCAAGGGGTGTGTTTAGTTACCGCGAATTTCGAAAGAAAATGTCACATCGTATCACCTCAGCATACTGTAGCATTTTATTTATATTTGGTAAAAATTGTCCAAACTTTGAGTAACTAGACTCAAAATGTTCGTCTCGTAAAGTACAATAAAACTATGTAATTAGTTTTTGATTTTATCTATATTTAGTACTCCATGCATGTGCTGGCATTTTGATGTGATGGGTGATAGGAATTCTACATAGTGAATTTTGGGGTGATTTCTGGGGAACTAAACACAGCCCTTGCGTTTCTCCACGTTTCACCGTCTGATGTGCTATATGGGCCAGCTCACGGCAGGCTATTGCCTGGGCGTGGGGGCACCACGGTTAGGCGCCCTTTGAAGCCTTTGTGTTGCCTTTCTGGGCTTTGGAATCAGATTTGGGCCTCATAGAATGTGTAAGGAATTTCAATGTGTAATCCATGACTGCCACTTACTTATTGGGCCGGGTGGCGTGTGCAGACTTGTAAGGTATGGACGGCCTTGCAGATTCTGGCCTGCTGAGCACGGGGAGAGGTACGCTTCGTTCTAAATTATACACAAAGTCCATTCTAACTTTATGTGAAAGTCAAAATGTCTTAGGTTTGACTAAAATTATAAAAAGAATTATATGTATATATAATATCAAATAGGTATAATAATAAAAATGTAATTAATAAATAATCTAATGATACTTATTTGGTATCATAAATGTTAATCTTTTATTTTATAAATTAGGTCAAACTTGATATGCTTTAGCTCTTTAAAAAATGGTAATGACTTGTAATTTAGCAACAAGGGAGTACTTTGCATGAGTCAGCAGAGAGTATAGAGCTGAGCTCCACTGTGGACATCATGTCGACTCCCGCAAACACATCGATAGGGCGTAGTGTCTTCATAGCAGATTTTTAATACCAGAACATAAAAAATGTTAGTTAATTATGACATTTATTTGATATAAATCACATAGAAACATATATTTGTATAAGATACAAAGAGGACATGTGGAGACAATTATCATTAAGTTCTTATGTCGGTTGGAAATAATATAATCAATCATCTCATCATTCTTTACTTAAATAACAATATTAATATTTTTACTATTACTGAAATTATTCATATCATCACTTGAACCTTACACAAAATAGTGGCTTGCAATAGCATATGCCAAGTTCTATAGCAATCGCTAAGTTCAAACATGTTATCTTTGGTCGGCCACCTTATAGCGGTAGCAATAGAGAGCGCTACCGCCATAGTGGCATCCATCGTGGCCAGTACCAATGCTAATTAGGGTCTGTTTGATTTGGTAGGGATCTTAATTCTTGTAGCTAGAAACGTTTTATGTCTAGGTTATCTTAAAAAATGTTGCAGGTGGTGAACTAGAATCACTTTATGGAACCATTTGGCCGAAGGGTTGGATTCTGGCTCTAAAAGAAAATATTTTTCGGAATCCAGCAATAGCTCGAGTGGCACAGCCGGTCCTGAGTTCGAGCTCCGCTTGACTCATAATTTCTATGGGATATTTCCCCATTTTCAACAAGTGCCTCTCTCGCGTGATGCTATAAAGGGATAGCGGCGCGCCTGTCGCCTACGAAGCTTCGATGGTTTCGGTGATCTCCAGAAGTACGCGATCTTCAAATCTACGTGTAGTTGTACGGTCTGTTTGTGTACAAGGGGTGTGAGTGAGGTGTGCGTGTGTGGTGTTACATGTGTCTGTTCATAAACAGTTACTGCAGGCATCAAAAAAATATTTTTCATAAAAATTATATATAAATAAAAATATCCCTAAAAATTGTCCAAATTTTTTTGTTGTCAAAGAGTAAATTGAATACAACAGATTTTAATTAGTTGCACTTGAAAAAGATAACAAGGGAAAATAAGAATACAGAAGATTTTAATTTGTTGCACTTAAAAAAGATAACACGGAAAAATATGGTCGCAAGTGTATCGGAGAGACTAGAAAACAAATGATCCTAAAGAAACAAATCTCATTCTTGTTTGTCTGGAGTGAGTCTCTCGATGGCTGCTTTTGCATCCACAACCACAAAGCGACTGCTTTGCATCCACAACCACAAGGCACAGCCTGACCATGCTATGCCTATGCTGCATCCAAGAAACCTGCAGGCTAGACCATATATACATGCATGCAACCAATGAGGCTACAAAAATGCCCCTATTGCATGATCAGGTGACCACGAGGAAGACGAGATCGAGCCCTGCTTAGTCCGCACAGCAATGCACGTAGTACGGCCCATGCGACATGGTACTCAATAGCAATATATAGCTCTGCGTGCGTACATCTCCTCTCCTTAATTAAAATAAAACGCATATAATCGTACAATCACCCCCACTTGACAAAGCATCGCACCATTAACAACGTGCAAGTATATTTTGCTTCCTTTTTGGCCAATGCAGCAGCAGCCTAAGGGGCGAAGCTAGACCTTGCTGCACCGTGGTGCACTAATGCCTAGCTGGTTGAGTTGCGAGCATCACTGGTGCACACTCATGAGCCAAGCGAGTGTACAGGAAGCAAAAAATTGCTAATAGTAATAGAAAATTATTTTTTATCCTAATGCCGGTGCACCAAGCTAGCCTTACGTGGCTTCGCCAGCAGCCAGCAGGGCAACTTTAGGTGCACCGGGCCAGCAGCCAACGGAAAAACACTCTCCAAAAGTTGGTCACCGCGGACTCCAAGGCAGGCAGTTGCACCATCACTATGCATGCCACCGGGGTTCATTCGTACGCGTGCCGGCGGGAAGCGGCCCCGGCCCCCGCGCCACCGACGACGGCGGTCGTCCGTCCTGTCCTGGTCGGTCTGCGCTGCGCCTGCCCTCCTCATAAATCGCTTCCGAACTCTCATGCGTTTACCGGTGCTGCGTCAGTGCTGTGCTGCCTGCCCTTCCTCAGGTTCTGCTCTCGATCTCTCGTCGTTTTTAAAGATTTACGTATTATTAAAAAGAAGAGTTTAATAAACATACGATGCACTTGTGAGAGTGCCAGCGGTCAATACAGCCTAGGCTGGACCTAACGAGGAATCTCTAGGTCGATATTACATAAAGAAACAACCGAAGTTGACGCTATAGCACGACCTAGTTGGTGGCCTTGCCTCTTCGCCTTCGCGACTGAGCGGCTGGGGCAATCGCGTCCAGCGCCTCGGCCTCTTCCGCAGTCATGTCGCCGCCAAGGAGCTTTTCATACTTCTCGATCGCTGACGCAGAAGGAGCTTCGCCCGGCTTGATGTAGCCCATACGCTGTATGATCAAGACCTTTCCTCGCTTGGAGGCAGGATACTGAGAGAGGGCCTGAGCCGCCAACCGCATGCTCCGCTTTGGCAGTCTAGGCTTAACCGGAGGCTGCTTTGGAGGTTCACGAATAAGATGAGAGTCCCTCTTAGTCGTCACTTCGCTGATGAAGCGGTCAAGGCGGCGCTGAAAGGTGTCGTCACTGACCTCACTAGAGGGGGTCCCCGGTAGCTCCTGGCTGGGTGGGTCAGCCGCTGTTGGTGAGCCCCCCGCCGTTGGATGGGGCTTGGAGGGGGCGTCCTCACCGTGCAGGAGTCCGTGGTCGTTGGGTCCGCGTCCGCCAACAGGCCGGCCGCCATTGTCGAGGCCACATCCTGGAGCAGAGGTGCCACGGAAAGGTGACACCGTACGCTCAAAGGAAGGCCCCCTGTCAAACCACGTGCTGGTGATCGAGGCTGTGAACTCCTCAAACATCGGGTCCTCCATGATGTCGCGAACATGTGCGGCGCCAGGGAAGAACGACAGTTTCAACGGATCGATCTGGGCGATACCCGTCCCGCTGGATAAGTCGGCCTCGGTCAAACTCCTTCGCTCGAGCCTGAAGCAGAGGAGACACGAGGCTGCGGGCCAACGGAGCCCGGAACACCCACGCGCCTTGATTGCTTGTAGTTGCGCGCAATGTGACGAAGGCCCTTGCACCGTAGACATCGTTGGTAGCTTACAGGTTGCCACCCGATGTGCAGAGGGGAGGCAATTCAGGCACTTGCCGAACCGATCGGCCGGGATCAATCTCTCATCGTCTCTTGTTGGTTGTGGCACTGCTTTTGTTGCCATCTCTCTATCAATCCGTACCCAAACCAAAAACCCGTACTGTATCCACTATCCAACTATCCTAGTACGTACAGACGTACTGTACAGTATGTTCCATTGTGCCTGATGCATCTGCAGTATCCAACGAGACAGGGGCCCCGCTACTGCATTGCACGCTGGAGCAGTCCACTGCGCCACTGCGTGTTGCTTGCTACTCTCCCGAACTCTCACGCGTCGCTCACTACTGCTGCCTGCGGGCAGCGGGCCACCACTGCCTCTCCTCTTGGCTCTACTCTCGATCTCTCAATAGTCTCATCGTTGGTCTCTTGTTGGTCGTGGCGCTGCTTTTGTTGCCATCTCTCTATCAATCCCCTCCGGCACGCACTTTTGTATTTGCTATCGTTCTTTTTTTTTTTGACAAGGTTGTTATCGTTCTTTGAATATTCCCATCCCATCTGCCGCCCTCTAGCCTTTGCCTCCTCCTGCCAAAAATGCAAAAGTTGTTGCCTTTCCTGTTGGCCTTTCCCGACGTCTGCCCGGCGCCCGCTGCTGCCATTGTATTGTACGGCTGCGGAGCGGAGGCGGACTGCACTAGCACTAGTGGTAGTGGACGGAGAGATCGGCGGGAGGGATGGAGCTGCCAGCCTTTTCCATCCTCGTTCCTTTCCTTTCACCGCCCCGCCCCATATATCTACCGACTAGGAGTACCGTAGAGAATGAAGTAAGCAAAGCACTTGCCGTCGTTTACCGGCGACGATGGATGGGTGCTTCTTGTCTTCCATTTACCTGACCGATCGATCGACGACGCGAGTGATACGGAAAACACACAGCGCGCCTTCCATTGTCTTTGCTTGTCTGCACTTGGTGTTTGCCTCTAACTAAAAGTAAGCCTCCCTGTCGATTACACACACGACAGACGATCGGAGATATCCCGTGCAACTACTACCGAAAGACTTCGAAGCACAGTGACAGCGTCCATTCTATACTCTACTAAGCTGATCTAGTACTATATACCATGCAGTTGCTGCTGCTAGTCTGCTACAGCTGCTAGTTTAATCTCTTGGATGCCAAGCAAAAGCAAAGGGGCGTGTAGAAGCAACATGTAGCTTGTGAAGTGTCGCAGAACGCTAACCATGGCTGGCATTGTCCTGTGACCGATCGAGTTGGTTGTTGGGTGCAACTGCAGCATGCTCATCCAACACTTCATGCGTGCACACGAGCAATACGAGTACATATTTTCCTCTGTCTCTCTCCCAACCAGAAATCACTTCCCCAGCTTGGTAACTCGGGTTGTTAGGTGGCCAGTGCACTGCTCTGCCTTGTGCTCTGCATCTGCTCTGCAACATGACTCTGGAAGTCTGAAGCCCAGCGTTAGCTTGTGACAGATAGTCAGATTCGATGTACTGCTGCTTGGTATCAACTATTTTTTTTCCGAAAAAAGGTAAAAGTTTTACCGTGATTTTTATTAGACAAAAAAAGAAGACAACTGTCCCGCCCAGTTTTTGGAGTGGAAACTGGGCAAAAACCACGAATACAATGTACGAGGGTACCCTACTCCATCTGCGCACCTAGGTACTAAGTCAGCTCAACTCGCGTCACACGTGCCAACTCAACTCAACTCAACTCCTCGCTTGGTCGGATTGGGACATCGACACAAGCCTCAAACCGCTAGAATTCGGTCGGATTAAGTCGTCGACACGAGCTAGTACTTTAAGCCGCTAGGAGTTCCACCACTGACACCACAAATAACTAAAAGCTGACAAAAACCTAAAAACTAAGCAACTAAACATAAACTAACCCTACTCCACCACTGGCACCATCCACGAACTCGCTGGCGAAAACGACGAAAAAGCGCTGCCCAAAGACCTCCCGACCGAGTCGACTTCCACAACGACGCCTTCAAAAAGGTTACGACGCTCAAGCACCGCCGTTGTCCATCCATGACAGGACTGGGTTCTCACCCATGCAAAGTGCTGAAGACGCGACGCCCGCAACAGGGGAACGACACCCAAAGGTGTCGCCGTCGCCAGGCTTTCGCCCAAAACAACCCCAGCACCGACACGGACTAGAGCTTGGGTCCCCGCCAGCCCCCAAGACGTTGCTGCAGGCCATCGAGAAGAAGCCTCACCAGAGTAGACGCGCCGGCCATGCTAGCAGCCGCGAAGCTGCGCCAGCCCCTCGCAAGACCTCCTGCCGAACACCAGCCTCCCGCCAGCGTGAACAACCACCAAACACCCGCCGAAGCTATAGCCGCGACCGACCACCACCGTCGGCCGAGCCCCCGTCGCAGGCACCACCACTCTCTGGAGGTACCGGTCTGGAGCAGAGCCCCGATCCAGCACCCCCGAGGACGCCATGGCCTCCGTCCTCAGAACAACCGTCCCACGACGACAGTCAAAGGCGTGGGGGAACGACGGCGTAGACGAAGACCAGCCCCCGATGCCAACACGACCCCAACCACCACCACGGCGCGGCCACCATGAAGAGGAGACTGAAGGCGAGCGGAGGGGGAGGGAGCCCCTCCACCGCCCCTACACCCGAGAGGGCAGCAGCCTCGCGACGCCCCGCCGACGAACCCCGCAGAAGAGGAGCATCCATCACCGAGCCCGGCACAGACCGTAGAACCGCCACGGCACCACAGATCCGCCGAAACCGCGGCCGGCCACGCCGCCACGGCGCCGCCGAAGAACCGCTCCATCTCCGAGCACCCCCACTCCACACCGTCGGCCGCCAGCCAGCCAAGGCCGGCCATAGACCAGCGGCGGCCCGCCGGCCAGCAGCAGCCGGCAGCAACAGCAGAGAAGGAGGAGGGGAGGGGCACCGCCCCCCACCAGATTCGCCACAGGGATGGCGGATCCGGGCCTCACCTTGCCGGATCCGCGCGGAACAGAGGTCGGGGAAGCCGTGGACGAAGAATGGCGAGCTGCAACTGCAGCCGCCCTCCCCACCAGGGAGAGCAACCGGCCTTCACCGCCGCTCACCATCCTAGGGGGCCGCGCAGGCTTCCCGGCGGCCTCCTCCGGCGGTGGCGAGGAGGGGATGGCCGGGGAGAGTGGGAGGCGGCGGCGCTAGGGTTTCACCCCCGAGTTGCGAGAGCGGGGGCGACACAGGGGGAGGGGCGTTCACCCCCGCTAATAATTTAATTGCTCTGACTAGACGCTAAACGACTTTCTGATAAGTGTCTCACAGCCCCGAATCGAAGTGATCACGTTAGGTGCGTGCTGTGTCGTCGCTGCGAGTTGGGGCGTCCCTTTCTCGGTCGGAGCTATCAGGAATGGGCGCGTCGTCGACGGCTGAAAGCAGCAACGATGGAGACACGTACCGAGAGCGTGAGAGGTGTATTGCATTGCATGATTTCAAATGCTTGCTGCGTTGGACGCGGACTTGAGCCTTTTGATGCCGCAATGATCGGTTTCTGGGGCAACGGATCGAGGTGGATGACGGACGCATGGATTCGGGAATGATCGGCCGGGGTTCTCTAGCTCGGCACGCACGCACGCAGGCGCAGCAGGTCGTGGATCGAGACGACGGCGCCCACTAACCATCATGGCCGGTCAGGTTTCGCGGCGCTCAGACAGAGTGAGGCCGTCTCGGCTCTCGGGTGGCAGATTGCGATGGCGCCTCTGCGTGCTCTCTGTCGTGCGCGCCCGGAATGATGGCTCGCCGTCGTTGCCTGGCCCTGGCCGGCATGCAATGCGCAGGTCGTGGAAAGCATTGAGAAGTTTTGCATTGGCATTGGCATTGGCAGCATTGCCATGGATATGGATGGCCGGGATCCCTCAGAGTTCGTGAAAGCAGCAAGCACAGAGCATGGACAAGAAAATCAATCACTAGCTAGCATAGGGGGGAAGACCGGAAGAGCATCGATTTGTTAATCAATGCAGCAAGAAGGCAAGGCTTCTCGCTCGCTCCCTGGACGTGTTTTCACATCAGGTTTGCGAACAGAAACAACTTTACTGTATCCGTTGTCGGGAAACGCTAACTAGGCAAGATCACGCAACAAAACGCGATGATCGTTTCAGCTAATCAGGAAAGCATACGTATATTATATGCGTATGTCGGCTGGGCTTGCTCGGATGGGATGGTAGGAGTGTGGTGGTATTTGTGTTGCTTTGTGCTGCGCCTACCTGCGTTAGGCTGTCGTCCATCGGTTCAGAGATTCCAAGGCTTTTGTCTCTTCTTGTGCAAGTGAAGTTTGCCAATGCCAAGCCACGCGCAAACAGTTTATTTAGGAGGAAGTATTTCTGATGCCCAACACACGTTACACATGCATGGAAACTACATTTGTAACTACGCGAGCCACCAATAATTATTTTGAGTTTTCACTACTGAAACTGAGAGTACCGATCGATCGATCATGCGTGATCTCTCCTCCTGCGGTTGGCGCATTGCCATAAAAAAAAAAAAACGAGTTGGAGAGGAATCCGATCTGCAACAACTGATGCCATACCATACTGATCTTATGGGATTTAACAAAACGCAGTGAGATTTGCTTGCAAGCAATCTTGTCAGATGTTGTCGTCTTGACCTACTCCAGCTACTTTTGCGCGTAACTGTACGCGTAGCATTAGCGTGGTGGCTGCATGCGATGCGAATGTTCCCCGACTGGAACAAAGCGACGGTTTCGCGGGATTAGTTTTTGAGCTGGTCAGCGTCGTCGTCGTCCACACCACACGTGCTAACCGTCGATTCGTTCTTTCCTGTGCCCCTTGCGGCGAGTTGTTGCTGTTGCGCTGCCTGCTGACATTCTGCCGCATGCAGCTAGCAGCTGTAAGAAGAGCTGAACGAACGACCATGCCTAAAATGTGCCTGTTTCCTCTCGGTCATCCGCTGCTCGTGGTCGTGGAATCACTCCATATGCGCACAAGAATAATTGATAGACGTGAACAGTAGTGCCACCACGATTTATGCCGCCGGGGGCTACAAGACACGTTGATGCAATGCAACAAAAGGGCCGAAGAAAAACGCCAACAGTGAACAAATAATTGACTTGCCGTTTGAATTCATAGTAACTGACTGATGCAGCAGAGAATACATAAATTCGTTGTAGTTGTTGCGCTTGCACTGCGCCCCGCTCCACAACAGTTTGAATTCAAATTCAGAGTTCATTTCCTTGTCTCCGCACTCCAGCTCACTCGGTTTCTATCAGCGGGAAGAGCACGGAAGACTGAAAGAGGGTCCACTAGCAAGGCCGAAAAGGGGGTGCCAAAAAAGAGACAAAAGAGACGTCTCTTTTGTTAGACACACACACATCTATACACGCCGACAAGTTTCACCGACGCGCGCCTCAGCAAAACGCACGAACTGTACGCCCCAGCCGCAGAACACAAAAAAGAGAAGGCACTCACTGATCAGTGCTGCAGATCTTGCACCACATCTCCTCTAAAAAAGAGGACAAATCATACAAAAGGGGTAACGAAAGGCTAAAAAAGAGACAAAAAAACAAAAAAAAAAAAAAAAACAGCAGCGAAAGTGGTGGGGGACGACGGATTCTGAGAGGAGCATGCCGGGCAGATGCAGGGCTCCAAATCCATGATCATTCCCACCCCTGGACTGATCTCAACCTGTCCATCCCGCAAATGGGGCCCTGAACAAATCATGAACCCAAATGGAACCAAAATTTGAAAAAGGTTAACCAAATCACGTCCAAATTCCAAATCCAGCACGAGCCTGCCGTGTAAAACCGGACCTACTCCCAGCACGCCTGAGTACTGTCGCTGACGTCCTGGACCCAAAATCCTGTCCCCACCTGTCACTGACGGCGGGGTAGTCTAGCAAGCCGGGAGTGCAGCGGCGTAACAGTATTGTCAGGGACACGGCGCCCCACCGGCAGGCCAGGGTTGTGAATAAATAAATAAATAAAAAAAAAGGGTTGTGAATAAATCCGCGGCCATAATAACACCCGGAGACGAGCCAGTCTGCGGCCACCACCAACACCCACCTCCCTCGAAGGCAACCGCAGGAGGTGGAGGCTGGAGCTGCCGCGGCGACGGACAATGGCGACGGCGTGGGTGCGCTCGCTCAGCTGCAGGTCCTCGTACGCCGTCACGGACGCCGCCATCGCGCCGACCCCGGCCAAGAAGCCGCCGCCGCCGCCGCAGCCCTTCTCATGCGCCACGGCGGCGGCGGCGGACGTGATGGACGCCGTGGCGTACGCGCAGCAGCAGGCCAGGAGGAAGAAGATGGGGAGGGAGCGGGAGCGCGAGAGGCGGAGGGAAGCCGCCCAGCGGGAGCCGCGGCCACGGCCCAAGAAGAAGCCCAAGCCGACGGCGAAGGCGAAGGACGCGGGGGCGCTGTTCATGCCGTCGCCAGCGCCGGCGCCGCCCGTGAGCTCGGCGTTCCTCACGATGGCGGAGCTGCCCGAGGGCCACTCGTCGCGCCGCGTCGTGGAGCTCATCTTCGCGTCCGGGTGGGGCGGAGGCGCTTGCGCGGGGTCGCCCCCGGAGCCGCCGACAGTGGAGGCGCTGTTCCGCGTGCACAGCTCCTCGCGGGCCGTGACGCGGTTCGAGGAAGCCAGGGCGGCGGCCCGCGCGCACGGCGCCGCGGCGCGGTGCGGCGCCGACGGCAATGAGATGATGCGGTTCCAGTGCCGCGCCTCCCCCGCCGACGCTGCGCCCGGCGGGGTGTTCGGCGCGGGCGTCGCCACCTGCCGCCTCGGCGCGTCCGTCTCCGCCGTGCGCACGTTCGCCTGCAGCGGCGCCGCGCACGCAAGCAGCGCCGCGACCGGCGGCGGCGGCGCTACCGCCGGACGAAGGGCGATGCTGGTGTGCCGCGTCATCGCCGGCCGCGTCTGCCCCGCCAACCACCCGTCCCCGCGCCACGCCCACGGCCACGGCTCCGCCGCAACCGCCTACGACTCGGTGGACATGGGCAACGGCGAGCTGGTGGTCCTCGACAGCCGCGCCGTGCTCCCTTGCTTCCTCATCATCTACAAGGTCTAGCCGCCGACTCCGGATCGCACTAACCGAGCACCGTGACCGTTAACCCGCCATCGTTAATCGCCACGCTAATCGCTAGGCTTCTCTAGCATTGTTCGTTTTGGGACTCTGCTCTTCCGGAGAGTCAGGTGTGGCTCTGCCGTGCGTGTAAAAATCAGTACAAAACCGCTGCCTATTTTTTTTGGTTTTGAATCTCGAAATGGTATAGAAACATTTTGCTTTCGGCTGTCCGTTCAAACATTGCAGTCTTTGCAATCGCATCGCTCTGCGCCATTGTACCTTGCTTGGCCTTCTTGTTGCACTTTGCAGAGGACACCACAAGATCAAAGCACCCAGTCCCTCGCGAATCATGGCCGTGCGTGTCCACCCGTGCACGGCTCCGATCTGCCGGACGGCTCCCCGTGACAGCGGGCGGGATTCACGGTCACGGCTTCTCATCTCAGCCCCGCCGTTCGTCTGTTGCAGCGCCAGAGAGATTTGTCGCCGCAGGTTTAAAGTGTTTTTTGGCGCAGCGCTCGTGTTCTCTTCTTCTTCCTCTCGCCGTCGCCACTCGCTTGTTGTTTCCTTCCCCGTCCTCCGTTTGTTGTTTCCTTCCGTCTATCATGATCTTGCTCGTGTTGGACGGTACTAGACGAGCTCCATGCTCGCTCGCTCGCTCGATTGGTCCCTTTGTCATGGCGCTGTCCTGCTGCAACCTCGCTCCCATGCTTTGCTTGCTAGCTGCTCTCTCTCTCTCTCTCTCTCTCTCTCTCTCTCTCTCTCTCTCTCTCTACTGACGACCGTCGTCTCTCTTTCTCTTGTCCTGCGCTGTCCTTGTCGCTTTTCCTTTTCCTTTCTTCAGACTTTCATCAGCAGATGGAAAGAAATCGCAGTCGCAGGGCGTTGCTCGCTCCGTCTCCCATTTCGTGTTCTTCGTGGCCTCGCTTTTGCAGTTTGTTTTTTCAATGGCGTTTTCATTGAATACGGGTTGGAGGTGTTCTGTTCCGCTTGGTGGCAAATGCAACTGCAATCCAGATTCCAGGCAAAGGCGTCCGGGACGGGATGGTTAATGTGAAGTAAATGCCGTGGTAGAAGAACTGGGGCGACGTTCTTCTTCAGGTTAATTAAGCATGCAGCAGTGGCCAATCGGGCAGCCGCTGCCTGCTCTGCTCTGCTCGGTGCTCGCTTTGCTTGGGTCCAAAGGCTCTCGTTCGTCGAGCGACAACGCATGCCACGCCGCACAGTCCATTTTGCTGTTCGGTTTCAATGTCCGACGACCGTCTCCATATCCATAATCCCCTGTATCCGCATCTGCTCATCAGCTGATGTGCAAACTGATGGTACGCTTGCGTAGCATCAGTGAGCTGCTCTGCGTCGTGTTAAAACGCTGCGTTCCATGGTGTAGATACGAGGAAGCCGAAAGGATCCGACATGTCCGTTACAGTCACAGGTTGACATGTGTTGAACAGTGGATGCTTGTGTGCGCTCACCGGAACCTCACGTTCTCGCCGCAACCACTTGCCCTGAATTTTCGCCGCGGCGTTTCCCGAGAGCCACCGGGCCTCGCCTTGAATTCTTCTCTTTGCGAACGCAATAGCTCTCTGAGTACTCTTGACGGCAGGAGCCAGGAGATTTACTGACAGTCACAAGATCCTATACTGAACGACTGAATGGACAATGATCCGTATGATGAATTCCATCCATCCAAATGCACGCTAGGCAAGCGAGCGACGGCACTCATTTACTCCGCCGATCTGACTATCCTGAGCCGGCTACCTGACTGGGAACACCACAACATGGCAACATGCCATGCATATCGCCGTGGCCTGCACGACTCGTCGCCTCTGGTAATAAACCACTATAGCCTGACTTGCAGGTGACGCCAACTCTCAGAAATGAACAATCAACCACTATTAGACTTGACCTCCCTTCAGCGAGTGTTGAGTCCCTCACATGCTCAAACACGAACGCTGAAGTCGTTAGTGCCTGCGTTGCAGTGAGCAACAGTGCTCTGAATGATAAAATTCGTGTTGGTCTTGTCAAGATCCCCTCCCCCGTGACGGCTTGACCGGTAGTAGTACGACGTACGAGTACGATACGGCCGAGAATGCAATTGCATGCCAGTTCCGTGTCCCTCTGGCGACGGCAGTAAAAAATCTAGCGCCAATCATGCAGCGCTGGGCTTTGCCACCGACCATGTCCCTGCCCTTTTTATTTGCAGGAGATGGGTGATGATGACTGACTGATGGCGGCCGCGATGCGATGCCAGGATCATGCTGGAGCAGATTAGTACCGCCTCGCCTGTCTCTCATGGAGATGGAGTACGGAGAAACAGTAGTTGTAGTCCACTACTACAACTATATACTAGCTCTCAGCTCATCATGCTTGGTGATGGTGGTGAGAATGAGACCTCAGTTCAGGCCTCAGGTTAGGGGTCATCAATTCAACCACAGCCCCAAATGTCGGCCACCCAGCACCTAAGCATCGAATTCCATGCACCGACCGACCAGATCGCTCCTGAAAGAGATAATCTACTCATACTTCACCGCCGGACCGGTTCAGCAACTTGGATCATGGTAGTATTCCACCATTCCACCCCCCCACCCCCACCCCCCCTCGCCGGCGATCCCTGATCCATGGATGTCTCGCGACACCGGGGCATTATTATCCTGCCTGTACTTCCACATGGCCTCTTGCTAATCAATGGAGGCGACGTCGCAAGATCAGGCGACCCTGGAGAAGACATCAAGCACTGTTTTTCTGGTGAAATTTCGCCATGGTGCATTGTTAATGCCGCGCAAAGGACAGCAAATCTGGGACCATAAGGACCCATCAGTATGGCCGTCAATTGTAGTACTAACAGACAGGGTTTCTCTGAACCAGTCCAATCGCCTGAATTGAAGTGAGGGCTGTTGCAGAGAATGCAGCAGTCAAGAGGCACAAAACGATTTGATGCAGGGAAGTGTACATTTCCACACCAATAATCCAAGGTAGTATAACTCAAGATGAAAATGCTAGGCTATCATCAGGATACAACCATTTTGCCTTCATCGATTCTGATCTAAGTCAAGAATTTCAAGGCTGAGCATTGTGACACTATGGCTGCCTCTTCATTGCTAAACTTTCAAATATATAAAGGCAAAAGGCTTGAAATCTAACAGCCTGATCACTTCATCAAACATGTAATGAGAGGGAGATAGATAGAAAGAAAAGAATATCCCCAACTAAATGGTCGCTAGCAAACCAGAGTTTGAAACTAGGCTTGATACACACGAATATTCACATGGTTAGAAACAACTCTCCTGTTCGGAATTGCCTGCCTTATGGCACCCTGCCACGGAATAATGCAGAAGGTCTTGGTCAGTGCTTGACAGCTCCACGTTTACGTTGCCTTGGTCGAGTTGAGGATGCACCTGGACCCTTGCGGGTTTTCCTCGATCGAGTTTTCTTTGGCTCATAACCTATATTTTCCAAGTCCTCGCATATCTCTTGCCTCCCTAGAAGAAGCCCAGGAATTATCTCCCTCTGAAAATTTCTCATACCCCTCCCTCTCTTTAGCTTGATCCGACATGCTGGTCCTTCATTATAGGGTGTTGGCACATTGATGGATTGCCCGTCATCTTTGATCTCCTCTAAATTCAACACGATATTCTCGAACGAGTCCAATGAAGGCTGAGGCTCATCGTCCCCTTTCTCAGCTGCTGTCTGGTTGCTGCTTCCAAAGCGATGAGCAATGTATTCAGAGCGATGCTGAAAAATGGAAAGAAGGGTCCTAGCTGCAATATCAGCTGTTGTGCCATCATCGTCGACCTTATCTTGAAGCATGCTTAACTCCTGAATATTTGATGCTCCACTGTGGGATATCCCAAGTCTTGGATGGAAATTATTATCAACAAGAGGAGATCCAGGGATAAAAGACTCCTTGTTAATGGTTCCAGACTCTGGCCACTGAACCTTAATGATAACATTAGTTGTTGGGGCTGTGAGAAGCATGTCACTGTCATCCTTGTGTGCCGACATATGATCATTTCCAGGAACCACATGTTTGGCGGAAGTTTCTGCACGCAGGCTATTTTTCGTGGAGAAAGAATTATCAGGTGCTGTTCCTTTACTTACATCATTATTTACAACCTTATCTCTACTATCGCTGATTTCGGATGGCATGTCAGTGCTTTCAGGTGACACATTAAGGTCAAAAAGGAACTTCTGTTGAACTGAGGATTCAGTTACCGCATTCCTTGAACTGTCTGCAACTGAGTTGGGTGTGATCACCGTGATGGAAGATCCTTTCATCGATCCAATACCAGAACCAGAGACACATTCTTTTTCAGAAGCTTCTCTAGGGTTGTCTGAAAATTTTCCAAGGTGCGTTGAGGAAGAAGGAAACACAGTAGAAAGCATAAGAAGGCTTTCTTCTTGAGGAACATTCAGGTCAAATAGTGAATGTCTTGCTTCAGTGTTACTTGTTTTAATAGGGGACTGGCAATCCGGAGTGTCACTAGATCCAACTGAACCTGAAAATGAATAAGGTTAGAATAGCCATGAAGCTCTATGTGCAGGGCATCTTGTTGGATTATGATTTAGCTTGCAATGAGCGAAGCATCGCACACAAGAATAAAGTAAGGAGAATAAAACCTGAAAATGCTCCAATAATCTCATTGTGATCTTGGAGTTGTCATGTCGAATTCATGAAATGTCTAATATACCAACTAAAGCTCTAAAGCATAAATGCGAGAATATACGGATTTGCAGAACTTGGAATTCTCAAATGAATTATTGATATAGAAGTGTATGAATTTTAGTTAGTAGACAAAGATCTAGAGGTATGTTAGAGAAACAAATATGTCATCCAGGTTCTAGACCTGTCCTAAACTATGCATTGAAATAGGCTCAGTAGAGCTTGCTAGCAACAAAACTTCCTTAAAAATGAAGAAAATATTTGAATGCAAACATGGATAGAATTGAGAAAGACCACATTGCCGTAACATAGCTGTTTTCCCTTTATGTGAAAGATTGTAAAATATTTCTCTCTCTCCTTAATTTAATGATATGCAGATCTGAGAAAAAAAATCATCTAACTAGTCAAATCAAACTGATCTCGCTCTTCAAAACTCAATTACTGCCATAGTTAGGAGATACATAACAACTTTAAGCTATTTATGTAACTGTCTGATGACAGTGAACAAACAGTTGGGCAATAGCATCCTCTTCATCAAGCATGCATTAATTCAGCGCTACAACCGTTTTTCATCGAAGGCTCAACTTATAGACACATATGCTTTTGTGCTAAAAAAAGACACATATGCCTGAGCAATCAGTACAGTCATAAAACAGGTCATACAAGGTAACAGCAACCCGCTTTCAAGTAGTTCTGAAACATGTTAGCACAGGATGCAAGGTCGAATAGAGGCTCACCAACGCTTACACGTGATGTGTTCCAGTCTCTACACAACTGAAGAGACTCTGCAAGTGAGGTCTTCTCTGGTGAAATGCAGCATGAACCATCCTGAGACTTGCCATTTTGGTTGGCAAGGTTGCCAAAGCCAGAGCATCCAATAGCTTCCACCGCATCACCAGAAATAGAAGGCTTCTCCAAGTCAATCACGCCGTGATAAGCATCAGATCTTCTCCTAACTGACGTTCTAACATCTGAATTCAGGTCCAATTTGCGTTTACTGGAATTGATGGAAACTTGTTGGGTTTGATTGTGTCTCGAACCCCAATTCATCTGGGGCACCAAGAAACATTCTTTAGCAAGATAAATTTAGACAAACTCATGGGAGAAAAAGATCTAGCTATTCCCCTCACCAGCTTATGCTCATGAACAGAGTGCAGGCTACTAAGTGCACTGCTAGATTGCTTCCAGAAAGAAGCATAAAACTTGTTCAGATCCTCCATCTGCAAAAAAGATATCACATCACATTCATGTTCGTCGCAACCCAAAGAACCTCAGAATCCAATTTCACCAAAGCCGTTGACCCTAACGCAACAGCTTATAAATAACCATAAACAAGAAACCAACCTTAATTGAATAACTAACCAAATTTCCCTCTGTTTTTTTCTGTTGTCCCTTAGTCCCTATGCAGAAGAACCACTTCTTAGCTACCGAGAAGCAACAGGAAAAGCTCTAATATACAGAAAAACAGGAAGACCATAAAAAGAGAGGATTATTGCGCATAATAAACAAGGGGAGAAAAGGAAACCTTTCCGTGGCGCTACTTCTTTGTCGCGCGCCTCCCCTCGTCGAACTCGGTCTCGGATCTTCCCAATTCTTTCGCGGCTGGATACTGGTGCAGGCGGCTGTCCGTAGCGTCAGCCCAGCCCCATCAGGCGGCTTCTTTTTTTTTTTTTTCTCTCTCTCTCTCTTTCTTCTTTCCTGTTTCTCTCTCGTCTCACCTGCCCTTTTATTCACCTGCTATGATTTACTGATGCATGGGTAGTGTGGGAGATGGAGATAGGGATTTGATACCTCTCGTTAGTCCAGTCTAATCTTTCTAGGGCTCTTGCTTAGCTGTGACTGCCTGCTGGCTGCCTGCTGCATATGCATGGAAGGAGCAATGCGAGGTAGGGTTGGGGACGGAGACGGAGATGTGTCAAGTCTGCCACTTTGTGGTCAAGAATCACGATACCGGAGGAGAAAGTAGGTGGTGTTGGTTGTTACTAGTAATACTTTGGATTAAAATATGTGTGCGGGTAAAAATCTGGCTCAAATCTGCGTTTTGGTTTCTGAAAGCCACTACTGTTCATAATCTCTGTCATTAATAACCAATCAGTACAGAATAATCCTTTTCAATAATAGTATCTTTTTTTGTCTCGACATAATTTGTCGTCGATATCTAACAAGTGTTTGAAAATAAAAATAAAAACCACGGAGATACGTGCAGATTGGTTATCTATTTGCTCCTTTGGATTTGCTCCTTCAACACTGACAGCGATGGCTGATGGGTATGGTCCACTGCATCAAATACATACTACATGGTACGCAGTACAAAAGAAAAGCAGCAGAAATAATCAAGTGGCGGAGGAGAGGACGGGAAAGGCTGGCATAGGGGAACACAGGAATGGTACAATCTGAACAAATTTTAAAGTGGGGCGGGATGCTTTTCCCAAAAAGCCCCTCGTGTTTTGTCCCCTCACCCTGACTGAGCCCCGTCGTTGCTTCACGAAGTAGACGATCGCTCCGTATGCAATTTTATGACCAGAGATCCACAGAACCAGGTCCATCGTCCTTTTTTAACCAAAAAAAAAAATTGTAGCAGAAAAAAAACTATGAAGTGTCACGTACCACTCACACAAAACGATTCACTGTACGTAGAAATTGAGGAACTGTCAAGGCTCCAAACAAAGGCTGACTTCCAAGCTTAATTTCTATCTTAATCGACAACTCGACTCGACCTAGTCCATTCAGAATTTCAGGTGGACCGTACCGGCTGCAAAATCACATCGGTTCATCTCTGTGGATAGTACCTAGATGATCCATTTTATATATTTATATATCTCCTATAAAAAATCATTTGCCTAGCTTAGAGGTAACCGTTGTTTAGTTGGCTCGCCCATCGTATTACAGTACAAGTTTACAAACACAGTTCAGCATGCCGGTCGTTCCAAATGTGCGGGTGACCACACAAGGCCACAATTATTCTACCCACAAAAAAGGGACCACAGGTAATCTGCCCATCAGGACCAGAATCTATGCCACGTGCGTTGTTATCTTACCTAGCTAGTTAGTGGGTTCATTTCTTCTATTCTGATAAAAGGTAGGTCAAATGTTGTATCACTGACAGCTACAAAAGGTGTATCATAAAAGAAAAGGGGAGAATTAAAGGAGCAAGAAAATAAAAATGTGTGATTGTTGCTCGTATTAGTTTTAGTTTATATTAGATTTTATGCAGCACAGTCCAATAAACGTTTGTAATGTCTTGGTATACGGTTCTGTAAGCAAATTGTTTGGATAACATTAATATTTTTTTGTTTATACCGTGTTATACGTAGCTATCTCTATTTTCTATATAAGATCTCTCGTTTTCGCCGGAGATGAGAGTATTTAAATTTTTATGCAAATCTGTATTGTCTAGTATGACTAATTCTAGTGAGCTAATCTTTCTAGACTCCACGGCATGCGAGAACATAGTAGTTCATTTGATTATGTTCCTTGTGTTGGAATCTGTGACTTTGTCAATCTCAGCATTTACTAGCAGGTAAGTGTAAGCTCGTAAAAGCGTGGGAAAAATAAGACTCTACGGAGCTCAGACAAACTGCAACCAGTCCTGCTTGTTGCATTTACACTAAACGAAAATGATACATTAGAATTTTAAGTAGGACGTGCGTTATGCATAGTTTGAATCTTTACTAGTTTAGCCCACAGAGTCCAGAGCTGTTGGATTGGAATCCTTTTCTTTTTAATATTCCAACTACTTTCATTTTAGTATAGAACCTCCTCTATCTTGACGGGAACATGTGTAGAGTAAACATGCTCCAGTGGCCCCACCTGCAGTGATGGTACTACTGATGGACGAGGGAGCCACGGTGAACAGATGCACGTGACATCAACTAACAACACGGTCATGGGCGGGCAAATTTAATTAATGAATGCACGGAAGGTTTGGGAGCACGGATTTTGCATCAACATGCAAGTATTTCTTGAATATAATATGTTATATATTTTACAGTACAATTTAGAAATGTACCTACATATCCTGCAGTGATGTTAGCAATTATATTCTTTTCAGTCATAATATTTTAGTGCAACAAGTCAAATTGTCTAGAAAATGTTTCGAATGTTTTGAAACATATTACTCCCTCCGCCCGTTAAAGGATGCAAATGTAGCATGCGCTCGTTGTCTGCCAAAGAATGCAAAATTAGCGTGTGCCAGCTATAGATGTGACTCTATTAGTTGTCGTCGGTGTCTCCTGATCCCACCAGCTAAAAATATCTCCTCACTCACCTCTTTTCCCACTACACATTCTCCTGCTCCCATTTCATCCTCATCCACACAACTCTCTTCCACCGCCGGCTCCTCCTTGTGCACCGCTTCCACCTTCCCCTGACCACGCCGCCTCCCCGTTCGCAGTACAGCTCGCATGCCATCCTCGTGCACACGATTCTCTTCCACCACCGCCTTCCCCTTCTGCGCTGCCGCCCCCTTCCCCTGACCGTGCCGCTTTCCCCTTCTGCTGCATCTCCCTTCGCTCAAACGCGCCGCTTTCCCCATCTTCTACCGCATCTCCCTCTTCCCCTTCTGCCTCGCGCATCAATAGGGATGGCTGGATCTCGACGTCGCTCTTTCCGCACTCGTGCAAGCTGGGTCCATCGGGTCAGGCGCTACACGCATCGAGGTGCGAAGCTTGCCACCAGCAGCAGCAGCAGCGATGGAAGCCCGGAATGCCCAGCTAAGGTGTCGGTCATCGGTGCCAATGCGGCCGGCGACGCTGATGGGAGCCCTGTCCCTATGTTTGGGGGTGGGGATGAAATCCCTAGATCCGTCCCCAAGATGTGTGACGGGATTGAGGCAGGCGGCCTGGGCTCCGTTCCTGTCCCCAAGATGTGCGACGGAATTGGGGATGCCGGCGCAAGCTCCATGCCTATCCCTATGATGTGCAACGGTGCCAGAGAGGAGGAACCAGTGAAGCTAGGAATTGGTGGCGGTGAGAGGAGTCTAGAGCGCGTCGTCAACATTGGCCGTAGTCGCCTTCGCGTCGATCTCCAAGGCCAGATGTATGTCCTTGACTCGGAAGATGAAGACATCGGCATGGAGGCAGGGCTTTATGTCCCTGATTCGGAGGAGGAAGATGGACATGGCCGTGGCTGTGAGCGTCGACAGTTCCGTCGACGTGCTGGGCTGCCTGGACATGCAGTGCTGGCATCTACAACCAGCAAGATGGCCGAGAACATGACCATGGTGGCGACTCCGAGCGTCCAGCCTGCCTCTGTCCAGGATGCTGTGCAAGTCCCTATAGGAGCCGGGGCTGTCGTCGACGCCGCCACTGCCAAACTACACCCACATGTGGCTCAACACTTGAAGGTACAGCTTGATGGGATGGAACCCCTATTCCACGGGACCTTCCTCAGCTTCCTTAAAATTTATTTGCCTGCATGCTTCCAACCGTAGTGATATGTGCATATTTGTGATGACGAGGTGTAGCTTTTGGGTTGATCTGTTGGTCATGTGCATATCTGTGATGATGAAGTAAGTGATGCTCTGTGTCAATCAGTATGTCATGTTGTTTGTTGGGTAGGAATTATGCTACTCATCTTACCGTTGGCTTTAGTCTGTCATGACCTACCTTGTGGATTCAGTTGTAATTATGATGGGTTGTTTCCTTGTGAAATATGCTACTTAATTAACTACCTTAATTTTGCCTTTAGTTTGTGGTGAACAACCTTGTTGAATAAGTTGCTTTTGTGATGAGTTGGTTTGTTGTGAATTATTCTACGACACCTGTTACTTAGATGTTGGAGTGGGTGAATGCGCATTGCATTTTAACAGGCAGCCAAAACCATTGTTGTAAAGCAGAAGTGCAGTTTTCGCTCTAAAGACGTTGTTACAAGACCTGCGAACATGTGTGCCCCTTTCTGATTTTTGAACGCATATGTACATTTTGAAGAACTGGACAACACATATGGATCACATAGGCATCACACAAGTAGCACCTTTGTACATGCAACATAGTAGTAGCAAACACGTTTGTACATGCAGGACACTAGCTACCAGCAAACACCTTTGTACATGCAACCCACTAGTAGTGAAACACCTTTATACATGCGACATAGCAGTACCAACATATATGTACATGCAACACACTAGCAGCAAACATCTTTGTTCCTGCAAAACACACACCAATACACACCTTTGTACATGTACTAGCAGCGAACATCTTTGTTCCTGCACAACACACACCAGTAGACACCTTTGTACACGCAGCACACTAGCACTGCATTCAGCAAAATGTCAAGTTCTGAACACTAAGAACTCGACCTGCAAGGGGTAAGCCACCCCCTGGGCATTGTTGTAAGAGAACAAACTAGGCATTTAGAGACTCCATCACACTGTCAACTAGTTGACGATCACAACTAAGGCTCTTTGGAAGCATACCTAGGGCCTCTAGCCTATCTTTGTTGATGTGAGGGGTCTTGTATTTGTTTCTTCCACCGGCTTTCATCACCTCAATCATGCAACCTTGCAGTGTTAGGAAGACATTTCTAATTTCTTTGTGGTCATACTTGTCATATTCATTCATAAATTTAGCAATTAAGTCATCCATATTGTTACAGATAGTTGTGTCTATCTTCGACTGTAGAGATGCAAAGAACCCCAGATCTAAAACATTCATATCAGGGGAGTTAGGGGGCTGATTCGTGAGGCGGATATGACCGGGATATGAGTCCTAGCATTGTCCTGCTGAATCCATATCGTTTCGTGGCGTCGATGTCGAGGCCAATGATCTCTAATTGCTGGCAGAAGTTTAGTAATCATATAGGACCTTATTGTGTCTCTATCAACCCTAATTGTCTTGTTCACTGGTGCCCCCCTTGGTCTGTTACCACTTCTTCTTTTTGCTGGTTCCTACATGAAGTTTAGTAAACATGTTAGCTTTGAAAGCAAACCATAGAAACTGGTTGAAGGAAAAAATGCACATAAGTTCATGTACCTCTCTTATAAAAGGCCATATGCCCAGTTTGCCGTCAAACGTGCAGTTCCCTTCATCATCATACTCAGGATTGGTTAGTGCACAGAAGAACATTACTTTGTCAATGTAATTCTTGTTCCGCACAGTCCTGTGTGGGTCCTCTTCATTAGGAGTCATGTAGTAGGTCATATCTTTTCTTGTGCTGTTGAACCATTTCTCATCTTGGTGTATGATGTTCTTCATTTCTTTGAACTTTGGCTGAGTTTGCAATGTATTCTCATCTAACATTGAAAGACACCACCGAAGCCTTTCCTTTTTGTTTTCTTCCTTTAAATATGGCTTCAATGAGCTGGAATGCCGTCTTAGGAACCCATCTTTGAAGTTCTGATGTACAGTGGTTTTGTGCATACGTAATTCTTTAGATAGAGACCTTATGGTACACCTTCTGTGCAATGGAATGGCCTCTACTTGTGAGGGGTCAATTTGAATCTTTTTGCGGCCACAATTCTTGGGCTTCCTTGAACTAACATCAACCGGCAACCCATTAGCACAACATTGTTTTGCTCGTCGCCAAATACGCCACACTGCATGTCGATTGACTTTCAATAATTCAGAAACCTCAGTTGTAGTGTTTTTCTTTAGTTGTCCTCGATTGCTTTTCTCAAGCAATGCTTCATATATTCATTGCCTTTGAGCTGAAGTAAGATCCTTTGACCTTGTCCTTAAATTTGCATTTGCTGGTTCATAATCTTCGTCATTGGAGTCAGATAACTCTTCCTGATCAAAGACGATGTCCATCTCATTTGCATAGGCGCCATACTGATGCATTTCCTCCATGGCTGGGATGCAGTCACCATTAACTACAAAAAAAAATATGTGCTGATTATGTTCATCTGGAACTAAACAAATGGACAAATATTTATTATTTGATGGATTAATAACTTGTTTGTAAGCATCGTAATCTACAATTGTGGAGCATGAAATTTATTAAGAACCGATAGCTAAAAGTACAGTACTTGTATCTTTTGCAGGAACTTCTCTACTGGACATGGACATGGTACATGCAGTCTGAGCATGCATGTATGTAACCAATAATACAGAAAGGATCTTAACTTGTTTACCATTGCATTTTTGTACTAAGCAGTAATGAAAAAGTATGTAGACAAACTATGGAAGAAAATACATACAGAAAAACAACACTTACAATATACCTGGTTGATAAGAGGCATTTAAGTTGAGATCATTAAGATGACCTGAAACATCAAAGTTGGCATTTCCATGTGCACTGAATCCTTCGTGCCCTGTAGGTATGTCATCATCTCCAAGGAAAACATGAAAAGACTCTTCAGCATGTGCAGGCTGCACATTAAGATCATATATGGCTTGTCGTCCCCCATCTAGTAGGCGGCGTTCATAAAGAGCAGGCCAGTGGGTGTGATTTTGACTCCAGTAACTTGATAAGTGAAGAGACAAGTACCTGGGCTGATTATGTGGCTTTTCCCTCAGTAATCTTAACTGGAACAAGATCAACTTAATGTTCATCATGCATCTGGAGTAGATCGACATCATCTTGAGCCGGCTGCTTGTTGAGGTCGAGTATGGCTTCTCCTTCCCCATCTAGTAGGTGATGTTAATCAAGAGCAGGTGAGTGGTGAGAGGTTGCTTGACTCCAATAACTTTAATAAGACAAGAGACAAATACCTGGGCTGATTATTTGGCTTTGCCCTCCAGTAATGCCAGCTCCAAGAAGGTCATCTTGATGTGCATCATGAATTTAGAGATGATCGGCCTCATCTTCGGCCTGCTGCTCGTTGAGGTCTGGTAAGACCTCTCCATCGTCAGGTGGTGGATTGTTTAGATCTAGAGCCATGGGCTTAATAGAGTGGGGTGAAGAAGGATGCCGAGGCACAGGTTGGTCGACTTCATAAGACAAGGTGGAAATGGCGGCATCCGAAAATTTGAAATCGTTGTGTTCAGCCACTTAAAATTGGCGCCAGGTGAAATGGCACTAGGTGGAAGGTGCTGGATGTTCTACGTGGGATGACGTGTTTGGCTGTAATTGCACGGTGTAACAAAAAATATTTTATTGTATTGCTCCCGGTCCTGAATGTGTAACCATTTCAACATCTGGTCGTGCGTGCTGCTGACTGATTTTATAGGGGCACATGCGTCATTTCCCCTTCACCTTAGCCTTGCCTTGGAATGCGAGATTTGCATCCTTTAACGGACGGAGGGAGCACTTTTCAGTATGATTTTTTTTTTTTTTGCAAATCTTGGCCCAGAGTGTTTCGTGTTCTCTGCATAGCCCATACAAAGCCCAATCTGCGCTCTGGAATAATGTTGTTGCTGGGCTGGCTACAGTACAGGTGCGGCGGACTTGATTCCTCCGATGGCCGCGAACATCTCCGAACAGACGTCGGTCGCACTCGCACGACCGGCGGAGGACGAGACGGCCCCTAGCAGGCACTTGCGCTTCGTTTTCGTTCACGCAATCATGCCAATCTCGCGCCGCCTGGCGGCCGGCGATACCGCCGTGACGTCGGCAAGAAGCCAAGAAGGGAAACAACACAACACCCTCCGATGAATAACTGACAGGAGAAGGAGAAGGAGAAGGAGAAGGAGAAGGTACGCCCACACGTTCCGACATCCCAAACTCCAACACGGCTCTCCGCTGCCGCCGCCCACTCCGCCGCGCTCCCTCCATCTCCATGCCGTCGGCTTCCCTCCGCCTCGCCGTCGTCGGCGCGGGCGCGGCGGGCCTGGTGGCGGTGCGCGAGCTACGGCGCGAGGGGCACGCGCCCGTCGTCTTCGAGCGCGCCGCCGCCGTGGGGGGCACCTGGCTCTACACGCCGCCCCCCGGCCCCGCCACCGACCCGCTCGGCGCCGCGGCGACGCACTCCAGCCTGTACGCGTCGCTGCGCACCAACCTGCCGCGGGAGACCATGGGCTTCCTCGACTTCCCCTTCGCCGCCGTTGCCGCGGCGGGCTCCCGAGACCCGCGCAGGTTCCCCGGCCACGAGGAGGTGCTCCGCTACCTGGAGGCGTTCGCGCGGCGGTTCGATCTGCTCCGCCTCGTCCGCTTCGAGACGGAGGTGCTCAGCGTGAGGAGGGAGGAGGAGGAGGAGGACGGCGGCGGGAGGTGGGCGGTGACGTCGAGGAAGCTCGGGGAGAAGGGGAGCGGCCAGGAGGAGTTCTACGACGCCGTCGTCGTTTGCAATGGCCACTACACGGAGCCGCGTATCGCCTTCATTCCCGGTAATTTTGCCGCAAATACAATCTGTGATCGCGTTAATTTGAGCTTCTAATCACGGATAGGTTCTGGAATAAACCCACAATTAACGGACAGTCATTGCAAATTCCAGATGCTTTTTACCTTCAGTGACCAATTCTTACACTTTCAAACTTCGGCAGGGGTAGATGCTTGGCCAGGGAAGCAGATGCATAGCCACAACTACCGTGTGCCGGAGCCATTCCTTGATCAAGTGTGTTTCCTCCCAGTGATGTACTGATGTATGCTCCCATTATACATTCCTGTGGTTAACGAAGACTAAATTGTTGTCACGATAGGTAGTGATCGTAATTGGGGCCTCGGCAAGTGCATTTGACATTTCGAGAGACATCGCAAGCATGGCGGAAGAGGTGCATATTGCTGATAGATCAGCACCAGCTTCCACCTGTAAGAAGCAGCCTGGCTACGATAATCTGTGGCTTCATGCCATGGTAAACTTTCTTTTATCCTGGTGAATCAAGATATGGTAGCTTTTATCTACCGAAGGAGCTGCCACAGTATTATTATTGTGGAAAATCTAATGCTCGGGCTGCAGATTGACCATGCGCAGGAGGATGGCACTGTGGTGTTCCAGGATGGCAGCTCAATCAAAGCTGATGTCATCATGCACTGCACTGGGTATAGTGATACTGCTACAAAAGCATGTCATTTTGTGCTAATTTGGGTTAATACCTTAATCTGATAAGGTGCTTCTTGCATTTGTATGTTGCCTAGCTACCTGTATGACTTTCCATTCCTTGGAGATGACAGCACTATCACTGTGGATGACAACCGTGTCGATCCACTATACAAGCATATTTTCCCACCCGAAGTGGCACCTCATCTGTCCTTCATCGGATTGCCTTGGAAAGTCAGTTTTGCTGCAAATTGATGCGCCAGTTAAGATGCACCTGTTACTTACCCACTGAAGCTCTAAGATCTTAAACATTCCAACCTCTGTTCGTTCCAGGTTATTCCCTTTCCATTGTTTGAACTCCAAAGTAAGTGGGTTGCTAGAGTTCTATCAGGACGGATCAAGCTTCCATCTAAAGACAAGATGATGGAAGATGTGAAAGCTTACTATTTGAAACTAGACACACTTGGATGGCCTAAGAGATACACACATAACTTCTCAAACTATCAGGTAGCCTAGAGATGTCTGTCAATATACTTAGTTTTTTGAGAGCACGCTTATGCGTGTATTTCATGTCAATATACTTAGTTAAGCTTTGTTACCTGACCACAATCGTTTTATATCCATCAGGTAGCCTAGAGATGTCTATCAATACTTAGTTAAGCTCTGTTACCTGACCACAATTGTTTTGTATATTAAGATTTCGCTGTTGATACATTTGGACTTTTTTTTTTCATGTATATGCATATCTTATTGTGTAGTTTGAGTATGATGATTGGCTTGCTGAGCAATGTTGCTATCCACCAATCGAAGAATGGAGGAAGCAGATGTATGTTGCTAATGCATTGAACAAGGCAGCTCGTCCTGAGAGTTACCGTGATGAATGGGATGACGAGTATCTGGTGGCCGAAGCAAATGAAGACTTCAAGAAATTCTTGTAAATTCTTTCTTACTATTCTCATCCCATATTCTTTCGACAAACCTGAGACTGATCTCAACTGCAATATGCATAATCATTTAATTAGTTATGTGATGTGGACTGGCCACACTTTTGGGTTAGCATTTCATTGATCATTTGATCGATGTATATATGAGACTGTTCCTCATTGCCATAGGAATTACAGAGCAAACAATCTTGTAGTAAACTGTGGATTGTTCATCAACTAACAACATGAGCAAAAATGATAGTGAAATAAAAACAAATGAAATAAAATTTGCAGTAACTAACAATTTGAGCAAAAATAATGTTTCAAAAAAATAAAAAAACCAACTTTGCACCAGCCGGGAATCGAACCCGGGTCTGTACCGTGGCAGGGTACTATTCTACCACTAGACCACTGGTGCTTTTGTGTGCTTGCTTTTGGATAATTTTATTAATCCTTTTATCATCACTAAACGTTATTAATAGCGTCGCCTCTGCTTATTTTTTGCGACTACATATACACAGTAGCAACACATGCGGTCCACCTATTTCTTCCACTAAATCGTCGATGTTTATGTATAATATATGCCATTTTTTTACAAATATATATGCCAATTTGTTCTGATGCACCAACAACACAGTCATTGGGTGAATCGAGGTATAGACTGTTCAAAATGACATTATCAGAGGAAGCCAGCAAGTTCGCACACAAAAAACCTACTACAATTACAGGGAACACGAATCTCATTTCCCCACTACAACAGCAACATATACACACATTCTATTTCACTCTTGGAACGAGAACGGGAACGCAGCATCAGAATGTCCTGATGCAGCCGAAGGGGATGTTCCTGATCCTACATGTCGATGCTGTCCTCCTCTTGATGTGCATAAATCCTCTCCGGCAGTCCATCCTCCAGTGCACGCGTCCGCCTCCGGATCCTCCGCAGCACGCCATCCACGGCGAGGTCGACGGCGTCCTTGACGGTCTCCCTCAGCTCGGGCGTGCTCCCGTGCCGCCGGTACACCACCCTCGGCGCCATCTCCAGCACGCGCCGCCGCATCCTCCGCACATCTTCCTCCGGCACGGCCTCCAGCGTCTCGACGATCCGGACGCCACCGAACACCACGGCTTCCTTGGGGATGTGCACCGAGAACTCGTCGTACCGCACCGGGGGCAGGTGCCAGCCGTACTGCCTCCGCGCCGCGATGTCCTCGAAGAACACGGGCACGCAGCCGGCGAGGATGGCGTCGAACGTGGAGCGCCGCGTCGGCGTGTCCCCCGGCGGCTGCAGGCAGAACTTGGACCGCAGCATGGGCCGCATGTACCGGACCGGGTCGTGCGCGCACTTGCCGCCGGAGCAGTCGACGACGACGCACGCGTCGGTGCGGTTCGCGCACTCGGCGAGGATGGAGCCCCGGATGTTGGGGCGGGAAGGACGGGAGGCGCCGCCCGCGAAGAGCACCAGCGTGGCGCGGCGCGAGCGGCGCGCGCGGGCGAGCCAGGCGCGGAGGTGGGCGAGAGACGACGGGTGGAAGGACGTCGGGTGCGGGATCGCGTGCTCCTGCCATGGCCACGTGCGGGACTCGAGGGTCAGGAACGTGAAGTTGGCCAGCTCCGGCAGCCGCAGCAGCGACGTCGAGCCCCATAGCCTGGGATCCACGCTCGGCGACTGCGCGTAGTCCCACGCGGACCCCGCGACCACCAGGAAATGGTCGTGCCCGTGCCGGCGAGACAGGATCCGCGCCTGGTCCCGCGACAGGAACTCCGCCAGCGCCACGCCGTGCCGCGCGGATTCGTCGAGCAGCGCCGGATCGAGCACGTACGGCAGCGCGTCGAGAGCCGCGTAGTAGGGCACGAACACGGCGTCGGCGTCGGTCGGGTCGTCGGCGAGGCAGTCCCGCTCCAGGATGCGGCGGTGGAAGAAGGCCTCCAGGAGCTGCACGTCGGTGCGGTACCAAGACCGGCTGCGTGGGTGAGTGCGAGGCCCGATCCCGTGGTTGGCGAGCGACTCGCACGGCGGGACCGACGTGGCCGCCGCGGACGGGTCGGCGAGCGGGAAGGCGTCGGCGCCGCAGTGGCGGAGGAGGTCGGCGTTGAAGCGCGGGGGCAGGCTGCGGATGTGGATCCGCCGGCCTGAGCAGGGGTCCTGCCCGTCGGCGTCGGCGGCGCGGGGCACGGCGGCGACGCTGAGGAGGGGGAGGAGGATGAAGAGGGGATTAACCATTTTTGGATTCGGGGACCGACCGAGGAGAGAGAGGGAGTACGGTGTCCGAATGTAACCAAAAAAAAAAAAAAAAAAGCTGGATCGCATAGCTAAAGGGCCAAGGGCCTTGAAGCCTTTCGCTAAAGTATTGCAAATCTTAGCCCAGGCTCCTTGCTATTTAACACGTTCCTACGTTCATTAATGGTTGTTGATCTTATGTTTTTGTACTGAAAAGTTTTTAAAATACAATTCGACATCAATTAATTAGAATGTTAGGATTTTCTAGATTTTTTTGGGGTATATTTAGAATTTCCAAGAGCTAAATTCAATTTTGAAAGCTTTTACAAATATTTTCATAAATTCTAAATATTTTATTTGGTTTTATGTGTCCCAAATCTATATCTAGAATTTTCCTCAAATTATTAGATGGTTGGAGGTACTTTTATGGTTAAATTTTTTTTCATGTATACCATTTCTTTATTAAAAATGATAAATTCACCTTAAAGACAATTTTTAATCAAGACAGTGAGATAACTTTTTGGATGTTTGGTTGATGGATTCTGTACCATGATTGATAAGTTTGGGCAAATATGGTGTTGAGTTTTTCTATTTCGATGTTTGGGAGGAAAATATAAGATTGGTGATAGTTGAGAAGATATACGTGTCCTCTCTAGGCTTGTCTAAGCCTCGCGTTGCGGACACCATGGCTGCTATGCTACTCAAGTAGCAGCTTGGTGCACGTTGTTACGCTCCTCGTAATAAAACACTCGCCAACAAACGTGTTTTAAAAATATACTCCTAGTTCAGAAGATAAAAAGGACCTTTTCTTTTAGAGACCTACCCTCCCCGTTCTATTGTACAATGAAGAGCCTAGTTAAGGATGATAACGGGTAAGGTTATGATTGGGTGGAGTCTCCGTATACCCAAAACCGAAAATCAAATTCGTCCGAAAACCGATTCAGGTCCACCAAAACCAAACTTGCAGATATATCCAAAACCCTAACAGTTACCCGAAACTCAAAACTCGCGAATATATACACACATATTCACATATATAAACGAGAGACAACAAATAATAATATTTAGAAAAAGTCCAAATCTCCCCCATTAGACCCTGGAAGGTCTAATTTACCCCCCTAAACTATCCACAACCGTCTATTTTACCCACTCGGTGGTTTTCGACATCGGTTTTGCTACAGTAACGTCGGTTTTGTTTTTTTATTTTTTTTATTTCGGCTGAAACTTTAGAAAATCATAATAAATCATAGAAAACTCATAAAATAGAAAATCCAATTTTGTTGGACTCCACATGAGTAGATCTACAGTGAATATGTAATATGATACACTTTAATTCAAATTTTTTGATAATAAAATTAGATTTTCTAATTACTCTAAATCTACGACAAAAACTTTGTACTAAAGTGTATCATATTATGTTCATTGTGTAGATCTATTCATATGGAGTCCAACGGTTTTGGATAGTTCAGGGGATAAATTAGACCGTTTCATAGGTTGGGAGGGTTATGTGTTCCAAGATCAATAGTTCAGGGGGTGTCAGGTACCTGGACAAGGGGGTACCTAAAACCTTCGACTAAGAGAAATAATTCCTAAGCAATCAGCACAAATCTCCAAGAAAACCACCCATAAGCCGAGCTAGCAAAAACAACACCCAACATCAAGGCATCGAGCCGTACCGGTCCGGCCCACGAACAGGACAGATCCGACCGCACACTCGACGGGGGCCCTCAAGTGACGGAAGTTCGCCCGAGCGAACGACCCCCCTGTTGGAGATATGCCCTAGAGACTGCTAACGGGCCCAAACGTTGGGCGTTAGTGGAAACCCTAAAGGAGGGATGCTAATGGGCCTTTTCTGGGAAAAGCCCATTAGCAGGGCTATATAACCAGAAGGGGTGAGGGCGCCCAAGTTGAACGCTAATCCAGCCGCCGCCCACCTCACACCAACGTCTCCCTGTTGCTCTCACGGACCTAGCAGTCCAAGGCGCAACGCTTCTTCCCTGCACGTGTGGATACCTTGGAGGCGCTGCACTTGGAGTGCAAGGATGAATTGCGCGAGAGGATTGAGGTGACGGACGACAACGCAACTGCACTGACGACTACATCGAGTCATCTTTCGCTGCACCTGCGCGTCTAGTGGTAATCCCGTGATCTATAACCTTCTGTGCATCCTGTGGATTGGGGAGAAGTTCTTGATTGTCGCTAGCGTAGCCTCCCCAATTCCCTTCAGTGGTATCAGAGCCGTAGCTGTTCGTTATAGGTTCGGATTTTGGCATATAGATGATATGCAGACATAGTAGATGTGATCTGCTAGTCTTGGTTGCACGGTTTGATTAGATCAATCTGTGAAACGGGGTGGTAGATGGAAACTCAATATGTTTTCGTGCTCTTGATGCATGGCCGTGTAACAATCTACTCATACCGGTTGGTTTAATCCACCACCTGAGTTAAGTGATACACGTAAGACCATACATGTTGGGCATAGATCAACGGGATTGATCTAGTGAAAATAGAGGGACCGCTGTTGCTACCAGTCGTATGCGCATAGAATCATTCTGCGCCTAACTTGTTTTTGCAGGGTATGATATGTATGATATGGCCCATGTGTATGTATGTAATTCATTCATGGCCTACGTGTCATGTAAGCAACACGACTGGAGCCATATGTGTTGCCATTTGATGTATTGGCTTGCGCGCCATCTTGTGATTACGCGACTATGTAATTAGTATAGCTTGCGGTAAAATAGTTCTCGGAGGACTCATCACAAGAAGGATGGCACACATAGATCATGGAGATGAAGATCACCATGATGGACAAGATGATGGAGATGGAGATCACCATTTGATTAAGGGCCATACCATGTCACTATGTGTGAATGTGATTCTCATTACTTGTTCTACTTTTATTTATTGCTATTCATGCTTGCGATGATAGAAGTAGAACGATCCCTCATAAATCTCTAAGTTTACATATCCTCCCAAACCTAGCATTGTCACATGTCCTGTACAATTAGTGGTAGGTCTATAAAATTAGGGTGCCACTAGTTTTCCTTGATGTGACAAGTTTGTGTCGGACACTTACACGCAAAATGGTTTGGTTAACTTAGACAAAGTCATCTTAACGGTTAAGGAATTTGGGATATGGAGGTTGGGCACCGAGACATAGAGATGTCACCCAACAACAGGAATCATATGTGATATGATTGGCAAGCGTTGCCTACCGATCTACCTTGTTGTCTAGCGGTGATGCTAAAGCTCACTAGTTGATTTGGTAGTTGTGGTTCCTGAATCACTAAGTATCAATGGAGGGATATTGATTTTAGTGGGAGTAGATTCTGTTAAATGGTTAATGTGATTTACTCCATCATGAATACATTGTCTTAGTATTTTGCGTTACTTTTGTTGTAGATGGCCGCTCGCAATCAACTATTTTCTTTGCGTATAATTCTTGAGAAAGATAAGTTGAATGAAACAAATTACGCGGATTGGATCCGCAACCTAAGAATTGTTCTCAGGGCTGAGAAAAAGGAAGAAATTCTAGACACCCCATTACCAGATGAGCCTGATGAAAATGCAACTGCTACTGAGAAAAACCCTTACAAGAAAGAATGTGATGCGGATCTTGAAGTGAGTTGCCTCATGCTTGCTTGTATGGAACCTGATCTGCAGATGCAGTTTGACAATAATCATTCAGCAAATGATATGATTGTGGCGCTTGAAGATATGTTCCAAACTCAAGCGCGGACTAAAAGGTTCAATGTCTCTAAGGCCCTTGCAGAAACCAAGCTAGCAGAGGGCGCAGCTGTTGGTCCACGTGTAATCAAGATAGTTGGTTACACTCAGAGGTTGGAGAAGCTAGGCTTCCCAATTGGCCAAGAGTTGGCTACTGATTTCATTCTTGCATCGCTTCCGGCCAGTTATGAAAACTTCATCTCGAACTACCATATGCATGGAGTGGAGAGGGGCTTGAATGAACTGTGTGGCATGCTGAAAACAACAGAGGTCGACATCAAGAAAGGTGCCGGCTGTAGCCAAGTGTTGGCAATCCAGAACTGACCTCATTTTAAGAGATAGGGCAATTCTTGGAGGAAGAAGAAGGGCAAGGCCAAAGATGAGATCTCTAAGCCAAACCCATCTGCTGCCAAGGCTGGACCATCTGTAAATTTAGATTGCTTTTATTGTAAGGGAAAAGGTCACTAGAAAATAAACTGCAAGGAGTACTTGGCGTCCTTAGAGAAGGATGGCGACGGTAAAGGTACTACCACTGCTTGTACTCTTGTTGTTCATGTTACAGACATTTTCCTCGCTAACTCTTATATCAATTCTTGGGTATTTGATACCGGATCAGTTGCTCATATTTGCAATACGATGTAGGGAATGATAAGAAGTAGAAGCGTGGAGAAAGGAGAAGCTGATTTCCACGTAGGCAATAATGCAAGAGTTGCTGCATTGGACGTCGAGATGATGCAACTTCCCTTGCCGTCAGGATTTATTTTGGAATTGAATAATTGTTATTTTGTTTCTTGTTTAAGTCGAAATATTGTGTCACCTTCATGCTTGATGAAGGATGGTTATTCATTTGCGAGTAAAGACAATGGTTGTGTGATCTCAAAGAATGATGTGTTTGTGGCTTTTGCATTCATTGTGAATGGGTTATTTATTTTAAATCTTGATGATGCACCTGTCTGTAATGTTAGTGCTAAACAGTCTTGGCTTAATGAGTTAAGTCCTACCTATATGTGGCATTGTTGTTTGGGTCATATAAGTGAGAATCGCATGAAGAGGCTCCATGATGATGATCTTCTAACTTCGTTTGATTTTGAATCATACGAGACATGTGAGGCTTGCTTGCTAGGCAAGATGACCAAGGCGCCATTCAAAGGATTTCCTGAGAGGGCATCTGACTTGTTGGAACTTGTACATACTGATGTATGTGGACCAATGAGCATGACAGCTAGAGGCGGATTTCAATACTTCATAACTTTTACTGATGACTTTAGTAGATATAGATATGTCTACCTAATGAAGCATAAGTTTTACTCGACCACCATGAGGCAAGCCTCGATGAAAGAGGATTGCACCCACCCGGGGGCTCAACTGCTCGAGTACCCCTCGACAAGAATACATAAAGCCCTCAGAGGAATTTTCTACTCCACCGAGGCCTTGGCGGCTACCCCCGATGGGTACGCTCGCGCGCACTCATCAGAGAACGACAGCGCTATGACTCCAGTTCATGAGCCTCTGCATGAGTGCCAGCACTCACACAGAGACTCAGGGGCTACTGTTGGGTACCTAGACAAGGGGGTAACCAAAACCTTCGACTATGAGAAATAATTCCCAAGCAATCAGCACAAATATCCAAGAAAACCACCCATAAGCCAAGCTAGCAAAAACAAGGCCCAGCATCAAGGCATCGAGCTGTACCGGCCGGGCCCACGAACAGGACAGATCCGATCGCACACTCGATGGGAGCCCTCGAGTGACGGAAGTTCACCTGAGCGAACGACCCCCCCGTCGAGTGGCAGAACTCTATGCGGATGAATGACCCCCCGTCGACCACCACTCCCCCTCAAACTACCTACTTCTTGTATGGGATCCAGAGCATTTATTGCACCTGCCAACTCCTGCCTAACCCTGAGACTACAACAGTGCTACAGCAGCCAGGTACAAGGGTCAAATCCCTCTTTCACCGCCCAACCCCGAAGAAGCGATGATTCGTACTGCCACTGCTCCCACATACCGAGCACTGTGTCTTGTCAGGAACCTCCTCGAGCCATCCCTCGACCGGGCCTCTGGCGACTCTGGTCAGCGTTCCAACATCTCCTGCGTGTCATCAACAGTAAGCCTCACGTCTGCCACAGGAGCATGGGTCTTTCACACCTCCATCACCACGACGCTCCTGAAGGACAGGTCAATCACCAACCATCGCCGACATCACTGTGACACACCCAAAGGACGGAGGCCATGCCCGGTGCACAGCTCTACAGCAACTACAACATGATCGGCATCGTCGCCCCTACCTCATCATCCTAGGGTTTTCTGTACACCCATGCCTCCCCTTGGCCTATAAAAGGGGGCGCTGGTCTAGTTCAGGGGGATCGATTTAGATAGCACTCTAAGAAATCCGTGCTTCCAGACAGCAAGGCATAGAGCTAGCAACCCTAGACTTAGGCCTCACACCCCATATTACTCCCCTACACTTGTAATACCCCTGTACAAGCACTCCGGTGCAAGGAAATACAACACCTCTCTCCCCCACTGGATGTAGGGCCTTCTCTTGGCTGAACTAGGATAAAAATCATGTGTTCTTCTTGCATAACCATCTGGATTAGGGAGCACGCAGCATTATACTCATTGGGTTCCTATTCATGGGACAGAACATCGACAGTTGGCGCGCCAGGTAGGGGAATCTCCATGTCACAACCGCTTCTCACCATTTTTTCTGGATGGCAGACTTTGTTCTGCCGCTACCATTCACCACGGTGATCTGGTTTGGGAGTCTGGATTTCATGTCGCTTGGCCACAACCTTGACATGGCCTTGCTTCCGCCCAGGAACCCGGATGATAGTAATCGCAGGCTCCCTCGATCAGGAGGGTCCACGCGCCGGTCCTGCCGCTCTCATCATGCATCGGTAGCCAGGAGGAGGTGTGATCGGCGTAACTATCATCACCACCTTGTGGGCGGAGCGGCGTCCAGTATAGCTACATCACCGCCTCCCAGCGATGCGGGTGTCCTCATAGAGGGCCTGTCTGACCTGTGTTTGGCTGCAGAGGATGGGCCAGAAGGACACCGCGATGCCCCGACGTTTAGCTTCGCTATGCACTCACCGAGGACACCGAGTGTGTTCTCTTCTACAGGCGCGGCTCCAACACCACCCAACCTGCTCCCACACGGGTTGTTCGAGGCCCATCGCTCGTTCCCACTTGGCCTAAACAACTCTGCCAAGACGTACTCCTCTACGACGCGCACCAACATGAGCGCGTATGTGGATCTCCCGGGGCACCTCCTACGAGCCACCATGGACTTGGTGACGTCCATGCCAGTCTCTGAGTACCCGGAATCCTCTAGGACTCCTGCTCCGAGGCACTACACCCTCGGTACGCTCCGGTGTTGGCTAGAGGAGGAGCGGCGCGGTCAGGGGCTCTTCCCCAACTACTACTTTGGCTACCCCGACTGTTGACGATATCTCCTCGACAGTCTACCACGGGATCCCCCGAGGTAGTAGATTTGTGGTGAGGGCGCGCTAAGACCTACGAACCGGATGTGAGACGCAAGACAAACAACCAAGACAAACAAGGGTTTATCCAGGTTCAGGCTGCTCGAAAGCGTAATACCCTACGTCCTGCATCTCTGCTACTGTATTGATGAGTATCAGAGTACAATGAGATGCATTCTAGGGGTCCTTACCCGCCTTATATAGTGGGGGGGCAAGGTTACATATCTAGGGTTTCTCTGTGGTCGATTACATTGCTCCGTATCTTGGAGATTACAAATAGATCTAACCAACTTAGACTCCTTGCATGCCAAGTAGCCTTCAGGACCCGCGTGGCCCATTGACCAGGGTGGTAGCAGACCATGGGCTTCATCTTGTCGTCCAGCCCACCAACCAAAGTATTGATGGACCAACCTCCGTCTTGTGATCTGGGCCGTCTAGTCCGAGCTGCCCAAAGTCTAGCCCTGAGGGTATATGGGTTTATACCTCCCGCAACTAGTCCCTGAGCACCATGTATCTTGAGGAAGTCGCCACCTTGACCTGTACTGAGCAGTGAATATGCATACCACGTGACACCGAGCAGTGAAGATGCAGACCACACGATCCTGACTAGCAAAGATGCTGACCACATCGAACCGACCAACAAAAATGCTGATCACTTTAGCACTGTCCAAGCTCCTCCCGAGCAGTTCGTAAGTCTGCTCCTGACCATGACTCTCGTTAAGGAAGGTGATCTGTCGAAAGATGCATGGTGTTCTAAGAAAAAGAAAAATTCTTTTCACGTCCTGGGACGTGGGCCGATGTTAACATGTGATAATTTGTATCACTGGCATGTTAACATGAACCAACTTTATGAATAGGGAAATGAACCAAGAACAGAAGATAGGCCCAAGTCACCACAAGGTGACATGGACCCACGTAGTCCCCAAGCTCGATAAAAGATAGAAAATGTTGTATTAAGCTTTTAAGAAAAAACTCAGGATAACATCAACTAGATATAGTCAATACTAAAGGACAAGTCATTGCGCAGTCCCCAGGTGTGCTCTGGATGCGGCACAGGTTCGATCGGGTCAGGGGATACCGAGAATCCCATGGTCCGTGGGCCCCACTGAGTGCGCAGTCCCTAGTAATGGGAAGTAAATTATGTGACCCAAGAAATCAGTCCCCAGATTTAAGTGGAAACAATTTGGAACAAATTCGGAAATAAGTATATAATTAAAGGTGAAATCCAGGGAACAATCCCGAGATTACCGGGCACGTGCCAACTTAGGGTAAGGACAATCGGGAAAAGTGCATGGGGAATAAGAATGTAGGGTTATGAGGGTGCCACGCTAGCTAGAAAACAAAACTTTTCTACCTCATAAACCAGGATCTACTGCTAGTTACAAGTTATGGGATTACCACTAGACGCGCAGGTGCAGGGAAAATGACTTGATGTAGTCGTACGCGTCGCAGCAGGTAGTGCAGTTGCGTGGTCATCCGTCACATCAACCCCTTCGCACGTTCATCCTAGTACTCCAGATGCAGCACCTCCAAGGAATCCCACACGTGTAGGGAAGAGGCGATGCACCTCCGGACTGCTAGGTCCGCAAGGAGCAGAAGGCACCAGCGTGGGGAGGGCGACGGCGGCTGACTAAGGTGTGTAACCCCCTGGCCGTGCCCCTTTCCCTTGCTTATATAGGCGTCCCCAATGAGCTCACGAGTTGGAGGCCCATTAGTAACCCTAAGCCTTATCTAATTCGGGTCCAACCCGAATTAGGCTTCCAGCCCCTTAAGTGTGCGACCCTATGGGCTCACGCACACATTGACATGGGCTGAGTGCTCCTACTCGCCAATAGTTGATAGCAGCCTCTAGCAAGTCATGACAACTCCTATGTGCATGCAAAGATCATATTAGATGAACCACTACGACCACATACAAGTTATTCCCTTTGCCACTCGATATATGGTTCAACTCATGGGTTAACACTTAACCCAAGCACGACCATGCATTTGTTGATCCAATCACTTGAGTGATACAGTGATGTCTCTCTCGTGTAAAGAGGGGCAAATTCTATCTTGATTGTCTATGTCTCATAGCATGCTTTCCGACCACCCGAAGACCACCTTTATAACTACCCAGTTACGGAGCAGCGTTTGATAGTCCCTAAGTATGACGTTTCACATCTTGAGTACATACCACAATCTCAGGTCTAAGGACATAACGTATATGAAGTGAATAGAGACTTTCTCATGTCGGGTCAGTCCAACCTACATGTCTCACATGTGCCCACATTATTAGTTTGACATCTCCATGTCCATGACTTGTGAAACATAGCCATCAACTAATACATGTGCTAGTCTAATATTCAAGTGTGTTCTCATAAGAATGCGGACCAGGGACAAATTTAGAATAACCATTCAAGTAATTGAGTTCCATAAATAATTCACATAATTGCCAATCAACACTAGTTGTCTATAATGGATATTCAATGAATACTTAATGCCTGTCATAGATACAACTAGAATATCATCATCTCCATGATTACCTCCAACAAGGTCCGATTACGTTGCTCAGACACTCTGTTTCTCTGAGGCGTTTCAGGTGGCGTAAGCTATGGAACAAGTCCACAACTCTTAAGATGATTGCTAAACTCGTGACTTAGATATTCACCTCCACGATCAGATCGCAAGGCCTTCATCTTCTTGCCATGTTGATTCTCTACTTCATTCTAAAATTCTTTGAACTTTTCAAATGTTTCAGACTTATGCTTCATTAGGTAGACATATCCATATCTACTAAAGTCATCAGTAAAAGTTATGAAGTATTGAAATCCTCCTCTAGTTGTCGTGCTCATTGGTCCACATATATCAGTATGTACAAGTTCCAACAAGTCAAACGCCTCTCAGGAAATCCTTTGAATGGCGCCTTGGTCATCTTGCCTAGCAGGAAAGCCTCACATGTCTCGTATGATTCAAAATCAAATGAAGTTAGAAGACCATCATCATGGAGCCTCTTCATGCGATTCTCACTTATATGACCCAAGCGACAATGCCACATATAGGTAGGACTTAACTCATTAAGCCGAGGCCATTTAGCACTAATATTACAGACAGGTGCATCATCAAGATTTAAAATAAATAACCCATTCACAATGGATGCAAAAGCCACAAACATGTCATTCTTGGAGATCACACAACCATTGTCTTTACTCGCAAAAGAATAACCATCCTTCATCAAACATGAAGGTGATATAATGTTTGGACTTGAGCTAGGAACAAAATAACAATTATTCAATTGCATGATAAATCCTGATGGCAGGTGAAGTTGCATCGTCCCGACGTTCAACGCAGCAACTCTTGCATTGTTGCCCACAAGGAAGTCAACCTCTCCCTTTTCCACGCTTCTACTTCTTATCATTTCCTGCATCGTATTGCCAATATGAGCAACCAATCCGGTATAAATACCCAGGAATTGATATAGGAGTTAGCGAGAAAAATGTCTGTAACATGAACAACAAGGGTACAAGTAGCAGTAATACCTTTACCACCGCCATCCTTCTCTAAGGACGCCAAGTACTCCTTGAAATTTCTTTTCCAGTGACCTTTTCCCTTACAATAAAAGCAGTCTGAATTTGCAGATGGTCCAGCCTTAGCAGCAGATGGGTTTGGCTTAGAGATCTCATCTTTAGCCTTGCCCTTCTTCTTCCTCCAAGAATTTCCCTTCCTCTTAAATTGAGGTCGGTTCTGGATCGCCAACACTTGGCTACTGCCGGCACCTTTCTTGATGTTGGCTTCTGCAGTTTTCAGCATACCACACAGTTCACTCAAGCCTCTCTCCGCCCCTTACATATGGTAGTTCGAGATGAAGTTCCATAGCTGGCTAGAAGCGATGCAAGAATGAAATCAGTAGCCAACTCTTGGCCAATTGGGAAGCCTAGCTTCTCCAACCTTTGAGTGTAACCAACCATCTTGATTACGTGTGGTCCTACTGCTGTGCCCTCTATAAGCTTGGTTTCCACAAGCGCCTTAGAGACATTGAACCTTTCAGTCCTGGCCTGCGTGCGGAACATCTCCTCAAGCGCCATGATCATATCATTCGCTGAGTGATTGTTATCAAAATGCATCTATAGATCAGATTCCATACAAGCAAGCATAAGGCAACTCACTTCAAGATCAGCATCGCATGCTTTCTTGTAAGCGGCTCATTCAGTAGTAGGTGCATTTTCTCCAGGCTCATGTGGTAATGGGGTGTCTAGAATATCTTCCTTTTTCTTAGCCCTGAGAACAATTCTCAGGTTGTGGATCCAATCCACATAATTTGTTCCATTCAACTTATCTTCCTCAAGAATTGTACGCAAAGAAAATGGTTGATTGCGAGCGGCCATCTACAGCAAAAGTAATGCAAAATACTAAGATAATGTATCCATGAAGGAGTAAATTATATCAAATAGAATATACTCCCACTAAAATCAATATCCCTCAATTGATATTTAGTGATTCAAGACCCACAACTAACATCCCAACCAGTGAGCTTTAGCATCACAGCTGGTCGGTATGGTAGATCGGTAAGCAACACCTTGCTAATCATATCTCATATGACTCTTGTTGTTGGGCTAGCATCCCTATGCCAAGCACTCAACCTTACCATGCTTTAAGATCCCTAACCATTAGGATGACCTTGTTCAAGTAACCAAACCTTCTTGCAGTAAGTATCTGATACGAACCTGCCTAGTCGAGGAAAACCAGTGGCACCCTAATTTTATAGACCCACCACCGATTGTACAAGACTTATGACAGTGTAAGGTTTGGGGAAGCATTCAACTTAAACATTGCTGAGGGATCATTCTACTTCACTACCGCACTCATGTAGACAAAACATAATAGCATGTGAAAGTAGAACAAATAATGAGAATCACATTCACACATAGTGACATAGTATGGCCCTTTAATGAATGGTGATCTCCATCTCCATCATCTTGTCCATCATGGTGATCTCCATCTCCACGATCTTGCCCATCATGGTGATCTCCATCTCCACGATCTTGCCCATCATGGTGATCTCCATCTCCACGATCCATGTGTGCCATCCTTCTTGTGATAAGTCCTCCAAGAACTATCTTTCCGTAGGCTATACTAATTACATAGTCGCAAGATCACAAGACGACGCGCAGGCCAATACATCAAATGGCAACACATATGGCTCCAGCCGTGTTGCTTACATGACACGCAGGCCATGAATGAATTACATACATACACATGGGCCATACCAATCACATCATATCCTGCAAAAACAAGTTAGGCATAGAACGATTCTATGCGCTACGACAGGTAGCAACCGGATTACACAAATCGCATATATGGAATCGCTATGAAAATCTCATCAGATTGATCTCATCAACCTAAATCCGAACCATTCAGAGTCCCTCTATTTCACTAGATCAATCCCATTGATCTATGCCCAACATGTATGGTCTTACGTGTATCACTTAACTCAGGTGGCGGATTAAACCGACCGGTATGAGTACATCGTTACACGGCCACGCAACAAGAGCACGAAAATAGATTGAGTTTCCATCTTCCACCCCGTTTCATAAGTAGATCTCATCAACATGTGCAACAAAACCTAGTAGATCGCATCTACTATTCTAACATATCAACTATATGCCCAAAACCGAACCTATAACGAGGTAGTAACGGCTTTGATACCACTGTAGGGTTATGAGGGTGCTACGCTAGCCAGAAAATAAAACTTTTCTACCTCATAAACCAGGATCTACTGCTAGTTCCAGGTTACGGGATTACCACTAGATGCGGAGGTGCAGCGGAAAATGACTCGATGTAGTCGTACGTGTCGCAACAGGTAGTGCAGTTGTGTGGTCATCCGTCACGTCAACCCCTTCATGCGGTTCGTCCCAGTGCTCTAGATGCAGCACCTCCGAGGAATCCCACACGTGCAGGAAAGAAGCGATGCGCCTTCGTACTGCTAGGTCTGTGAGGAGCAGAAGGCACCAGCGTGGGGAGGGCGACAATGGCTGACTAAGGCATGTAATCCCCTGGCCACGCCCCTTCCCCTTGCTTATATAGGCGTTCCTAATGAGCTCACGAGTTAGAGGTCCATTAGTAACCCTAAGCCTTGTCTAATTCGGGTCCAACCCGAATTAGGCTTCCAGCCCCTTAAGTGTGTGACCCTATGTGTTCACGCACACATTGACATGGGCCGAGTACTCCTACTCGCCCAATAGTTGACAGCGGCCTCTAGCAAGGCGTGATAACTCCTATGTGCATGCAAAGATCATATCAGATGAACCACTACAACCACATACAAGTTATTCCCTTTGCCACTCGATATATGGTTCAACTCATGGGTTAACACTTAACCCAAGCACGACCATGCATTTGTTGATCCAATCACTTGAGTGATCCAGTGATATCTCTCTCGCGTAGAGAGGGGCAAATTCCATCTTGATTGTCTATGTCTCATAGCATGCTTCCCGACCACCCGAAGACCACCTTTATAACTACCCAGTTACGGAGCCCACATTATTAGTTTGACATCTCCATGTCCATGACTTGTGAAACATAGCCATCAACTAATACATGTGCTGGTCTAATATTCAAGTGTGTTCTCATAAGAACGCGGACCAGGGACAACTTTAGAATAACCATTCAAGTAATGGAGTTCCATAACAGTGAGCCTCACGTCTATCACAGGAGCACGGGTTGACATGATCGGCCCTTTCAAGAAGGTGCGTGGTGGGCATTAGTTTGTCTATGTACTGATTGATAATTTTTCCAAATGGATCGAGTACGAACCATTAAAGAAAGCCACAGCAAAGAAGGCAATTGAATTCCTCAACAACGTCATCCACCATTTCAGTGTGCCAAACAACATTATTATTGATCTAGGCTCCCAATTCACCAGTAGCACGTTCTTTGATATCTGCGATGACCTATGCATAAAGGTAAAATATGTGTCCATAGCCCATCCTAGGGCAAATGGGCAGGTGGAGCGAGCCAACGGCATGATCCTCAAAGCCCTGCGCAAGCGAGTCTACCAAGATGACAAAGACCTCAAACATGGTCAGTAGTTGAAGGAGTTACCTCCGTGGTCTGGGGGTTGCATACACAGCCCAATCATAACACTGGAGTCTCTCCATACTTCATGGTGTTTGGATCCGAGGCCATCCTACCGGCTGAGGTCGCTTTCCAATCACTACGTGTCATACAGCATAATGAGGATGCCTCTGACAACGCTAGGGAAGTGGATGTCAATGCTATTGAAGAGTGAACACTTGAGACTTGTGCTCGCACAGCCAAGTACCTAGCTTCTGTGTGTCGTTATTATAACTGCAATTTCAAAGAAAGGCTTTTCGTGGTCGGTGACATAGTGCTACGATGAATACAGAAGACAGATGGTTTACACAAGCTAACATCTAGATGGGAAGGGTCGTTAAGATTAAGGCTGTTACACGCCCGACATCATACAGGTTGTGCACGATGAAGGATGTCGATGAGCCAAATTCTTGGCACATTGACCAACTCATACGCTTCTATCCGTAGAATAAGATATGTATCTTACTTATGTGCTTTGTCTCAAAATTAATAAAGTCCTTTATCGTCTTTTCCTTACTACAGCTTCACATACATACCTTGTATGTCATACATGCACCCTACATATGTCATAATTGAACTTTGTTTCTTGCCCACCGAGAATGTCTGGACAAGGTGTTGTCTCGATCCTCTGACTATGTGCTACAGCTTCGTGCTACACGGCACTAGGACATTCAGCAGTAGCTCTCTAAATGGTACTAGGTCCCTAGTGATCCTGGCTTCCACACTGTTCACTAGCGCACCCCTAGTCACTCACGGAGTTAGCTCACTTTGAGGGCAGGGGCACAACTCAATTGTCGACCTCTTTTTCTACGACTACATACCAACTATTAAAAATGACATTAATGTTATCGCCCACTTAACATGCCAACCTTAAAATGATGTCATGTCTGCATCACAAAAGGCTAAAAGTTACGAGCACCTCATGCTCAGCACAACTTACACACGATGTTTTTAAACAAAAGACATTGTTTTTAGCCTACTGATCACCATCACCTGCTGCAAGATCTTCGATGAGAGTGAGCTCTCCTCTCCAACTATGACATTGGTGGTTGGACCAGATGTGGTCCAAAGATTCTCGGTTGCTTCATCAAAGATGTTCTCCGGGATGCCAGCTTTGATGGTCGCCATCTCCACCTCCGGGTAGTTGGAGTGCACGACGGCCAGCACGGTGGCAGCTACAAATCGCCCCGTCCCCGCAGTGAACTCATGCAAGGCCAGCCACAACCTCTGCAGTGGTCGGCCATAGTAGATTCCTCACCCACTGGGTCTGTGGGATGCACCTCTCCAAGGAAGATGGCCCCCAGCACAGGTCGGATGTGGTCGGTCATTGTCTTGATCCTCCCCTGGACGGTGACTCCCCTGCATACATACCAAGCATGGTTGTTAGCATACCCTGGTCCATCCAGTATGCGCAGACAAGCATAAATCAGTCAAGTGGGTACCAATTACCAGTAAGTTGAGCAATTTGCTATTTATCTTACTTAGCCTGCTTCTTGGCTGCTTTGTTGAGGTCCAACAAATGGGATATCTCCCTGGCCATCACATTGTTGCTTTTCTCTAGCTCTGTGGATGCATACAACTCAGCATTCATGGATGATTCAAGTTCATTCGATTCATGAGATTTTACCTTCATTATCAGCTTCCAGCGAGGCAATCTTCTAGCGTAGTGCGGTGTACTCAGCCTCCATCATTTTCTCTTACTCCTGGTAGATCTTCGCCTGTGCCTCCAGCTGCATTTTGGCCACCTTCAGGGTCTCATACTCCCTCACGACTGGTGCGAACTGATCGATGGTCCCCCTACACTGGAGAGCGGTCTCTTGCACAGTCTGCACATAACCAACATCGGTTAGCAGTACACACCAGAACATAATTGTCACAACATTCTAGTTGAGTTACCTTTATCCAATCAAGCAGCACCTCCACAGCATCCTGAATGCCTGTACTCAAGTCATCATCCAGAATCTCTTCATAAGCCATGAACTCGTCCCCTCTCTTGCATATTCTGTGGATGCGCTAAGCTGGGATGTTGGTGTGCGGCTCCCTAGGCATTTCCCTTAATATCTCCTCTATTGCCTCAGGAGAAGTCGGTGCACTTGATGGTCTCGCCCGCTCCCGCGCACCCTGGGGACTGAAGGTTCAAGGACGAAGACCTGCTGTAGCCGCTGGCTGTGGCCTGATCAGCCTCCTCAACACCAACCACCTCTCAGGCTGGTCTACTGGAGCAGTTCTTGGCCTGGTGGGTGTGCAGTGCCGCTCGATGCCTCTGGATAGCTCGTGACTTGCCCTGTGCCATCAGTTGAAGTCTGCTCTGTGCTTGGGGCGGGTGTGGTCTGGCCAGCTGGGCGACGCTGCAAGGTCTCCATTGACGTATAGCTGTATTCAGATGAGATTGGATCATGGATCATTAACACAATAACATTATCCATGCAGGAACACAACACTCAAAGACAATCCTAACACTTTATGTTGGAGCTCGTTAGAATCCTCCTTGAAATTGAGGGCCTGCTCTGTTGCCAGCCGCGCTCGCGGTCCCACCTAAAGCCCCACTGCCATGCCCGGGGACTCGGCCTGATGCTCCATTGGTAGCATCCGTTGGTTCCCTTGTCGACTCTCGGTGCCCCGTTGATGAGGACGCCCCGGCATGGGGTGTCGGCTCCCTAAGTCATGTGTGCTGCGGTGATGGATGTGGTGGTGTCGACCTCCTAGGCTGCTCCGGCTGAGGTGGTGGTACGGTCCTTTCCTAGTGAGGGGGAGGAGGCGGTGGTGGTGCGTGCCGTGCGGACCTCCGATTCGGTGTTGTGGGTGGCCTTAAACCTCTCCCCATCTGAGGCGTTGTGGCCTGATGTTTCCTCCGGCGCTCATCGAGTGTGATGAAGTCATCAGGGTTTGGTGACTCCGGGGTGGTTAGCTCCTGCCTTTTCCTACTTCCCCCTCCCCGTCATCCAGATTCAGCTTACCTCCAGTCAGCAGGGTGGAGGGTTTCTGCCTCTTGGGCTCAACGATGGACATTGGCTGCTTCTGGGCCGCCCAGTGATGCGACCGTGTGGGCGGGCCATCATCTTCTTCAGATCTGGAGACATCCACTGTCTTTTGCCCTGCTCTGGCCCTGCTCTGGTACTGGGCCTCATTGGTGTGCCGTTGGCTAGCCAACGCCTCTCCCTCAGGCCACTGCTCCATGAACATGGCCGAGAAAAACACTGCTCAGTCCTGTCCAAAAATTTTCTGTCAGACATAGACACATGTTACACATAACAGTTGAAGCAACTACATATTCAATTGACAAACAACAATATATGTCATACCTCTGGTGGTGGTCGGGACAAATGATATGGCAACTGACGCTTCTCGGGGTAACTATTGATCGGATGGTACTTCTCAAATAGAGAAGCCATCCACCAGTCCAGTGCCTCCCCTGTCTGCGTGTCGGTTTCTCGTGATGGATCAGCCTCCCCGATGTAATCATACATGGGTCGGACCCGGTCCTTGCATGGCTGGATGCATCGGATGTACCAGGTTGTCACCACCAGCACGCCATTGACAGCATCAAGATCAATCAACTTCAGCAACTCCACCACCTACGGCATATCATCGTGGTGTGTTCTGTCTGACCAACGTGGATTGAAAATTGGGATCTGGTTCACATCACACAGCACCCGTCTGCCTTCAACATTCTGGCTCATGTAGAACCACTAGGCAAACCAGTTCTTTTGTGCCGATGCATGTGAGATGTCCAACCACACTGGTTTCATCCCATCATGTAGGCTGAGATAGCAACCCCTAGCAATCTGGAACCCTCGTGTCCGCCCCTTCTTCCTCAAGAGGTAGAAATGGTGGAACAGGTTGAAGTGGGGGTGATGCCTAGATAGCACTCATAGAAGCACATGAAAATGGAAATCGACAAGATCGAATTAGGATCCAGATTGCAAATTGAAATCCCCAAAATAAGTAAAGATCCCTCAAGAAGCCGTTAATAGGTTGCCCCAATCCCGGGTCACATAGTCCTTGAAGACTACTATTTCTCCATCTCGGGGTCAGGGTAGGCCTCACCCAGCGGCGGTGCACGGTACACTCCCATCTCCAGGGGAGGCAGCATCCTCCTCAAGAGATTGCAGCGACTTCGGCGTCGACATCGTCGACGGCCACTGCGCCCTAGACTCGCCAGATCCAGCAGCCTTGGACTCACGTGGCGGTGGTGTAGGGAGGCGCTGAACTGGTGCGGCTATGCGCGGCCGCAGACGTGCAGCTGCGGCGGAATGGACAGTGGTGGCGGTTGTGCGCGTGCGCGTGCGCGGCGGAGAACTCGAGCGAGTAGGCAAGTGGGGAGTTGGAAATGAATGAAGTGTGGAACCGATCCCCCGACGACGGTCGTGTATTTATAGAAATCGGATGACGTTGCTTTGACTTCTAGGGTTTGACCTGTTGACCCCATGTGGATGCGGCTTTTTAACCCTAAGTGGGCCGCCATGGTCCATGGAAGCAACAATGGGCCATGGGATTTTTTAATCAATCCCACACGGTTTCCGCGTATCCTTCTCCGGCGAGTGACACGTGCCAGGTATTTGTGGGATTCACCCCTAGATTTTTCGGTATAATTATTTTTCTTTCCAAATTTATTCCAGATTTGTTTCATAATGAACTGGGGACTAATGTTTCGGTCGCATAAATTATTTCTCGAACCAGGGGACTGTGCAATTGACTTGCCACTAGAGGTGTCTATGGACTAATGGTTTTCGAGGTCCCTCGAAACGATCGAGCCTATGTTCCATTCAGGATTTACCTGGGTACTGCGCATTTAACTTGCCACCCAAAGGTGTCTGCAGATGAGGGTTCTCGGTGTCCCTCGACCTGATCGAGCCTGTGCTTCGTTCAGGACTTACCTGGGGATTGCGCACTCGACTTGCTACCTAGAGGTGTCTATGGACCAGTGTTTCTCGGTGTCTCTCGATCCGGTTGATCTTGTGCTCTGTTTCCTAAGCAGAAGACCATAGGTTCATACCTAGGATCCTGCATCGACTTGTTGTTTAGCACTGACTATGACCAGTTAGTTCTATGTTGAGTTTTCTCATAAAACTCAATACAACATTTTTAATCCTCTATCGAGCTTGGGGACTACGTGGGCCCACATCACCTCGCGGTGACTTGGGTCTATCTTCTGTTCTTGGTTCGGTAGCCCTACCTTTTCGGATGGTTCATGTTGGCATTCCAGTGATACTTTGTGTCATGTGTTCAACATAGGCCCATGTCCCAAGGACATGAAAAGCTTTTTTCTTTTTCTTAGAGCACTACGCATCTTACGACAGACCATCTTCCTTGACAGAAGCAGTGGTCGGAGTAGATTTATGAACTGCTCGGGATGAAGTTTGACTGGTCGGCACTACAAGGTCTACATCTTCACTGCTCGGCACAGGGCAAGACGGCGACTCCCTCAAGATACATGGTGCTTGGGGACTAGCTGTGGGGATATGACCCTCATATACCCTCGCGGCTATACTTGGGCCGCACCATCAAAGATGGCCCAGCCCAAGATAAAGACATGCGGTACACGACGTGCACCGTACGGTTCTGTATTAGTACCAAATAGGCTACTATGCTTGTAACTTGTCCCTTTAGAATATATAAGGAGGGGCAGGGTCCTCTAACAAACCACAGCAAATCACTACGATTTTATGCCTTGTAACTCAGATCTCCATGATCTAGGGCATCTTGTACTCTTGTGTACTCAGCAACAATACATAGAGACGTAGAACGTACGGTATTACGCGTCTCGTAACCCGAACCTAGATAAACCCTGGTTATTTGTCTTGCATCTCAAATCTGGTTTGTAGGTTGTAACGCATCCTCACTGATTATCTACTACCTCGAAAAGCCATATGGTAGATTGCCGAGGAGATATTGTCGACAGACACTCGAAGCTGCCGCATTCGCGTGGAAACTGGCCACCGCAGCACGCAGTCCGCCGAATCCTGGGCCAACATCCACAGACCGGGCATTCCCGCCTAGATCTGGTCGCCATGCATGCGGATCCGGCCGCCGGGCACAATATCCACGCAAATCCAGCCGCCGGTGGCGAGATCCACGTGGTTCCAGCCGCCAAACTTCAAGGAACGAACGCTAGGATGTTCACGGGGCAAGGTATAGGAAGGGAGGAAAGTGGGAGGTTTTGAGAGGTGTAGGATAGGAAAGCCCCGCTGTTGCCCTCCTCGCTACTTGCCAGACCTCCGACCTGCAGCTCCGACGGCAGTGGAGACAATGCTGGGTTCTGGGCACTTAGGGGCGGAAGGGTTGGAGGGCCGCCCGTGATGTACGACGTGGGGTCCTTTGTTTGTTGGCTGTGCCTTGGCTTACACAGTGCGATGGTACAAGCTGGCTACGTTGAATTTTTTCCCATCCTAGCGACCCTGCCCATGGCATCGAGCACCGCTCCCTTGATAGGAAGACGCCAATGCATAGTCATGGCGGCGGATGCGGAGTGGGGCCGATCTGCGGGAAGATGCGAGGATGTCAGCTGTTTGTCCTCTCCTTTGGATCTACGAGCTGGTATAACAAGCAGGATCGGTGATGAGCAGAGGAAGAAGATGACAGTTACGATAGTCTCGGGATATGCAACTCACCCTTAATTAATGCAGGGGAAAAAAGCGTTTTTGATGTCATTTGAGGACTGGTCAATATGACTGCAGGAGATGCTCGGCGGCATAGAGACTCAGTGGCGACACTGACACACGTGACACGCAGGTTTAGCTATCTTCTTCCATTATTTTCCCCCCTATATATGGGCCACGCTTGCTCAATCTGTTGGGCCATAGACCCATCTATATCAATAGTACACATATATATGAGGTTGGCACTTAGGTATCGAGGGCCCAACACGGTTGCTCAGCTCGACCCCCTGAGGCCTGAGTTGCCTGTCAGCTTCTGCAATTTTTTTAAAAGATATTACAGCCTGTTCGATAGGCTGGGCTGGAATTGGCTAGGCTGGATTTGGCTGGGCTGATCAGCCCAGTCGTTCGGCAGCCCAGCACCAGCCGAACGGATGGATCAATAGAGCTTGCCAGCGATTGGTTGCCGGTCTCCCTCACGCTTCCATCTCCTCGCCACTCGCTCGCCCTGCCGCTCACTCGCCCTAGGGTTTCCCTTGCGCGCTGCTCCTCCGCAACGCAGCTGCCGTGAGCGCCGAGGAGGAGGTCGGTGACGAGGATGAGGCAGGGCCACAGGCGCTCGACGAACACATGGCGTAGCGCGGCGTGGGTCAAGACGCGGACGCCCTTGGCCGCGCCGACGACGACGGGCGGCCTGTCCGAGAGGCGCGCGACGGCGGAGACCTCGGAGCGCAACTCGGAGTCCATCAGGTCCACGCGACCCCCACCGCCGGCACCAAGGTCCCCTGGATCGCAAGCTCCCCTTTGTCTCAGGCGGCCGGATCTGACTCCGGCGTTCTCAGGTTCAGTTCCTTTGCTCAGCTTCAGACTTGCAATTTTCCATTAAAAAGATTCAGCCATGATGTGCTCAGACTTGCAATTTCAGTTCCATTGAAAAAATTGAATCATGACATGTCCTAAAGTTGCAGAAAGCTTATTCCTAAAGTTGCAGAAAGCTTTGTGAAACGCACAGACAAGACTAAACTACTTTTCATCCCCTAAAATATTTACACGCATTTGCACAACCGTAGTCAATCAACTTCCTCTCTCTAATCTCGTCATTGACTGTTGGAGTTTACCATGTCCCCTGAAATCACTCCAACTTTATAGGAATCTAAACTATTAATTCAGGAGTTGCGTATTGCATTCGAAGTAAGTATACTCACGTATGATATATATGTACATAGGGAAGTTGCCGAGACCCGTCGTCGTTGTGGCACACACTGAACATTGCCCACACTGGCATCGTCGTCCACGTCTTCGTGCTCTCCACCTGAAGCCAGGCACTACAACCCCCGTTCAAAACGCTGCAAGCGTTTCAGAAAGGCAAGTCCCCTTTTCCCTCCCCACTCATTTGTTTCTGCACTGCTACTACCATGATTCCACGGATATTCGTACATTTTCTCATTAGACCACAGATATTTTCTCAGATGCCCAAAAAAGTGTCATATGATGACTCAACTTGCGCCCTGTTTCTTGACATAATCCAAAAACAGAAAGACATATGTCACTGGAACCATAAGACCCACTCCCCATCCAGTATCAGGTGGTCTAATGTTGTGCGTGAGTTCAATGAGGCCACACACCTCGGGTACAACAAGAAGACGCTTCAGAACAAGTACAATGACCTGAAACGGCAGTACTTCAATTGGCGCGATGGTCACATACAATCTGGCCTAGGCCGTGACCCGGTTACTGGTGAGGTGACTGCTGATTCATCTTGGTTTGCAGAACAACCCGGGGTACTAACTTTATCCTTTTCATAGCCTCTTCTCTAACCAGCTAGGTTGTCACTAAATCATTACTAACATGGCCGGCACTATATCACGTGCAGGAAAGTAGCCAACATACTGCTCAGAGGTTCAAACGTCCACAATGTTGTGAGCAACTGATCATGATTCTGGGACGCACCCCACGGGACAGAGGGGAGTTGTTTGCTGTTGGTGGCCATGAACCTGACCAAACCCCCCAAGTTCGAGCCCTCAGAGTCCTGAAAACTTGTCAGATGAGCCCATACTGAACCGCAGTGGTGGTCAGTCCTCCAAAAGAATCCCTCAGGACCATTCCGTCGACAGTCCACGTAAGAAGAGCAGCAAGACTACTTCCATTGATGACACAATTGAGGGTCTGAACGATGTTATCAGGAGTGTTAGGAAGCGCCAAGGGCATGAAGACGCCCTGTACGCAGCGGAGATAGCCCAAGTTAAGGAAATTTTGGAGGCAGATGGTCACACGGAGGAAGATGTAGTTTACATGCAAGCCCTCAACCTTTGCCTGAACAAGCATCGCCGCCGCGCGTTTCTGGATCTGAAAACTAAGGATGGCCGCCTGAACTGGGTGAAGGTGTCCTGGGACTTTGCTGCCCTCAACTCGAAGTGAAGCTGATCATCATTCCTTCTTAGGCTGCTGTAGTTGTTGTACTTCTCAATTTCGCCATGTAATGTTTGTTGTAATAAGAACCTTTGTCTTGAAATATTTTTTTTCTATGTTCGCGGTTGTAACAAAACTGAGTGTGCAATAATTTGAGATGTGTGCTTTCAGAAAAAATAGTTGCCAACCATGTTTTTTTATTGCAGACATAATTTTAGTTGGCAACCATATTTCATGTTTTCTTTTGTTATTAATCCAGGTCTACGTTACAGACTTTGGCCTTGGTACAAAATAGAGGTCTACCTGCATGGTTGTGGTGTTCCTATTGGTACGTGCTATCATGACTTTAGATATAATTTATATCTTTGTAGATATTTGTAGCCAACTTGTGTTTCTTAATATTTATTTTGCACATTAACCATTGAACTTGAATCCTGTATCAGAATGGTGTGTGAACTGTGAAGATGAGTAGTTCTGTAGACTCTTCAAGTAGTGACAATTCTATTCAGGGAAAGGAGTTGTTGGGCTTGGTGTCCGCAACAGCACTGCTGACAAAATTGAAGTACTTGTTGCAGAATCAAAGTGTTCCGGTAAATCCTCCCTGCCCCATACCGAAGCTTACAGGCGCGCAATGGATGCAACTGACTCTGAATAACCCAACTGCATGTCATGACAACTTTCGCATGTCACGTGATGCATTCATGGAGTTGCATGACATGTTGCGTCCATTTGGCTTGCCTAGTACAGGTAAGTGTGATTCAATTGAAGCTTTAGGTATCTATGTGTGGACTTGTGCCCACGGTTCTGCAGCAAGACAATGCAAATATAGATATGAGCGGTCCTTGGATACAGTTAGTAGAAAGGTAACTGCAGTAGCAAAGGTTATGTTTGAGTGGGCACAAACAATTCTAGTTCCACCAGACCAGCACTATGGAGGAGTGAGCCTAAGACTGCTAAAATATGCACCATGGTTTGATGGCTGCATTGGTGCTATAGATGGAACTCACATAGAAGTAGAGGTTAACCATGAAGCAAAAGCTAACTTCTTTAATAGGAACAACGAAACATCAATAAATGTTTGCGCCATTGTGAATATGGATGGCCAGTTCACCTGGGTCGGTGCCGGGAAGGCGGGGGCATGTCATGACCAGGCGGTACTAGAGGACTGTCAGAGGCATGGAAGGTTCCCACATCCACCACAAGGTTTGTGATGACTTTGAAATGAAATTCATGATGCATGTGTGTAGTAAGTTGGCTGCTCATTGTTGTCACTAAACAACTTCAATTGATGCAGGTTGATATTATCTGGGAGACAGTGGATACACGTTCCAGGTCGGATACATGACGCCATACCGTCACACAAGGTACCATGAAGACGAGTTTAGGGGAGTTGACTTGACGAAATTAACCCGTGAGGAGAAATTTAACTTAATTCATGCGAAATTGCGCAATATCATTGAACGTCGATTTGGGGTTTTGAAAGAAAGGTGGCAAATTCTGGAAAAGGTGCCGTACTTTGCAAGGGAGAAGTAGGCTTGGATTATCATATCCTGCTTTGCATTGGATAATTATTTGTGGTGGCGTACGCATGGACAGCATCCACCGACGTATCCTATGCCGGACTGGGTGGAGGTGAATCATGAAACAAGGATTGACGTGTTGAGGGAGTGGATCTCAATGGTTATGTGGCCCTCCACATTATCTGACTAAAGGTGCAGTAATGAACTTAGTACAGTCTGTCAATTGATGTTATGCTTGTCTAGTATGCAGTTGGTTTGACACTTGTACTGCCTGCAGGAAGGTTGACCAAGGCGGACGGTGTATATGCAGCAGCGGATTGCATCATAGCTATGTAGTTTGCTTAGTGGTTTGTTGGAAGTCCACTAGTTTTGTGAAGGTTGCATGTATGCCTAATTTGGTATCCCATTAGCTCTGATGGATTCTTTTGTTGTAAAGAGTGGACAATGGACTGTCATAAGTGGTTCATTTGTAGGGAGAATTGAAGGTTCCTACAATGTTAGCTATGAAGTACAAATGGACTGTAACATGTATGCTGGGAAGGACCAGATAGTTGATGAACTTCTAGGCAATGGCTTGTTATTTGGAGCTTCTTGTTGAAATTGTGCTATGAAGTACTAAACATGTGTTGGGGATTGGCGCCATTTTTCAAATGCATATTGCTGTTGCCGCCTTTTTTAATTGAAAGTGAATGTGCAGCTGGTGTTAAATTTGAATTGGCTGGAAACATGTGGCTGGGTGGTGGCAGGCTGGCTGGCAGCAACTTGTTGGCTAGCTGGTTCAGCACCAGTGCCAGCCAGCCAGCACCAGCGCCAGCCAGCCCATTCATCCCTGCCGAACAGGCTGTTAGTCTCTTGTGTGCTTAACGATATTATTTTAGGAAAATACAGACACAAAGCTCATGCCTTCCTTGTCATCAGCGGCCATTAGATCTCGGAAGCTTCACTTACTAGCCAGTGCAGGTCAGTCCCAGATAGCTCTCGGAACATGTTGGTGCTAAGACCTAGCACCGACCACCGCCAACCACCTCAGAAGGTGCCAACTAGTGGCACTGACCAGCAGCGTTGGCTGCCAACCAGGTTCGAGGCGAGCAGCACCTACTCGACCTCCCCCTTGACTCCTCTCAAGGCCCCCGAGTGGAGAAGAGCTGAGCACAGCAAACGCACACACACTCTACTCACGATTTCAATTCCTAAAACCCGAGCCTCCCAGAATATTTTGGCCTACTGAACTGGCTTTCTCAATTGCATATGGTATATATATATAGACAAGCAAGATCGGTTTATAAACCAACTTGCTGCCTCCTACAGCTGTGTAACAGCTGTACACTAGCAAATCCAAACTTGCCTACTTCTACTACCACTACTATACAAGGAAGTCGGCAGCAGATTATACAACAATTCTTCCCCTAATACTGCTGCCACTTCTTAAGCCTTTACCATGTCGATCATCTCCCTCAGCTCCTGGAACCGAAGGCGTCCGAGCAACTTGGTAAGAATATCAGTGAGCTGTCGCCTGGTGTCGATGAACTCGATGACGATCTATCCTCCATCGACGCAGTTACGAAGGAAGTGGAACTTCACATCGATGTGCTTGCTCCTGTCATAGAGGACGGGGTTTTTAGCCAGCACGATCACCAGCTGATTATCCACCCTGACAGCCGGCGGCTAAGCTTGAACTCCTGTGAACTCTATCAGCAGTCGACGTAGCCAGACCACCTGGCACGCTGTAGTAGCCACAGCCACTTATTCTGCCTCACACATCGACAACGCCACCATCTTCTGCTTCAGCGACTGCCAAGCGATCGGCGCTCCACCGATAAAGACGAGCACGCTGGAAGTGCTTCACCGCCCGTCCACATCACCTGCCATGTCTGTGTCAATGAATGCCATGAGCACCGGCGAAACCTCCTTGGTCTCCAGTGGCGCCTCGCTGAACACCGACAGCTGAAGCCCGCTGCGCTTGGGAAAGACGATCCCCAACTCCACCATGCCCTGGACATAGCGGAGCAGCCACTTGACCGTTGTCTAGTGATCCTCCCACGGATCCTCCATGAACCTGCTCACGTAGCCCACCGCGAACGCAATGTCCGGCTACGTGTGAGTCAGCCAACGTAGCCCGCCGATGATGCTCCTGTAGACTGTAGCGTCCACCTTTGCTGTGGTGCTCTCCTTCGAGAGCTTGATGCGTTTGTCCATGGGTGTGGCCACCGCCTTGCAGCCTGCCATGCCTGCCTGCTCGAGCAGCTTCTGTGCGTAGGCGCACTGCCCAAGCCTGATGGCATCCGCCCCTTGCTTCATCTCAATCCCAAGATAATAAGACAAGGTGCCCAGATCGCTCATCCGGAATCACACGGCCATCTCCTCCTTGAAGCCGGCGATGTCCTGAACCCGTGCGCCGGTGACGATGAGGTCGTCCACATACACCCCGACGATGAGATGCTCCTTTTCCCATTGGCGGGTGTACAGGGTATGCTCCATGGCGCATCTCCCGAACCCAGGCTCCGCCATGGTGGCGTTGAGCTTGGCGTTCCACGCTCGCGGCGCCTGGCGCAGCCCATAGAGCACCTTCCACAGCCGCAACACCTTCCTTTCTGTGCCCTTGACGACGAAACCCGGTGCCTGCTTGACGAAGATCGTCTCCGCCAGGTCCCCATTGAGGAACGCTGACTTGACATCGAGGTGGTGAACCTACCACTCCTTGGCAGCGGCGAGGGCGAGCAGGAGTCGCACCGACTCCATGCGCATGACGGGGGCAAAGACCTCCTCGAAGCCGATCCCTTCATGCTGCACGAACCCTCGAGCGACGAGGCATCCCTTGTGCTTCACCATGGCCCCTCGCTCATCACGCTTCACCTTGAAGACCCATTTGAGTCCGATCGGCCAGCAGCCTATCGGCGGATCGACCAATTCCCAAGGTCTTGTTCTCCTCGATCGCCTTCATCTCCTCTAGCATCGCCTTCCGTCATGCCGCGTCGCGCTCTCCAATGGCAAATGTGGCTGGCTCCTCTGCGCTCATCAAGAGCAGAGTCGGGTCATCATCGAGGTTCTGCGCCGTCAGACCAGGCGCCTCCATGTCGCCGGCGATGTTGTCCATCCAGCGAAAATGCACGTCCTCTCCTTCGTGGTAGGCATCCATGAAATCCGAGACATTGGACGGTGGGGTCGCATACTCCACGTTTGCCACCGCCGCCGTTGTCCTTCGAGACGGGGTCGTTCGCAGCGGAGAACTTCCGTCAATCAGGGCTCGAGGCCCCTTGACCTTCATTCGAGCCATCCCGCCTCGCGGTCGAGGCCACCTGACCCGCGGTAGTGGCCACCCGACCCGCGGTCATGGCCGCCCGACCTACGGTTCGAGGCCTCCTGCCTCGCGTTCGAGGCCGCCTGACCCGTGGTCGAGGCCGCCCGACCTACGGTCGAGGCCGCCCAACTTGTAGTCGAGGCCTCTTGCCTCGCGTTTGAGGCCGCCGACCCATGGTCGAGGCCTCCCGTGCCTCCACGGTTGAGGCCGCCCGACCCATGGTCGAGGCCTCCCGCGCCCTTTGTCCCGCGGGCAGGGCTCCTCCCGCGGTCGAGGCTCCTCCCGCGGTCATGGCCCTGTGGTCCACGATCGAGGCTCCTCCTGCGGTCGAGCCCCCTGGCCCCGTAGTCAGAACCGCCCGACCCTTGGTCATTCTCCTGGGACCCGCAGGTGAGTCTGCCCGACCTTCGGTTGTGGCTGAGGCCCCCATCGAGGGGTTGATCGTCGAGTCGAAGTACGGCCAGGGAACTCTGCTCCGAGTGGACTGGGTGGCTCCTTCACCCAAGCCACCGATGGCTCCTCTGCTTCCCCCGCTGTGGATTCCACTGCTCCGGCTTCCCCATCCCTCGGCGCCTCCACAGCCTCGCCTTGGCCATGGATAACCAGCCGCTCCACGACAAATGAGTCGTAGAGCCCACCGCTGCCATGCTCGAGGCCCCCTTCTCTCAGCCCGTCCCAGGTCCACGATGCCGCCTCGTCGAAGACCACATCCCGGGGCACAACCACCTTGCCAACGTCTGGGTTGTATAGCCGATAAGCCTTCAACCCCTCCTCATAGCCGAGGAATACCATCTGCGTGCTCCTATCTTCCAACTTGTCGAGGCCTGGCTTGGTGGCCTTTACATGGCCGATGCAGCCGAAAGTACATAGATACGAGACATTAGGCTTGATCCCGTGCCACGCCTCATATGGCGTCATCCCCTTCAAAGCCTTGGTCGGCGAACGGTTGAGGATAAACACGACAGTGGTGACCGCATCTCCCTAGAACACTGTTGGCATCCTCTTCGCCTTCATCGTGGACCTCGCCATGCCCACGATGGTCTGGTTTTGGCGCTCCACCACGTCATTCTGCTACGACGAGTAGGGTGCCATGAGGTGTCGACCTACACCCTCCTCGGAGCAGTACTCGGCGAACTCCACCGCTGTGAACTCACCGCCACAGTCTGTTCGCAGCACCCGGAGTCGCATCCCCGACTCTGCCTTCGCCCATGCTTTGAACGCCTTGATTGCGTTCGCTGCATCACTTTTGCTTGTCAGGAGCTGCAGCCACATGTAGCAGCTGCAGTCGTCCACGAGCAGGAGGAAGTACCTTCGGGGTGTTGCCGGCTTGATCGGCCCACAAAAGTCCCCATGGACCAACTCGAGCGGATCCACCGCCCGGTACTTCGCTGCCTTCAGGAACAGCAGCCTTCTCTGCTTCCCCGCCATGCAGCTATCACACAGCTCGCCGGTGTGCTTGATTTGCGGCAGCCTGGTCACCATCTTCCCTAGCCGCCCGAGCGCATCGAAGTCAGGTGGCCGAATCGGCCATGCCACAGCCATGGCTTCTTCGTGCACGCCACCGCCAGGCACACGGGCTGCTCCACCTTCAAATCCAGTAGGTAGAGACGATTATGGGAGCGTGGTACCTTGGTGAGAAGACGCCGCTCCTTGTCCTTGATCCGCAGCACGCCGTTGTGGATCAGCACCTCTGTCCCGCGCTCGTCGAGCTGCCCCAAGCTCATAATGCTTGAGCGTAGCTGCGGGATGAAGTAGACGTCGGTGAGCACCCTGTGCTCACCGTTCGGGCATCGGAAGATGACGGTGCCTTGGCCGCGGATGTGGACCCGCGAGCCATCCTCGAACTTGACCGTCCCAGTCTTGTTCTCGTTGAGATCAGAGAAGACGGCTCTGCTCCCTGTCATGTAGTTGCTGGCCCCTGAGTCGAGGTACCACCTCTGCTCCAGCTCATCCCCGACAGCGCCAAGGTGGACCTGCGCGAGCGGCTCGTTGAGGTGCACGGGCTACGGCGCACTCCTCTGCTCTGCCTCCGCCTCTTCTGCTTCGCCATCCTGCAGCGCGCAGTACTCACCCATCAAGAGCGCGTGCTCATCGTCGTTGTCGTCCCGAGCTAGGTGCGCCTCCACCTTCTTCTCCGGCTTCTTCTCTGGGCACTCCCGCGCCTAGTGTCCCACCTTCCCGCAATGCCGGCACGCGTTCGGGTCGGTGTACCTCTTCTTCTTTTTTTGTCCGCCGGCGCCTTACCAGCCTTCTTCCCGCCATCGCCGTTCCTGCCACCACGACTGGAGCCTTCCCCGGACCTACGTTTCTCTTTCATCCGCGTTATCCACTCCTCCTCCGTCAGCAGCAGCTGAGGCTTGGTCTTCTCCACTGGTGCACGGTCCTCCATTGCGCGCAGCCTTCCCATCACATCCTTCAGAGACAGCGTGGACAAATCCAGCATGGTCTCGATGGACAAGGCGAGCTGGGCATACTTGGCCGGCACGACGCGCAACAGGTTGGCCATGACGTCCTCGTCATCGATCGGCTTGCCATAGGTGGCAAACTAACCCGCTAACGACTGGAGGTGCAACGCGAAGTCCTCCACCTTCTCCCCGGACTTGAACCGGAGATCATCGAACTCCCTCCACAGCTGTTGTGCCTTCGCCTTTTTGGCTCGATCCGAGCCAATGCGGAAGGATGCGAGCATCTCCCATGCCTCCTTGGCCATGTCCTTCCGGCCAATCGCCTCATGGTATTCGCTCGGCGTGGATGCCATGAGTGCCTCCATGACGCCCACCTCCGCCTCCTCACCGGCATTCCCGGTTTCCACAGCTGCCCACCATCTCCACGCGCGGAGCTTCCACTTCATGTGGACAGCCCACTCGCCGTAGTTGGTGCGGGTGAGCATCGGCCAGGAGTTGGCTCCGCCGAACTCCCGCACCGTGTGCACCTCCAGCTGTGGCTGAACCACCGGAGCGAGCTGCTTGTCTCCATCCCCTCCGCTATTGCTCGGCATCGCTCCTCCAGTGTCCGACATCGCTGACTGTTAAGCCCTACAAAGTGTACGGCTCCGATACCACGTGTTGGTGCTAGGACCTAGCACCGACCACCGCCGACCACCTCAAAAGGTGCCGACTAGTGGCACTGACCAGCAGCATTGGCTGCCGACCAGGTTCGAGGCGAGCAGCACCTACTTGACCTCCCCCTCGACTCCTCTCGAGGCCCTCGAGTGGAGAAGAGCTAAGCATAGCAAACGTACACACACTCTACTCACGACTTTAGTTCCTGAAACTCGAGCCTCCCATAGTGTTTTGGCCTGCTGAACTGGCTTTCTTAATTGCATATGGTGTATATATATATAGACAAGCAAGGTTGGTTTGTAAACCAACTTGCTGCCTCCTACAGCTGTGTAACAGCTCTACAGTAGCAAATTCAAACTTGCCTACTTCTGTCTGCTGTTAACAGCCAATACTCAAACCTAAATTGACTACCACTACTATACAAGGAAGTCGGCAGCAGATTATACAACAGATCGATTTTTCAGCAAACAACTATTTTTTTAGAGAAAACATAGATTAATTCAAAGGCAGCAAACTGCTGAAAAGCAATTACATCATACAGAGCTACAGATAAAAGACATTCAGATCCATGTGCAGGATTTCTACAAATGACGTTGACGTTTCCTGAGGATCGGTCAGGAAATTTGAAAGCTTGAGTCGCTAAGGAGTGAGCTCTGTTGTGTCTTCTGCCGATTTTGAGCACTCGGGTGTCCCTGTTCCTGGCGATGTTGACGAAGTTTTTGGGTGTCTATGGTTTGATCCTCCAATCTGGTGGAGAATCCAGACTTCCTCCAGGGTTGGTTTTGTGTTTGCAGTGCTGATGCGTCCTCTTGCTCTCGGGTCTCGGCGTCCGATTTCGGTCGGCGGGCATCAACCTGCCGCTGCCAGCTGGGAGGGCACAGGAATGGAATGGAAGCAAACAGACAGGCCGAGCTGCGACTCTGCCCATGCACACGTTATGGACTGTCGTAGTACGCAACAGGGCGACGAGTCCAGTCACGTCCAGCGCGACGCCGACGCCTGCACCGCAAGTCTGCCATCCATGCACGCGACCACGACGGTGATCTGGCGACACGTCAGATCTGACGGCTCTTAACAGTGGCATGCACATGCACCGCGAGGACACTGTAGCATGCAGCATATGCAAGCAGTTGCCAGCTGCGGTGCACAGCACAGTGCATATAAATCTCGGTCGATACGTACATGCTCGAATGGCTATATGTAGGACAGTAGCTCTCACGGAGCTTGCTTTGCAGTGTACGAGTACTCCATCGCCATCAGCTTGGAACCGGTAAAGCTGGCTCTATATATAGCTAACTAATAGAGCACCTGACCCATCGTGACCTAGCTTGGATCCTTTACAGCTCACGGAGGGACGCAACTGATTTTGATCGGACCATTATTTTGCAATGCATGGGTTCTAAACAAAGTCTCCGCAAATTTTTACGTTCCTTGCATTGCATGCCGCAAACGAGCTCATTTCTTTACGAATAGTTCGTCAGTTCGTTCGTGACACTGACGCCGGCAATGCAACTACCGCGCGCGCGGGGCATCAGGCGGCGCAACGTGCGGAAATAAAAAGTAGCTGGCCAGTGGCGCGCGTTCGGTGCCAGCTACCTGCACCTCCGTTCAGTTGCGAGGACGAGGACCTAGCTAGGACAATGTCAAATCAGTGCGTGTTGCACGCACGTTGCTTAAATTTTATCGCGCCGCCTCGTCGTCCCACCGTCCGTCCGTCCCGCGTGCGTCGCGAACTCGCGATACACTCTATGCATACGTATGAACATATATATAGGAGTAACCAGCACATGCACGCGTGGATTCGGCTGTTAACTATATATATACTTGTATTATGGATTTATGACAGTGCGTGGGTTTTTAATTTACTTTTGCTGTTTTTTATTTGTGAGAATTGCTGCATTATCAAGGCCACCTGCGGACAAAGACTCCTAAGGAAAGACCGGGCGGGGATGAGACGTCCAATCCAACCGAAAGCGGCTCACCGCAAGGTCGGCATCAATTCACCGTCCGACCAACCGAGCAACGCAAGGCATGCAACACAAATAGGCGAAAACAAGTACTCCTTAAGTTTTAAATTGTAGTTTTTTTGAATTTTTACCTTAAGTTTAACCACACACCTTATTAAAAAAATTTGAGATCAATTCGGAGGGATAAAATCATCCCCACCTAGTTAATGTATTCCACAGATGTCGGGAACCGATGGTGGAAAGCGTAGCCGAGTTTTACATCATAGTACCAAGCGCCTTGGCGCTAAAAATTGAAAGAAGGTTACATAGGAAGTGAGTTTCTCCATTGCCTAGCTAAGTCCTCTTTCCTCCGAGGAATTTGGCAGCTCCAGTCACGCATTCACTCCTTGCAATTGGCTTTGAGGCAGTGCACGTCAGGGGTGTATCCTCTGAACACAACGCCGTTTCGATGCTTCCAAATTTCCCAGAATAGGAGGAGAAGGAGGGGGTTGAGCACCTGTTTTGCAACGAATGGTGGTGGCTAGGTGTTCCACAGCTCAGTTACTTTGGCCGCACCATCAGGATTCCAACCGATGTCCGCCCAGAAAGTTTGGGCGAAGGGGCATTGGGAGATAACGTAGTCTGTCGTCACTATTAAAAAAATTGAGTAAACGTAGTCAAATTTAGATTATTCTCAAAGATCTTTTGGTAATAAAGCAAACCAAAAAAAGTGATATTTTAAATAAATTTTTAAATAAGATGAGTGATCAAACTTTGTAAAAAAAAGTTAGCTGAACAGAGACAGTTAGCTAATGTAGTACACTAGTACGTACTGCGCTAGCTAGACAGAGACAGTTAGCTAATGTAGTACACTAGTACGTACAGTACTAATAATGTAGAGAAAACTCTAGAAAATCTCAAGGAATAAAGAAAGTTAATGTAACATAAAGGTGACTTTATCTATTTTTTAGAGATTCTTATAGAGAAAATAGTGAGTAAGGCTTAAATATTAATATTCTTTTGAGACTAGCTAGTATTGTCATCTCACTTCAAGTTCTACCACTGATCCGAAATGACATGGTGTAGGTTTTGGTTACGCTATTATAGTCTTATATGGTGCAATCTTATTCGGACATAACCTGATGGCTGCTCGCCGCCGGTGCATGTCTGTTGATTTAACTCCCTCTTAATGAAAAATGAGTGAACGGCCCAAAAAAATTATATGGTGCAATCTATGACTAAAATCTTTATTGTTCAATAAAATACAAAAGAACAGTCCACAAAAAGGATTAAGCAAGCCGTTGAGTTAGGCACTTAGGCCGGTGAATATGTGGGCTGTTTGCCCCTGCACCCGGAAGGACCTCTGGTTGATTGAGGTTGAATGGACGTTCATCTTACGTACTTATGTTTTTGAAGGACCTGCAGAGTTATGTGCATTTTTTTTTCTGGACGACGCTTGGCCGGGACAACCGGCAACCGGCAACGGGCCAACGGCAACGATACGGTAGCGAAGGAAAGGATGGCAAGGACCAAGCAACAAGCATTATTGAATTGCCACTGTCATGAGCCGCCAACGAGGCTAGTTACTTTATCGTCAGGCTACAGCGAGATCAGCGCCATGCAAGGTGCGCGCATGTCAGCTCCTCCTAATTCGCCGGGAAGGGAGACTAACCACAATTAAGCAGGGCCGGGCACCAGTAGTATAGTGCTTGATTAACATAATACAAGATTTGAAAGAGATCGAGCACCCACGCCACATGTTTGGATCCGGGTCCCCGGGACTCCAGGGCATGTGCGCCGGGTTCTTGCTATTCCGAAGGATCTCCGCCTCCGTCCAGTGGCGGTCGGTACTGGCGACCGGCCGGCCGGCCGGCACGCGCCGTGGCCAAGGCCAAAAAATGCCTTTTTTGGACCCTGCATCTTGTCTCGGCAGTCGACACTGACACTATTAATTTGTGTGTTTCTCTTGATGAAACTTTGAATTCGAAGCTTGAGAGGTGTTATTCGGCTCATTTTTCGGCTCAGTACGAGATGTTACCTAGGGATGTCAAATAAAGTGTATAGTAATTGACAGCGTGTCTAATCCCTATATATGGGCATACGAGTATGCAAGGGTCTAACTTTGTTCATAGGCGTGCGTGCTAGGTGCTCACATGGTAGTAAAAATTCCCGTTCTCGTACTAGCAAGAGTAGTAAAATATTCCCTCTTGCCATCCCTAATGTTACTCCAGTGTACATGTAGAGCAACAGTAGTAAAATACGGAGCCTCATTCCATGAAAAGGAATCTTGCCACACTAACAACACAACAACACATTTAGAATAATCCCCTCGCCCCCGCGTCGCTCCCCACGCGGGCGACCGGGCGCCTCCCTACCCTAACCGGCGCCGCCACCTCCGCTCCCCCTCTCTAGCCACGCCGCCGCCGTAGTGGGCCGCCAGTAGGGCCGTGTGGCTTACTGGGATGGCGGCAATGGCCCTGCCGGCGGCGGTGCCTCCTTGCTTGTAGGCGGAGTGGTAGCGCTGATGCGGTGGTCCGGCGTGTCGTGGTCGCATTTGAGCTGCGTGGGGCTCGGCCCGGCCACCCCCCGACGGCTGCGGTGGTGCCGGGCAGAGGCTGGGCGGGAGCTCGAAGGGGGGTCTCCAGCCCTCCCTCTCTCCTTGCTCGGCAGTCGTGGCGGCGCTGGCATCCCAATGGCCAGTTACGGTCGCTGGGGCATCCGACGGCGGGATCCTGGCCCGCAGCTCTCGGATCCGAGGCCCTCTCGGCCGGTCTGTGCGGGGAGGGGGTGGCAGGAGTGGTGGAGGCGTCGGCGGTTAGGGTGGTGAAGGTGCAGTGACATCTGCGGCGGAGGAGGAGCAGGGCTCAGCGAAGGGGCGGCGCTGGGCGTCGCTCGGCCATGGTCCCAGGCGTGTCTTCGGTGGTGGCCCGGGATGACGGGTTCTGGCCCTCCAATGGTGAAAGGTCCCTATGTGGTTTTGGCAATTGAGTGACAACTTTAGGTTGGACTAATGTGTTTATGTTGAGATACACAGAGATTAGTCCACATGTGATTAGGTGATGAAGGAGCTCATTGCATATGAGACATGACATGGAGTCATATGACCAGGATGGAGAACATCGAGATGAGGATTGACTCGATGGACCGGTTGGATGTGTGAAGGACAAGTCAAGGCTTTGAAGCGATGGACCTAGGAGATGGTGAAGCTTGAGCAAGACTTGACGCCGATGGACCGAATCAACGGTGAAGAGCAAGTAAGGTCAAGATCGATGGACCAAGAAGGTTGCATGATGATATGAAGTGGATCATATCATTTGGTGATCATGTCGGTGCATGTGTTACATTGGCACATTGGCGGAAGACGGTGGAAATGGAAATGTGCAAGGCAAAGGTATAACCTAGGGAATTTCATTTCACCGGTCATGAGGTGTGTAGAGAAGTTGATGACTAGGTTTAGGATTGATAGTCATACTATCAAGAGGGGTAAACTTGTTTGCATATCGGTCATCTAGTGCCACTTGAGCGATCTAACATTGCAACATGCTAGAATTGAGTGGCGTTGTGAGAGCAATGAAAATCCTTTGAAAATGATTATGAAAATGCTAACACACATGCACATGGTGATGTACACTCGGTGGTGTTGGCACATTTACAAAGGAGAATTTATTGGAGAAGGCTCAACGAACTCTTGTGTTGGAAAAGAGAGATGATGGCTCTTGATTGGAAAACTGTTTTGATCCTTTGTGATTTGGATATGTGGATTTTATAGTCATCTGAGTAAGTTTTCCAACGAGTCCAAGAATATCAAAAATAGAGTTCAGAGCTAAGAGATATGTCCGTTTTAGCGTGAGGTGGCTGGCTGCCCTGGAGAGCAACGGATGCGTTCGGAGCTGTGCGTCACATCCGACGGTCACAAAATCAGCGTCCAGAGGTCAAATTGCGGACTTTGGGCTGAACAAAAAAGTGAACGGTGCGGACGCTGATGTCAGCGTCTGGAGGGTCTGCTGCCGAGCATCCGAAGATCTCCGGATGCTACTCAGAGAGCACTGCTTTGTGCCCCGAGCGCCGGATGCATCCAGAGCTTCCAACGGTCGACATCGAGCTGAACAAGATATCAATGATGTGGACGTCGAACAGTGATCGAGCCGCGTCCGGCGGTCACCTACTGACGCGTCCGGAGCTTGGTATTTGAATTTCCCGCGTGATGTTTCAACGCTGCGGAAGCTGGAGCTGGCGTCCGGAGGCAGGCTATGGACGCGTCCTATGGTGTTGATTTTGCTGACTCGACTGGGTAACAGCTAATCTCGTGTCTTGGGCTATAAATAGAGATGTTGGCAGGCCATTTGAGGTGCTGAGCACCTTGGGGACTTGGTGTCTACCTTAGAGAGCCCTCTACGCACTCTAACTTGATAGTGTTCATTCGATCGAGTGAGAGAGCGATTCTAGTGCGTTGCTTTGAGAGATAGCATCGAGTGGCACTAGGTGTTCGTATTGCAAGCCGGTGTGCTTGTTACTCTTGGAGGTTGCCACCTCCTAGACGGCTTGGTGGCAAGAGACTCCGTCAAAGCACGCAAGGAGATTGTGTGGTGCTCCGGAGAAAAGATTGTGAGGGGTATTATGCTCACCCCGCGGGAGATTGCGAAGAGCAACTCTAGTAGAGATGATGGCTTGGAGGATCCCCATCTTGTGTTGGTTTCATCGCACCCGAGGCATTGGGTTTGGCTAGGTGACGCCAAATAGCGAGTGAACCTCCAAGTGGGTGTATCGCCATAAGAGGACGTAGCTTGGTGGCATCCAAGTGAACCTCGGTAAAAATCGCCGCATCTTTATGTGTCCACACTTCACGGTGGTTTGCAATCTCCTTCACAAGCATTGTATTTACATTCATATTTCTCTTGCTTGTGTTGTTGTTCTAGTGATTAGTTTACTTGTGTAGCTTGCTAATCATCTCCTTACTTGTGTAGCTAGAAGTAGAGTTCTTTGCTTTGCTTAGCTTGTGTAGTTAAGTTAATTGAGCTCTTGGGTTTGGCTCATGTAGTCTTATCCTTGAGCATCTAGTGAGCTTAGGTTGGCTTTGTGCTTTTGCTTATTAGAATTGTGTAGGTGCTCATTTGCTTGCTAAAGTACTAGTTGCTTAGGTTTGTATGACCTTGTAAGCTAGACTTGATTAGGAGAGCACTAGCTAGATTGGCACCTTACTTTCTTGTTTAGGATCTTTTATAAGGTGCGTCTAGAGTCATAGTTAGAGAAGTAAAGTCTTGGCTAGACCGATAGTTTTAATTCCGTATTTATTTCGGTTAGCCGGTGCGATAAGTTTTAGAAAGGACTATCACCCCCTCTAGCCCGCCATCTTGACATTTCAAATGGCTGGATCCGGACCCCTTGTCCTGGATTTGCGCAGTGGCCAGGCGGTTGGAGGATGTCGCGGCAGCAAGAGGGAGCAGAGGTGATGGCTCTGTGGTGGTGTGTTGAGTGCTGCCTGTTCAACATCGTTGTTCTCTGGTTGTGCAGCGTCGGTGCCATGGTGGCATGGACAACCTGCTTGTTCTCGTCTACAACACCATGGCGGTGAGTCGGGCGACGGCCGAGTGGGTCACATCTCTTTGTCTGTGCCGTGTGCCATCGTTGATGAAGTTCCTACGCCGGCGGCAACGATGACCAAGTGTGGTGGCTGCTCTTGCGGCAATGACAGGGTGCCGTGTGATGGTGGTGGCTCGGAAGTGATGTGGGGGTTGCTAGAGTCTCGCGTGGCTTTGTGGACGCGGAGCTAGCTCGCGGGGGTTGGGACGTTGGTGGGCTCGGCGACTGGGGCTTCGTTTGATCCCGGCCCTCTTCTTCCCTCCATCCGCCCTTCTTTTTTTGTGGGCTGGCTCTTGTGGCGGAGCTCGTCGGACCTGGTCGTTGTTGGCTGGCTTTGCCGGTTGTAGCAAGGGCGGTCCCTCCGATGGTCTTCTCTCGCTGAACCATTGCCACATCCTGCCTCCTAGTAGGTTTGGGATTCCGGCAGCGACAATGTGGAGGTTGCTTGAGGTCGGGGCAAAATCTTGGACGACAACATCTGTGGATGTTGTTACCTTCTTGGAGGCGTCCTTTCCTACCTCGCCTCCTACTGTACTGGATATTGCAGGTGAAAACCTTCCCTCTGTGGGCTGCTTTGACGCTGTTTTTAGCATCGTTTTCTCCTTAGAGGCATTGCTAGGCGTTCGAGTTCGACAGTTACTTCCCCCGCCTTGCCATGGTTGTGCCTTTTGCCGTGCTGTTTGGCGTTGCTACACAGGTTGTCGCGTTTTTCCTCGGGTCTATTAGTTGTTTATCTTGTGAACTTGAGTAGTTTAGTTGGGTCGGTTTTTCGACCAAATTGGGTGCCAAGTTGAGTTGTTTAGCTAGGGTTGCTTCGGCCTAGTTGGTGCTGAATTGCTATATCAAGTTGTGTGGGATGAGCGGGGCTCTCCTCAGTTGTATGGTTTTTGCCCAGTTTCCGTAAAAAAACTGGACGGGGCACTTGCCTTCTTTTTCTTTCTTCGCTGATAGAAATCGCAGCAAAGCTGTTGTCGTCCTTTCTAAAAAAAACACAACAACACCTATAAGTAAATCAAATTTGTCTAATTTTTTTTGACCAAAGTCAGCAAGGGAAACCCCAGGCTATTTTTTTAATTTTTTTGATAATACAGACTTGTTTAAATTTGTTCCCACGGGAAGTCGAACCTAGATCTACTGGATGCTACTCAGGTGCTCTATCCACAACTTGTCTAACTTTAGACATGGCAAATCGTAAATGATGGTAAGTTGTGATTACTAGCCCAGTTTTTACATGTCATGTTATCTTTGCCGGTTTGCCTTAAGCCAAACATGCATGTGTATTTTTCAATTTTCACCATCTATTTAAAAAAAAAAGTCATATAGGTTCGACTTATGTGTTTTAGGTTTGCTATGAGATAAATATTTTCATATATAGAATCCCTAAATTCTTATGTTGTTGTGAGACTATAAGGATTAGTTAAAGACGGAAATGTTTGATTTACTTGAAAGAGAAATAGGGACTAGCTAGCAGCTAAAAGCCGGCGTAATTTTATGTCAGCGGCCTTAGTTAGTTTAATAAAGTTGTCGTCCTGTCTTTCTTGGAGGTCGAGTTGTCAAACACGCCACCGGCATGGCATCGTACGCGTACTTAGCGGTACCGGAGTTTGCCAGCTATAGTTACTAGTACCGTGTATTTATATTTTATATATATTCCTTTTTCGTGGCGCAACGGGAAAACCAAATCAACGCAGTAGTCGCGTGACACTTTGAATCATACTTCATGTTCCTCCTATGAAAGTAATAAACAGAATTAAAAAAAAGAGCTATATATATATATATATATATGCTTCGTGACAACACAGACGACGTCGTACGATCCACGACGCCGGTGGATTTGGCGACCGGGCTGAAGCTTCCGCGGAATTTCTCGCGCATTGACGCTGATTTCGTCGTAATTCTGGGATGGACCGTGGCTTTGGCTGCTCTCGCTTGACCTGGAGTTCGGCCTGGACCATCATTTTCGTTCACAAGTAAACCGTTCCAGGCAGACCCACACGTAATTCGTACGTGTCAATGTGTCATGCTTCCTTCCAGAGTCCAGACCGACCGCCACCAGGCGCTTGCGGTGCGACGTGACTTCGTGCGCGCCGCCCACCCCCGGCCGCCGACCTTTTTTTGTTTGGGGGCTGCGGCTTTCACCGGCAGCGCCACGCACGCGTGTTGAGTCGTTCTTCGCAGAGGCCCGGACGGACGCCCGGTGCGTGCGTCCTGGCACCGACAAAACCGTAGTGACGCTCCAACCAAGACCACGTACTCCTACGACAACGTGCGCGGCGCCGGCGCGCGCGTATGTGTTGACTTGCGCGTGCCCGAGATCGAGGGCCTGTCAGCAACAGACAAGCTGCTACTAGTAGTTCCGGCTGCCGGCGGCGAGCCCGTAGATCTGCCTCTGTGAAGAAATATTTTGATGCCGCCAGCCGGTATCTTCTCCGATCCGCGCCCCTTGACCACTGCCACCAATTCAAACAGACAACGACGAGATCCATGGAGATCCGTGTGATGAGGCTATATATGGAGTACTGCTGCTGAGCCCTGAGCAGATCTGCAGCAGCCCCTTCCCTTTCTCTGTGACGCGATTCCCGTGGTCTGGTTCACGAACATGCATTCCATTCCGCATTTGCCTTGGCAAGCCGGCAGGAAATCAAAGCTGCAGGCAAATGTGTCCAGTATCCGTACGTATAGATCCGCTTCTTCTGAATATATAAGCGCTGGCAGGCTCCGTGAATCTGCAACTCGCCGGCCGGCAATGCAAACAACTAAGCACGCCGCATGGGAGTGCACGTGCTGCACTTTCTGTCAGTTGCCACCAAACGTCCAAACCTGCACGCGCGCAACGACAGGCACACATAACTGACTGCTCTGTTAATACTCTGTCCACCCAGCCGTTTAGGCACCGTCAAGGGTTCTACTTAAGAACAAGTCCAAGAGATATGGGTTTTAGTTGTCTATGCTATATTTGGAATTTTGAGCAAAAAATTACCACCTCCGTCTCATATTAAAAGACACTTTAGCTTTATATGCGATACAGTGAGGAATGTTTGAACGGTGAACCTAGACCATTCATTCCACTGCCAGAATGTGCTATGACAGAGGGAGTAAGCTCCAACAGATATGCTATCTGTTTTGCTAAAATAGCAAGTTGGGTATCCCTGAGATTTCGCTCGTCATATAAAGCAAGCATGTGCGGCTCGCCGTCTAGTTTTACAAGATAGCCAGGCTGTTGTACATTCTTCTATTTTTTAGCACTTTTCTATTTTCCACGATGGCTAAATAAGCAATTTGGCTATTTAGTTTTACAATATGTGTTGGAGTTGCTCTAGCATTAGCACACACTTCAGCATTTTTCTTACGTGGAGAAAAGAAGAAAAAAAACAAGAGCGACCTCTCTTCCTCCCATACGCCACGCGGCACTTGCGGCGACACCGCAATTGTGGTGCAAAAATTTATCATCACACTTTACGGCCAAATGTCATCCGATTTACAGTGTGCACATCTTTGGCTGTTTACACTTATTTATCAACCAAATAGTCACTTCCGATATCTAGGCTACCAGACTTATGGTGTGGCCTGCTATGGCTAGGCACCAAGCACGATCTAATTTCTCATGTGGGGACGGAAATGAAAAGCGAATGTTCTTTGTTGGCATTCGTGGAGACTACAAGAGAAAAACTTTTGCCTCGCAAGAAAAGGAACAGGGATATAAGCTTTGATTGAACAAAAAAAAGTTGTTTCTGTTAAGATCTCTAGTCATGCTACAACGCAATGCTTTTTTAAAACCATGTCTACGTTTCGTATAGGCGGTTAAGAGCATTTCAAACAAATCTAGAATATCAATGCTCTTTCATTAAAACCTTTCATGTATATATATGGAAATGAAGTGAAAAAACCCAACTTCAAAGATTCCCTTTCTCAATCCCTTTTTCTCAACCCTTCAAATATAGGGGATCCAACGACTTTTTTTTCTAATCCCAATTACTCCTCCTTCTATCACTAATATTTCAGGCCCACACCAGTCATCACCGCTGCGGCGCTGGGTGAGCGCAGGGGCCATCTCACCATCGTTGGTGAGCGAGCATGCCGTAAATGAGAGAGAGAGGTGTTGAGAGAAAAAGACAGAGGAAGAAGATAGTTTTAGACACAGAGGTGGATCGCATCCAAGTAAAAAGAATGTCTGCTTCTAAATTTGTTATAGGAGTAATTATAGTCTCCTATAGACTGATATAATCATCCTTTGCGGGTTACTGACTTATTACTGTCATCCTTTAGACACGGATGTGAACCCCGATCTGAATACAATCATCCTTTGCGGGTTCCAGCCGCGTTCTATCTCTGATTCGTCATCCCTACCTCCAATTTCCTTCTGGTTCGATCTGTGTCGTAACACCATGCTCCATAGATCTTGAGCCCAATCTTCATATCTTGGCCCCCGTGCACGTGTAGGGCTGGACCAAGACCAAGCGACCCCTCCTCCCGATGTACGTGGCTCGCGCCACCCGCCCGCGTCAGCAAAAGCTCGCGCTGCCATAGCCACGGTCGGTCGCTTTGGGGTTAATCCCGTGACCAGTGAAAACGAAGCGAAACCCTCATGACCGAGACAGCCCGTAAACCGCCTTTTCCGCCTCCGCTTCTAGAAAGAGGAGGAGGAGCAAGTCGACTGTCGCCGCCTATTAACACGCGCCCACCTCCAACCTCTCTCCTCTCCCTTCCTCTCCCGGTTCCCAAATCCCCTCGCCGTCGCCGCCTCCCTCCCAGTCGTTTCCAAGGGCTCGCCGGCGCCAGCATTGGGTGTAACCTCGCCGCCTCCGTCCGGTAAGGTTTCTTTCTCCTCCCGAGATCGGCCCCCATGCTTTCTTGGAAACTAAGTATGTCACGTTGCTCATCTAGCACTCGTAGATCTCGCCGCGCAGAATTTGCTTTCGGGTTCGTGTAATTTACCTTTTGTTATTTGTGCGTATTCCTTGTCGTCTCCGCCTCCCCATGCGACGGCGACGGCCGTCGCCCCCACGGGGAATTTGTTTTGTGTGGAACTGTATCCGAAGGGCCTCCAAAGGCGAGTTTTTTAAACACGGCCATGAGAAGAAAGGGAGGGTGAAGGGTGGTGTTGGCCGTGGTGGTTAGCTGTGTGGGATTCTTCCTTGCGCGCGGGGGCGGGGGCGGGTGGTGCGGTGTCTCTGCAGCCGAGCCGGGGTTCGTCGTCCAACTGGACGTACCTTTTTCTTGCCCTTTTCCCGGATTCTTTTTGGATGTATGTATCACGACTGGGAGGGAAATAAAAAGCATATCTTTGATGATTGAGGCACTGCATCGGTCTGTCCTTGTGTTCGAGGGCCCCCACGTAGTTTGTTCTTGTTGGTTGGGGTTCATGGGAGCTGTGTCTTTCACTGCCGCCGTTGCGAGCAGCATGTTGCATCGCCGAGGCTTTCTTGCAAGCCTGGCCAGGTGCCATCTGTTGCACAGGCCAATTGATTGGCTGATTGATGCCCTGGTGGTCCCAGTCGATTAGTCCTGTCACGATACGTGGTGATTACGGACCTAATCCGCAATTATGTGCTTGCCTTTTGTTTCCCAGTGCCACTGCTGAACAGTTCCATGTGCACCTGTCTTGAATTGCTCTTTGAATTTTCCTAGTATTTTAGAGTGTGCTCTCATGGACAACCGATGCAATTCACCACGCTGGAGACTTTACCGACGCTCATTTGTTGTAATTTGGCCTTAAACTGTTAATGATGGATGGATCAAACATCATTTTCCAACTAATATGTGGTGGTGGTACATAAAGGAATCATGGCTCACCAGCAATGTCCTTTTCACTTTCCCTTGTAACTCGTGAGTTGTGAAAAAAGGCGATCCTGTCTTTTTCCTTTTTAAAATTTGCAAGACAGAAACAGGAACTATGCTGTTCAATGTGGTCGGTTATTCTTTCATTAGGTGGTGTGGTGTTTCATTAGACATTACACGACGAGACTTTTTTTATTACTGTAGCATAGGCTGTGATTGTGCACAATTATTGTCCTTGGAACCCATTGGTATGTCCGATGAATGAGTTCTCTTTTTAAATGACCGTTTTTGACCATGGTGATGAACGAGAATGTGCTTCAACATTTTGTAGCCCCCCTCCCCCTCCTCCCAGTGATTGCTATGTTCCAGGCTTATCTCTTTTTTTTTTCTTCCAATACAGAATGCAGGGTCTTCACATTTAATGGGCTGGATGCGGTACATGCATGTTTGCAGTGACAAGAACACATTGAAACGTTGGTTTTTCATTGACAAGAGGGTTGGTTAAGCATTTTTGGTGCACTAACCTTTTGGTTTCACAACAAGCCTCTTGAGGAGTTGTCTTGTTGATGGATTTGAAGACAGGCCTCAATTCACCTGTTATTGCTGACCATCTCCCTACGTTAGCATTGCCTGCTGCTGTCATGACTTTCACAACACCTACTAGCTTTCCCTCTCCGGGGCTTTGCTTGAACACTACAAAGAAGATAATACCTCTGCCTGGTAAGATTGAAGAAGTTCGTGCTACTGGATGGCTTGACATCATGAAGGCCTCATCACCTACCCGCAGAAGGCAGACCAAGGATGTCATCTGTGATACTCAATCTGATGATCATGATTTGCAATACCGCAACTGGACGGTATGTATCTGAACCTATACTATATGGCAGAATCATAACCAAGATGTTAGTGATTCCAATTGTTTCACCTTTGTAGGTGAACTATCCTTCTGCTTTGACCTCATTTGAGGCAATTAGTGATCTTGCTGCGAGTAAAAGATTGGCATTGTTTCTTGACTATGACGGAACACTTTCACCCATTGTGGACAATCCTGAAAATGCATTAGTGTCTGATGAGGTATGTTTACTTGAAGTCCTACAGCTCTTGTAAAATCAGCGGAGTCCAGTGCAGTTTCCAGTCCACTTTCTAAACATTGTAGTTCACAGATGCGTGCTGCAGTGAGGCATGTGGCATCACTTTTCCCAACTGCAATCATTAGCGGAAGGTCTCGTGATAAGGTATACAATGTTATTGTTCATTACACAAGTTACTCCTATCAACCGTTATTTTTGTTTTCTCTCACTGACTTTTTTGCTTAGGTTTTTAATTTTGTCAAGCTAAATGAACTGTACTATGCTGGGAGCCATGGAATGGACATAATGGGCCCTGTTAGAAAGACTACCGACTCCAATGGCGTGGAATTGGAATGTATTCGGTCAACTGATGCACAGGTGAAACTACTTTCTAGATCTTTAGCCTATAATTTAATTTTCTTACTTCCTTTCATAGTGTGAATCTCCTTTTCTTCCTCGTAGGGTAAAGAAGTCAACCTGTTCCAACCTGCTAGTGAGTTTTTACCCATGATCACTGAGGTATGTTGTATCAACTTCTTGAGTTTAAGTTGCCATCTTATGTCATATATGGTTGGACGTACTCAGTGGTGTACATGCCAGGTGTATGAAAAACTTGGTGAGAGTGTTAAGGACATTGATGGTGCAAGGATGGAAGACAACAAGTTCTGTGTGTCTGTGCATTACCGTAATGTGGCGGAAGATGTAATAGTTTATCTCAGTGTTTATATTTGATATACGTATAAAATGTGCATTGGGATTATTTGAGCTGAATATGGAACATTTAAGCTCAAATTCATATTCTTGCTTCTCAGGACTATAAAAAGGTTTTCCATCGTGTAACTGCTGTTTTGGAGGATTACCCTTGCCTAAGACTAACCCATGGGAGGAAGGTGAAGATTATGCACCATTAGAATATGCACCATTAGAAGGCTTTCCTTATCAAAATATTTGTTGTAAGCAGTTTGAATTTGATTAATATTCAATCGCACTCTTCAATCCAGGTTTTTGAGGTCCGTCCTGTTATTGATTGGAACAAAGGTAAAGCTGTGGAGTTTTTACTTGAATCGCTTGGGCTCAACGAGAGTGAAGATGTTCTCCCTATCTATGTTGGAGATGACAGAACAGATGAAGATGCATTCAAAGTATTCCTAGTTCACATGAATGGACCTTTAAAGCATATATTTCCACAACACATAATTTACTCTTGGTTCAAATAGGTTCTGAAGGCAAGCAACCGTGGCTTTGGAATATTGGTGTCATCTGTACCCAAAGAGAGTGACGCTTTCTATTCCTTGAGGGATCCAGCTGAGGTAACTTGCACTGCAGAAACCACAACAAACTTCTGAAAACTTCTGAATGTTTGACTATGTCTTGGGTTTACAGTTTACAGAAATGAAACATTCTTTTTTGATGCATAGGTAATGGAATTTCTGAGAATGTTGGCAGCATGGAAGGAGCAGTCTACCTGATACCAGTTTTGCTGGGTCTGGAGAAGAACCAAGATTATAAATATGAGCAAGATATATAATGCTAACCAAATAAGTCAGGCTATTTGGAAGGGACAGCCAAAATATTTTTGATTTGGCATTTTATAAGAGGCTACCGCATTTTGATACTTTTTCAGTCCCAGTCTGTTCATGTGCTAAATGGGTTTCTCAGTCAGTTCTATTCTTTCATTATTTAGTTTCCTTAAGTGTATATGGAAATATTGTTAAAAAGGAATTTTGTTTCCTGCTCGTTTCACTGTGTTGCGAATTTTGTATTCTTCAAGCTGTAAAGAATCGGTTCTTTGTTTAAACAACATTTAGCTGAAAATGGCTTATAGAAAGTTATAAGCAAGAAGGAGCCACCTAGACCTACATTGCAGGGATTTTGTGTGCCTGGGCGTTCTTTTTGTATCTTTGCTGCAAGCCTGCAAGTGTACCTGGATGCCTGTGCCGACTATCTGTTCCATTGTTGAGCTGTACCAATTTTATAATCTGGCGATTAAAATGCTCAGCTCGCTATTCGCGAATGTGCCGATGTGATGTGTTATCTATTTCGCATTAGTTTAGTCTCGTTTGAACTAGCTTGACACGCATTTATGGTCATTTTGATAAAATTATAGTGATAATATCAGTGTCGTCGGGAGAATTTTTATGGCTATTGTCGTGACCTTGGGACAGCGTCATAGCAATCATGTCAGATGGCAAACAGCCGCAAAGGGGGCTGCAGACAATAAAAGGGTTCCTATGGTTTCGATTTTTTGGGAGGATTGTATCCATTTCAATTCATTTGAGATGAAGCATCCATTTCAATTCATATTTTGATTCGAAGAAACTGGACTACTAATTGAATTGCATCCGCAAGAGCTTCTTGTAGAGATTCCTTATAGGAATAGAGATTTTGACGAAACAATCTTCAAATATTACCAATTATTTTTAGTTTCTTGTCATTGCTAAAGATGAAAAGCGTGAATAGCTCTCTAAAGTGTACTCTACAAGTTATGAGAACCGGTTGGAAGATAGAAAGTTTTTTTTTGCGAGCATTGGAAGATACAAAGTTATAAAGAACAGTTTTTAATGAATTTAGAGGGTGAGTTTATAAGAAAGATTGATTGATTTCATTTGATATTTTAATTCGATATTTGGATGCAACTGGGTCATGCGGCCCACCGCACTTTCCAGGTCACGACAGTTCGGCCCATCCTTAGCCCATCCCCAATCTTCCTATTACGGCACTTCGACGGGCCACGCTTTTCCCTTGAGGACCACACTCCCATCTTCCAGTCCAGAGTCCAAAACCCTACGATCCGCGCCACCATGCCGCGCCTCGCCGCCGCCGCCGCCGTAGCACGCCGCGCCGGCGAGGCCCTGCGCCGCGGCGCGCTTGGGGGACTGCGGCCTCTCTCCTCCCTCCAACCGTCGAACGCCGCCTCCAGCGACGAGGTAACCAAGCGTCTGGTCCGGCGGGCCCACCGTCGTGGCATCCTTCTTCGGCATCCGAGGCGCGGGGTTCCGTCGCTGACACTGTATCTTGCGCAGGTACTCGTGGAAGGAAAGGCTACTGCGCGTGCCGCCGTCCTCAACCGCCCCGGCTACCTCAATGCCCTCACCACCACCATGGTTCGTCCCCATTTCTAGTAGTTGGTGCACAGTTTTGTCTCGGTGGTGATTGGAAGACTCTTTGTTCGATGAAATGCTTAACATAGTTGTGCGGTGATGGCGTTCGGGTCACTGAACTGTAGGTGTAGTGTTTGATGAAATGAGTTGGTGATCATGCTCCATAGCAGTTCGGTGAATTATGTTCTCTTTTAGGCCAGTGCTATCATTTGCGGGGCATGTGTATAATGTAATGGCCACGCAGTCATTTATGCGAGCTGGGCGCCTTGGTGTTGGGACTTGGGCGAACTACCCTTTTCTTGAACAAAGGCGGAGCTTCCACAGATTGATTTAGTCCCTGTCTTGCATTGCAGATGATTTTTAGATTTCCTTTATTCATGTGTTCGTAATGCTGACTCCATTTATTTTTTCTGTCCACGGTGTTGGAGTATTAGGCCCATGAGGCCCATGTATGACTGGCTATATAGCTACCCTCCCTAGGGTTAGTCAATAATCAAACATCCTAATTCTAGCATGGTATCAAGCTAGGTCTTCCCTTCCTCCCCTCCCCTGCCGCCGCCCCTCCTCCGCCGGCCGGCGAGCCGCCGCCAAGCCATGGCAGGCCGGCCCCCTCATCCTCCCCCATCTCCCTCCTACTTCTACTCCTTTCCACCCCTCTCCGGCGGGCCAACGTGGGCGCAAGCCGCCGCCCAGCCTCGCCCAAGAGGCGGCGCCACCGCCGCCCTGCCGCGCCCAGGCGCCGCTGTCGGCGCGCGGGGGCCTGCGGGGGTCGGGGCCGGGGCGAGCGCCGGGGTAGGCAGCCGACCCGATTTGCACCCCCCACGCCGACGCCGCCTGCCTGCGTCCTGATGCTGGGCGCGGGGGACGGGGTGGACGCAGGGACGGGGGACGCCGACCCGGCCGACGATCCAGCGGGTGCCCCTCCCGCGGCCGTTCCCCTGCCCGTGGGCGCTGGGGCCACGGGCGCCGTGACGCGGCCCGCCTCCGCCCTCGCCGCCGCCCTCACTGCTGCACGAGCTGAGTACGCGGCGGGACAGGCTCGTCTACGGGAGGCCACCCTCGCTTGTTAGCGCGAGCGTGATGCGGCCACTGCACTGGCTAAGCAGATCGCCGACGCGGAGCAGCTCCTCTCCCCTCCTGCCTCCCACGAGGGCGCAGCCTGGCGTGTCACCGCGTGTCCACCACCGTGGCCCTCTGGCACGACCCGGCCGACCCACTCGTGGCCCAGCTTCACTACCAGGCCGGGGGTGTCCAGAACATCCAGCTCCTGGTTCCGGTCGTCCTCGAGCCGGAGTCGCCCTCCTACGCCCGCTGGCGGGACCTGGTCCTCCTCACCCCCCGCCGCTACGCCCTCGACGACCACGTCCTCCACGACGCCATGGGCGCGGTCCCGACCGTCTCGTGGCTGCGCCTCGATAGCATCGTTCTCTCCTGGATTTTGGGGACGATCTCCCTGGACCTCCACGACCTCGTCCGCAACACTCCGAACGCTCGCGGGGCCTGGCTGGCGCTTGAGGGCCACTTTCTGGGCAACGCCGAGGCCCGGGCTCTGCGTCTCGATGTGAGCTTCCGGACCTTCGTCCAGGGCGACCTCTCCGTCAGTGACTTCTGCCGCAAGATGAAGGGCATGGCGGACTCCCTCGGCTACCTTGGCTGGCCTGTAGGAGGACCGCATCCTGGTCCTCAACGTCCTCCGCGGGCTCCGTGACCGCTACGCTCACCTCCAGACGTGGATCACTCGTCAGCGACCCTTCCCCACCTTCCTGCAAGTCCGCGACGACATCGTCATGGAGGAGCTTACTCAAGGAGTTCCGGCCGTGTCGGTCTCCGCGCCGGGATCCTCGTCTTCCTTGACTGCGCTCGCCGCCACTCCCCCACCGCGTCCGTCCGCTCCGTCGCCGTTGTCTCTTCGTGGTCCTCCTCTCGGGCCGAGCGGGGGTGGGGGAGGGCCGTGGCGGCGGTAGTGGTGGCGGTGGTGGCCGCCGTCGTCGCGGGGGGGGGGGGGGCGTGGTAGTGGTGGTGGTGGCCGTGGGAACACACCGGCGTCGGCGCTTTCACAGGGTGCACCCTGGCCCACCTTCCACCACCCGTGGTCGGGCGCATCTCCATGTGGCCTTTCCAGGCTCCCGGCGGCGAGTCTCGCCCGCCGGCGGCCATGTTCGCTGGTGCTCCTCCGCCGGGATTTCACGCCTCGTCTCCGTGGGGCCCTCCTCCTGGCGCCGCGCCAGGGCCTGTCGGTTGGGACCTGACGGCCTTGGTCCACTCCTTCGGCACCACGGCCCTGACACCACCTGTTGGGCCAGAGTGGATTGCCGACTCGGGAGCCACCTACCACACCACTCCCGACTCTGGTATACTCTCTTCCGTTCACCCTCCTTCCTCTCTTCCTTCGTCCATCATGGTCGCAAATGGGTCGTGTCTTCCCGTTACGTCCGTGGGTGCTGCCGGCGCTCACGGCTCTTTTCGTCTTCCTAATGTTCTTGTTGCACCTTCTATGGTTCACAACCTCCTTTCTATTCGTCGTTTTACAGCTGACAATTCTTGCTCTGTTGAGTTTGACTCTTCTGGTCTTACTGTGAAGGATTTGGCTTCCCGTCGTCCTCTTCTCCGATGTTACAGCACGGGGCCCCTTTACACTGTTCGGTTTCCGGCGTCTGCTTCCTCTTCATCGCCGGCCATTTTGTCAGCTGCTTTCCCCACCGCTACTTCCTCCAACACCTGGCACCGTCGTCTCGGCCATCCTGGGCGTGATGCTTTGATGCAGCTTAGTCGTAGTTCCGATATTCAGTGTACTCGGACTCCTGATGAGCATTTGTGTCATGCGTGCCAGCTGGGCCGTCATGTTCGTCTTCCTTTTCAGTATTCTTCTTCACATGCCTCTCATGTGTTTGATCTTGTACACTGCGACTTGTGGACATCTCCTGTCATCAGTATTTCTGGCTATAAATATTATCTTGTGGTGGTTGATGATTTTTCTCACTATTCGTGGACTTTTCCCTTGCGTGCGAAGTCTGAGGCTTTTCCCGCACTTCTCCACTTCTTCGCCTGGGTGTCTACGCAGTTCGGCCTCACCATCAAGGCCGTCCAGTGTGACAATGGTCGCGAGTTCGATAACACCACCTCGCGCTCCTTCTTCCTCTCTCACGGTGTCCAGCTGCGCATGTCTTGTCCGTACACCTCCTCCCAGAACGGCAAGGCTGAGCGCATGATTCGCACCACCAACGACATCATGCGCACCCTTCTTCTCCAGGCCTCCCTCCCTGCTCGCTTCTGGGCTGAGAGCCTGCACACCTCCACCTATCTCCTTAACCGTCTTCCTTCCGCTGCCTGTCCAGCTCCTACACCACACGCTCCTACACCACACCACTCTTTTCGGTACCCCTCCTCGGTATGACCACCTTCGGGTCTTTGGGTGTGCGTGTTACCCTAACACCACTGCCACTGCTCTTCACAAGCTGGCTCCCCGCTCGACTCTGTGTGTCTTCCTCGGGTATTCCCCTGATCATAAGGGTTACCGGTGCTATGACCTCACCTCCCGTCGCGTCCTCATTTCTCGCCATGTGGTGTTTGATGAGTTTGTCTTCCCCTTCTCCACCACTACCCCGCCGGCTTCGGCCCCTGACCTCGACCTCTCCTCCCAGTTCGCCGACATCTTCACCAAGGGTCTCCCGTCCTCGACCTTCGCCGAGTTTCGCTCCAGCCTCAACATCGCCGGTGGCTAGTTGTGTCTGTGGGGGGCTCGTGTGTTGTACTTCTTTTCGTGTCCAGCCTGCAACTCCGCTGCGCCGGTAGTTCAGACTGCGGGGGGGTGTTGGAGTATTAGGCCCATGAGGCCCATGTATGACTGGCTATATAGCTACCCTCCCTAGGGTTAGTTAATAATGAAACATCCTAATTCTAGCACACGGTTGTATAGATTATAGCTTACAGATTATAGCTAATTTTTTTCTGTCCACGGTCTGTCTTGACAGGGAGCTAGGCTTAACAAATTTTATGAATCATGGGAGGACAATCCAGATATTGGCTTTGTCATGATGAAGGTATGGTGCTTCATCATTTCAGTTCTGCTAATATTGCTGACCAAATATAAATTGAGTTGTTCATTGTATGAAGGGCAGCGGCCGAGCATTCTGTGCTGGTGGGGATGTTGTTAGATTACGTGAACTTATCAGTGAAGGTGGGTGGTCAGGCCCTGCATAGCATGTAATTTGTATCCCATTGTGAACTGCTGATAGTAATAATTCTGTTATATTTCTGTCACCTGCTTATCCTTTTAGTAAACTGTATGTGATGTTTGCCTTTGCTTTCATAAAACAGCAGCAAGTTGTTATGATGACACAATTTGGCAAAACCACTCTCCATTTGCTTGCTTCCTGAACCTGCTTTATTTGTCTCTAGAAAAGGTTGATGGAAAGAACGGAAATCAAATATTTTTTTTATCCAATTTAATGTACAAGAAGTTCCTTAAATTTGGATGGTTCACTGTAAACTTGTGCATTGTAGAAATGTTTTGTGCTATCAAAGTTTACCTTAAATTTAATGTTTTTTCCTTTATCAGGCAAGCTGGAGGAATGTAAGGATTTTTTCAAGACTTTGTACATGTTCATTTATTTTCTGGGCACGTACTTGAAACCACATGTAAAGTCTATGGATCCAGAACTTTTTTTCTTCTTACGATTCATTATAATATTTTTGATTTGACACCTGAGATTGCATTTACCTGCTAATATAGATTGCCATTCTTGATGGTGTTACTATGGGTGGTGGTGGAGGTGTTTCCATTCCTGGAACATTCCGTATTGCAACTGATAGAACAGTATGTTAATATATTTTTACTCATTTGCTTTTGTTTTCTATATATTTCTGTGGCGAGTTTATGCTATTTTCCTCTTGATGCTTCCTCTATTTATTGAATAGTTTGCAGTCAAGTATTTGATATATTCTTTTAATGTGATGATTTCAGGTCTTTGCAACTCCAGAAGTTCATATTGGATTCCATCCTGATGCTGCAGCCTCATTTTATTTGTCGCATCTAACTGGTCATGTTGGTTAGTGCTCTTATGTGGAGTTACATCTTGTCCCTGCTACTTTATTGGTGGCAGTTCATTGCAAAATAGGAGTATGCAATCAGTCTGCTAGTTTTCACCCTGGAAGCCTCGCAGGGGAATATGTGGCCTTGACTGGTGAAAAGCTCAATGGAACAGATATGATTGCTCTTGGCCTTGCTACACACTATTCCATGAGTGGTGTAAGATTCTTTTTACTACATGTCTCATGTTCGAAGTCCATATTTATACTATGGTATTTTAATTAACTTAAAAACATTTTATGTTTGCTTTTTCGGACAGCATCTGGATCTGGTCGATGAACGGCTTGCAAAGTTAGTAACTGATGACCCATCAGTTATTGATTCTTCCCTTGCACAATATGGTGACATGGTTTATCCAGACAAAAAAAGCATTGTTCATAGGTAATCTATTTTACCAAACATTGTTCATCAGATACTTTACCATATGTCATCTCCATGGTTGCCAGCAGCTCTAACTATGACTCAGTAACCCTGCTTTATTATTTCCAAAATCCTTTTTAGGGGTTTTGGATACATAATTATTAATCACGCGCCCTGTAGAAAAAAGGAAGATATGTTATGTTTAGCCATTTACGAACAAGAACCGGAAGCTAGAACCATTGCTTGTTCTTTCCTGAAATCGATTCGAGCATGGGCTTTGATCTATGTCTTCCTTTGCTTTGCGCCATTACTTTTGGGCATGTGGATTCGGGTACGAGAAATAGCTGTATGCCAGTGAGAAGGCCGCCAACCCTGCACTTAGCCCCCTCTGCTTGTATTCGCGCAGCTCTGCCCACCCGTGCGCTTAGCTCGCACAGCTCCGTCACCAGGGTCGCACACCTCGCATCCCTGGCCCAACCTGTGGCCGCCAAGCATCTTGACACCAGTCCAATATCGTGCCAGCTTGGCGTGTACTCCTCCACAACATGTGGTGCAGCGCTCCGCCACAACACATGGCGCAGTGCTCTCGGCATCCTCCACACACGGATCCATGTCCACCACCACTGGCCTCTGCATCATGGCATCCTCACATCCAACATCCATTAACCTCGCGAGAGGCGTTGGAGAGTTCATCACCGTCCACTCCTGCCACCAGCATACAAAAACGTCTGAATACATGCACACAGTTCATCAGTAAGGCATGTACAAAAGAAGAGCACCTTATGAAACTTTTTTTTTCATGAGTGTATCAAGGGCCACACATTTCGAAGTAGGCGAGATGTGATGTAAGGATCAAGAGTGTTCCTTCATATTGCTTACATCATCTTGATTGTCATCCCTCATTTTTCCATTTGTGTTACCTTAGGCTGGAGGTGATTGATAAATGCTTCAGCCATGACACAGTTGAAGAGATTGTTGATGCCTTGGTGAGTGATGATTCAGCTGCTTTTTACTGTCCTAACATACATCATTGTTTGATTGATTTGATATTGAGTGAAACATGAATTATTATTCATTCATATATGCCATTTGTGGCTTTGTTTGTGACCTTTTGCTATCATCTCACTATTCACCATGAAGCTTTCACTTATAGTTAACCTTCGATGAAACTTACCACACCTCTTTGATATGTTTTCATCTTTGCAATTTTGCTGCCCTGGATGGTGCACGATTTAGTTTGTTGTGTTCAGTGTTTTTTTCTTTGTTCTGTGACTGAAAATTATGTTCAATTTTCATATGATTTAAAATTGAGTACTGTCATAATCAGGAAAGTGAAGCAGCTAGCTCAAATGAAGAATGGTGTACCTTGGCACTGAAGCGATTGAAAGAGGCCTCTCCGTTAGCTTTGAAGGTCTCACTGCGATCGGTAATTAGAAGTTCTACAACCTCAGTTGTTTGTTCTTGTGCTGTTGACTGAGATTGGTTCTTACCATGATGTAGATACGCGAGGGTAGATATCAGACACTTGATGAGTGCCTTGTCCGTGAGTACCGCATGTCCATGAATGGATTCTCAAAGCAATTTTCTCATGAATTCTGTGAGGTATGTTCTTAATGCTGCATTCTTTCCAGAAGTTCAGGGAATATCTTTAAACTATTATGCTTGATAAATTTATTGTTGTTGCCACAAACTTTTGAAACCTGCAAAGTGAATACTATCAATCAAACCTGTGATTTGGAATTGAGAGGTTCCTGTCACTAAATTTGTGAAATTATGGAAGCCGTTTGTTATAGAAGTGAACATAATTGAGCTTTTTTTTTGTTACTGGTTAAAAGATTGCATATTTTGTTATATACTGGTTCTTATTTTCTCATCCCTGTGTAGGGTGTCAGAGCACGACTAGTCGAAAAAGACTTTACACCTAAGGTAATTATTTTGCTGTTTTGATTGATCAGTTCTTTTGTGCTAGGAAAAACAATTCTGTTCTTTCTGATCTATATAAGTTGATTTGTATGTATTTGTTGTCTCAGTGGGATCCTCCTGCCCTTGAATATGTTACAAATGACATGGTTGACGCTTACTTCGCACCTCTTGGTGATTTGGAGCCTGAGTGGAAGCTACCTACAGAATCGCGAGAGGCATTCGTATGATTACATTTCAAGGACTGGACTGGGGCCTGATAAATGTGTTATAATTTGTGTAGCCATTATTTTTGGCAGCACAACCAGCCCTGTTGGAACAACTATCCATGTGCCATATATACGTTTTGGCGTATTGAATTTTGAGCGCCAAGGGGAACTTTCAGTATTTCTCATCTTCACCTTAAGGGGACAGGTGCGAGTGCTTTTCAAAAGAGCATATTCAACAGATTACTCATGTCTTGTTATTACTTATTAGTAATGTAAATTTTTCTTTCCCTCATCCAACAAACTACTAAAACCCAATACCCTGTATCCGCTCTTGGCACTAACACCGTAACGCGTAGGACCTGTCCTCCGTTTCCACACTTACGGACATGGTGTCTAGCGTTTTTCATGCACAGCCTCTCTCCTCCCTTTACGTACTGTCCTTAATGTCTATTTTTTTAATCTGTCTATTTTTTTTAATCTGTTTCAAATTATAAGTTGTTTTGATTTTTTTATATTATTTTTTAATCTATGTCTATTTTTTTAGTCCGTTTTAAATTTTAAGTTGTTTTGATTTTTCTGGTATATACATTTTGTTATGTATCTAAACGTATTAACATATTATTATATTTAGATATATAGAAAAATACATGTACTAAAAAAGTTAAGCGACTTATATTTTGAAACGAAGGGAGTACATGGTACAATGCAGACGTTCACAATACTCATAAACTCACCCTTATGAATAAACGTCTTCTATCACTATGAGCACCTCCGAAGGAGTGAGCAGCCGATAGATTTGAAGATTCCTGAAGTCACCAAGCGCCATTTTACTGGGAATGTCACTTATCACTTAATCTACTGTGAAAATTCTATGAAAGGTACGAACACTAGAATTTTAAACCCTGATGGATAGTGTCCTACTGAATCGTCCTACCTTTTTGAATCTATATTATCCACTTCAGTTCATATTTATTGAAATGGATTGAAATAATATTTAGTTTAATTACAATCCAATACATATGAATTGAGATAAATATATACACATCTAAACAAAACGTTATGGATGTGGTGTCTCTCCTTTATCTTGTGTGACACCCCTACGAATGTGGTGTCTTCCGTCATCCCACTTGACTCTTCTTCCGTTCCCTCTCTTCTCCGTGCATGGTGGCTCTCCCATTTCTTCCATATCTCTACTGTTTCTCCTGTGTGACTCCTCTCCATTCTATGGTCCTGACATATGGAAGACGCGTCACCTCTCATATTTTTCCCACAGACGTCTTGGTGTCTCTGCTCCTGCTCGACACATTGTCTCTCTTGTTTTTTTCCCGTGGCAGCCTCACCTGTTTCTCCCCCACTCGTCACACGGCATGGAGCTCCCACTATTAGTCTCTAGATCCTTGCTCTAGGTGTGAGCAGGATCTTTACTCTCATCGAGAGGATCACACTTAGAGAACTCGGAGTTGGGATAATTTTCTGGGTTTATTTCTCACACAATGCGATGCCAACCTGAGGGGTTGGGGATACATATTTATAGGGCTGTTAGGCAGCCAGGCATATGCCAAGATGCTAGTCTAAGATGCTAATCTAAGCTGACACTAAGATGATGTCCTAGATGTCCTAGATGCTGTCCTAGATGCTGTCATAGATGCTGTCCTAAAAGCAGATGCTAATTGCTGTCCTACAGTCAAAGATGCTGTCCTTGACACACAGAGAAACATGTGCTGCGTACTGCAGCAGCCCCACAGCCAACACAATACTTATCCATCACTCTCCCCCTAAGTCTTGTGTGGCTCCTTGTGAGGTATCTGAGCCATTCCGATCCTGGTGCGAAGTTCCTGGAACTTGACTCGCCCAATGGACTTGGTCAGGAAGTCGGCGAGCTAGTCTTGGGTGTTGATGTAGTTGGCCCGGACACTCCCTTCCTCCAGGCAGCTCCTGATGAAATAGTACCTCACCCGGATGTGCTTGCTGCGCTCATGGAAAACTGGATTCTTTGCCAAGGCCAAGGCGGACTTGCTGTCCACCCTGAGCTCCACTGCCTCTGCGTCTCTACCAAGGAGATCGCCAAGCAGCCGAGCCAGCCACAGAGCCTGAGTAGAAGCGGTAGTGGCTGCGATGTACTCTGCCTCGCAGCTGGGCAGAGCCACCACCTGCTGCTTGGCCGACTACCAGCTGATCGGACACTTGCCGAGGAAGAACAACGTCCCACTGGTGCTCTTGCTCGTGTCGATGTCGCCGGCGTGGTCGTTGTCGCTGTACCTGATGAAATGTGCCGTGCCAGGGCACCTCGGGTAGTGCAAGCCGTAGTCGGAGGTGCCCACGACGTAGCGGAGTATCCTCTTCACGGCCTGCTGGTGCTCCGTCGTCGGTCGCTGCATGAACCGGCTGACATAGCTGACGGCGAACGCCAAGTCCGGTCGCGTATGGACAAGGTAGCGAAGGCTGCCCACAATGCGCCGGTACTGCGTCGCGTCCACCTCCTCCTCCGTACTTTCCCGGCTCAGCCTCAGCCTCTCCTCCATAGGAGTGTGGGCTGGGTTGCAGTCGTGAGACAGCCAAGCTCCACAATGCGCTTGGCGTAGGCAGTCTGGCGAAGAGAGGTGCCAGAGCTGTCCTGCTGGACCTCGATCCCCAGGTAGAAGGAGAGAGGGCCCAAGTCGCTCATCTGGAAAGTCGCCCTCATCTTCTCCTTGAACGCCTCGATCTCCACCTCCTTGGTACCGGTGATCACAAGATCGTCGACGTAGACTCCTACCTGCAGGGCCTTTCCTCCACTGTCCCGCCGGTAGATGGCCGCCTCGTGCAGGCTTTGCTTGAAGCCCATCCCCTTCAGCGTGGAATCCAACTTGGCATTCCACGCCCGCGGTGCTTGCCGCAAGCCGTAGAGGGCCTTGCGCAGGCGAAGCACCTTGCCCTCCTTGCCGGGAATTGCGAATCCCGACGGCTGATGTACGTAAACCTCCTCCTTCAAGTCTCCGTTAAGGAACGCTGACTTGACATCCATGTGATGGACACGCCAGCCCTCCTAGGCAGCTAGCGCAATGAGGAGTCGCACGGACTCCATCCGTGCCACGGGGGCGAAAGCGTCGTCGAAGTCGACCCCCTCCTGCTGCACGAAGCCTCGTGCCACCAAGCGAGCCTTGTGCTTGACGATGGCACCGGCTTCATCCCTCTTCAGCTTGAACACCCACTTAAGGGTGATCGCGCGGTGACCACGAGGGAGGTCAGCGAGCTCCCAAGTGCGGTTTTGCTCGACCGCGTCCATCTCCTGCTGCATCGCGGCACGCCATGCCGCGTCTCCCTCCACCTCAGCGAAGGAGCGAGGCTCACCGTCCTCATGTGCCAGGTGCAGCTCCGCCTCGAAGTCGTGTACCGCCAACCCAGGGACAGGCTGGTTGCCGAGGATGTTGTCCATGGTGCGATAGCGTAGAGGCTCGTCGTCGTGGTAGGTGTCGACGCGATCCTCATCGTCGGACAGCGGAGTGGCGAACTCCACCGAACGCTGATGAGCCAAAGCTGCCGGTGCAGGAGAGTGGGGAGCCGGTGCAGGAGAGTGGGGAGCCGGTGCAAGAGTGCGTGGCGTAGCCGGTGGTGGTGGTGGACTCGCTGGTGGCGGAGGCGGTGGAGGGCTCGCCGACGCTGATGGTGAGCCGTTGCCGAGGACGAGCTCGGTGAAGATGAGCTGCTAACTCCCCCGGCTCCCTCCAGGTGGACGTAGTCGACGACGAAGTCCCTGAGGGTCGAAGTCAAGCCGTCGTCCACCGCCTTGTCCCAGGTCCAGCCTCGCCCTTCGTCGAACACGACGTCCCGGGAGATGCGGACATGCTGTGTCGCAGGGTCGAGGATGCGGTAGGCCTTGGCGCCCTCCGTGTAACCGATGAACACTCCTGGAGTGCTCTGGTCGTCGAGCTTGCCGACGTGAATGAGCTCCTTGGCGAACGCCAGACAGCCGAAGACGCGGAGGTGGCTCACCATCGGCTTTCGCCCGTGCCAGGCCTCGTACGGCGTCTTGCCGTCAAGCGCCTTGGTGGGCGAGCGGTTGAGGAGATGGACGGCAGTCATCACCGCCTCCCCCCAGTAGATCGCTGGCATCCCTCTCTGCTTGAGGAGGGCGCGGGTGGTGGCGACCACTGTCTGGTTGCGGCGCTCAACGACGCCGTTCTGCTGCGGGGTGTACGGCGCGGTGAAGTGGCGCTTGATCCCTTCATCGGCGCAGTACGTCGTGAACTCAGCCGCCGTGAACTCGCCGTCGTTATCCGTGCGCAGCACCCGAAGCTTGCGGCCGTACTCCTTCTCCGCAACAGCTTGGTGGTGCTTGATGGCGTCCGCGGCTGCCCCCTTGGTGTCGAGGAGGACAACCCACATGTAGCGGGACACGTCATCGACGAGGAGGAAAAAGTAGCGTCGTCCTCCAGGTGTAGCCAGTGTCACGGGGCCACAAAGATCGCCGTGCACGAGCTCCAGCTTCTCCTTGGCGCGGAAGCTTGCTTGGCGGGAAAAAGACAGCCGTCGCTGCTTGGTGAGGACGCAGGTGTCGCAGAACTGCTCCACGTGGTCGACGCATGGCATGCCCTGCATCATCTCCTTGTTGCCGAGCTGCTTCAGGGCCTCGAAATTGAGGTGCCCAAAGCGCTTGTGCCACCGCCAGGCCTCATCGTCTCGCCGAGCTGCAAGACAAAAGGGTTGCGCCACCTGCACGTGAAGAACATAGAGGCGGTTGCTCCCCCTGTTCACCTTGGCGAGAAGTCGGTGACGGGGATCCCAAATACGAAGCACGCCATCCTGGATCTCCACGCGCGAGCCGTTCTCATCCAGCTGTCCCAAGCTGATGATGGAGTTCCTCAGCGCGGGGATGTAGTAGACGCCGGTGAGCAGCCGGTGCTCGCCGTTCTTGGCGACGAAGATGACAGAGCCGGCGCTCTTGATCTCCACGGCGGAGGTGTCCCCGAACTTGACAGAGCCTCGAACATCGGAGTCGAGCTCAGAGAAGAACTCCCGCCGGCCTGTCATGTGGTGGGTGGCACCGGTGTCGAGGCACCACCCATCGATCTTGCTGCCGCTGCCGAACCCGCTACTGAGGAGGGCATGTGCCTTGGGCTCGTCGAGGTGGAGAAGAGGCGCTGCAGCCGTTGCTGCTGGAGGTAGCTCGGTGCTCGCATGTGCCATGAACAGAGCTTGTTGCTCCTCCTCTGCCTGCGCGACGTGGGCCTGGGCGCGTCGTGGCTGTCTGCAGTCCCTGGCCCAATGGCCAGCACGGCCACAGTTATGGCAGGCATCATCTTGTGCCGGCTTGGGCTTCTCGGCGATGCCGCCCTGGGCACCTCCGCGGGCGCCACCCTCGGCACGCCCTTTCGCCCCAGCCTGGGCGCCTTTGCGTGGCTTGCCGCGCTTGCCACGCTTGCGGCCGGCTGTTGCGGAAGAAGGCTCCCCCTTCTTCTTATCACCTTGGCCGGCAGCCCACTGCTCCCGGGTGAGAAGGAGCTTCCCACCAACGGTGGCAGGCCCCGAGAAGGGTTGTGGCTCATCACCGTCGACGACCTTGAGGCGACCTATCACCTCTTCGATCAACATTGTGGAGAGGTTCAGCAGGGACTCGATTGAGCGAGCCATCTGCCTGTACTTCTCGGGGATACAGCGGAAGAGCTTCTCGACAGCTCTCTCCTCGCTGTAGGTGTCGTCGCCAAATTGCACCAACTTCTGCAACAGAGTGTTGAGACAGGGAGCAAAATCATCGACGTCCTCACCTGGCTTGAAGGCCAGGTTCTCCCACTCCTTGCGAAGTGCCTGCAATGTGGACTTGCGGGCGCGGTCGCTGCCGATGCGTGCTGCAGCAATGGCGTCCCAAGCCTCCTTGGCAGTCCGCTTGCTGGTAAGCGGGAACTGCATCTCGGACGGGACTGCAGCGATGAGGGCATTCAGTGCCCGTCGATCCTAGTCGTAGTCGACGTCGCCGTACCGGACTGCCTCCCACATGTGCAGCACCTGAAGTCTCACCTTCATCACCGCAGCCCACTCAACATAGTTGGTCTTGGTGAGGGTAGGCCACCCACCACCGGGGCCAACGTCCCTGGCAACAGCCTGGTACCCGTGGTAGCCACGGTACCGGTCCAGGGAGAGAGAGCCACGCTGCCTACGATGGCCGTGCTCTTCCTCGACCCATCCACCGCCGTGCCGGTTGTCCTCGTTTCCGACACAGCCGTGTGCGCGCTGCTCCTGGTGCTCGAGCCAAGCGTTGGCTTGGCGTGTAGCACGCTCGTCCCCCTCGGGGAAGTCCTGCTCGCGGTCCAGTTCGGCGTCCAGCCGCGCAACAGTCTCCTGCAGACGTATGGCCTCCAGTGCCCGCTCTTCGCGGACCGCGTGGTTGGGGTCGCGGTTCTCTGCACTCGGAGCGCCGCCGTCGCCATGCGCGCCTCCTCCAGGAGCGTCACCGGGCTCGTGGGCGTGCGCAGCTGCCCACTGCGCCGCTCGCCCTCGCCCTGCCTGCCTCCCCAGCTGCTCAAGGTCCGGGTCGGCGCTGTCATCAGCAGAGATGGAGCTGCTGTGACTGCCGTGCAAGTCCTCAACCTCCTCTGCGGCTGCACGCGCTGCATCTGCAACTGCTGCTGCCTCCACCTCCGCTGTGGCTGCTGCCAGCTCCACTTGGGCCAGCCTCAACGCCCTCGCTGCTGCTGCAGCGGTTGCTGCCGCTGCTCGCCTGCGCTCCTCTGCCGCGGCGAGGTCGGCCTCCTGCCGACGCCGCGCGCTGGAAGCGGCTGAGTGCTGAGACTGCCCTCCTGTGGTCATGGCGCGCTGCTGCACGAGGGGCAGAGGCTGCCAAAACAGCTGCTGAGGCTGCTGCGAGGCAGGGAGCTCGACTGGAGAAGGGATTGCGCAGGAAATGCTCAGGCTACAGGATAGTACGGCTCCGATACCACTTGTTAGTCTCTGGATCCTTGCTCTAGGTGTGAGCAGGATCCTTACTCTCATCGAGAGGATCACACTTGGAGAACTCGGAGTTGGGGCAATTTTTTGGGTTTATTTCTCACATAATGCGATGCCAACCTAAGGGGTTGGGGATACATATTTATAGGGTTGCTAGGCAGCCAGGCATATGCCAAGGTGCTAGTTTAAGATGCTAGTCTAAGCTGACACTAAGATGTTGTCCTAGATGTCCTAGATGTTGTCCTAGATGCTGTCCTAAAAGCAGATGCTAACTGCTGTCCTACAGTCAAAAATGTTGTCCTTGACACACAGAGAAACATGTGCTGCGTACTACAGCAGCCCCATAGCCAACATAATACTTATCCATCACCCACAACTAGAGCAGAGCTTAGCATGGGTCGTGGGTCAGGGCCTGCAGGAGGCGTTGGCCACCCCCTGCATAAGGCAACAGTCGTAGGCGGATTTGCATCTTCAAAGCACTCATTCTCTTTTTAAATAACCGTAGGAGCTCTGTCTTTCAATTAAGAATGAAGTTTGTGTACATTAAAGGGTAGCATAATGTGATGCCACCACCATGAAAGGCTAGTCCACGCACGCGACGTGATAGATTACAACATACAGATGACCCACCCTATGAAGCCATGAAAACGGGAAGCATTGGAAGAAGGGGAGTTTGTCCTGGGTTATCATTGCGGAACCACATTTCGTGATTTAGCAGCTCCGACTTCACAATGTAGTTCCCGCCGTTTCACAAAGGTGTGAATCTTCGACCTCTGCTCAGGTCGCTGCATGCTGGCAAGGGGCTGGTGCTTGGCTCACGAGTCACGACGCGAAATGGCGAGCGGCAGCAGCAACCGGGCTCTTCCCTGAGCCAAACCAAACACATCCACAGGGTCTCTCCCTGTGATCTGCCTTAGCGGGCCACTTGACACCGGGTCACAATCGCTGCTGGACTGACGGAGAGGTGAAGCACGCAATTGAGATTTCTAGAGGAAAGTTTTATCTCCAAACCTCCTTCCTACCCTGACGGCTTGATCTGAAAATTTACGACCAGACCCCTGAACGGTGCCGCGTGCCGGGTAACAATTGCAGGTCTCAATGCACATGCTAAATCCAGCAACCAAACACCAAGGAATATATGTGATCTGGCAGAACATGCAAGAGAATATTATGCACAGTATTATTATTATTATTATTAGAGTTCCAACGCTACGCGGTTCAACGAATTAATCACTGGGGGTTCACGGGTATGCTCACGTCCAAATCCCAACGACATTTTATAAGCGGAATGATCCAGACGGGCCAGCTCGAACACCACATGGCGTGGCTCCATCTCGCACGCCATCAGCTCTATAAATACTACTTGCCATGCACACACTCCCACACAGCAATACAGCACTAGCAGCAGCAGGAGCTCGAGCTAGCTTAGCTACTACACGTACGTGTGCAAGCATCGCCATGGCTGCGAGAGCGGCGCTCCTCCTGGCTGTCAGCCTGGTCCTCGCTGCCGTGGCGAGCGCGACCTACTGCCCGCCGCCGCCGGCACCCAAGCCGCCGACGCCGACGCCCGGCGGCCACCACTCGTGCCCCAGGGACGCGCTGAAGCTGGGCGTGTGCGCCAACGTGCTGGGCCTGGTAAAGGCCAAGATCGGCTCGCCGCCGTACGAGCCGTGCTGCTCGCTGCTTGACGGGCTCGTGGACCTGGAGGCCGCCGCCTGCCTCTGCACCGCCATCAAGGCCAACATCCTCGGCATCAACCTGAACCTCCCCATCGACCTCAGCCTCATCCTTAACAACTGCGGCAAGGGCTGCCCCAACGACTTCCACTGCGCATAGATGATCAATTATATTGGTCGTCGTCCGTCGCCGGCCGTGGTTCATCATTCCGTGGCTCGATATGAATTATGATGCTTTGCATTGCTTATTTTGTGGTTGAGATCTTCCTCCTGTCAGTTCCAGGTTATTTCTTTTGATTTGTCTCCTTATACATATCTGAGTGGTGTGGTTTTACGTGTCTACACATAGCCCAAGCAGTGGCTATCACGTGCATATGTATATGTCTTGCCTGGGGTGATCAGATAATGACTGATCGGTATTTACAATATATTCTTGATTTGTTCTTCATGATCTGTTTGTATGGTTCGTTCAATAAATGAAGTTGTAGTTTCTTTTGGTAAAACTGAGTATGCTATTCGTTTGATATACTACTATTGCACTTGTTCTGCCCAAATGCCTTCCTCCACTGTTGTGCCACCACCGTCTCGTCCCAAGCCGTTCACTACAGCAGGCAGTGGCTTCGCCGAGGGCCTAAAGCACTCGGTGAAGATGGCTTTGCACTCGGCCAAGCCTTCGCCGAGTGCTACACTCAGCGAAGAGGTCTCAGCAAATCACCTGTCGGCAAAGACCTCTTTGCCGAGAGCCGAGACTCGGGCGCTCGGCAAATGCTTTGCCGAGTGCGCACGACACTCGGCAAAGTATTTTCGCCTTCAAGCCCAAAGCGCCGTTAACGGCAGAATTTGCCGAGAGCGGCTCTCGGCAAAGAAAATTGATTTTTTTTGAAAAAAATTCTTTGCCGAGAGCAGCTCTCGGCAAAGAAAATTGATTGTTTTTTGAAAAATTCTTTGTCGAGTGTTTCTCTCGGCAAAGAAATTTTTTTGAAAAAATTCTTTCCCAAGAGCTGTACTCAGCAAAGAAATATATATATATTAAAAAATTCTTTGTCGAGAGCCACACTCGGCAAAGAACATTGTTTTTTAGAAAAAATCTTTGCCGAGTGCCTGCGTACGACACTCGGCAAAGCCTGTTTTATTATTTTCAAATTCTCTTTGCCGAGTGCCTGGACCATGACACTTGGCAAATAAATTATTTTTTTAAAAAAAATTTGGCAAAGAAATTATTTTTTAAAAAAAATCTTTCACCGATTCCCACTTAAACTTATGTTCTGTATACATGAATTACTGCAATTGATATACATGACAAGCATAGCAACCCACGTTACTACTTCAGGAATTAATATTAATAACTTGAATTTGCTCTTTAGCTATGATAATAGAGAATGAAAATATATGAAGCATTCAGGCAAATTTGATACTATCAGTCATATGGTTGTTTAACATACAGGGTAAAATGAGTAAGAACAGAGCAATAGGCCATGCTTGCTTTGGAAAGCAGAGGTAAATCCAATCAGCCTTGACAAAAGACAACATTGATAAATTTGGTACTACTAAAATTTGCAATCCACAAATCATACATACTTCATATATCCATGTATGCAACGGCAAGACATATATATAATACAAGATAGATGAACCTTAGTAGTTCTGTATCGAGAAGGCGTCAGGTTCAGGGTAATTGCAGTCTAGTCGAAATGTCATTAGGTTTTTTTTTTTTGATATAGCTAGAATATTAGGACAAATGCTAAAACTATTTCCAGAAGCAGTTTTCCTTTTATATCCGTTTGTGCTACTACTATATGAAGTAACAAGCATATGTACACTCAAAAGGGTCTTTGCCGAGAGCCGCGGCTGGCACTCGACAAATTAAATGTCTTTGCCGAGTGCACCGTACATGGCACTCGGCGAAGCATTTTTAAAAAAAATAAAAAAGCCTTGACTGGGGCAGGAGCTGCTGTCACCCCTTTGCCAAGAGCTTGGCTTTGTCAAGAGCTGCACTTGGCAAAGAATCAACTTTACCGAGGTTTTTTCTTTGCCGAGAGCCTTGCAGTCAACAAATATTGTCTTTGCTGAGTGCCAGTCTTTGTCGAGAGTCTGCCCTCGATAAATCAGCCTTCGTCGAGTGCCATTTTTCGCCGAGAGCGGCACTCGACAAAGACCTGATTTGCTGAGTGCCCATGTTTCGACTCTCAGCGAAAAATCAGGCACTCCGCGAATCGTATGTTTCCTGCAGTGGTTCCCGTGCCCGCCGCCCAGCTGGCCAGTTTTCTCCCTAACAATCCTTTTATGCCCGCTGAATTCCAGTAAGTTGCCATATATACATAGCTAAGGAAGACCACACGACATTTTTGGATTGGTTAGAAAATTTTGATTAATATAGGAGGCCTTAAATTACTTCAGTGAAGTTTAACTTTACTATTTTTGTTTTGTTTAGGTAGGTCTCGACGCATTCGACAAAATTAATCACTGCAACGTTGGAGATTACTGTGACAAATAATGGTGTCGCTATCAAATACACCCACCTCTGTGAGACGCTCGAGATTCGAGAACGTCGACCTCCGACCTCTCTGTGCCGAACGGCTTTCGTCTGGCGTTGGACGGTAGATGGTCGGTACTCGGTCCGTTCGGCATACACAGCTTACTTCGCGGGCTGGACGACGATTGCGGGCGTAGCGTTCCGCCCAAGGTCACGTTCTTTTTCTGGCTCGCGTTGCACGGGCACCTCTGGACGGCCGAACGTGGCAATCGGCATGGCTTGCAGGTGAGCGTGGCTTGCGCCTTCTGTGACCAGTTGGACGAGACAACGGACCACTTGCTGTGCTCCTGCGTTTTTGCTCGCGAGGTCTGGTCCCGCCTACTCCTCGCAATGGCATCCTTCGCCGCCCCACCACAATCTATATCCACCTTGCTCGATCGGTGGCAGTCTCAGAGCGGACTACCGCAGTCGCTTCACAGGAAGCTTTGACTCCTTGGTTCTGCTCGTTGATGCCCGTGGAAGGAAAGGAATAGCCGTACGTTCGACCACCGGGCCGTGCCGCCCAACGACCGCGTGAAGGCAGTACTCGACGAGGGCGCCGCCTGGATTGGAGCAGGCTTTGGAAGCCTAGCGCTGCTCACGGGGCTTGTAGCTTGAAGCGCCACGCACCCTCGCTCGCCCTCGTCGCGAAACGGTTTTTTCTTTAGTACACCAGAGCTAATCCACCGCTGCGAGCGGTGATTTGTGTTTACCATTTTTACCCCAAGGTGCTGCATGGCCGCTCGCCATATCGCCCTTTAGAGCGTGTAACAAACTTCCACTCCCACTTAATAAAGAACGTGCAATACACAATTTAAAAAAAACAAATAATGATGTCGATCGGTACAGATCATGGGGAAAAATCAATGTTCCATTTTCTTCAGAATATTCGCTTACAGATCAAACGCGCATTCGGTATATACATATAGTGCATACTCCCTCTGTCCCTATTTATGTGTCGTTCTAGCGATACTAGAGTGTCCTGATTTATATGTCGTTTAGGCTACTGTACGTTGGTCCCATAGCTATGTCTACATGCAGGCTTGTCTTGTCGCCCACGGTCACCTCCGGCCACGTCCCAACTCTCTCTATTCTCATCCAATCGAACGACCAGTAGAGGAGAGAGATGCCTGCCAAAAGGTCACCGGCTTGAAAAATGGGTGAATGGCCTGATCGTGAAAAAAAAATTGACTGGCTGCCACAAGGTTGCTGTCATCTAATCCATAGGGGTATCTAGCTCTTTTGACTCTCACCTTGGTTTTCGTATATGGTTCCCGACGACACATAAAACAGGGAGTAGTAGACCGATCACCGACGATGGATACGAATACGTGGAGTCATGACCACGTAAACTTCAATCGATGCCCCTAGCAGCTCTTACACCCGTGAACCAGATGACGCGTAGCGCCTCGCGTCCACTTGTTGCGCTGCTGCCCCCCTTGGCCCTTTCGCGCGTACGTCCACTACAAACCACCATTACGAGATACAATAATCATCTAATTAATTATACGATATAAGACATTCTGATTCGGCCAACCAGTGGAGAGTATGGTTGCTTGGTTTATATTCTATCCTAAGTGTGGCTAGAACGTAGCCATGACTAGATTCGGCCAATAGCCGCAGTAGCACATCAAGAGCAAGGTCCAGTCTATCTGTCTATATGACCATATGCGTGATTACTATGATGCAGTGCCGGTCCTGAGTATTTAAGGACCTAGAACGAAGCTAAAATTTGGAGCCTTTTATATGAACAAGATAATATCACTAATAGTACCAATTGATAGTATATATGTACACGTATCCTAATAGATACTAGTAGGCTTTTAACTTAATGCAAAAGCAATATTCATATGAAATAATTTCTATACATATTAAATTACCTCAAAAATTTTCGTTGATGCGAAAGTCGTCGATGATGGTTTCAATATCAATCTCATCCAATAATCGTTTCCCAATATATGATGTTTCCAATCTATTGAACTTCTCTTACGATATCTTATAACTCAAATAGTTCTTTAACAATTTTAAGTTTAAGAAGCTTCTTCTGGCATAGTAAACAAGGCATAGTAAACAAGATACCATAAGCACTAGAAGCACTAGGATAACGATAACAAACTCAAGACTGTTTAAAAATTTAGAGAAACAATTACCGAGTAGTTTATAATTTCATAAAGTAGGGATAACGTGAGAAACAATTAGTCAATTAGTAACTAACAAATTCTAGATTCAGATTCCTACCTGGACCCTGACTGAGCTGCCGAAGCCGAATGAACAGGGATATGATGGAAATTGAAATTGGCGCTTAGATCAGGGATCACATATTCACATGATGAAGGCCCTTACTGCCGCTGGCGACCGCTCGCTTTTCTGCTGCTGGAACGCCGACGCCGCCAGGCCGCTCATACGCAGTCATGCGCCCACGAACGAAGGAAAGCGAAACGCCTACGCCGCCAGGCCCCTCACGGCCTCACGCTATACAACTCGCAGTAATCACGGTTCCACGGGAAACAAGGAGACATCAATCGTATCTGTATTTCATATTACCTCTAGCTTTTTTCCCGGGGGCCGGGCCTGCTGTGATGAGTTTAGACTTGCTTGCCATCTGACATTGGTTGGACTGGCTTGCCAAGAGTATGTTTGGTTGTTTTTCTCAGCTCTATGATATAACACTATTGAAACCAGAATTTCCCTGTCGGAGCGAAACCGACAGAGAAATGCATATTTCTGACCAAAAAATTAGAAAAATAATTCTTTGTCGGTGTATTGACAGAAAAATTCAATGCGGTAGATAAAAAAATTCGGTCGAATCAGGTTTATTAGATCTCTTCTTGATCCCGTTTCTCTCTTGAGGAACAAGCACCAAATTAATACATAGACGATTTTTTATTGATGCTTGTTGTTTTACGGATGCCAGTAGAAATAAACATGTATGTGTGCTCATGACCTAAGAAAACTACTAGTGTAAATCATAGATCCAATAGTCCGCTGTACCGCCGGTGTAAATTGAGTGTTTTTTTAACATAAACATAAAATATTCGGCTTCATCTATCAATGATAGAATCAGACCAATTATTACAGACTTCAAACCAGACATCAAGTTCGGTTGTAGGAAAAATACAACCACGCACGCAGAAACGGGAAAGATAAGCAGTCTTTGATTAAACATAATCAACGTGTCTTTGCGAAAACCATCCATTGAAACCGAAAAAATCTAAGGCGGCGTCTTCAGATGCTAAGCCACAGAGATCAGTTGATCCTTAAGATCGTCATGGCGTTGCAAGCTTGCCCACTAACATAGCCAGTGCGTTCCTCGAAAAAGTACCTACAAAAGAGATTTTGGTCTATATTTGTCAAAAACCACATCATTCCTTGTTATCCATATTACCCAGAGAAACGCCACAATTGCTATTAATAATAATATATTATACTTTTTAGTTTCCAATTTAGACTAATTTTGGAACAAGTCAGCCATATTTAACGGAGAAACAATCCTAAAAAGTATATGTATAGAGCGCCACAAAAAGTTGACATAAAATCAATCAAAAAAAAAGATGTTGAATGTTCTCAGTAAAATGACAGAAGCAACAATATTTATCTCCATGCGAATTACACCTAGCCGAATTATCTTTGGTTAGAATCACACCTCTTTTTAATTATCATATGAAAACTTTAATTTTTATGAGAAGCTTTGTTTACCAAATATCTTACGATACTTTCACCTCATTGTTAATTAATACAGCATACATAGACTTGATCGAAAATATTCCTGAGACTTTAAAACCCCATACAAACACATCTCTTTCTTCACCTATATTAACCTGTTGTAAAGAAGCAACAATGCAGTTCCGATTTATTAACTTTTAACCCACCAAATTTCTTCAAAAATAAATACTTAGTATAATTTAACTTAATATTTTAGCAACCATATCTTGTTTTCTTATTATAATATTAAACAACTCAAGGAATCTATTCTTGAGTGGTTTGTCCCCCAGCCAAGTATTTTCTTAAAATCTTGTTTGCGTTCCATCATTAACCTTAAAATTACCCAACTCTATAATGAATCTTTGATATTCATTAGATTTTTCAAAAAATGAGAATCTGTCTGTTTTTTTACACAACTTCCTATAATCTTATCTTTAATGTATTTATTTCTTAAGAGTTCTTGCCACGTACCATCCTCGTTGAACAATTTAAATAGCCACTTGCTAAGTAGACTTTTATTTTGGATTTCTAAATTTTGAATCCCTAGGCCTCCTTGGTCCTTGGAATTGACACATAACTTCTAATTTAGCAAGCCTGTATTTTCTTTTGTGTTGATCATTCTGCCAATAAAAACGTGATCTAAAACAATTTATTTTTTTCAAAACTCCTTCCGACCATTCAAAGAAGGACATCATAAACATCGGTAAACTAGACAGCATCGAGTTTATAAGAACCAACCATCCCCCAACCGTCAGTGGTTTACCTTTCCACCATCTAAGTCTTTTTTCTATTCTCTCTTCGATACTCTTCCAATATTTATTATATAATTTTCTAAAATGCATAGGTAGACCCAGATAGCGAAATGGGAATTTGCTAATGGCACAACCAAACAACTATGAATAAAACTCTTCGTGATCTTTAGCTGGTCCAAAACAGAAGACTTCTTTTTTGTGAAAATTGAGTGTACACTAGCGGTTAGCTTAAACGGTCTATACAAATAACTCTATAATACACTTTTTGTCCTGGATCTGTACTGTATAGACTGAACCTCCTTCCATTGTTTTGTAGGTAGGTCTAAAAATATGCAAAATACACGGGGGCGATTTTGGTCTTCATTTCTTTGAAGGTGGTTGCTAAAAATGTTAGTTAATGCCTATCCTATGACTTTTTGGATGAATGCTCCATACTTGCTTAGTTGCATGCAGTGTTTCATTTTGTCGTCACTATAATTTTGTTTAATAGCGCAAATCTAATGCTCACTGATATAGGAGATACAAAAGTTCAAAGTTTGGCAGATTTGATCCTGAATTTAGAGTTAAGTTCAAAGTGTTCTATTCAATATAGTTTCTAAAGCAAGAGAATTTCTTCTAGACTGTTATCTTTACCATATGTTTTCTAGTTCTCTCTCCGATGCCTAATTATTATTTTTGGCTTTGTGATGTCGTAGGCATTGGCTGGTGGTAGATTTCGGCTTGCTTCATGAATCGTCAAGAGCAATGACGTGGATTTCCCCTGTAGGCATTGAACTTGGTAAGGAATTTTTTGGAATTATAATAGACTTAAAATGCTGCTTACTTTCCATCTTGATAAAGTCTAAATCAGTTAGTAATGTTTAGCACAACTAGATACTATAAATAAAAGTAGAGCAGAGTTGGTGATGATGGTCTTCATTGGAGTTCACCTTGTGGTTTTACTGTTGGTCATTGCCATGTGGCTGTTGCTTTTGATGAATTGTTGATGGACTAGTAGAACTTCGTGGCTGCTGCATTTATTCTGATGCATGTTTGGTACTGTTGTATTTTGATAGACCTGTAGAACTTTGTATGGCTGGTAAATAGTCAGAAGTGATATATGCCTAGTACTGCTAAATGTTGTATGATTGAACCATTAATTTTAGAGGAAATGATCTTTCTGGACCTCTAATATCACTGTTATTAAATTGGATGTGATTTTGTTATTTGTGATGATTTTTATATGGGCTTGGGCCATAATATCAGATACATAGTGGGCTGGAATACTATTGGGTTGCCTAGAAAAAACTAAAAAGGCTGTCAATGAATGGGGCAAAAATGGTATGGGCTTAGTCAAATTCTAATTATAAAAACCTGTCCATTCTATATGGGCTAGCTAGGCCAAATTTGTTTCTATGATAACTTTTTTCATCACTACGTGTGCCACGTCACATGCCACATCATGTACCACACGTTTTGGTTAGTCTAAGACACACTTTACCAAAACTCGATCATTTCCTTGACAATCACTCGTCACATACAACATGAGGATATTCTCATCAGGATTTAGATTTGACCTGGCAGTGATATTCTCAGTATCACTTTGGGTCATGGTTCTACCAGGGGGATCATGGCTCTACTGAGCAGTAAGAGGGCGCTTTACTGATGGGTCACAAGGTTCACCATGTGGATCCTAAGCTCATGGCCTGACAGTGAAGATAGTCACTGCAGACTTTAGCACACTCGGGTATTATATTGAGGGGCCAACAGGAATTGTGGGTGTTCTGACAGATTGTCAAATGAAACCATACATGAATTTTTGTCCGGTCTGGGCCACCAGCTAGCAGGTTCTGATTTCAGTGGTAGCTAGCTAGACATTGTGATTTGGTCATCGTATCGTAGACGGAGATATCTATCTATCTAATCTAATCCTGTAATTTTTAAAGGGAGTGTGCTGACAGATGAAGCCTGGCGATGATCAGTTTCCGGGTGGCGCCGATATTCCCTCCTCGCCCGCCGCGTTAGCACTACTAGCTAGTCCAAGCGCTCACACCAAGTTGTCAGATTTTAAGCCCATAGTTGTGCTAACCGTACTCACATCACGACGTGTTAATTGCTTCGCTAGGAACTCTGTTTTGTTCATTAGCGAATCAAGGTGCCAAAAAAGCAGCAGTAGCACAGCGTGAACTATGCTTATCGTCCACACCACAACGTGCTAACCACCGAATTATTGTACTGCGCTGCGAACTCCGCTTCGTCCGTTAGCAAACACAGAGAAATGCAAAATATCAAGAGCATGAACTATGCAAGATTGCCTTGCGATCAACCAGAGGTCACGGGGGGATATTATGAGAATATATCGTCACATGCAACCCAGCTGGAGTAGTGGGACTGCCGACTGCTCCATACATGCGACTGCCGACCGGCTGATGATTCAGTGATTTCAGGAGCCACATTTCTTTAGGCTTCCGCAACTATATGTATATTATTTACTGGAGAACTTCCAGCCGATCACGTCGGTGTTCTTTTCCCGGCCGGGAATGGAAGAAATAACAACGAACTAATTAAGAAATGCCAAAGTAGTGAAAATGGCATGGAAGCGAGGTCATCGCCTCAGCGTTTTTCTAGTGCACTTGGTGGGCTGGAGCACTTACCATGAACAAAGTCAGATTGTTACCTCTTCAATGCAGTTGCAAAGATCACAGTTAGTGATGGATCAAAAGCATCCTTTTGTTTCTCGGCCTGGTTGGATCGTGAATGCTCAAAGGACCTGGCGTCCTTGATCTTTGATATCTGTGGAAGAACAGAACGGTGCAACAAGCTTTATCCGAAAGTAACTTGGTACAGGATATTAATCTATTGGCAGCATACACCACTTCACTGAATTTATTCTGCTTTCGCAAGGTGTACCAGATATGGAATTAAACCCGGAAAGTCAGTACCAAATTACATGGAAGCTCACTGTATCCATGGAACACACAACTAGCTCAATATATACTTGGCATAATTTATAGGTGCCGTAAAGACTGACTTCGACAAGTAACTTGGAAAAAGTAGGCACCTCGAAATATTGGGCACCTCCAACTGGAAAGTTCTTTGCATGGTTATTACTGATACAAAATCGACTTTGGATGGCTGACTGACAGCTCACGATTGGTCCAATCAACAATACTCGATCTATCCTCTCTGCAAAACTGCCACTCTGCGAGAGCATCGGTCATCCACCTTTTTGTCCATCTTAGATGTTCCTAACGGATATGGGAAGCGATACATTCGTGATGTAGTGGTGGCACAATATAGACTCTGATTCTCTGAATACTGCTGACGCTTTCTTGTCATGTCGAAGTTATGGAAAGAGCAGAACCAAGATTTTCGAACATCAACACAAATTTCTGACGACGCTAATTGCGAAGTTTAATTGGCTAGATTACGGACTAGTGCAGGAGCCAAGCGACTAAGAGAAATTTTGCATGTGGCTTATGCTTTTTTTATCATTTCATTTCCTTTTAGGGCCTAAACTCCTCGTTTAGGCTTTTGTTGTAGTTATTAGTTATGTCTTTTTTTTTCTTTCTCATTTTTGTCTTTGCCACTTTTCTCTTGTCTAATTAATATATTTTCCAACAGAACCGCAGAAGAACTCCCAGCGATTTTCAAAAAAAAAAATTCATTTGTATGCAACCACATATCAGTGCTTACATGTAACTGTGTATGCAACAAAATGCTACTCTAAGAATACAGGGTTCAAATGTAACCAACTGCATTAGCCCTTAAATTGATCATACATTCAAGGAACACCGGAGCATGTGAAAGAAGAGCGTCTCCTACAGATGGTTTTACTTTTACAGGTCATTAACATACTCTTAAAATTAAATCTGAGATTTACCAAAATTCAATGCCTATGATAATTCAGTGGTCGTATGATGCACACAAGCTAGTTATAATAAAGCATGATTGCTCAACTTGCTTCTGTATTTCCATATGGGGGAAAATTGTCATATCTCCCACTAACAACTGGCGCGTCAGAGACAACCAAGCAAGGATCAAATCGATTGAATAACACATGCTTTGCCGCGTTCATGTATGCATGCTGCCAAGCACGAAAGCATCTCCCTCTACACCATGGATCACCTATAAAAACCATGCCATGCACCCTGTGAAAACCATCTCAAAGCACAAGAGCACGCAGTGCACCACTGAAGCACTACTTCCTGCTCTCCTGCTACACCGTGGTAGTAATAATCCATCACCAATGGCTCCCAAGGTTGCACTCTTCCTTGCCCTCGGCCTCCTTCTAGCTGCCGCCGTGCACGGCTGCGACCCCTATTGCTCGGGCCAAGCTGTCCCGACCCCGCCGCCTCCGTCGCACAGCCACGGGCGCTGCCCGATCGACGCGCTCAAGCTCAGCGTGTGCGTCGACGTGCTCGGCGGCCTCGCCCATGTCGCCCTGCCCCAGTACCAGCAGCAATGCTGCCCTCTGCTGAAGGGGCTCGTGGACGTCGACGCCGCATTGTGCCTCTGCACGGCCATCAGGGCCAACGTCCTCGGCATCAACCTCAACGTGCCCATTAACCTGAGTCTCCTCCTCGGGAAGTGCGGCAAGACTTGCCCGGAGAACTTCACTTGCCCTTAAGCTGATTAGCTGATGGACGGTGGTGGAGCATAAGGAAAGTACCCCTTGTGCACCATCGGGATTCCTCCACCATCTCGTGATTCCGATTGTTACTTGATCGTCATCGTCGTTGTTCCAATGGCCAACATATTGGCTGTTGCACGATAGAATAAGTTTGTTACAAATTCGTTTTGTTATACCATTATTATTTATTGTATTGTGATGACGTGGAGTTATATTTCCATTTTTGATTATCAATAAGAATATTCATTATTTTATTCTGGGAAAGAGAGAATATATAATATTTAGGTTCAGTGAAACATATATTATGTACAAGGAACTATACAAAGCTACCCACTCCGTTCTAAATCATAACTAATTTATTCTTTCCATATACATAATAACTTTATGCACCTAGGTACATCATATGTCTAAAATACCAAGAAAAGACTTGTTTGAGACAAATGGAATAGGTACTGAAATTCTATACCTTGACTAAACTTTTGCACTTTAGAAATTATAAATATTTAATTTATGACAAGGGAGAGTTAATAAAATAGTCCACTACCTTCGTGGATAAAAACAAATTTCGCCTTCAGTAATTTAGTCATGATTTCAACTAGCTAATTCTTTTTAACCAAAACTATCAATTATTATATAGTAACTAATTACAATGTTGTTAATCCATGGTGGAGACTTGGGGAGACGCTACTGCAGTTATATTGTTGTTGTATATTCGAGCTCGTGAGTTCCGGTGGCAGCGGCGCTAAGGCTAGATGGGGGCAGGGGGGTCGTCTTGTCAGGCACACAGCAAACGTGTCGCCGCCTTATATGCTCCGAATCGTGACACCAACGAACAGGACGGGAAAAGGGCTGAGCCTCCAGCCGCAAGGGTCCTGCCGCCTCCATCCTCGCGGGCCTCCGGCGTCTCACTCAAGCGATGGCGAGCCGAGGGAACAAGGAGAGCAGGGGTCACGTACTTTGCTTGATTGACTACGCATGGAGGAGAAGGAAATTATTAAATCAATCTGTTTATTTGGAGGTGGAGACGTGACGATGCAATGACAATATGACGATGGAATAATGATCAAAGCAGGAATCATGCTTCTTGTGTTCAAACGAAGTATCATGTCATCACCGATCAATTTCTTGTTGCGACTTTTATTTGTTCATTAGCCTCTTCTTCCCCCCACATCTTCCCCATCTGAGTTGTGGAGCTCTGCGAAGAAAGGATGGCCGGCCGCGACGGGGCGCCACATCCCGGGCCTCTGAGCCCGGGTCCGGCGATGTCCGCCGCGGATCCTGCATGCAGCAAGGGCGCTGTGGCCGGCGGCACACTGGAGGACGGGCGACCATGGCCCCGCTGCTCCTCCCTGTAACGGCCTAGATCCGGCGCGTGGTGACCCTGAGGGGGCGGGTCCACGCGCGATGCAGGTGGCGACATGGCTGCGGGGCGCCCATGCAAGGAGGCGCTTCCGCTGGCGTTGACAGTTCCCAGGCCTATGTCGACAGCAGGAGCGCCCGACCCCCACCTTCCCGTCCATCTGGTGTGCGGCGTGCAAGGGTGGGTCCGCCCACCCGGGTCCGGCGCCTCATCCCCATGCGCGGCCACATCCGGGCAGAGGTGGTTGTGATGCCTCCCGACGCCTGCACCACCCCTTCTAGCTGCACCCATCGTCGGGAGAAGGGCCGGCACACGGATGAGTTGCTGGTGCCGCGTCCCGGTAGGTCGGAGGACTTGGAGGTGGGCGCGTCCATACCCGATCTATAGCTACCGGTGGTGCCCATGCGCCCCACACGAGTCGGGACCGTGCCATACTAGTGCCGTGGAGCCCCTAGCGCCAGGCAAGCATGGAGTCGGATCTTGGTCCCCTGCCATGAAAGGTGCGTTCTCTACTCTGTCGCTGCTACCAATGTTGGGTTGCTTTGTAGGGCCAGCGCACCAATGCTGGGTTGCTTTGGCTCTGCCCCCTGCTTTTCCTTGGCCGCCGCGAGGGCTTGCCAGTCCCTGAACGTACATCTGGGTGAAAAACATATCTGGTTCTGTCCGGCCCGGCGACGATGGCGCAGGGTGCGTCATCCACCTCCTTGGAGGCGTCGTCAAAGCTTTTCGTTCATTCGAGCAACGCGCCATGGTTCCCTCTACAGAGTTGCATGTCGTAGCTAGTGGTGGTGGCTAGCCAAATCTGGCATCTTGGGTTAGTATGGAATCAGGCGAAAGCCTTATTGGGCTATGCTCCGGTCCGGCGACGATGGCGCTCTTAGCGTCATGCCCTCCATGGAGGCATTGCTAAAGATTCTGCTACCGCTATGCAGACATCCATATCCCCAATGTCTCTTTGACCACTGATGGTATGTGTCTCCCCCCTGTTCCTTGTTCCTCTCTTGGGTAAATTGGCTTGGCTGCTAGTCATTGTCATTGCTTCGACGAGTGTCTTCTTCTGGCGCCTCTGCTTCATCGACGCTCCCTTGATGGTGGTATAGAATCAAATGCTGAGCGGAGATTCCACTATTGCCGCCATTCCCCTCCACGGCTTCCTCGATCCCCGTGAGCGGTGCTGAATGGCAGAATGTGGGCTCGGATGTACTGGACGTGGCTACATCATTCCCAGGGAGGTGGTCGTGTTCAGTGATCTTGGATGTGTGAGTTCATCACTGCTCGTAGCTGAGTGGTGTCGGGCATAAGGACTGGGCTTGCGAGTTTGTCACTGTGGTATCAGGCACAAAGGCTGGGCTTGCGAATTTGTCACTGCTCTTAACTAAGTGGCACTGAGCACAAGGGCCATGGTGAATCGGCAAGTATGTTGCTCGCTGGATGGCACAAGTTGAGGATCGGCTGGCGTCTTCTGGCCTCGTCTGGGATTACCCTTGCTGTTGTGTTGTGCTGTTGTTTATGGTTATGTTTTATGTTTTGTGTTGTAATTTCTCTCTCCCCCATGCATGTACTCTTTCGACCTTTCTGTGTACTTGGTAGTTTGCACCTCCTTCCACCCACCGGTCCTTCTGCTTCGATGAAAATGAAAAGTAGGTCGGAATCGATCGATCCCCGAATTGACGTTAAAAAAAATCATGCAGTTGCATGCTACCAACGATTTATCACATGCAGCTGCAAGATACAACGAGCTGGAAGCCGGTCAGGTCTGGGACTATTCGTGGGTGCGGAGTTCATCAACAGAAATTAGTGGATGTAGATGCTTGTGTCATGCATGCACAATTTTTATTGCAACAATGGTGATCATTCGTGAGAGTCAAAATAAGGCAACTAGTTTGGATAAAATAAACAGCAGAATGAAATAATTCAGCTAGCTAGCACTACTCTTGTAGTTCTGCAGGAATCTGTTTATAACTAACTAGCTAACTAGCTCGTTGAGTGAACGATATTATTTGTGACGACTTGATCCCCCCGTATCTCCATCTCCACATGCAGCTGCAAGATGCAACGAGCTGGAAGCTGACCTGGTCTGGGACTACTCATGGGATTAGCGGATTCCATTAGGTAGATGCATGTGTCATTCGTGAGAAAGTCAAAATAAGGAAACTAGTTTGGATAAAATAAACAGCAGATGAAATACTTCAGCTAGCACTACTCTTGTATTTCTGCTCGAATCTGTTTATAAATAGCTAGCTAGCTCATTGAGTGAATTATATTATTTGTCACGCCTTGATGCCCCGTATCTCCATCTCCACATGCCGAACGATGTTGTCCTATCTCTCCTTGGTAACTGGCGCATCCCAGGACAACCAGGCAACGCTCGACCCGCTCGAATCACACATGCGTTTGCTGATTATCAGTGTAGTATGGCACCAAGCACAAAAGCATCTCCATCCACACCATCCATCAGCTATAAAAACCTTGCCAAACACACTGAAAACCATCCCAAAGCACAACAGCACGCAGTGCAGCACTGAAGCACCACCTCCTGCTCAGCCGCTTGCACCGTGGTAGCTAGTAATTAATAATCCATCACCAATGGCTCCCAAGGTTGCACTTTTCTTTGCCCTCGGCCTCCTCTTGGCTGCCGGCGCGCATGGCTGCGAACCCTATTGCCCGACCCCGCCGCCTCCATCGCACAGCTACAGGCGCTGCCCGATCGACGCACTCAAGCTCAGCGTGTGCGTCGACGTGCTCGGCGGCCTCGCCCATGTCGCCCTGCCCCAGTACCAGCAGCAATGCTGCCCGCTGCTGGAGGGGCTCGTGGATGTCGACGCCGCATTGTGCCTCTGCACGGCCATCAGGGCCAACGTCCTTGGCATCGACCTCAATGTGCCCCTTAACCTGAGTCTCCTCCTCGGGAACTGCGGCAAGACTTGCCCGGAGAACTTCACTTGCCCTTTATAACTAATTAATTAAGCTGATGAGCTGATGGATGGTCGTCGAGCATAAGGAAAGTTCTCCTTGTGTGCTCCATCTCGTGATTCCGATTGTTACTTGATCGTCATCGTTGTTCCAATGGCCGACTTGTTGGGTTGTTGCACCATCGAATAAGTTTGTTACAAATTCTTTTTGTTGTACCCTTGTTGTTTATTGTATTGATGCCACGAGTTGTATTTCCATTTTCAATTAGCAATAAGAATATTCATGTTTTTATTTTGAGAAAGAGAGAATATATAATATTCAGGTTCGCTAAAACATATATATGTACCCAAAATTATACAAAGCTACTAGCTCCGTTCCAAATCATAACTCATTTTAGTTTTTTTAGATACATAACTTTTTGCAAAATCAAGAAAAGAAGCAAAAAAAAAGACTTGGCTGCGACCTGGCCTATAATATTAAAATAAGCAAGTTCACGAGTTGACTCCTGCTAATTTTAGTAATCTCCAAGCCACAAAGCTCCTCCATCTCTATCCGCGCTTCACGAACAAGGGATCAACACACCGATCAATCCTGCTCATGGCTCTTCAGCTTGGCTGCTACCACAGCACATTCGGACTCTAGCAACATAGGAACATCTCTCCAGCATGTTGTTAAAGAAATTTCGTCACGTCAAGCAATAGCTTCCGCCTCCTCGGCATCCCTTCAATGCAAGAGTAAACGCCATGACACCAACTTGGGTTGGCCAGTGAGATCTCTGATCACCACACGACGGCAGCTACCCCCGAGCAGGGTAAGAAAGCCCAATCAACATTGATCTTCATCTTCCATCGTTTCAGGTCTAGCCAAATGTTGATGGTCCTTAATGTCAACATTATACCTTTAATTAATGCACAACATGATGGCAAAAGAGTTATTAGTGCATAGTTGTAGGGTTTGAAACTAATAACAAGTTTCACGAGTTGTGTTGTTCTCACTTGTTTTGCAGATTATCAATATTTTACTATAGAAAAGTGCTTCAAGTGATGAATCTAAGCAAACCATTGTGAAGAGCTCGTCGAGACGATCGAAACAGACATATCATTTGCTATATTTGGAGTTTCGACGCGAGAGTCCCTCAACAATACGACAAGATCCTTCTAGAAGATCCCGAAATCGTCACCAAGCAAGAGTTTTATGGACTAACATGACAGTTTCCACAGCTTTGGTGATTTGTAAATTTTCAGGGATAAAAACATAATAATCCGGGGAAGAGTAGGAGCCAAGGAACCGAACCAAATCAAGTCGGATTTCCACAAGAATTGACGAGAAGGATCTAGAAGACACCAGAGGACGCTAGAGTAAAACAGGAGCCACACATGCCAGGCCGGCCGGCCTGGGCCCAAATGGAAGCAAGCTCTGCTTCGCGTGACGGCTTCCAACCGACCTCTACGACGTATCTTGACCCTTGTTTCAAGTCGGTTTGATCCAAAGGCTGCGATTCATCCCACTGGGCTATATAAGCAGGGGTAGACCCCCCTGAGGATCATTAATAAATAGAATTTATTGGTTGATCTCTCATTCATAAGACTAGAGAGAAAAACTAGGGTTTTCAATTAGAAGATTAGACTCTACTTTAAGTTTAGCGTTAGATCTAGCTAGATACAAGTAGAGTTGAGCGTGGCTCAGGATTCCAGATCATCGTCAGGAGATTTGGTAATTCTACCTATGTATCTCATAATTAAGACTTTATGCTACTTCAATACCTATATATCTCGTAATTTGAGATTTTTTGGAGTGGGAAGAGGAGGCCCGAATCCCCCTCATGCCCTGCGGGCTGCAATCCTTGTCTCTGAGATTTTATTGCTGCAGTCATGTGTTCTTTGTTTTTATCATGCTTTGATCTCTTTGATTTGAGCATTTGTGTTGATTTTGGTCGGCTAGAATCGTGCTATGGCATGTGTTGATGCTTCCTTATGAATGATTTTGACTGTAACAACACGAGCACGAAGAAATCGATCGAGCTTTTGTCCATGATCTGATTTCCGAGAGATTGAGGTTGGTTCGAGCCATTATCTTTTAGGAGTAGCTCGACAACTTCGTTGTGATTATCTTGCAAATTTTGGGAACAAATCATGGAGCTTTGAATCGATTTTCTTTCGATTTTGTGGTCGCCCTTCTCTGTGTTCTTTCTCTCGGTTTGGCTCTGCTCGAGTTCTTCTGTTCTTGCCCTCGTTTTGGTACGGGGCGGGTTGGCGCTGTGCGCTCCTGGCCGTCCGTCCTGTTGCCGCGTTTGTCGAGCAGATCACTGGTAGCATCTGGCGCTGTTTTCGTTCAGTTCGAGCCGCCGGCGCGGCGTCCACTCTCTTTCTTTGAGAGTCGGAGTCTGTTCGTCCGCTCAACAGTGGAGCTTCAGGGGTGCAGGTTGGGCACATCAGATTGGACACCGGTGGTTCACCAGTGGAGGTCGGATCAGCCCCGAGCGCCATAGGCTTGTTCTGCCGAGCAGCTTGCTCAGCAACGTGATTTGTTTCTGTCCAAATATTGAATTGTCACTTTCAAGCTACAAGGAGTATTAATTGCTTGCTCATCTAATTCGTTCCAGTGATGTGGTTAGTGCATCTCTAATTCGCCAACAGCAGTTGTTGCTCTCTGCTCCCCTAAGATTAATGCTTATTTTTGAGATGTTGATAAGCACTAATCTCACGGTCATATGATTCCAGTTTTTTTATTAGTACCACCCCTAAGAATTGCTCCCTCCGCCACTACTCATCTCATGGGCCATGACACTCCAGTGGTGCGGTGAGAAGGATGCTGGGTCAGAAATCTAACCGAGTTAGGCTTAGTTCACAAGATATGTAGAAAATATTGATATAAAAGAGTAGTACCCAATATATGATCACAAGTGATCGTTTGGTGTGCTAGTACACGGGTTTGAATCCTCAAGAAATGCATTCACACGATCAGAAGTAAACTCTAGGGCCCACAGCATGCGAGTAAATGTAATGGACTGAAGGCCTGTAATCAGATCATTTAGGACACTCACGACCCAGACTTGATGATGGAGTCTATAATCTCGGATTGTGTCAAAGAAACTAAACTTATTTTTTCTATCATGGAGTCTAAATAAATATACGGCCACTTAGTCATGGGGTCCTCTGCTCCTTCGTTTATTACAAAACAGATGTAGGAACTCGCGGAGCGAGCGCCAGGCTGCGGCGGCGAGGTGCCGGCTGCTGCTGCTACAGGCCAGCGATTGGTAAGAACAGTACTGAAATTCTGAGTACACGCACGCAATCTCGCTTTTGCATGGGGGTCGCCGTTCGCCGGCCAGAAATCTGCATGCTATTGGCTGCCTCCTGCGTGAGATGGAAATTAAGTACCGGCAAGCGCTTCTCCGTGAGCGACGAGCAGGCCCTGACGGAGGCGGCGGAGGATGTGGACGTAGGCACAAAGGCAGGAGAGGCGAACGTGCCGTAGACGTGCTTCAGGACGGCTACTGGCAGAACCGGCGACGAGGCAGTGAGCTGAGTCAGGGCTCATCTCGTCCACAGGCGGCGGCGCCGCCACGCCGGGCGACCGCGCGAGCAGGGCCAGTTCCTGGCGGCCGCGAGCTACGCAGGCGGCTGCGCCCGACGGCCACGCACTAGCCAAGATGGGGCGGTGGTGAAGATGGAAACCAAGCTGTCGTCCCCAACGCAATCTCGCTCGCCGGTGCTCAAGACCAGCAGCAGGAGGCGCGCTTGGGCGATTGGACTCCACGACGCGGGAGTGAGGAGGAGAACCGGAGGCCAACTCCACACACCAGACGGCCGCACGAGGCTCCGCAGCGGCATCATGCGAGCTCCCTCCGGTGACCGCGCGAGGCATCCCTCTGGCTGCGCCCGAGATTGCGCCGGTGCCGCGCGAGGCTCTGCTGCTGCGGCACGCGTCGTTATTCGCACGCCACACGGAATATGACTCGTAATTTGTGTGTCTTCGGGTAGTCCTAATAAAGACTTCACGTAGAGTCTATCTTAATTAATATTATGCCACAACAGTGTTTTGATGACGTGGAAGGCAATTTAATGAGAAAAGAGAGAGAAGGAAACCGAGTCTAAACAAGAAACGACGTCTACGCGCAAGCCGAGGGCATCCGTCGCGTGTTGCAGATCCCGTGTGCCTGCCTACCTCGCGTGCGCCGCTCTGCTCACCGTGTAAGCAAGGTTCGCTGCCTGCGCCGCCGCTGCGGAGCTCACTCCTGGTCGGGCCGCCTGCAGAGCTCGCCACGGCCTGCCGGCACCGCCGCTGTGCGGAGCTCGCATGTCTCGCTGGCCGGGCCGCCTACAGAGCTCGCACGCGGCCTGCCGGGCGCCACCGCTGCGTAGCTCGTGCCTCGCTGGCCTGCTGGCGGAGCTCGCGCACGACGTGCCGACGCTGCCGCTGTGGAGGTCGCGCGTCGATGGTCCGCCCCGGCGCCGCTGCCGCGGAGCTCGCACGCCTCGTCGGGCCACCTACGGATCTTGCGTGCTCCGTCCATGGCCCGACGCCGCCTTCCCTGCCAAGCGGCGTCATCTTGTAGGGGCTCGCGCGTCCTCTTCCCCTTAGCCCCCGCGACGCGTCTTCTTCCCGTTCCTGAGGCAGCCATGGCATCTGGGGCATCACCACCACCGTGTTCATGCCCACCCACGAGAGCTAGCCTTCTGCCTTCCTGTCCCTTCCCCTCGCTTGCGGACGGAACTTTCGTCCTCGTCTCCCTTTCCCTCGTATGTACAGAAGCACATTAGCTTTTGGCATAGCACGATAGTATTTGCTAATCTGTTTGGCCATGCTCCGTCGTCTAGGGCGGAGTCGAGCAGCAGAATCGTGCTGGTCGCGGCAGCCGGTAAGTCAAGCAGTGACTGAGTGGGATGGAGCAGCAGATCCGGGAAAAATTGTTTGGATTATCATCTAGACTCTAAGTGTAGAAAAATTGCATTGCAAAGGATAGAGTCCTGACACAAAATCTAGTATGCAGAAACCATTCATAGAGTCTGCACCGTAAGTGTCCTTATAAAATATGACCTATATACTACGAATTATTATAAAATTTAGTCTTGGATAAAAAAAAAATATTATTACCCCTAACTCTTGTTTTGCGTCTTGCTGGGATGAGTAGCAGCAGTTCGTTCATACTAGCTTCTGAACTGTCTGTTTTACTTTGGTCATTGTTGCATCGGTGAACTACAGAAGCTATCATTGACTATCCATCGAAGTATTAAATTACATCTTTTTACTTGAGATATTATTCACGGTTGTGGGATCGATGTCTGTGCTCGATCTGTTGTGTCGGAGTGCAGACCCTCCGCGCTTGCTTTCTTGCCTGATCTATTCTGATTCTTTACACGCAGCCGCTCCTTCTTTAGTGGATTTTTTTGCAGCAACGTGATTTGTTTTGCAGCGTATATTTGTTTCTGGGCTCCGTAATCATTAGCGAGTGAACCCGTGGGAGGCGGGCGTGGGGCGCGGACCTGGCCGGCGACGGGCCGGGCGGCGGAGGCAGGACGCGGCGTGGGAGCGAGGTCGCGACTCTGCAAGTCGTAACTCGCGACTGCAGTATCAAACAGGAAGAGAAACAAAAGAGGGGCGACGATGTCTTTTCTCTGATCTCAAATCTCAAACAGTACAAAGACTAAATTTTATAACAATTCGTAGAGCATGGATTATATTTCATGAGGCACCCGAATTGCGGGTCTGTGGGACGTGCGAATAACGGGTCATATATCATAATTTCTCGGTGGCAGTGTGGCACATGGGATCTACGACGCGAGACTGACAGCCTCGTTTTTTCCATACATGTCCCGTAGATGTCGAGTCTAAATTAGACTCTGTTTTTATGTTTTGCACTCTCTCTCTTCATCAAATTGTTTATCACATCAGCAAAATGTCTACGTGGCAGTCTAATTAATGAGATAGACTCCATAGTAAAGTCTGAGTTAGGAGTGCCCTTACAAGTTAAAATATTTATTATACCATAATTTTGTATGTATTAGTATAAGTTAATGGACACCATCGTATTAAGTGAGACTGTGATGCGGTGGTAGAAGTGTTATGCGCAGCGAGATGCTGTCGTAAAAATGAAACCTTGGTCGGGCCTTTGGCTACATTATTTTCAAAATCTAACTCATTTTTTGAGACGTTCTTGAAAATCATTTTAGGTACGGTGGACTTAACCAAATCGATCGTAAAAACGATTACCAAGGGCAGCTATCTGGAGAACCACACCTGAAAAACAGTTTTCAGAGACAGTTTTAAACCTGGTTTGATAACCCTAAAATTAAGCTATTTTATAAAATAATAACAGTTTTGCTAACCGGCTCTAAGAATCATTTTTGACCATCTATAACAAAAACATTTGTCTGGTAGTGTTGCATGATCAAAGCCAATGCACAGCTAACTAAGGCCCTGTTTGGATCACTATAAATAACAGTTCTCTCTTTTGAATCTAAATAGGTGCAACTAATGAAATTAGTTGGTCCTCTAGACAATAATAATTATCTCACTAGTTAGACTAAATCAGATAATAGCATCTAATAGTTACTCCCTCTATCTTTGAATAAATAGATTTTTAGTCAAACCCTTTGAACTTTGATCGAATTTGTAGAGAAAATCAGCAAATTTGTGGTATCAAATTAATACCATTGATTGGATATACCATAGAGTATATTTTCATAATGTGTTCAGTTTATATTTTGATAAGCTGCCAACACCTGCTGCCCGAACGACCTCTCCCTAACCATCACCACCGTCGTCCATCATCACGCGTAGTTGCTTGTGGCGTTGGTGCTTTGAAAATCATGTAATTAGCTGCGACAAATCGCTATCTCTCGCTCGTTCCTATACATGACTACTCAAATCGACTCTTACCCGAATCGATCGACCGGAGTAGTACCGCGTACCGGTTGCCAATTACCCAGCTCGCGCAAAAATTCTTGCATCAATCCGCGATCCACTAGTGGCGGCCACAAATGCACATCGATCGCGATAACCAAACAGCCGAAGGAAGCTGCCCAGCTGGCGTCGTTCCATAGATCGACGACCTGCAAGCATCTCGACAAACATTATTCCTCGTCATCCGGCGGCTATAAGTACCAAGCTCCCCGAGAAAGCCATCACAAGAACGTACGCCCAGCTCGGAGCTTGTCCAACCAAGCAGCTCTGCACTGAACAGTGCAACGGATCTCGAAATGGCAGCGAGGCTTGCGCTGCTCCTCGCCGTGACCCTCCTCCTCCTCTCCGCCGCCGTGGACGGCTGGTTGCCGGTGACGCCTACCCCGACGACGCCACTGCCTCCGTCCGGCAGCTGCCCGGTCGACAAGCTGAAGCTTGAGGTATGCGCGAACGTGATGAACCAGCTGAGGATGGACATGGGCGTGCCCGACGACGAGCAGTGCTGCCCGCTGCTGCAGGGGCTCGTCGATCTCGACGCCGCCATCTGCCTCTGCCTTGCCATGAGGGCCAACGTCCTCGGCGTCGAGTTCGACGTCCCCGTCGACCTCACGCTCCTCCTCAGCTACTGCAACAAGGACCGCGTCGCCGGCTTCACCTGCCCGGCCAATTGAACCTACATACAGCTGGAACTTCTATATATACTACCTCTGTCCCAGAATAAAGTCGTCCAAGCATTCATCGCAGTACAGCAGACATCGTCTGAACGTGGACGTCCTTGTGTTCTGGGTGCATTCAATGGCCAGCGAACCTGGACGCTCAACAGAAGTGCTCAATAGTCTATTGTGTTTCTGTGTCTACTGTCATGTTAAACGGTGCAGCTAGCTCATGGTTGCATTGTGTAGGCTCGTGCGTTGCATTGTAGGCCGTACCACGTAACGTCTCATCGATGGAATTGTGTGCTGTTTTATACCTACGTATTATTTGTTACTTAGTATTAAATAAAATCCTGTCTCGAATCTGTGCGTGTGTCGGATGTATCTTTCTTGTATTGCAAAACCTTTTTTTGAACGCAATTGTATTGCAAAACCTAGATTTAGGTATATGAGTAAGTGTCGTGCTCTTGCTATGATGGAGGTGACAAGAACCGAGCATCTGGTACAAGTTGGGAGAAATTGAAAGGTGGAAGGAAGAAT